>CM052206.1:91149-779524 GCA_028454225.1 Lasioglossum leucozonium | reverse complement strand
TTCACATAGACAACAACATATTTCAATTAGAACAAAATCGTCGATGGTCGCCGCAAAAAGTGATCGATTTGGCATGGAATGACCCCAAAACTTAAGTAGAAATGCTGAGCGTTCAGTCACGTGTCAAGACATGGCGCAACGACGTCGATACTTCTCGCTAGTCAATAACGATATATCGTTGTTCGGCGCTCGAAGGGTTAACTTTCCTTTAACGATCGAACAAGAGCAAGTCTAACGACCGATGATGTTCCGCGATGCTACATATTGCCGGAGAAAATCCGTAGGTCAAAACGCTCTACAGTGGTTTATAAGAAACGTCGGCCGATTTATCCTGTGCGAGCGTAAATCGAAACGTTCCGAGATTTCTATCCGGCGCTGAGCGGCGCGGCGCACGGAAACGATCGCACGAACTGTATCGGAACCAGCCAGCATCCGATATCGACAAGACCGTATCGTGTAGGCACGAGAACGTTGTCCCCGGTTTTTTAGCGTCTCCGTCGAGCGAGCAGTGTTGTCCGGCGAGATGTACTGGATTTATTATGCAAGAAAAAGTGTCAGCTTAGCGAGGGAAATCGTTAATTATTGGGACGACGAATCGCATCCGGCAACGGGGTTCGGCTGTGTATACACACGATATCGGTGTCCGCTTGCCTCGCGGGGGCTTTTTTCCCCGAGGATTTCCAGCGGACCGGCCCGGTACGAACGCTTCCAGCCGTACGGCCATTCATATCGGCTGACCGTGTTTGCACGGTAAAACGATCCCGCGCAATAAACTTCGATTAACGTGAGTAATAATCGGCCGCGCCGATGCTTGCAAAGCTCCGCGCGCGGTTTCACCTTGCGCCGAACCGCGCCGCCAACCTGGCTAGGTATAATGAGGATATTCAGCGTGTATCCTGGCAACAAAACTGCAAGACGTATAAACCAAACGAATAAAAAGTTCGTTCGAGTTGGAATTTTTTTAATGTTACTGTTCACATATAGCAACAATTTGGTTCGAATTGATTACGGTTCGAAAAAGTTCAATAATAAGTGGACGTAATGTAAGGCATATCTTGCTTTTTGGGAAGAATCGAGTCATCAATTTTATTTTACCATATATTGATAACTTGCACTCACGTATTCAAATCCTTGGCGTTATGAAATTGTTTCCCTTTTGAAGTATATGCTACATAAACCATTCCTGGTTTAAAACGCTAAATAAATAAATAATATACCTGTGTAGCTAAGATCGTTAGATTTGAAATTATTTTAGAACGTGTTATTCAGAAAGATTCTCGACGGATTAAGATTCGTGTCCCCACTCTACCTCCCCTTCTACTTGACCTGGTCACGTGACGTACTGGCAGAGAGATGGCAATTTTTTCCCCTGGATTCGAAAAAATTTCACTGTTCTGGGTTGGCTTAGACTCTGGTTCTATCAAATGAATACAACCAAGGTCCAGACTGTAATGTTATTCGTGTATTAACATAGTAAAATATTTTGTTACCGAATCGGACAAAAAAATGAATTCCATAATCATAATTTTATAAAGACTTACCACCTTGCAGGGTGTACTTCAATTTTTATACTTGATATGTGCTTTACCAAAATGATTTTCACGTGACTCCTTGTACCAACGGTTAAGGAACTACGTTATCTTCCATCTATAAAAACAAGAATATAAAATTAACGATCCTCGATGGTGAATAACTAAGAACTGATAACAAGTGTCAGGAACGATTGTACTATTAAACTAGTATTTCCGTACTGAAACCTTTAACCCCTCGTACTCGCAGCCATTTTGATTCCAGAATTTGTACGTTTCACTTAATCAATAATATTTTCGTATGGTCATTTTTCTCTTTACGAAATCAAGTGTATCAGTTACACTCGAACATTTCGGAATTGATTCGTTTTGAATTACAGTATTTTTGTGGTGCCTCAGAGGTGACAGTCGAGTGCGAAGGGTTAGTATTCCTCATCGCGGTGTAATTTTCGACACACCCTGTATGCACCTCGGGCCATAAAACTTTCGAAAAGGGGCCAGGAACTTTCTTTGCCCGGAAATGGCCAGGCAGCGAGAAGCTTTCGCCTCGTATCTCGTTCTGAGTGGCGGAGCTGACATGTGATTCGGTAGTAAGTTGACGCGCAACGCCCGACGGACTTTTCGGGAAAAGTAGCGCAGACTGTAAAGGCCAATGCTGTAAAGTCTGCTTGGAAATTGTAATTCTACTTGCAAAAACAGAAGACTTCCAAATCACAAGTATCCCGGCAATTTTTTTGCGAATTACACCAATAGTATTTTTAAATTAACATATTAAATGTTTTGGCATTTAACTTAGTTTCAACTTCCTTGATTTCAATGTTTCTGTGTTTATGTACATAAGAAAATGTTTTATAATACTCTAGTGATTTGAAACGACTATTTCCGTGTTTACAGATTTCTAACTTTTGTCATTTAAATTTTAAACAAATATAGAAAAGTAGTCAGTTGAGATTTGGAATCATAAAACCGTCTACTGTAATTCTGAATGGCGCGAGGAATGTGTACAGGATTAATACTTGAAACAACCACCTGGCAAGGTGGCTATACTTGCTTCAATATGACTTTACGAAACGACAATTAGTAGAGCAATCGACCTAGCCGCTAAAACTGCAGGCCTTGGCGATCGTAAACTAATGTGACAAAACCTGTTCAAAGTTTTCTTCGGTTCAAGCATAATGGTTCAGGAAACTCTTAGCAATCGTAAACGCGACGAAGAAATAAAATCAGCGGCCTACAATTATGACTTTTACTGTTACTTGAGAACTTTTAATGTCCCCATGTCTGACGGAATTAGGAATTTTTTGGTTTTATTAACGGTAAACAATGAGTTTCACATTTGTTATTTCGTAACTTAGATTATATAAAACCTGCAATTTATTTTTCGGGTTTAAACAGTCTTTTTAGGAATTTTCTGAACGTTGGAAATTCTAATTCTAATGAAAATGCATTTTAATGTTTGTATTTTCAACTCTATCCGTTTTTAGTTTGCAAAGACTGTGC
Organism: Lasioglossum leucozonium; assembly: GCA_028454225.1. Taxonomy (NCBI): domain Eukaryota; kingdom Metazoa; phylum Arthropoda; class Insecta; order Hymenoptera; family Halictidae; genus Lasioglossum; species Lasioglossum leucozonium. Next base: position 776,495 of record CM052206.1, on the reverse strand, counting down.
GCTGCAGTTCAGAAAAACTTAAGAAAAAGTAACTTTTACAAAAAGTTTTGGTACTTGGGTTAATTTGGGTTAATTGAGTAGGTCCCCAAACAGTACGCCAGATCAAGGGTGGGAGAAGGAATTTCCCCCTCTCTCTCTCTCTCTCTCTCTCTCTCTCTCTCAGAAAGAAACGTGTTACATAAACTTTAAATTTAAATTAACTTTAAATGTTACTTTACTACTTAAAATTTTTAAACTTTAAAACGTATTACTTAAACTTTAAATTAACGGTCCACCACTGATTGTTACGATCAATAAAAATGTCAGTATTTTATTATTTTTAATATTTCATACGGAAAGCCTTCCCTCAGTGTGTGCGCTATTTGGATTTGATCTGACTCTGCAGTTCTGTTATTTTCCTATATCTATTCGAGTTTAACAAATGAGTTACCAACATATGAATAACTAAACTATAAAAGAGTACCAACACGTTTTACGATCAAATGTTTAGCACAGATTTAATTGCAAACTTTATAGTACTTTTATTCCTTAAACATCCTTAATAAATTTTTACGTCACCCAGTATATTTTCGAAAAGAACAACAGCAGAATTCCAGATTTAGTGCGTCCGCAAGTACATTTATAATTCCACCGTTCCATTATTATTTATTACCGCTGTAATAACGCGACGTCCGCTCCGCGGAGTAAACAGGATGGCGCAATGCCAAAGTAAGAAGTTGTAGCATGCAACCGAGAATAATATTTAATACGTATTATCGGAGTGTACCTTTAATAGAATCACTCGCCCGACTAATTGGTTCGGATTTAATCGACAGGCGATTACGCTTCGAATACGTTGATGGCGGCGGCTGCTCGGGATCTAATGAAGCGATCAACTGATCTGTTAATTGGCTCATAATCGACCGATCTGTATGTGTGTTACGATTAGCTGAACGCGGTTTTTCTTTTACTGTTTCCACGGGGTCGTTGTTTGTTCCACGATCGCGAGGCGATCGCGAAGAAAATTACCTCATTTTGTACGATGCTCAACGGCTCGTGTAGCTTACGGGATACATGAAAGTGGAATATTTAGTGGGAGTTTCACTGCAGAAAACGAGATGCTGCGGCGATATGTAACCACGCACGGACATAATCGAGAGTGCACACCGTGTTAGGCCTTCGAGTTTGAGTTATCTCCGCGGAAAATTTCAACGACCGAAGATTAGCTACCCTCCTTGGTACTCATTTAGAGGATTCAAGCGTGGCTCTGGCCGATGCTCGAGTCACTGGCTCCTAAGTTGCTTCCATTGTAGGCTCTTCATTCTGCTGTGAATTGAATTAATCCTACATGAACCGAGCCTCGACCCTGAAGCCGCTTACCTTGCGCGCGCAGCCGCCATACGTTTCTTGGGAGTTATCGAGAAATATGTTCACTAAATTGAAAATATTGTTTGACATTCGTTCTGAAGACTCGAACTCTAATAAATAATCTGTTAACTCTCGTTATTTGGTATCCAGTTGGCACAGCAATTCAAAAACTTTTTATTACTTTTTGAAAATGAAAGATGAGATTTTCTATCAATTTATCTATCTATCACGATCTTCTATCAATTTATCTATCACAATTTTCATTCTAAATAAGAATGAATATAGTTTATAATTTATAAATATAGTTTAGATAAAGAACTGAGATTTTTTATTATTTAATAAAATTTGTTAGTATTACGAAACGTCTTCTAGTCTTCTACGTATTTTTTTTGTTAAAAGTTGATGTAAATGTCAAATTTGATTCTGGTTGATTATAATAGTATCTATACACCGACTATTTGTCTTTAAATATAAACAATAAAGAAATTGTTACCTCTCCAATATATCTTTTTATTCCACTTTTTCCTTAGGTATTCGTAATTTCCCGAGTCTCATCTTACATCATAGTATTGATTATTGATAGTTTACGTATTGCTGATGGAAGGTCACGCAGAAAGGCACGGCTGGAGAATGCACTAATGCATTGTTGACCGGTCACTAGTAATTTTCACGCATACATGTTGTCAATTAGCCATTATATTTTATAAATAAAAATTCTAATATTAACTCAAAGTTTATCCCTTAAATCTATTTACAATTATTAGATATTCTATAAATATATGCATGAAATTCATCCATGTTGCCCCAGTTAACAGTAGATTAATTTCACGATATTTTCCATATTATTCACTTTTCTTAAAACAAATTCCAATAATATCTGATTCAGCCACCATTTCACGTATTTGCATATCGCGACGATCAAAAATCAATCAATACGCTCGTATCTAACGTCTTCTTCGCGTCCCATCGGACTAAAAATCGACGATAATCGAAAGTGTGCAAGCGACATGCTGTGGAAAACATTTTCACCGTGTTTTCGCGTGCGAGGCACGCTCGTAAATCATTAATTTTCTCTGGATGATAATTCTCGCGCGAACAGGTCGCGGACGTGCGTACTATTAAAAGATAGAAAGGATGATCAACTCCGGCGCTCGCGCGCACGGGGCTGCTAATTTCCGAGCCGCGGTTCTTTTTCCTCTCTTTCCCTTGATCCTCGGCATTAATAATCCGCGAAAGTGTAACTTTGTTTCGTGAAAGTCCGCCGGCCGGTGGTGTTTAGACGAAACAGACCATGTCCCGTAACACGGCACTCAGTTTCCTTTTCGATATTTGTTTTGCGCGGCCCGAATACGCGTCGCGCGACCAGTTCTACGATATTCCCAGCGATACCGATCTGCGGCAATCATTTTCAGCTGTCGTTGATTTCTCAATGAGTTCCATCTCGCCGGACTCATTCACCGTAAATTTAGCTCGTCGTTCGGTCACCGTGCAAACGCGTTTATAATTTGTTTAAGCCGCTATCCTGCTTTTCGAGGTCGTTTTTACACTAATTTTTAACCATTTTTTCGGAGGAACAATTAAACTATCTACGTCAGGATTTCGCGTACATATTTATTGGTATTTGACGTATACGTGCCGATTTTTTGGGAGGCAACATTGATCAAGATTAATTTTACAAAACGTGGGTACACTATTACCATAATTCCGGTCATTCTACTCTCCGGATACAAACGAACGAAGTTGTTTATGAATATAGCTAAGATCCGAGCCAAAAGAAATGAAAAATCTCAATTATTCCCAAAATGGCGACATTTTTAACTCGATTTACTGATTTTTTAAAATACTTTTCGGTCTTCGGCACAATAAAAAAATTAGAAAAAAATTGAGGGCTTTTACAAATGTTGGTTCTTGCGATGGCATAGTACTTGCCGCAGATTCTCCCAAAATTTCAAGCTAATTGGCAAACTAGAACTTGTGAAAATTATTTTGAAAAACCACGTTCATTTTACGAATTCGAAGAAACCCTTTGACACACATACTTTACAGAATTTTTACTCGAAGAAAATGCAAGAAAAATCGATTTTTTGAAAATGAAATACCGGGAACGCCCCCTTCGTTCTACCGCAAATTGTTTGATCATGCTCGAACGTTTCTTTTCCCAACCTCCTTAGTATGCACGAATTTCGCGTGCCATTTTTCGAGAACTGTACCGATGCAGTCCCTTAATTTCTCGTCGATTTACGACGTAGATTATCAATTCTTTGCATCGTTAATTATGCACCGACGATTTATGATGCGCCGTCGTGAGCTTTACGAGCGCGGATCATGAGCGTTAGCGTGTCATCGAGACATAATGTTGTTCTCATCTGTGGTCGTCTGTGACTGCGATGACGGTAGCAAAGGTACGCAGAATGGAGAGAAATGATTATTTCATAACTATTAAGTATTGACATACAACTATTATCTTTGCAGTCCGTGGAATTATATTTTTGGAAAATGTTAGAATGATGTATTTTGAAAAAGTATGAACACGAAAGAAATGAAAAAGGATGCAGAATTAAGTCTAAGGAATTTGTATCGTGCTCTTTCGAAGAAAAAATTTTCAAGAAAACTTGATATCTCTCGCATGCGCTTTATATACATTTTGATAAGAGAAAATCGCCAACAATTTCATTTCTATCTAGAGCATAAATATAAAGGTAGCAAGTTTGCTAATCAACTGCGAATGTCTGTACGCGCAACATCTCTTTTAATGGACTACTTTATGAGAGACAGGATAAAACAATTTATTCGGCCAGTCTAGGGACTTAATAACAAAAGGCAGCTTTCCGTTTTTCACCGGTTTTGTGTCATTGTTCTTTATATTATTTTGTGAAACACTGAAACTTTTAATGCAACAGCTATTATGCTAGTACAAGTTTTATTAAATTTCATTGTTCTTTATATTTTAAATACAATAATTTCATGTAAGAACCATGGCAATATTTTCAGATGAACGAAATTTAATTGTTCTTTATATTATTTTGTGAAACACAAACTTTTATCTCTAAACCTATCGAGTAGTAAAAACGATAAAAACGTTTTAGCTTGTAAAAATGACAAAACTCTGCAATTTTTATTTCAATATGTGCTTGGATAACAAAAATTTATCGAATCAATTTTCATGTAACTTTATAATTTCAATAATTTATAAAGATATAAAATCTGTCATGTGACCAGCAGTTAGTGTTAATAAAAAAGTGGAAACGCTTTAAAAAAAATGAATATTCGAGACGGAGTTTCTTAAAAAAAAAATTTTATTAAGAAAAAATCCTAGAAACGTCGAAGGTCGAGGCAATTTATTTACTCAAACTGCGTTGTTAAGGTTATTTAGCGTATATGCGTTTGTAACTAGCAGTCGGCTGGTATATAATACACGTTTCAAAGGAACAGCCGACTGAGAACGAATTACAGTTCGAGTACAATAAAACGCGGTACGCATATACGTATGCACAACGGTTTCGCAGGAATTCCGAAATTTTTCCAGCGGTCCGTTTCGTTTTTGCCTGGCATCGAAGTGAAAACTTCAGCTGTAGGGTTGTACGTGTAATGACACACATCTATTCGTACACGTCTACATACTTAACCTCCCTTTCCAGGGAAACACGGAGATATTAAATTGCAGTGCTTAAACTCTCCCGCGGTTACTTATTTGCAAGTCTAACGATAGCTACCTCCGGATTCTGGCCTGCCACGTCCGCGCTGTAATCTACAACAATTTTATTTACATATTGGAACATTTGCAACGATGCAAACACGATTTCCTTCTTATAGAAAGTTTTGCTGGGTATAAGTGTTGAAAAGATTCAACGAGAATCGGACATTCGCGGAATCTGAATCTTCGATTCGCGTTTCGTGTGTGTATTAGAGGTCCCCATTTCACGTGTATGTAAATACACGTGGTACGTGAACCGTGTAGTAAGAATTTAAGGATGCGTGCACACGGATCTGCGAATACGGATTCGTATATGTATATATTTGTGTATTTATTTTACATGTATATTTTAATATACGATGATATAACGTCGAACAATTTACCGCAGCATTATTATTGTCTTACTTCTAACATCAACAGTCGAAAAGAAGTCAATCGAAAAACAATAACGCAACCATTGTCGGACTCGAACCGTATTCGAATCCGTATTCACGGATTCTTAAATTCGTACCACATGGTTCGCGTACCACACATTTTAGTACACCGCAATATATGTATAGTATGTATCTATACATGCTCCTTCTCTGTATACAGACTGATTCAGCGGAGTGTAATGTAAACTTTTCGGTACACAGGGTGGACAATGATTTCGTCCACCTAGATTATCCACCGTCATTGAGTGAACGAGCGCTTATAGAACTTTGAAACAATTTTCATTTACGACGACCTTGTACACCTTCGACCTTACAGGTAACACAACTGGCTTGGAAAATCATAGTACTCGGTTTCACAATTACAATGTGACGGTTGTTGTTAGTTGTACAGTTCTAGGATCATACCTGTGCCATCCGTTCCTAGAAGGTTGAAAGGTTCGCAGTGGTTTGCTGCAGGTAGCCATTGTACCGGAACAAGGCCGACTTTCATTGTTGACCGATCAATGGCCAACTAGAAATTGCCATACTGGGACCATAATGAACCGCTTTCTTTCGACCCTTTTCATTTTTTTTTCGGTTCACAGACAAGAAGATAAACCATAAATGAGAAACGTAAATGTCTGTCCAACGAAAGTAAAGATTCTCTTGTTCCTAGGAATTATTAATTATGGAAAACGGGTCAGGCAAAGTAATTAACTAAGATTTTGTATGTACATATGCCGTGACACTTGGCTTCAAGGTAAATTGCTAATATGAAATTTCACCAGCACCGTTTATGGTGCAGCAGCTATAAATGGGTTAATCGTAGGGTACTAAACCAGATTAGCTGTGGAGGTTTCTGACCGTTGGTGGAAAAACCCATGCACAGATGAAAAGGTCATTATACCTACAAATGTCCGGACCTGTCCTGTGTAGTACCTGCACCTCTAATCCTGACGTGGGGTTTACGACTCATGATACTTTACGTATCTTAAACCCTGTTTAACCCTTATCCTGAGAATAGACTTCATTATAAACCAGTGACTTATATTGGTTGGAATTGCTCTAACAGTTCCTTCAGTCTTCCGAGAATCTTTACCATCCTGTTATAGCATGAACCAAAAATTATAACATCAAAATGGCAGAAAGTAATAGAACAGAAAATATTAGGGGAACCGAAAACTAATCAAAATTTTTTTTTGCCAGCCAAAAACACTTATTTAATAAAAAAATCTTAAATTTTAATCAACAAAATAATATCCATAATTTTCTAACACTTTTTGCCAGAGTAAAGGCAGTTGTTCGATTCCCTTTTTAAAAAAGTCCTTCGCCACAAACTAACTGTGGATGATTGAAGTAATTTTGATTGCTTTTCGGTCCTCCTAATATATTTATGAATGAATATCTTCATTTTCAAAGACAATAGAATACCCCCACGAATAGTCGACTACTGTAACAATTTAGCCTATGCTCGAAATTTGATCCGATAGAATCGTTTGTCGGTGAAAAATGTGTTCGCTGTTGGCGGTGGCATTTCCGCAAGCGCTCGAGCGTGTCAGCGTTTATTTCTTCTCGCTGATCTTTTGACACCGATAGTCACACGTCCCTTTCTCGAGGAAATTCCCGACACGGGAAGGCGAAAGTGGAGATTCTAAATACGCGTGAACAAGGTGTAGTTCACGGTCGAACCGCGACGGCCATCCGGAGGATGTTTGTTCAAGCAAGTGACGCGTTCCACGAGGCCAGCGAGATTTTTATGAGAGACGCGCAAGGCGAGTCTCCCGCGATGAACTCGGTACATATAGTTTTTGCCTCGAGAGCCATCGAACGTGGCGGTTCTCGATTCCAACTCTCAATGTCGTTCCATTCATGTTCTGTCAGCATGCGAAAAAATGATGCCGCCTTCAGCAACAGAAACTTCCACGTGACAGATGTCGAGAACTCTTAATTAATTAAGTATAATCATAATCACTTGAAATATAGATTTTATAAAATTTCATTTAAAACACAAACTTTTAATGGAAGAGTCATGACAATATTAACAGATGAACAGAATCATAATTTTGATAAAATTTCATTGTTCTTTATATTAGGCGGACCGGAAGGTAGTCGTTTTATTTGTTTGAATTTAATGTAAAAAAAAAACGACATTACTTTCCGGTCCACCTAATATTATTTTTTAAAACACAAACTTTTAATGGAAGAGCCATGACAACATTCACAGACAAAGAGAATCAAAATTTCTACAGAATGTCATTGTTCTTTATATTATTTTGTAAAACGCTGAAACTTTTAATGCAATACCTATGAAAATAATCGGCTCATCGGTAGGAGTTGTCGTAGTTCCTTCCGGTTCTGTAGTAGCCATCGGGCTTGGGAACTCTGGCAACAAGTTACATAACTGGGAGTAGAAACGCTTATTTTAACTTCCGAATTACAAACTGAACTTGCTTCGTCGGAGGCTCGTCGTCGAATGCGCGGATCAATCTGTACCTCAGCCAGTAAACAATTTATAGAACGTCTGCGTTAATCCAGGTAGGAGTGTGATGCTTATGTCGCCGTGACTTAGGGATCCTTGGGCCTACGGAAAAAAACAAAAACACCATTTGTTGGTGAATATTTCGCATACATATAAATTGTCGAGTGAGGCTATTTTTTGTGACGTCACCGATCGCGTCGAACGTAGAAAAGGACAGCGCGCATAAACACGGACCGCGCGGCCGAAGTGTAAAAGTTAGGGGTCTCGAGAAACCTTCTAACGCCCCATTTTTAATTGTTTCGTGACCGCAAGTTTTTACAATCTACAAAGAATCTAGCTTAATCAAACAGGACGTTATCGTTTAGCACTTCCTTTCCTGCACTTACGTTTGAGATGATTCCATAACCCGACCCAATTACTGGAATCATCCGACACAGCTCTCTATCATTATCCTTCTTCGTCTTTCCTCCCTTCGGTCCTAATAACAGAAAAACTGGTCGATATCGGTCAAAACAACCAGTTCGGCATCCTCGGTTACACCCAACAGCCTCGGAAACCACGGACCTAGCCTAAACGAAAAACTTGTAAAAACCAACTTTTACTATGTTTTTCGCAATTCAAACTAAAAAATTTTCATTACCTAGTACGACAGAAAAACTGAAGTCGTTTGGTCCATTTCTATAATAGTTACTCTGGTTTAAAGTGTGTGTCATCAATTATGAGACTGATTGTACAATCGTCGTCAATGTTTAAAACATAAATATTGGAAAGGAAGAAAAAATTCAAGAGTGGACTTCCCTGCCGAGCATAAACGACCTAGGTTGTCCAGGCGGGGTTAATTTCTGGCATTTTCCAGCCAATGGGCTTCGGAAGTCACACCCTCTCCAAAGGCCCTTTAAAGTTAACCCCCACGCGGTTCCCCGGTTTTCCTTTGTTACCCCTAGATCAGCCTCGTTGGGAGGGATCGGGTCCTTTGTCTAGTCGGCTCTTAGCCATGTCATTTGACTTCGCGTAGGTTCAGGTAGCATCCTGCAGGTTAACTGGTCGGTTGGTTCCTCGTTCCTCTTCAGTTTCGGCGACGACGCGGTTCGAAGCAGTCGGTTCCGCTTGCTAGGTGTCCTATCTATACCAAGTTCACCAAGTCTACCAAGTGTCCAAAGTGTCTCAGTGTGCCGACACCGCCATCGATAAATCGGCTCCACTTCGTTCTGCTGGTTGTCTCCGTGTAATTGCCTTGATCGAGCCGAAACATGCGAGTGAGTAATTTACTTTTCCTTCGGTACAACACCTTCGAACCGGCCGTTCTACCCCGTTGATCGGCCTGAACTTTATTTACGGGCGTAGCGGACCATCGGCCTGGAAATGATTCCGAGAAACTCGAGCGGCGCGCACGGCGACCATTGCATAAGTATATTGCGATCGAATCTACTCCAAACAGAGCCGGCTCTCGACTTCCTACGCCCGGTTTTCCTCTCTGATAAATTTCCGATGTCGTCGTCTTGTTCCATTTTGTGTGATCTATGCTGCGAGATTCGTTATCGGGCTCGTAGACTCGATCGGTTTTTCAGACTGCTGACTGAGAGCGACAAGCTAACTCGTCCTTTGTGTTCGGGCGTGTATCGAATCATCTAGTAACGCAACTTTTCTGTATTTTTGTAAGAGAAAGTGCAAAAACGCAATCACAACCGTGTTGTAATAATACCGATGTATACTTTTTGCAATCCACATAATCGCGCATAGAAGACAGTGTTTATTTCTTGATGTTTTATCTTGCATAGATACGAAACAAAATTCGCGTTACTTGCAATATTTTTCAATTATTTCTGGTTCTCTTGTTTGTCGGAAAATTCTTCTAAGATGTAAGATATCTTCTTGTAAGATGTCCGATCTCTGTCTATATATTTTTGCAAGATTTTCTCTAGAATCTGAAAATAAACGTGAAATATAGTCTATTGATCCAAAGTGTAAATAGTGTATCGGTGTGAACTATTTCTAAGGCTCGCATGATTTTTACCATAATATATACGCGTGTAAACATATTTATTTAGTAATTTTTCACATTAATATATTTATTTAGTGACGCTGTTGTTAATTGTAACATTCATTCCACGAAATATTTAAAAAATTATGAGAGGAATATACAGAAAAATTGATTTCTCGATATCACGTCGTGCGGTGTAATTTTAAATAACAATTGGCAGAAAATCAGTTAGCACAAAGCACGAGCATCGAAATTGTCACGAATATGTGATGTCGGTGGTGAACGCGTTAATTGTTCTCATGTGGATGTTAATAACTAAACAATCATCCGGTTCACAGGCTCGTGTATCGTGAACGACGATGCTTCTGCATACTGTGGGAAAAGTGTGTAGTGCAATTTTAATTACTAGTTGGGTCTAGCATGTATAAAGATTTCACAGGGCTGTTAATATTATTAATTTCTTTTTAATGTTGTCGATCTTGTTGATAATTCGTTGAAGCAATTTGTATAAAAATTCTGTAGTAGTTCTATGAAAATTCGGCTGCAAAATTGAGAAACTAATGTAGTAACAGCTGGAATAGTTAGGTATCCGAAGGTGCAATTTACGTGTTATTTATCGGTGTCTACTTATTTCCTTTCCAAAAGTAGCACATTATAGCTGCTTACATAATTAGAAAGTGATTTTGTTGCAACTAAAATAATTTTGTCCATTTTATTAATTGTGGCACATATTGATAGAGAACATAGGGATAAAAACAAAAATAACATTTCTAATTTTTATTATTACCAAATTGATGGAAGTTAACTTATCATTTCATATTGCCTTGCTACCCTTTTTCTTTGTTCCATGCGAGAAGTTTCAAGCTTGAATATAAGATCAAATGTATTTCTGTACTATTGTCTTTTTCTACGAAGTTACCACAGGTTCAATATAAACAATTTTGTTTTTAAATCGTAAAAGTGGGTAAATACTGTGGTATGTTCTGATTCCTATCCCAGCCTACAAAGTCACGTTCACACGCTTCAGAAACTTTCCAGCTACTTAATTGTCATCGCGTATTGATTCTGTCCTAACTGTAAACTGTCGGTATACGGTTGACGTCGTCTGTTTTGTTTCTCGTAAATGTCGAGAACTGCGGCGGGCTTCACGCATATTCGCACTTTCGTCTGACATTAAGCATTTCGCTTTAAGGTTATTGCTCAATTTGTGGAATCGGGGACAAGACAATCCTGTTCTAACATTTACTTCGAGTGAGTACATTTCCTCCTCGGTGATTGACTTTTCCGCAAGATGACCTAAAGTAATGATTGAGGGGTACAATGGGCAGGGTTAATTCGACGTTTCTCTCTCGTGTGATCCGGAGAAATTGTCGAAAGCAGAATTTCTCAATGAATCTCGACGCCTCTCTGCAATTAAGCGGCATTGCACATTTTTTTTTTTGTCATAGATCACGGTAAAAATATGAGGAATTAAATAGAAAGTTTTAGATTAGTCTACTTCTCTAAACATTCGATACGCATTAACTCTGAGACATCAGTGGCTAATTTCTTTTTGCAAAGTTTATGGGAAGGGAAACTATTATTTACATACGTTCGTACTAAACGTATTAGAATTGCATAATGTAATAGAAATGTTATATGTATATGAAATATAGTATAGATTTGTATTCTTAGAAAAGTGAATTTTCAAAAATAATAAGTACAGTGTTAGACACTTGAGTTGTGTGATCACAAAATTTTTATTACGAATAGTATTTAAGAAATTAAGTTTTGAAAGAACGAAGCATGAAACAATTTCACAATCACCAGAGTATTAAGTAAAAAATACGTTATCTATCGTAATGAAAATTTTCTGGTTCCGTGAATCGTAGAAAGTTTTGGAATTAAATGCAGATTACCGTTGTTTGTAAATGATACCGGTTAGTTTAAACTGATTTAAGCAAACTTAGCGATTGTTATCTACCTGCTTCACAGTTACAGCTTTCACCCGGCTTTGACTAGCAATTAAATTAACCCTCTAAGAAGATCAACTGGTCGAAGCTTGTATGATGCAAGGCTCTTATTGTATTCTGCGTTTCTAAGCACGTTTACATCTTGTGTTCGACTAGGAAAATGAAAGCTACGCTAAACGAACTTAACCCGTAAAAATCATTTTAAATCAACTAGAAATATGTTTCTGAGATGAGACTTGCGAATATGTTTTGTTACAGTAAAATTAGGGGGAAAGATGTGTTAAACAACCATAAATTAATGTTTATGTAGTAAATGTTAGCAGCACAGAACAGTAAACAGAAATTTAAAAATACTGTTATTATAGAATCTATCAAGGAAGGAAATAAGTTTCTATTTTTCTGCAGTTCGTCGCAATTGATGTAGACAATTCAAATTTTTCACAAAGTTTCTATTAGCACAGTCTCTATTCATCGAACCCTTTAATCACCGGGTATCACGAATGTCAAATGATTTCAATCAGCCAGATCGCTTGAACGCCTCACAGAGATGAAATCCGTCAGAAAAGTGCGCTGTGTCTAATTAACGTACGAGGGGGGCCATTGATGCGGCAGTAATTTCTCTATTCAAAGTGTAGAGTTAATCCTATAAATCGCCGTTTCTAAATTTAGTCGAGCCACGGTGAAATCGGCCATTAATCTTACATTTATTCGTCGCCCGATATACTCGCGCATATACATACTCCTCTGCTATACTATACCACTATATCAGTCTTGTCCATCGAGCATCTTTCGTTGGTCACGTTGTGTGTCGTTTGCCCACGCCGTGCATCGTCCAATGGCGTAGCTCCAGGCCGCCTTATCTGCGCGAGTCCGGACATTTATCGCCGATTTAAACGTGGGTTTGATCATCCAGGCTTCAATTAAACCGGGTCCCATGCACTTGCGATTGTCTTCAATCCTCCAACTCTCCCGCGGAAATTGACTCGACCTGCTTTTCCGCGATGCCCGCTTTTACTTCCGATTTAATTACCGACACACAAAAGATTGATATAACCGGACTGAGAATCCTCGGGCATTTACCTCTACAACATGCAAAATGCAATTTTCAATGAACGTGCAAATTAAATGACAAGCACTGAACTGATGGTAGAATATAGTATGAAACAAATGCTGCATAAACAATTACGTATAAGACTTTACAAAATATAATGAATTACTTTATCCCATGGGGAAGTCTCGATATATGTATGTGCATAAATTAATACAATGTGGCATCAAATATTACCACCTTGATTTTTTAAATGAAACCGCATATTTTCTTACACACGTGCAACTTTTCATTCTCTATATAAAGAAAGTAACCTATGTTTGCCGAAAAATTATTAGGAATTATGTTAATTTAAACATTACAAAGAAAACCTCGGATAAAAAATAAAGTAAATGCAAATCAAAACAACTAGGAATAGAAACAGTACAAAATTAGAAAAAGAGTAGAAAAGACAAAATTTGTCATAAAAATTGTTTAAAATTCATATAAAAAATTCAGACTATACAACCTATACAATACGCACATGTGTAATATCTATCAGCAATATTTAATATGGTTCTATAACTATATAAGATCAGACCACTTTTATTGACCGTTTTATAAACATCTCGAGCAGTGACGAGTTTTCCTACATGTTAGAAACATGTAGAAATTTAAAACAATGAAAAGATTAAAAATATTGGAGAATACTCATTGCCATGTTATTGAAATGATTGAAAAATTAATAAAGTGTCTATTCAACTCCTCCTCAAAAATTGATGCAGACAAAAAATTTTATGTTGCATAAAGACTGTCTAATAACAATCCATAATCACAACTTAAACCACAACGTCTTTGTGGATGTTTTGAGTAGTATATTATGAAGCCTACAGTGAACGTTATTATGCTTTGTCTAACCATCATGGTTCACTATTTGTTTCTTCAGAAAGAATGCCTGCAAAGATGTATACAATACCATTAAAAAGCGTTACATACTTACACATGGAAATAAGTCGGTACTAATTTTGCTATTCAAACAGAAAGAGCCGAAAGGTAAATCAATTTGCTGTTCCGAGAAGTAGGAATTAAAGCAGGTCGAACAATAAATTCAGTTTAATGACAGTGATACCTTCGGTGCCTTGCTTCGTGAGCTAGAACTCCGTAGTTTCAAGACCGGCCGCAGGGAGAATTAGTCAAGCAAATACGTACGTCCAGATTTTTCGCCGCCTTCATTCTTATTCTTGATTCAACTAATTTTACTCTGGCATCGGTCCAGCCGGAACCTTCCTTCCTTTCTTTCTACAATATCACGCGAAATCTCTGCTTCCTCCTTCTTTTCGCGTTTCCAGCAGACTGAAAATTTACGTTCTGTTTTCATTTCGGCGGGCAAAAATGTTGGCCGCGTGTCGAATTTCGATAAATCGTAACAACGTGTTGCGCATACCTCAATTCTAAATTTAAAACTAAAGTTGCTGGTATAATATTTAGGCAGAGTAGAGAACGACAATGTACGGCTCTAGAGACCGAATGTGTGTGTGTGTGACAACATTGTATGAGACACAGAAATACTATGCACCACGTGTAGGCATAGCAAAGAGCGACATTGTACGGCTCTAGAGAACGAATGTGTGTGTGTGCGTGTGTGTGTGTGACAACATTGTATGAGATCGAGGAAGTCCTCGAAGGTTCGAGAAGCCGAATGTATGTGTGTGTTGTGACTGGTGCGCGTGAGGGCCGATCAACGAAAAAAAAGATGGCGGTCGACAGATTCGAGAAAATCACGGACGGAGATAAACGTGCAGATCGGTCCATCGTCTTCGAAATATACGAACTATACGGATGAACGAGGTTATAAACGTAGAGATCAGTAACTGTCACACTTGCCGTAATAAAATTTAAACGCAGTAGTAATATTATTAGATAATTTACGTTCTAATTCACCAATATAGCCCACGCCTACCATAATAAAATGCAAACACGGTAGTAATAACATTAGATAATTTACGTTCTAATTCACCAATATATTGTATACCTGTTTCTTTTTATTACGCATGGTATGTCCGCACGATTAGAGAATCTATTATCGATCGACATGAACCACCGCACGTATCCTATGTAGAAGGTGTCGCGCATGGAAAGCAAGGATGCACCCGGTCAAAATCACTCACAGTGATTTATCACAGTGATCGCAAAATCACGATCACGACCGTGGTCCTAACTTTTTTGTCTCAAGTCATAGTAATTCTTCATCTTTCAGTTAAAAAATTATATTATTTATGTAATTAGTAAGAAGGTATAGACAATTTAAAGACCAATACGTAGACTTGTGTAAATACCAATACGTTTCTTAATAATGATATGTAATATACATATATATGTAACTTAAACGGTAATTTGAGTCTTACAAATAATTATTGGTAATTATAATTTCTTTATTTTTTGTTATGTAACATGTCCCGAGAACACAGACTTCTACATAGAGTGACCAAGAATAGTTATGTCCCTATGCTCTCTACCAATCAGAAGCGATCACGAAAAATCACGGATCGCTGTGAGAAATCAACGTGATTTGGAAGTATCAGTTTTTCCTATCTCTAGTTACAGTAGCGGTGGGCTATTCTTGTCAAAAAATCGATTCTAAATCGCAGCGACGAGAAACTAATTCGTCGCAAATTGATTTAAACAAAATCTATCGAAATACTATTTATATCCATATGCATTCTGCATGGCATATTGCTGCATATATTGGGGAATCTGAGTACGTAAATCGATCTTAAAATGCAATGTTTTAATTCCTAATTTCCCGAGCTAAAATAAATGTATAAGTATCTTGAAATCAATGGGACTCTGGCTTAGTAAATACACAGATAATGATTTTTTAAGGTTTCGTTGGTTCGGTATGCTGTAGCCAGATCAGCGAACCATGATCGCGGCATGTCATGGCGTGGCGTGCCATGGCGTGGCGAACCAGATTTACCAATTTGACGTCGGTCGGTCTACGCCGCTGACCGACTGGCGTGGAAAGGATTATCAGATAAAGTGATTCGGCGATTTGGTGTGTTTCAGAACGTTGTGCCTTACCGGTGCAGTAGCGACAGCGACGAGGAGCCAGTCACGAAGCAGCCACGACTCAGCCGCAGACACTCGCGAGGTTCTGGAAGGGAATCCCCGGGTCAGTCGGCCCGCTCGACGCGCTCCGAACGCTCGAAACGCCACAGAGCCACGAGATCCACGAGATCGTCGAGGCACTCGGACGATTCAGCCGCAGCCAGAGCGGATCTATCCGACACCGACGCGTCTTCCGAGAATCGATCCATCGGAGAAGGATCTTACTTCGAGGTGCGTATAATTCCGGTGACAGAAATCACTTTTCTTTGTCTCCTCTCTCGTGCCTTCAGTGTTGTGACGCGAAACCGGTATCGCAACGGTTCCGAAACGCTCGTCTCGTCGAACAATGGTGTGCTTGTGCTCTCCGCAACGGTCAACGTGATCACTGATCAGAAGAACCTCTTAGGATTTATGCTGTTCCTTCGGAATTTGTGGATGTTTAGGTTCGTGCATCCGGTGTTCGTCTCCGCCGCGATCGAATTTTATTGTTTGAATTCTGGTGAGGATTTATCGACACGGTTGTTGACGGTACACATACTGTCGAATGGATCTTATTTCGGACTATATTTCTCTGGATTAGAAATAAACGCCGATTATTCGCGTCTTCAACGTTCGTCGAATAAGCCGATTGAAATTAACTGATACATGTTCCTTTATAATATTTAGACTTTGCGCGGCTCCTATCGTAATACGTGTTCTACCGAAGATATCTATACAATCGTTTTTAGTATTTAAATAATTGTAAAATAAAACATTTGGAACCGGTCATTTTGACCGGTGATAGTGGTAAAAATAGTGCAAGTGAAAATTATCATTGGATTATTAGGAATTAAGTGAAAATTCTATGAAACACAATAATATCGTAAGCTGTTGCGTTGGTCTTGTGCAAGCCACGCTAAAATTATATTGCAATTCTATTTTTATTGATAATTAAACAGATAAATATTGACTTACAATACTTTCGTATTTAATGGTTCAAATAGAATACACCAATTCTCGTCTCCCGTCAGCAACGTGTTGGTTCGTGATTTTCTGGCTTCCTTTGTGATATTTTAGTGTTTGTGGTAGGATTCGTGAGATAGGTGTTTAGCACTTTGTGAACAGACGTTAGTTTCGACGACTGAGTTTTTACGACCATCGTTCTGGATTTGTTTTTCGGTTAACGCGACGCTTCTAACCACGAATGTCATCGGTCGTGCAAAATTTGAAAGTGGCGTTCGGAATAAAGCGAACTATGCGCGTGGAAAATCTGATCGATTCTACAAATTTGAAGATGCTGATATTTAATTATATCTTATCTGTTAAACATTTTTAAAGAAACGTGACGTTGTTACTGTACCGCTCGAAGTACAGTGAATTTTTTCTTCACATATTGTTGGATTGTTGAGAGTGCGTTCTTGAAAATGTAGAAAACGTGTTAATTCGGAGAACTGTGTTAAATCCGGAGCTTGTGAAATGTTTTTGCGTCAAAATACTTGTGATATTCAGTGCAAAACGTACAGATTGAGCTTTTTAAACAAATAAAATCTTTAATTATCTTTAATATTTTAAAAAAATCTCAATTACTAAAGTTTCAAATTCAAATAAAATAGTTTTTGATACATCATGTATACAAACACATTTTCTTGCATTATTAATTACTAAATACATAATTATTATATCATTATGATATTAATTCTTGCTGGCTAATTTTTGAAAACTAAAACCGAATGAAAATTAGTTTTATCTACGTGCCCAGTCCAGTACTAAATAATATAAAAATCGTAATAAACATTGTTAAATATTATTTCTACACCAAAGTATATACAATCGTGAATACTATAGCTGCATAAAATCTGCAACGCAATTATAATCTATTTGGAAGTATTACCAACTGTGGAAAGTTTACTAAAAACGTTTAATAAGTAAAAGTAAAAAAATTTATATTTTATACGGTTTTTGTTACACATTAGATTGCGAATATTTATGCAAAATAAAAATTCTCTACCTCGATTCCAATTGGATCAACATGAAAATTGATTTCTCTTTTTCAATGTTCAAAAACCAATAATATATTAATAGTTCTAAACTCTTCTAATGTTTTTAGTTATAATCAATTATTTTATGTGTTCTTGTAAGTTCCTTAATTGTAAAACAAATAACCGTCCATTCGACCATAGCGTGTTTAGTGTTAAATAATCCACAAAAAATTGTTCCAACTATGAAAACTAATGAAATTAAAGAATCAAGAAAACGTGTAATTACCGTTAAGTTGAGAAGACCATACGGTCACTTGATCACAAAGATGGACAACAGTGGAAGTTGATCCTTATTGGCCGTCTACCATTGTTTCGTTTTGAGCTCGCAGGAAGTGTCGCGCATACTTGGTGCACGCGTTGCGTCCACGTGTAGGCGATCGATCGATCGATCAAAATTCGGAATACTCGATCGCGTTACTGCTGGTTCGTTGCTTGATCTGTGCCTCTTTTCATCTTAATCGAGACGATGCTATAGTCTTCGACACGGTGAAACACGATTATTCCGAGCGTTTTAACTGTTCTTTACCTTGTATGGCATTCAAAGTTTTGTTGATCGCATTCAAATCGGATCGTCCGATCGAGTTGCAGATCGTTTCACGCCGATTTTACGACTCTGCTTTTTGCGGTGTAAACCGAAAACGAGAAAACTGGTAAATGATCGTATAAACGCTGATACGTTGGTTCAATTTAATGGACGCGTCCTTCCATTTATTTAAATTTATTCGTGTTTTTATCCTTCTCACGCTCGATTTTAATATTTAGGTGTAGGAAAGTCGTGCTCGCGTTAAATTCTTCGTAACTTCACTTTCTCCCGTGCACTTTCTGTTTCATAGCTGAAAAATGGGTTTCGCTGTCAACGCATCCCACGATTAATGTCGTTTTTCCTTAGTCGCGAGTTGAACGACTGAAACAAGTCTATTTTAAAATGAAAAAAGAAGAGAAAATAATTACGAACGACAAACCGTGTTAATTATGAAATAATTTCTAAACGGGGTTGCAGTTATTGCAAAAATAATATTCAGAATATGCAACGAGTTTAAATTAATTTCGAATTGAAAAGTTCAAGAATGTAATTCTGTTTCTTGATACCAATGTATTCCCAGTTGATCGTTTCAACGGTAATAAACGAAACTTTTATTTCAATTTTCGTTCGAATGACTCTATGCTTTCGAGATTTGAATTAAAGTAACTGTAGATGCCTCGCGAACGTATAATTAGTGTTCTTATTATCGTGGAATGATACGTAAAAGTGTAAGTAAAACAGTGGATATCTTGCAAAATAATTAGCTTTCAACTGTAAATGATGGAATGAGTCAATTTATCTACGAAAAAAATAAAACAAATATTCAGCAGTTCTATTTAGAAAGGGACGCGGACAATTGAAAACGGTTATTCATTACATTGTAGAGATCTTCCATTAAGCATTTCAGTCTGTGCTGTTTTTTCTAGCAATCTATTATTTTATTATTGAGGCATACATGAAAAATTGTTTAACAACTGTAAACAGGGTGTCCCTCGACTCAACTCTGCCAGTTAACCTTTGAAAGTATCGTATTTGGCTGGGGACATAGTGTACACGAAGGTCATCTCAAGGTCATATTTTCCGAAATCTTGTGAACAGTATTGTTTTTTCTAATGGAATGTACTTTTTGTATCGTGAATCGATAGAGTATCGAATTCTGCGTAGAAATGTCCTAAACCTAATAGTTAATATACAATATTTTTAATATACGACATAATATTAGTACAATCCAAACAGAATCCAAAAATGAGGATGTAGATCGTCCGCAAAATCGCCTAACCGTGCAGATTCAGGCTCGCGAACGAGTACCTGGATATGGGAACGGGGCTTGATCCTTATTAGTGGCCATTGTTTCTTTCCAGGAACAAAAGTGATCGTCCAGACCTGTGCGCCTCGAATATATTGTACACTTTCGTAGAACCGGTGTTTCGGTTCGCCTTACTGACTTCAGAGGAAACTTCTGGTTTCTTGCTTATGTTGGTGACCCTTGGGTTAATGCACATACATTGTGTCCAAAAAGTCCGAACTCAACCGTGGCTTGGTTAAATTCGATAAATGTGAAAGGATTCGGGGAATGTAGCTTCGGGAGGCT
The DNA here is from genome assembly GCA_028454225.1 of Lasioglossum leucozonium. Classification (NCBI taxonomy): domain Eukaryota; kingdom Metazoa; phylum Arthropoda; class Insecta; order Hymenoptera; family Halictidae; genus Lasioglossum; species Lasioglossum leucozonium. Next base: position 756,362 of record CM052206.1, on the reverse strand, counting down.
TTATGAACCCTTTGCAATTAATCTTCAATGAGGAATAATATTTTTTATTACTAATTGGTAAAAGAAAGCGAAATAAATCTGACTTTAAAGAAAGTTTACTATGAAAGGTAATAACTTTGGCACGACTCCGTTTACTGTTTACATTTTTATATAGTAATTAAACACATTATTTTCTCCAGATCAATGTAATAAATATCACTGTATTATTATTACTTTATAGATACGTGGACTGAGCGAATCAATCTTTCTTTTGTATATTTGAATTAATTAATGTCCAACATTATGTTTGCTACATCCACACAGGAACGTTGCATTATTTTTGGTGGTCCATTTTTTACACAAAATAGTTTCTTCATTCTTCGATTATAAACACTCCATTTGGGATGTGTTGATTTTTAATCAGAAAATGCTTTTTTGGTGGTATATATTTTTTTATTCTTATTTATGTGGACAAAATTAAGAAGTTTGAAAACCCTTGTTATAAAGTACTTAAATTTTTGTTTCTGTTTCTAATTCCGATTATAAACAGAAATTCACCAACATCAAATCTGGATACAATCTCCACACCAATCCGTTGTTTTCAAATGTTTGGGAGTAGGTTTTTCCTTTCTTTTCTGCCACACTCTCACCCTTCCTTCGCCATCATAAATGCTAAAATTACTTTCATCCGCGAAAATAACAGTATCTCACCACTCACTTTCGTTCAGTACATAGTCTTTTGCAAATTGAAGACTCACATTTCTATTGACCGCGTTAATGTATAGCTTTTCCTAGTTATCTTGTCGTGATAGTCTTCAGGTGTGTGGACTCTTCGTGTATGTTCTCTGCGTAATCCAGTTCATTGTTGTCTTTCATATGCTTTGGAAAAATGGGTGGGTGTAATTTCCAACAATAACAATTCAATTTTATAATTGTAGTTTATATAATTTAAATTGGATTGTAAGAATTTCAGACAATCAATCAATTTCTTCATTCATTCATATTTGATTTCTATGTCTTGCTGATTTTTATTTTGCGTAAAGTCTCGCAGTCTACTTGTTTACATGTTCATTACACTAACGTGGCGACCATTGACTTGTATCTAGTAGGCCGTGTACTACCGATTATCGCGGATTGTATAGAGTTATTCGTCACACGTGTTACCTGTGCGAATGATCTATCGTTCGCGAGCAATGACAATATTATTACAGCGCGTCGACTCGAACTTAAATGGCGTTCCTTTCGTTCCGTCTCTTTGTTACACGATGAAATTGATTTACGGGCATGCCAGTTTAATTCGTCGTTTCTGGAAATCCATTTTTCAATTACCCTAGGCAGCAACAACATTTAACAGTGATGTATGGAAATGCCCACGTATTAGAGTCGAGATTTATGTACATACTTCAGTTTCTCCGCCTAGGTATCTAGACTGATGATGCGTGTGCATTGTAAACGTGTTCCAAGAATTTTTAGCAATCAAATGTAATATCTGCATTTCAGACTTAATTTACCGTATTTTAATTAGTTGTTTTTTAATAACTACCGAATGATTTGATATTTGAGTCAGTTTTTACTGTTCACGCTACGGGTATAGTGGTTTTTATTAAGATGTATTGCCGAAATTATTTTTCTTTTTCAATTTCGGTAATTCTGTGATACCTCAAAATTCAATTCCCTATTGGCTTCGTGAATTGCGAACGTCGTAGACGTGTAATTAAAGCGAAAAAAAGTTCTGGTGCACTGCACGCGAGCTCGGTGTAGTTTTCATTAATTATTTATGGCACGTTAACCCTAGGAAGACTAAATCTTTGAGCAATTTAATGGCTTATATAACCGTTTATTTCCGACACTTGTCTTTAGGAATAATATATTTATTCCTATCTTGAAATTGTAGGAGGAACCAAATATATTTTAATATTGTTTACTAATTATTAGGTAGTAAATGTATTCTGATTAATTTCATGTAGCTAATTAGTTATCTATTAACGTGGAAATATTTTCCCACCCTTATACATAATACAAATTTTGCTATAATCAACATAAATACGATATAGATTATACTAATACAGTTATTATGACACAATAAAGTCAATTATTTATTGCATCAAAAATACAATGAAGAATTTCCGATAGATAACAAACAAGAATGATGAATTAACTAGTCATACCCAGATAAAATGCTAAAACTATAAAAATTTGTTATTATTGATATTAGGAATATTATTTATTATATCATGCGGAGCTATAATAAATTATGTGATGATTTTTTGATCATTTTTCAAGCGCATAAATTGCACATGATTGTATATTCTGTAATTTGAGTTTGAAAAACCAGCCATGTAGGGCAGAAATCGTAATTTCTTGTATAAATAAGAAAATGGAAAGTTATTGTAAGTCGACATAGTATACAGACCACACTTTAGTTTCACCGGTTAGCGAGCTACGAAATTCCACGGGCGAAGCAAGAAAAAAAGAGCCGGGGGATAAGAAAGTGGTAAAGAGAGGAAGATACGATGATCAAATTATTATCAAGGCGACGATAATAATGTTGTGTGTAAATCGAAGACATTGTATCGATATGCAGGCCCTTTCCCCCCGCCATGAAATTTCACCTTTGTGCGAAGAAAATCGATTGGACGTCGTTTCAGTCATTATCGTGCGACGAGTGTCGAGAGCAGCGACGTGAATGGCACGAAGAAACGGTACTCCCTCGTTCTTCTTTTCTGTTCTTCCTTTTTTTATCGGGGGAAGCTCGAAAAATCTTTCTCGCCGATGCGCATTGCTCTGAGCGGAATGAGAACTCGAGCCTGGAGAAAGTATACACGCGGCGCGCGGGGCCTTTTACCTTCTGAAATATTCGCCGGGCGAAATAAAATAAAAATTGAAATTGACGCGTAATTACACGTACGTGATGTTAAGGAACGTGCCCGCGTTGCATCAACCCGTGTATAATACGTACGCGCGTATCTCGCCGCGCCGGCAGAAGCGATAACTTTTTTCGAACATTTTTATTTCCGTCCTGCGAAAAACCAGTTACACGACTGCGAGACGGAAAGTTATTACGTTTCATTATTTTCATACATTACCTGGACACTATCGAGCCGTTTTATTCCATGAAATGTGTGCAGTCGGTCCGAAAAGTATTCGAGCACCGAATTTCTGATTTCGGGGAAAATTGTCAACATTTAAATAATTTGACAACGATCAAACCGGTCTCGTTTTAAAGCTTGAACCCAGAGTCGCCAGATAAGGGGAATCGGCTCAAATTGAGGAGAAAAAATTACTCTCTCTTTCTCTGCCAGTACCGGATTAGTCACGTGACAGAGACGAAACGCGTCACGTGACCGGGTCGTGGAGGAAGGGGAAGGCAGAGTGGGGACACGAGCCGTAATCTGGCGATACTGCTTGAACCCTCTATTTTCGCCGTCCATGGTTAATTTTCCTCTAAAATACTGAATACGAGAACAAATGATATCAAGTTTATCAATGTAATACAAGTATGAAGCAATGCAAATAATATTTCTGGATTTAGTAAACACCGAAAGAGTCAAGTAATTGATTAACAATAATAAGATTGAAACGACGAAGGTTCCAAAAGATTTCAATAAATGAACCAAAATAAAATATTCCGCAGCCGTGAATGTCTAACCTTCACAGTAAACGTACGCTTAAAGTGAACGCAGAGTTTCTAGTTCTTACAGAAAATTTATTAACGATGTAGTAGTGCCTGGGTAGAGACGACGGTGTTGTGAAAGCCGTGAAGCAAGGGTTCGACGGCGCCGCAAGAAAGGGAAGAAAAATCGTACCTCTACGTAGTTAATGGTATTTTTTGGTGAAGGTTGAGCCTGTTTGCCAGGTGGGGAACATTCCGATCATCCATATTTTAATAGAATCAATCCAGTGTTTTGCGTCAGCGTTCCAGTTAGCGGGTCGACCGATAATTAACTTCTTATCGTGGAAAATTATCGCGATGATCGGTCGATCGGCCGCGGCAGTTAGTCGCGATTGAGAGATGTAGACGTGCACGACGATGTTTTGCGCCGATATCAGGCGGATCTGATACGATCCGCTAAAAATACTATTCGATACGGTCGATCTTTCACGTGCCGGTAAATCGTTTTCAATTAATAATTCCGGCGAAGTGGCGGACGTTTCAATTTCGAGAATAAGCGATTTTTGCTGCTCGATGCGGGACGAAGGTGAAAAAGAAGGAGATGTTATCTCTTCACGGTGTGTTTTGTGGTTGCAGGATGAATTATGTCAGCTGTGTGCGCTAGACACGAGGCCCGACGACGCGGAGAACTATCGGGGACCTGTTGAACGAATCGCATCCACTTTGGGCGATCAGGGGGAGGAAGGTGACATAGAGGAAGACGCGGTCAGCGAGGACGAAGAGGACGACATGCCACCAACACCCGATACCGTACCGATGACAGATTCGACGGCAATCGAGGAAAGTTGCGATCAAATCGACGGCAAACCCAGAACCGTGGAACAATCGAACGGCTGTCTTGCCAGCAACGAACCAGTGAAACGTCGTAGAAAGACTGAGGAGGTCGCCCCTTTCAACACGTAAGCCATCTTATCAAAATCCTTATCTCGAGAATGTGTTGACGTTATTGGAGGGAAAATCATTTCTGGCCAGTATCGTTCTTTTCTCTTCTGTAGATAGATGTATCAGACCTCGTATCTCTTATTTGAACTAATTGTGTAGACTTGTTTTGTGCACCTTCTTTCAGGTAATACAGTAAAAGTCTTGATCTAAGGAGCTGTACGATCTTAGTCGGTTCACCAAACCCCTCCACTGGGTAGCATACCCCGCGAGGGGTCGAGACGTTCGTAAGTGTAAAAATTGTAAACATGCCGCGTAATCCGATACGGGGTCGGGTATGTCGGTGTGGATCACTACCGATCCAATTACAGAACTTCTTTATTTTTCATTGTTTTCTTATGGGACTTTTTATGACACTAAACACGACGTAATTTGGACTATATTCAGTGGTTTAACGGTTCTATATTTTTCATTTTACAATTTTTGAAAATACGAAATTGGTTACATGGAAATTGATTGGATAAATTTATTTATCCAAGCACATATTGTGATAAAAATTGCACAACATTCAAATAAAGTAGGTCATTTTTCTAAGCTAAAACATTTTTATCGCTGTTAGTGCTCGGTAGGTTTAGTGTTAATTGACGGTATGTAGTGCGCCTTCGGTGTAAGTCCTCTTCTATGTTCAGCGTGGTCGAAGAGGTTACAACGAAATAGTAGCTTATATTGGATCGAGCCTTTAGTTCTATATCGGAGCACGGAGAATGCGGCTTAGATCAAGACTTTACTGTATTTTGAAAAAAACTGTGCTTTCAATCAATTCGTTCGGATCGTTCAATCAATTCCTCTGAATCATTTATTTTCATTGCTTGCTCGAAATGACCCCGGGCATTTTTAAAAGTCGGAACGTCGATATTTTCGAAATAAGGATACCTCGCTGTGAAATTGTGTGCTGGTCGATCAGGTTCTAATTTCATGTAAAATGCTATAATAAATTACAGTGTTTTCTCTTTTACAAGTATCAATCCAAACACAGTGTACAATGTGGCAAAATTTGAAAAGATTTTTTTTCGCGACCTCGATATTTTTTCGCAGATACGCGATGCATAGTAATTAGCTTTCTTTTTGTGCTCGAATGAGTATATTTTTTACGGCCCCCTTTGAACATCGTGCGGTACTGTTTCTTTCAATTATTCGATCACATTTATGCTTTCTCGAGACTTACTACATTTACGAGCTACTACCTCATTTATACTTTTATTGTAACACTTTCTGTGCCCGGGCCTTTTCGTGTCACTTTCTTTCCACCGCCGCAGTTCGCCGTACAATAAAACCATAAAGCAGCGTTTTCCAAACTTTTCCTACGGCGGAGCACTTCACAAGTCCGGCAATTTTAACACTTCAGTTGTTTTACACGTTAAATAGATACGAATAATGAATAAAATTAACTATTACAGAGAAGAAAAAACCAATACCTAATTTCTAAAAAGAAAACACGTAAAAATAGCAAAATAAACTAATTTTTACATATATTATAAAATTACGTACTCGATTACTTTGGTGTTACTTAAGATCTAGTTAAGTGAAATGAGAATTAATTTTAAGAAGGTACACTTATTTACTTTTAACATAATTTGGAAAACGTTGTTACGAAGATTTACAATTGGCACAAGTTACATGAATGATTCACAAATAGAAACACCGATGTTAGTAATAAAAAATTTCATAGTGAAAATTAAAACGTTAGAATTTTTTTAGTTTGTGTATTTTGTTCAGTGTAGAAATTGTTACTAACAGAAAATATTTCTGGATTATAGATGATCCAGGTGATACGAACTGTTTTCATTAATGATCGAAGTAGCGATAAGGAATGAATCATTGACACATACTGAGAAGAAACAATACAGGGGCGAATCTTGAAGTTGATTTGCTTAAAGTAAAAGCCGGGACGGTTCCTCTGGAATTGCTCCATCATTTCTCTTCAATTAAATGATTAAATTTGAGGCACGCCACTGGCCGCATAAGCTTTCTGCCCACATCGATGTCCCTCGCTGTCCACATCAGTTCCTGAAACTGGATTTATGGAACATCTGATGTCAAGATCCTTTAAGAAATCTTGATATTCAAACATGTTTTCATAACCTACTCCGACTAGTTGCTTCTCCCTCGTCTGCCTTTACTCTCGGAACATGTACCTGCCTAGATAAGTCTCCTGATCTGATATGATTCCGGTCTGTAGATGCTAAAGCGGTCAGCAGTGACTTCAAGATCGGTCGAAGTTAACCCATTTAGTTGGAGAGAAATGAAGAGAATTCTAAATGAGTAACCTCTCTTATCTTTTGTCAAACCTTCTTTATGACCGCGAGTACTGTAATTGATCGCTTATCTGAATTAACAAATAATTTTTCTATTTCGGAGGAGAAATTCGAAGCTGGCCAATCAAATGTAAGGAGGACAAAATCAACAATGTCGTGCTTCAAACTTTCTCAAACTGGAGAATTGATTTTTCTCCAATCGACTAATCTTTTCTCTAATTTTATAAGTTATTAAATTAGTAGTTTACATCGAGGTTATACCGTTTCTAATGATCTTTCTATAGGTTTACTATAAATTCATATGGTACACTTACATAATATTATCGCCTCGCTGCAAGTCTTTATCTAAGCTTTCCTTTTTATTCTAAAGAAGCTACTTGATAACACTTGGAGAAGAATAATATTCTCTTCACAAGTGTGTTATCTTCACGTAACACGCACCTTTCTACTAGACACTAGAGGTGTACGAGTACTTGAAAACGTCGGGCCGGGACGGGTCGAGAAATTTATTCGGGATCGAAAGGGGCTCCCGACAATTTTTGGGATTATTCTCGGAAATGCTGATATATTTGAGAACTCGTACGCTTTTACTAAACCCGCCATTCACGTAGAATGTTCAAGTTAGGTGGGGCACCCTGTCGAAAGATTTGCAACAGAGTTACGATCGTCGCGTTTAGCCGTGCTCGAATGTGGAGCATCGCTGATCCGTAATGTTTTTTATCAGAACCGACAGGAAGTCGAAGAACTGCGCGACCTTCTACTTCCGTCACTTGGACACCGACTCGGAGCAGAACGAGGAGCCGGCGATCGTCGCGGAGGACTCGTCCGAGGAGGAGTGGACGTATACGACGCCGGCGACCGCGGGCAACGTCTCGGAGCACCGTGAAACGAACGTGTTAGTGCGTCTGGACTTCGGCGAGACACCGAAGAACACGGAACACTGCGAAGAAACCGCGAAAACGACCGTGAAGCCCGTCAAAGAGGTCGCGATGGAGTGCGTCGACGAGACTTCAAACGAAACCGACGCGTCGTCCCAGCGCGAGAAGGACAGCGACGACGAGACGCGAAACGACAAGACGCGCATCCAGAGGCTCATTAAGGAGGTCGAGAAATTGGTTGGGGATGAGAGACGGGCTGGCGTTACCAAGACGTTCCCCCCGCTCATTCTCGACGACAAGGGTATAACGAACAATCATCGCGCAAAGTACGCACGGATCAAGGAGTGGCTGAAGCTGAACTCTGTACGCGGACACGAAGGACGATTGTCCACTTTGCAGGTGGGTCATAATTACTTGGCTATTGTGCGCCGGGAATAGGTGGAACCGAAATGGGTGGTTGAACTTTGGTATATTCCAATCTTCCAAGGGATCGAAAAAGGTCGTCCGTCCATTCCGGTTCCGGCAACTCATCCTTTCCAACGTATAAACGGTTTTTGTTTCGACTGAAATCTTCCGAGGATAAACGTGTAACATACGTTAAGCTGCGAGCAACGTCATTCGGCATCGCTATTTTACTGTTAGGAATAAATAATGTGGTAGATTATCTCGTAGACGCTGTTGAAGGCGTATGTTGCAGCGGGTCGGCTATCTGACAGTTTGATAAGTCCGAGATACGTTGGGATGATTTATTCTGATGCCGTGTAGACAGATATTAATTTCTCTTATGGATGAGTTAATCGAAAATGCAAAAAATTTTACGGCTTCGTCATTCTTTTCCAAACTTGAAAAGCTAATATTTAAAAGAATGTTTTAAATGAGAGACGAAATTGTGACAAATGCAATGGATTTAAATTTCTTGACAACAGAAATAAGATGGTAGAAGAAATGATGCGTCATAAAAAATGATCTTATGTGGCAAAAAAATGTCTTTTATAGCCTTTTATAGTGTATTCATTTCTTGAAGATTTTTTTGGTACGTAATTATAAACAAAATGGAATGAAACATACAAAAATCCTGCAACTTTCAGAAACGATAATTTTAAAAATAATTCCTTGCTAAATTCGAAATTGCTAAAAACTGATAGCATAAAATGTTTCAGTAAAGTAGTAAACAGTCCACGAGAAATCTGTAACAGTAAACATAGGTGAGATGTTAATTTACTTAGAAGCAGAAGTGATGTTTCGTTTGGGTAACATGCATGTTTCGCTTTCATTCATCGCGTGCAGTGTGAAAACGAACGAGTTATCTTACTACTAGAAGACGTGAGAACTTCTACTAACGTCAGACTAATAACATGGTGAGATATACTATGATTTTCGTGCCTCACGCAATGATCGAAGCCATAACATTTGTCACCGTTGATAATCACTTCAGTTTCTAGGAGAATAATTCACCTAGTTTTACTTTACACATTAAATCCACAAATTCCGTTTTATCTAATAGATGTGACAGTTTAAAGAAATACTTCTTCTAATAAAAGCAGAAAGAAATCAAATTTTTTATCTAGAAACAAAAAGCGAGAATTTTGATCCTGAAGAACGTGTAAGAGTTAGTTAATACAGTGTGCATGTATAGATTTTAATTTTTTATGGACGAGGGTTTTTTAAATTACTAACAATGCATTCCTCGAAACACTATTGTATGTTTCAAGATTATAAATAATGGAGAAGATGAACTTTTAAAGGGTTAGTAATAACAAAATCTACAAACGCCGCGAACTTCTTGGTTACTCGATACACTGAGAACTCTAATATGGGTTGAAGAACATTAATTATAATCCGGTGTCAATAGTCGTTTGCGTCGTTCTCTCGTTCGGCTGTCGACGATTAATAAATTGCCTCAATCTAGTGAGACGTTCATCATTTTTAATTGGTCGTGCGACATATAGTTCTCTTTATCGTTTTATGAAATTGAAGGGTACATTTATGTTGAGCGACGGTACAAGTTCGATCGCGACTCAAATACAAAACGTATCGTAAGAAACGCGAAGGCACGCGTGGCGAATGCTCGATAAAATCGAGGATAGAGAATGCAATAAACCGTGCGGCTACCAGCGTTGCAAAAGTGAAGACCGGGACGCGGTAATGGTATAATGCGGAACGTTTAAGTTCCGAGTCGTCGGCGCACGATCACGCGCGCCATTTGTAACGAGGGCTAGGGGGAATTATAAGGTTTCGCAACAATTGTAATCAGCGTGAATTACAGCCGTTGGATAGCTGCGATGCCAGCGGCGAGTACACCACGGAGGAGTCGGACGGGGAGAGGCAGTCGGTCTCGTCGGAGGATCTGCAGAGTAGCGTGGCTACTTATCGGCGTTTCGAGCGTGCACTCGGTTATACGTCGCAGTCGATGTCGCAAGAGATCTTCGACGACCCGGACAAGACGCCGGTGAACGAGTCGCATCCGATGCTGGACAGCAGCACGCCGAAGGTGGTGATGCGATCCAAACAAAAGGCGAACGGCCCCAGGCCGTGGAGCGTCTCCTGCATCTCGCAGATCGGCAACACCTCCAGTTTGAACCAAACCAACGAGTCCATCTCGCAGTTCTCCATCTCCGAAACGGCGCTGCATCAGTTGATCACCACACCACCGACCAAATCTGTGTCCCTAGATGCCACGTGAGTAAATTGGATTTCTTTTGTTTTTCTCTTGCAGACTTGTCATTGGGGCTACAGTATTATCTCCGTAACTGTCGCATTGCCGTGTCTGCCGAGCGACAATTATGGCGGAGGTGCTATATTCTTTGTGTTGAACGTAAAGGAAGATAGTAATTATGATCGTAACTATACCGTGTTTGGTGTCATATTAATTAGAAAATCGAGACGAATATGATGATAAAAATTCCATTAAAAAAAAAAATAAAAAATGCTAAAAGTTGCGACTCTTTGCTTCGCTTGCATTAGTGTGAGTCTCGCCGATACTCCAAGGAAGATCTTCCTCAGTGGTGGTGATAAAAGTTTTGACAGTTACGCTGTAATAGGTTTTTTATACTTTTCAACTGTTAAGGAAGTTTGTTCAGTGAGGTGGTTCATGGAACTTTGAGTTGTTCGAACAATTTCGAGATTTAGATCTGTTAGATCTAGATTTTATGAAAATTTCGGGAGTGTATTTATTCAGATTTTTAACAATTTCGATCATAATGTATGTTCAACGAAGCGAATTTATTGAACAAACTCCATGTAGATCCGTTATAAACGAGAGTGTTAAAAATATTACACGAAACGTTCCATTGTATCCGTTGGCCTTCTGGTCAATTAAATCCTTGCTTTGATACACGACGATAAGAGAGAATAGATCAGAAGAGAGGCGCGTTACTCTAGAACTATTAAACAGATTAAGACGATTCAAGTTTCAAAATAATGATGAATGTCTGGCGTCTGGGAAGACACGTTTCTTAGTAGGTTTCGACCTGTGCTCTACTTGCCACTCGGCAGACTTAAGCGGTATTTGACCCTATTATATTACGTATTGCATATTAATACTAACCATAATATTTATTTGACGAAGGTATTATTTTTATACAAATGTTCTATAAAAACCATCATATTATAGTCATTTTAACAAGATTTTTAACACATAATTTCAACTAGACGTGCCTTAATTATTTACTTGTTATTACTATGCAAATGTCTACATGAAACAACTAATTAATATATAATTATTATTTTTAATTAAAAATGTATCGATTCAATTTTATGATATTTATACGTTTATAAAATGCTGTACGTAGAATGAGTTTGCGATTATATTTGCAATTGAAAATTCAAAATAAGATAATTACAGCCATATTTTAGTTTTCATTTGATTCAGAGAAGAAAGAAAGGTTCAATTTAATTTCCAGTAAATCTCTGTGACAACCATCGATATCCTTATACATTGAATCTACCTCAAATCTACCTGTTTGATTTTATTGATGCACGCGATCGAAACCGTATTACCGCAAATCCCTGCTTTCTCTGAAACACTAGCTTTAGCCTTCTCTTGACCCTTTCGGTCTTGTATTTCTGATTATAGGGGATCACGCAAATCATTCAATAACTCAACATCCACACTGCTGGAGGAATCGATCATTTGCCATGACGGCCGTGTGGTTCGAAACAGCTCGTTGCGTCGGAAGAAGAGCAGGCTGCGCAAGAAGACTCTGGTAAGAACATGTTCTCGCGTTTAACCTTTTCGCAGTCCAATGGAACGGCGAATTAGGTTGAAGCATAGTTAACATTCACCATTTTTGTATAAACGAAATACCTGACCTGCTTATACAAATAACATTTTATCTATTATCATTACTAGATCATGACAAAAATTACTTAATGAAATACAAAACTGTGAAAACATTTAAGGAATCTAAAACCCTTGCTGTCTCACTTCCAGCTCAGTAAAATTATATTGGAAAGAGAAATAATTGTTTTTGTAGTTCCAGTGTCTTGCTATTAATGCAGACAATTTTTATTTTGCATAACAATCTACAGTCTAATAAAGTAAGTGGAGGCTAAATATTATGAATATTTAAGAATTGAGACGCAAAACAATCCTGAAAATATATCTTGGAAAAAGAGAGACAAATTTTTAAGAGTAAGATATAACAAATTTGTTTAAATTGTTTGAATGGCAATACATATTCGTTCACTAAAATGTAAGCAGAGCTCATGTTAGGTAAGATTCAGGTCTATCGACAATTTAATTCTAGTAAATCTTATATCGAAACTGATGGGAATAAGATTTCTACCTTCTACACGTTGCAAGAAATATAGTCGACCAAGCGCGTTCTCAGACGTATCTGCTTTCGGTACAGTAGCGTGACGTTCTATGGCCGGTGTTTCGATGAAAGAAATCCGAGCTACGTCAATAGTCGTAATAGCTATCCACCCCATCATAATTACCTCGAACTCATTACATTGGAACAGTTAGGCTGATGGTCTTGAAATCTGTTCTTTAAAAAGACCGTTGTATTGATTGAACTTGTAAGCTGGATCGGATTTCCGTCGCGGAGCATCCCTACCAATGCTTTCTGTACTGTTCTTTGGTATTCCTTACCGGAAAAAATGTCTTCGTGAATTTTTGTATATAATGCTATTCAATAAAGTATAACATAATATTCTTTCGATTCATAGTCATTGTAAAGCATTTTAATGACTCTCTGACAGGTAAATTGTTGGGTACAACACATTATCAAAGTTTGGAAAATGTTCAGGCCTAGTTGAAAAGTGGATACGACTGAAGAAAAGTTTGATTTACATAGTATTAAATATTAATCGAAATGTGACTTTCGTGCTGGCATGATGCCTTCCGCTGAATTTAAACTGAGCTAAACAAGTTGACTATCAGAAGTGTTTGATTTACGGTTGTGTATTTTCTGTCAACGCAGGGCCGCAAGAGCGAGTCGAGTTCGGAGGGCGTAAACGTGAACAATTCGGCCGGAAGCGACGGTAGCTCGTCGAACCAGCAACGCTCGGGCCGAAAGATGAGCGGAAGTCGGTCAATACGTACGATCTCGAGAGACTGCCAGGGCCGTTTGACGATGCTAGTGAAATCCGGATCGTTTTCGGGATGCACCACCCACCAACAACTCTCTGCCGAGAGGATGATAGTCAGTGACCCCACGCCACCGTTCAGGTTACCCTGCTGTACTTCGGTGGCTTCCACGTCCGAAACCGAGGGCGAGGAGCAACGTAATTGCACGCGCGGCTGTTTCCCGTACGACGATAACCTGCTCGACACCGTTCTCAGCAATAAGGGACTGCCTAATCATCAACTGAACGTCGACAGCGACGTCGAGATGAACAGTCTAGGGAACAACTCGTTCTCTGAGCAAGCTTGGGATAATTATCAGGTAAAGATTCTGTACTGTCTCTCGCATCCTATGCGAGGAAACTCTTCTGAACGCCGGCTTATGAGAAAGTTTTCTCGGCTCTAATAGCTGATCCGCCGAGTACTCGTGCAGACTGCTTGGTACTGAACGTCGTTAGAAAATAGACAGCACCGTGCAATAACTTTTCATTTTTCAACAGGTGTCTGTTATATCAAAAGTAGTTACTTAATTTGTAAAGCAAAGTTTCAAAGAGAATATTAATTTTTAAGATTGAAGGTGTCTTACACTGTAGCAGTACAATATGTATTGTAAAAGAATATTAACTTATTAAAATCATTAAAGTTGAAAGTAATTTCTATTTGGTTCTTCTGTTTTGTAACTGATACAAACAATTTTTATTTTGTATAAATATTTGCAGTCTTGTGCTAACTATAGTTAGACAGAGTACTAAGGCATTGCTAGAAGAAAGCAATTTCCATGCGAGTCTTCCTTGCAATTAATAAAAACAATTTTTATTTTGTATGGATATCTGCAGACTAGTGTTAATCATCTTAGTACATTGCTGAATTGCTAAAATTGCTTTCTTTTACGATTGGTTAAGTATTTTGTTCAATTGTTATGGTTATGAATAATTTGCTAATATTATTTGTTGATCTGTTTTTGCTAGGAGAAGTATATGAGCGAGCCATATAGCGAAGCGCCAGATGTAGAAACTGCTCGAAGATTGTTGGATTTTGGAGACGATTACCGAAACTTCCTCGATAGTCAGTCCGATTGTGCTTCCAGTATGAGCGCAGTTCCCGCTAGTTCTCCACTGCCTAGAAGTCGTATACACAATGTACGTTCCATTCTCTTCTTCTTTTTCGATCAAGTGTCCGTGTTCTTTCTGTGATAGATAGATCTGCACACGATCACACTCCTATCCTATTTCGTAGATAACACATTTTATAGGTACATTCACGCATAATTTTTCGCTTATTTTGTAAATAATACAGATGGATACATTCGCACACGATATATCTTTATTTTGTACATACTATTAATCTTACATCGTGTTGCACAATACATTTCATTGTATCTCTGTTCGATATCGGTATCGTTATCACACCTAAGTAGAAGTAGCGTAACGGTATACGATACTATTGTGTTAATAATTATGGCTTCCACTGGACAGAGTTGTGTTCAGTTCCTTTTATGTTGTGGTGCATAATTATATCTGTAAGATCAATTGCTGTCGTTTCGATACTATGCATATCGAAGTCATACACATATCAACTTAGTTGTAGTAATTTTTTTGTGTTATAGTGCTCCACTTATATAAAAATAAAACTGTTGATTAAGATATCGTTTGTACATTGCTGCGGACAGAATGTAATTCCTCTGCAGCAAATAAAGCTTTGATTCAAATGTGTGAACAAGAGAACGGTTCAATATTGATAATAAATTCATTGTTACCTTGTAACCTGATACCGAGTTATTACCTTGTTGCATGACCTTTTTAAACTATATTTTCATTAACACGTTTTATACAAGTAATGACTTTAGTTTATGGGTTCTCTCTTAATTTTGTTCTAATCTTGGTGACAATATTAATTGAATGAAATTAACTTTTTAAATAAAATTGTACCAGTAGTAATTTAGATAGACAACTTCTTTGATGGGATGGGCGTTGAATTTCTCCGTCTCTTATGAGGAGTTCTGTGAGGCGAATGCGTCTCTACGTTGATCATCTCTTAACGAGAGTAAACGATGTAATTACGGGCATTGCCGTCACTGTAGATGTTCCTTTGTGGTCGAATACATTTGACATGATTTGACTATGCACATAAATCACACGTTACTGTGGATTCAATAATATTATATTGTGCGTTTGCTATTTTCCTTTCTAAATATATTTGAAAACTATCTAAAATACATTTTTATAATCCTTTTTCGACCGGGACGTAGGATTCAATTAACATTTCCTTTTTAAGAGTCATTTGTAACAGCATCAGTAAGCTTTGACAATATTTAAGATAGAAATATATTTCTCTAAACATTAACACAGTAGTGAATTTTGTTTTGTAAGACACAATATCTCGGTATAAATGATTTTCAAATTAATGATAATTTACAGACGTATCGTATAACGGTGAAGCCATTTCGTTTACTGAAGATCAATTCTTTATCTTGATTTTAATGCATGGCAGATAAAAATGATAAGCAATTCTTAAATAGCTCGTTTCTGATCAAATACGTTCTGAGCACCACTGAAATTGAATATGGGTCCACGAAAACAACGTTAGATTCTTTGTTTGACTCCAATATTTTTTTAATAGTTCAACATGTAATGATCATACACTTAAAAATAATTCAATGATAAATAGAGACTATTTCAAATAGTACTTTATACATTTATGGAAATGTAACAAGTTTCATTTGCTATTATAAAGTCATTTCATGAAGAACATTGCGTGTGAGGTGTACAAATAAGTTCAACAAAATTAACAGTAGCATTTATATTCTTTTGTATATTTTATCCACTTTTTACATGCTTGTATGACTATGCACAATCGAATAAAACGGTTTAAAGAATAACAATTCCTCTAGGTTTCCACTTTACTTTTGTAGGTCTTTAACGCATGAATTTGTTTTTACATATCACTAACGGTTACATTTAGTACTATGCCACGTCAATACAATTTAAAATAGAGTAAAATATTAAAAGTTATGTGTTGGATATGTTACAGGAAACCATTGATAGTTCCGAAGACAGCGACAGTGACGTGGAGGACGTCCGGAATGTGGTTGAAAAATCACAATCCCAATTAGCGCTGGCCGAAAATCTGTATTTAAGATCGAACAGCGGACCAGTGCCCGAGGATTGCGTACGTACATTGCCAGCGATGTTTCTGCTTCCGTACTTTTTGATAAAGAAGCTCTGCAGGCGACTTGGTGACGCGTTGAAAAAAATTTGGCAGACAGTGAACCAGTTTGTTCGCAGAAGCTGCGTACGTTTGCGCGATCGCATGAAGCACCTATTTTTTAGTCGAGATTCGCCAATCGTACGCAGCTTCCGAAATCTGTTTAGCTCGCTTTGACTGCTTCACGCTTTTATCGTTAACTAAGAAGTCATATTGCTTCGAATGGCGGCTTGTTATGCATCATCGTGTCATCTAGTCCTGCTCTCCCTTAACTGCTACCATGTTTCTCCAGTTTTTATTTCTTTTGCTTTTGAATGACGACGGTCGTTAGACTTTGAAACCATTTCTGTAAGTAATTTGCGTATATGTATATCGTGCTGATTTTACGAAACTGCTCATATTTGTGTACAGAGTAGATAAGATAGACGTATGAATTTTAAAAGAATATTTGTTCGGACTGACTGGAAATGATGGTGTACAATATAAATAAAAGTGCTGATATCGAAACCGTTTGTTCTAATACTATCCAAAAATTTCAACACCCGTGTACGCTTTTATTGCAGGATTTTGTCTCATTAATTCATGCATGAAAAGTATTATGAATTAATAAATATTATTTTGCCGTTTGCGGCAACTTACCTGCATACATTCGTAAGTCCATTGATGAAAATTATAGTTATTACTATTGTAAAATAAGAGGGAATATATGTATCGCATTGATGAGACTGTAACGATCACTATCCGGCTGGAATTATAACTGCGCCAACCATCAGGAAGTATTTACGTTTCAACGGTACCAGTACGAATCGGACAGACTGTGTATAACGACCTATTGCTTGCATGTTTACCTCTGCTTCTGTTCTTATTGTGTTTTTGCAAAGCGTGTCGCCGCGACACTGTCTCCAAGTCGCAGAGATAAACACACCAGTTGGTGTTTAGACATCTCTAGCTCGGTACATGGATATTTTCGTGTTGCTTTCGCTGAGGTATGTTCATTAAAAAAATTCAGCTTTTGCATGCTTGCGGGTGGATGATATGGTTGTGGTATTTAAACATTTACGTAGTAGAATTTGATATAAGAGGTTACACATTTCCAGGAACGGTAAAAATAAGACGATATTTCAGAATTTTATTACATGTGAAATTATATTGTATTGGGTTTTTCTTATTACAAAACCGTAGATGTTATGCATTTACTAAATGCAAAAAACAATGACAATATCGTCATATTATTTTCGACTTGTTTAAGTGATTAGGGAAAGAAGTAAATATTTAAGTAAGTAGTCATATTTTTTGTGGTGCATAAAAATCCGCAGTCCAGCTATTACATATTCGATTCTTTATTTAAATATTTAATTCTGACAGCTATTTTTGAAGGTTTCATTAAAATATTTCGATCAATAATGGAGATGTAGTGATTTGTGTGTGATTATTGAAAATGTAGTGAATCATTTTCAATAACCAAAATAAAATATTTCTATACAGTAGGCGAATAAAATTAGTACTTGTGATAACCGATTGTAAACTTTCCAATTTTTCGAAGAGTAATTATCATTTGAATTTAAAAAAAGAAATTTTTATTTTCCAAATCATACACTTTTTATCTCTAAAGTATAAAATATAAGTATTCTATTTCATGTAACAAAAATGTCCGGTTTTATTAAATCGTTCTTCAAACAGGTTTAACCCTTTTAGTGTTGACCGCTATATCAAACTTCAGTTTGATAAGTTTATGATACTGAAGAGGAATCCATAAATAATAATATTAGAGTGAAATGTTAAGATACTAATATAATAATTAGCCGAATCTTTATGTAAAATACAAATTTTCAACATTAATTGTAATATACAGGAACTGCATAGACATTTATTTTTTCTCATAATTTTAATGAGTTAAAAATAATAGCACAGTATTTTTAAATCCTTTAAATGTGTTTTAGCTTATTTTGCATTTCATCTGCTCATGTTTGTTATAAATGCAAAAAAATCTACAGTTTAATAATAATATATAGTGTCACCAGCTGTATAATTGCTTTTTACGTGTTCAAATTTACCAAATATCGATTGGTTAGTACATCGATCAATGAGAATTTGCCTACTTCAAATGTTTTGACGGTTTGTGTCGCAGTGTCTATCCTACGGTCATGGAACTGGCACGTGTGTGTATTGTCGCGTAAAAATTAAAAAATTTTAAAATAAAAGGGTTTTTCTGTTCTTAGAAACATGTTCTAATTCTTTTCACATATAGCAAGTGAGTTTGTTAGTGGTGCTTTTCTCTACTTTGTGCAAACCACAATTCATATTAAAAGAAAATGTTATTATTTCACAGACGCAATTATTTTTCTTGAAAATGGTCTAAAATAAGACCGAAACATCGTTAATTGTATTGCAAACTTGCTATTAAATAGTAACAATTGATCGAACCCGAGCGCCGAAAATATTAATTGATTTTAACCAGTTGTAAGTCCGAAAAAGGGGTCCCCTTTTCGATTGTACCACCAGTTACTGATTACCCTGTACAATAGTATATTAAAATAAGATTCTAATATTATTAGAGGATTCTATTACTATTAGGTAGTCTAATAACGTTGAAACCACTTTTCGCAAGTGCACCTAACTACGATATATCGTTGTTCGGTACTAAAAGGGTTAAAAATGGGCGAAACTTTTCGATCCATTCAATGTAAATATCCGTATAATAATATTTAAATGGAAGCGGTTTGATAGATGACAAAACTCACCTATCCTATTGTGTTTTAGGCGGAAGTTGAGTACGCGTGCAGAGAAAATCTGAGGTGTCTTCACGCGCTAATAGAGTCGGTGTGCAACTCATTCCGAAGCGAAAAATATGGGAAACAAATTCGTGGTAAGTACAAGAATCAAAATGACCGTCGATCACTATCTATATCGCTGTCGTACATGACCGCTGTTTTGGTCACTGCACTGAGCGGACTCGTTTTCCTGCTTCTTTCTTAACTTTCGAAAACCACTCGACTCCGACTTTGAGCACTCCTATGAAAGGAAAGATCGGAGTGAAAGATACGATTCGAATCCAACGCTCGTCTGAAATCCTTTAATAGTTTAAATAAATTTACTGCATCTCGCAACAGAGAGTGAACTGAAACTTCTCCACAAATACGCAGCTTATTTTACTTGGACGAAAATCCATTACATAAATTCTGCCATACAAATTCTACGAAAAATGGCGTCTTCCAAATCTGAGATTATACATTTTGTATACTGAACAGACTTCAGGCTCTGTTGTTTGCATGTTAACTTGTTAACCGGGTTGACGAGTATTCTCGTCAGTTGTATTGACATTCTTCGATTAACATTTACATTCTTTACTAATTGTAATTGTATCTTCATTTATGTCATGTAATAATTATAGAATAATATTAATAGTATTATATAAATTACAATTAGTTCTTAAATATCTGTAATTTTAGAACTATCGATTTTCGTAAATTCGTGGCAATACAAATTTGTTACTGGTTGAAGGTATGCAAAATTATTTAGAGAATATTTTACTTATGTATATGTATAATGATTGAAAAATTTGGTGAACAGTTGCAACTTGATTGCCCTTATTTTTTGTATTCTTATAAACAATCGTAATAACCCGGTTAACATGTTGATTAATTTGTACATTCAAACAACATACGTTCCCTAATATGCTTAGTTAGGCATGGTAATTAAAAAATTGTTCAGTTAGTACATAGGCCCTCAAAATCAACAATAATGAAATTGTACATATTTTTCTATATTTACTTTTAAAGACTGATACTTTGAGTATTAGCATATCACGTGCATCTATATTTTCAATTATACATGATAAATATTCTTAAGACTTATACATGTTTGGAATGATATAATTAATATTTCTTTTCAATTTTTTTATTTGGTATAATTTTTAACAATTAATAGCTATCTATTTAATACTTACATTTTTATAAGCGCAACATCTGTGTAGCGAAATTGTCAAATTTGAATGCACACGTCCAGGACCACGAGGAGTTTGAGTCCTTAATATATGGTTATAGCTTGCGCATAATAAATATACACGCAAGTGCATGTTTAAATCTGCCTGAATCTTGAACTGATCATCTGCATGCTGTGTAATGAATTTTTTTGCATATAAATGTTCACTTGACTGGAACTTTATGTCCTTGACTAAATGTTGAACGGTTATTCGTGCAATTTGACATAATATGACGTGTCAAATTGATTTCGAAGTGATTTAAAGTTATAAGCTATAAAGGTTTGAACAGTGTTAAGCAGATTTACGATTTTTTTTTTCGGAGGAAATGCAACAACTCAGAAAATTCGCGTGAGTGAAGTGAAAATGTATGTATATCCTCTGTATACTAAGATTTATACTACATTAATATTACACTTTTTTTACCGCCAGACGTTTATATAATTTATATAGACGTTTATATTTTAATTAATATCCTTCTTATTATATTTTTGCTTTGTTGCTACGATACGGTTACGATTGTAACGGACCTTTAGAGTATTTTCATTTTTAGTTGACACTTGTATACGTTCATTGTAATTATTATATAATAAATACTGCTTTGTTGTGGCTTCGTACTAATTATTCTTTTGTTTCTCTTTTTTTTTCACCTATAGAAGAGTGTTATTCAGTTTCGATGTTATTATTACTTTACCGACCCTCGTAGCATTTCAGCGTGTTTATTTATAATTTTGATAGTTATTTTTTCAAACATTCCTTATTATTTGAATCTATTAATTTTAATTGAAGATTTTAATTGCATAATGAATCTATTTTCTTTCATCAACATTTTGCATATGTAACAGGTATACTTGTTGTTTGTAAATGGTTATAATAAAATCATTATCGAATCGATCTCGTTAATTTTGATTTTAATAGTTACATTAACTGTTTTATTATAGTCAACGCAGAACGCTCGAATGCTATTACTTATATTTCAAATCAACTTTAATGGCTTCTTTACAACGTTTGTCTGTATGCAGCATGATAATTTTTCAAAGTTGTTAGCTATGCACACCGGATTTATGTCCCTAATTACTATAGCAAGTAGACGTTAAGCGACACATAAGCACACTAGATAATGTTATCCTAAACGCTGAATTTGTTGTTTACTTAATGAAATCACACGAGGCTGAACATTATTTGAGTCAGGAGCGTTATGAGATATGCATGAGATATTGTATCAATTTCGTATCCGTAAAATGAAAAAAATCATAAATTATTTCCGAAGAAATATATTCGATTTAAAATAGCTCCGAGTGCAAAGGGTGAAACTATGATGCTGAAGACAACCGAACGATTTCATGTTACGACCCAGTAGTGCGATCGTCGTGCTCGAAGCCAACAGATTATCGGGCCGTGGAGGATGAAGACGAACAGCGTTTTCGATTCGTTGGATGCATCGATCGCGATCGGTTATCCGAACGTTGCTCGGGCGGCTGCGTGTGGGTGCTCGCACGTGGGTGGACGCGGTCCGCACCGGTGCATCGGGTACATCGGCGAGTCTCACCTTATAAGAAGCAACAGCCGACGGAGCCGCACGAACCGGTGCTCGGCCGTTCTCGTCCCCGTCCTCGGAATTGCGGGAGGATCGTCCGAGACGGAGACGATCGCCGCGTGTGCTCAGTAGCTCGTTTACCTCTCGCGAGGAACGTCGATGGTTCACCTTCCGCTCGGCTCTCGCAGTCACGCGCTCTTTGACGTTTCGAAACAGTCGGTCCGCGTTGCCAAGTGGTTGTGATCGATCCCTCTTGTTTTTCTTTTCTTCATTTTTCAATAGAGATTTCTAGCGTGACTGATGTGCTTTTAGGCAAATTCTTTTTTATTAAAATTTCGTCATTGTTGTTAACCCTGATCCTCCATCTTGTCAGCTGATTTGTCAGTTTTTTATTGCTACACTCAACCCTCTTATAACACGGTTTCGATATAGCACAGTGACGACCTAAACTTGAAATCCATTGTAAAGGTGATCGGAGTATGTAATTGATTTGTGGAAACGTGTCGTTTAGATTGGTGCATACGTCATTTTATCAATTGAAAACATAATCACTATATTGGTCTTTATGCAAATTTTTAGTTTCATATATCATTCTGTAAGAATTAAGATTAAGGGAAAAATTTCTTTCAATAATTAGAATTTATTTGCTATTAATGTATGAAAATACGAACGTCTCAATATATTCTAAAATTATGCACATAAATGCATGAGAAAGAGCTGCAGTTTGTTATAACCTACCGAGCTCTAAAAATGGCTGGAATTGCTTTATAAAAATGACGTCGTAGAATTTGTATAAATTTTCCATGATTTTTTATTATAGTATGTGCCTGGATACAAAAATGTGTATAATCATTTCTAGTGTAGTATCATTATGATTCCAATAATTGTAAAATAAAAAACCAGAAACCGGCGGTGATAAGTTTAGTGTTAATTATGTTGTCGTTTATAAGTACTCGGACATATTGAAATTTGAATATAGTTTTATAGATTCTGAAGTATCATATTTAAAGAAATTGAATTTAAAATACCTTTGCAATCCAGGTCTCAAACGAAAAATTGTATCGATTCTTTGGCTTATTTTTTGATATAGAATAATCTCCTTATTATCATGTCGTTTGACTTGCAACACCTTCTACATCTCCATTTAGTCAGTGTTCCTGCCAGTAATTTTTTAGAACTGTTTGAATAGGTACGTTTATGGCGAAAAGATTGAAATGAGATTGTACCCTGCTGCCCTCCAGAAAGTCATTGTTCTTATGCTAGTTGAAGCACATGCTCGGACAATGAACGTGTTAATTTTATTCGACACGCCTACTATACACTATTTACATCCATTAACGACTGAATTTATTCGTATGAAGGACAAGAGTCCGCCTTTACAGAAATATCTTGTAGGCGGTGTTCCGTGACCGATACTGAACAGACAACACTTTAACAAAAACATTCAGGAAATTTCTTTCGCATAATATTGGCTGCTCCACATTTAATACTAAAACTACCACAGCGTCGGTCGAGTTATACACAAATTATAAAGATCTTTCAATTGGAGATGATTGAATTAATTTTTTTATTGAAGCACGATTTCGAAACTTCTTTGTGACATAGTATAGTCGTTCAAAATTCTAATAATAGGTTTCCCGTTAGTACTGTGTTAAATAAGTCCAAAAGTAATTAGATTCTTGAGCGTTTAGAAAATCGTGAACGACATGAAAGGTTTGCTTACTCCGATCACCGAGTGAGATTTTAGAAAGTTATTTTTTGGAATACTTTCAGCGAAAGAAATTCATGTGATTATGAAGCAGAACTTTTTCATTGCTGGTTCGTAATTGGTGTCGGGACTTCGAAACACACGTTCGGATGTCGATCGGCTCGAAACGGTTTAACTGGTCGACTTAATAAGTGGAAAATCAACGGGACAGATTAACGCCGGAAATTAGAGAACTGTTAATCGACTCGCGAGGAGCGAGCTGATTGTAGCTCGCGATGATCGCAAAACCGGAGCGCAGCAAAGATCCACCGGATACCTGTTGCGCGTACCAGGAGATTATCGGGGAGGATCTGCCGGATGACGCCTGTACGTACGTTTCCGTATGTGTTGAACCCTCCACCCGTAAATCCTTGTTTCACTTGTTGACCCGGGGTCAATCGTTATCTGCAAAAATGTGCATTCAAGCGATCGGTCGAATGAGACCTTAACTTGTCCGCTCGTTGGAATGAGCAAAATTTTATTCTAGTGAAAGAATTGCTCGGATAATTTTGTCACAGTTCTAATCAAAGAATTACTTGATTAATTTTGTTGGGGTTTTATTCTAATAAAAGAATTATTCAAATAACTTTTACAATTTTATTTTTGTAAAGGGGATTGCTCCAATCATTTTTAGAATTTTATTCTAGTGAGAGAAGTATTTAAATAATTTTTAGAATTTTATTCTAGTACAAAAGAATTACTCAAATAATTCTTAGAATTTTATTCTAGTATAAAAGAATTACTCAAATGATTTTTAGAATTTTATTTTAATGCAAAAGAATTACTCAAATAATTTTTAGAATTTTATTCTAGTACAAAAGAGTTACTTAAATAATTTTTAGAATTTTATTTATTCTAGTACAAAAGAATTACTCAATAATGTTTAGAATTTCATTCTAGTAAAGCAATTACCGAAAGTGTTTAAAAGTTTATTTTAATAAAAGAATTATCTCATTAATTTTAGAATTTAATTCTAATAAAAGAAAGTTTTCGAAAGTTTCATTCTAGTAAAAGCATTAGTCAAAAAATTGTTAATCTTGGTCATTCGAGTAAATAAATTCGTCAAAAATATTTAAAAAAGACCTTCTAGTTCTTACGATTTTAAAATTTTAAAATAAATCAAATCAATAAAATAATAAATACTATTTTCGACAAATTACTATAAACTTTAGATTCCAGTCTTGTGAGCTTGAACGTTATATCGTGTACGAATGAATTCGTTGTGGCACACGTTTTCATACGATATAAAAAAATACATAGCGTTCCATTTAAGTAATTGAACCTGTGACCTTCATTTCTAAAAGAATAATGCAGATAAAGAAAGTTGCGGACACCATTACATTTCGAAATTACAACTTAAAAGATAACAAACGTAGTGTGTTTGTGCGTTCTACAAATTGCTGTAAAATTGATATTCCAGCCTCGTGCCGTCTATTTAAAAAGAAGCATCCAGCTCGCTCGCGCAGCGTGTTGCTTCAGGTTTCTTCGTAGCGGCGATGATCGTTCACTGTCTGACATCATCCCGGAAGATAGCCCGGTATTCTTCTCGAGCAGTGTTCCGTTACCTGTCAAATCCATGTATCTTTCGTTGATAATAGATCGCTCCGAATCCAGCTACTGTATCTCGGCCCATTGAAAATTATTCCTACTTTCATTGTCCAGCATCAACAGGATACTTGACCGAGTAAAAGCTGGCCTCAGAGGCCAGCGTTCACGCGCCTGTACGCGTAAACCGAACCAATACACCGCGTAAAATGAAAATTGCATGATGTGAGCGCTTTGAATAACATTTATCGATCAGCTTCTGTTTTCACTGCCGACGGAATCGGGCACACCGCAGTACTAAATCCGGATACCGGCTACACGCAAATCGACCGTTTCTGCTGTTTTATGCACTGTAAATAGGCTTTTTTTTTTAGCCAGTCCGAAGAAACGGAAATTTATTCTTCCTTATGACGTTAAATCGATAAAAGCTACGGGTAAACGTTGCCTTATGAAAGTGACAACATATGATTTAGTTGGATTGTCAGACGCTCAGAGGAAATTTATACCGCCGTTTTCTGTGCCTGCATTTTTATAGTTTCAATAACTGTGAAATATACAACCGGTCATTTGACAGTGATAATGCCACATTAAAAATGTACGTAAACCTGAATACGTATTAATATTCGAGAAAATAAAACGTAAAGTTACGTGTTTTATCTGACGGCCTCTTGCACGGTAAAAATATTTTAAATGTTATTAAATTTAATTGTATTTTCATTGTAAACGCGTAAAATTCGTAGAAACTATATATCCAACAAACTTGATGATTTAATACTGTTAAAAATATTCGTGTAAGCACGTTTGTAAACAAAAGTAATTTGTTTACAAAATTTTTATTATAAGTATACATGTGTAGGTAAATCAACAAAAAAATAAAAAGAATGAATTTAGTTTTCAATGACGGTAACTGAAACAGTGAGACACTTAATTGAAATTAAATGGTAGGCTAAACTTGTGTTTCCAATGAGTTTATTAAAAAGATGAAATAATAAATTCATGTTAGCTAAAATTCCAGTTTTCTTGTATTTTGAAAGGATAATTAATGTTCACCAATTACGAGTCTGGTTTGAAAGAAAGCAGCGCCTTCATAAATCTTTGCAAAAAACTTTCATTGCAATAATCCGCTCTCGATTAATTATCAGCTGACGTTCATGCAGATTTACTTCTTTCATAGAAAGAATTTCTCGGCCGAAGAGAAATTCATTTTCCCTGGGAAAGATCAATACAGTAAAAAAAACAAACATAATAAAAGTAGAAATTGGCTTTTATTCCTCATTTTGTTTTACTTTGTTTACTACAATGGGTCGCTGATTTCTTCACGTATATGTAGAAGTAGAAATAAGAAGAGTTTATCTTATCGATCATCTATCGTAATATATCTTCTAGCGTAACAGGGAGTGGTAATAATAACGAGTGAGGATCGAGGGAAAGATGACCATCGCAAACAACAAAAGTGATAGTATAGTTGATATTGCAGTAGAATTCTGATAACTAGACTCCGGATCTTTATGCAAAATAAAATACTTGTGCATCAATTGCGAGACACAGGAGCTAAATATAAATTTATATTTTTCACAACTATTTTAATATAGTGAAAATGATATATTAATACTGTTAAACTCTTTTAATCTTTTCACTGTTTTTAATTGCACCTACTCATTCTACGTTTCTACGTTTCCTTAAGTTTTTTCTACTATATTTTATACATAGCAACAGCATTTTTTTACATGCACATATTATGTATGCAAAAGCTGTCATTCAGCTGTCGTAATCAATATAAAATGACATCAGCTGAAACTTGATTTTTAATGTGTATGCTGTTAGGAATTTATTTGTTTATCTACTGTGCGATTTCTCAATACATAGAACGTCTTATTTTCCGCTTATTACGTCGCTGTGTACAGTGCCAGAAGACCTAATCCAAGTTTAATTTTATAACTCGTCTCACTTTGATATTACTTTAGCCAGAAATTGTCAGTTTATCAAGTCAACCCTTTAATTATAAATTGTATTTAATAAATATGGACACGCAAAATGTACTAGATTATTTGATATTTTACAATATTTGATATACATAGTCTTGTTGCACTTATAAATTTGGTAAGGTTTGTAATATTGAATTGAATTAAATTACAATTTTCTTCTTTCGACAAAAATGTTATTTATTTATTTGTTGTATATTCATCTACCATGAATATAATATTTTTTCTTACGATGTAATTATTAACGACATTTAATGTTCTTGCGAGCATGGCCATGAAAAGAGTCATAAACGGAAGGGTCAAGTTTGTCAAGAAGAGTAGAAAAAATTACAATCATGAAACACTTAGTGCTCGTTAAATCAGCTTTTTCTCGTTCTAAATTAGTAGCACGTTTCTTTCAAACTGCATCGAGCACGAATTCCTTCGTTTGGAATACTCGAGATGCGTTTAATGACTGCGAAAAAGAAGACGCCAGAATTAGAATTTTCTAGCTTCGGTTACCTGTGATCGACGCATAAAATCAGCGAGACATCAATGACTAGAAACGTAATAAAAAGTAAAGTGGGTCGAGTAATCTCCCAGTTCAAAGTCATCAGCGTGCCAAACTGTATTAATAGTAACGCAACTGCGGATTCGTAGTTACACCATCTACGAACGGTAAAAGCAATTACACAATTGAAGCAAAGTAACATTCAGATGTAATGATGATATATGATCTGCGGATACTTGAATCCATATTCATATTCAAGAGTATGATACGAAAAGTGACATAACTGTATTATGTGACCTCAGATACCTTGAACATTAGAATATAATTATACTTAGAATGTTGCTAACTGTATATAATTTGAATTTCATTGTAGTGATACATAATAGTACCATAAATTTAGTAATACATTACGTAAACGTTTAAATTTCGTGCAAAAAATACAAGTGCACAACTAATACATTTTGCAAGATAAATAAACATGTGCTATCTCCCATACAATTTACATGTGAAAAATGAGAGAATGCTAAATCACAGAATGATTGCTTTCACCTTCCCGTAAGATAAATATCCGGCACGTGAAAAAAATTTCTTGGAACGGTCTGTCAATGATCTTCACACCCGTCCGGAGTCAGATGTACAATAGAAATCTCGGAAGAAAGATTGTCCAGCCTCGTGACCGTTCTTCCGTGATCCGCGATCCGCACGATAGAAACTTTAGAACGCAGTTGATTAACGAGCTTGCATTCATTCTCGCGTTAACGTTGACCCGCTTCAACGTCGCTTTCATAACACTTCTGTGTGTGGGAATTAACGGACGGCTCGTAAAACTTGCCCGCTTAATTGCATTATTAACTGTGAAACAGATAAAACTGGACAGAACATCGCATCGCCGCGAGAACGATCAACGCTCGGCGAACTGTTATCCAATTAGCCAGTTACCTCGCGCAGCGAAAATAAACGGCAATGTAAATCTTTTTCTTTATTGTGTTACGTCGCGCGTAAACGAATAGTAATGCTTCGCAGATGCTTTTCTGAACAGGAATTCTTTTGACAATTAAAAATTTTGGTATCTGAAAATACTTGTAATTTGAAAATATTATATTCATATTTATCATTTCTAATAAATAGAAATTATATTTTAACCTCAATTTTCAAGGGAACTGTTCGTTTCTCACCCATACTTCCTCTGAGAAGTTTGATACAATGATAAAAAATTTGTCCTTGAAAAAATCTGTCAAGGTCAACTGTGCAGAAAACTTTTTTATGGTGTAGACTCACGCTGTAACCGTATTTACATATAATTTCCCGACACCCTGTACAATTCTTGCACATGTCCTTTTACGTAAAGAATATATTGCTTTCAGTATCAGCTATGATTAATAGAAGTATAGTCCCATTGTGGAATGAGACAAGTGTAATTAGAACAGCTCGAACGTGTCCGTGAAACTGATTATTAAATTAATCGTATCAGATGTGTTATCGCGTAACGCGATATCACATAAGTCGTGTCATGGTGAACACGATTTCCGAAATCTTTTCACGGTGCTCGTTAATTAATCACTAAACACCGCGCGTACGTATTCGCAGCACGAATCCACGATAATTTGTTCGTTCATACTTATTTTCCAACGTGATAAATGTTAGACGTAGGTACTCGGAGAAAGTAGTAATAATATATTGGCGTGGACGATCGCGATTCGCTCGATGAGAAGGTGGTAATAAATTAAATTACCGTTTCTGTTAATAGGCACCTAGTATCGTGGCGCGAGCTATTGTAAAACCGGTGTGAGCGTTCGATCCTCGGGAATTAGTTGCAACTGACAGCTTTCCATCTTCAATGGAATTTATGAAAATGATACCACTTACATTTACATGTTACAGTCACACACAGTTTACTGTATTTTCAATTGATTTCTATGATTACCAATTTTCCAATAATTTACTATACACAAGAAATGTCCAAAGTCTTCAGCTATTTGTGTAATATTTTTTTTTTTATTAAAAATTCCATTGGGAATCACTCAGATTTGATTGACAAGATTGAAAACTTTTAAAAATATTTCTTTTGCCTGCTTTGTAAATTATATACATAATTCACGACAAGTATTCATATCTTCAGATTTACGATACGTATGAAAGTGTTGAATATTATTTTGAATATTTCTTACAATGATACATACGTATTTTTATTATGTAATTGGTAGCAAGCATAATTAATAGAAATTCATTATTCTTGCTACACAGTATACAATTCTGCAAATTAATTATATAAAGTAATCGAGTGAACTTATACAAAAGTGTTTTCCCGTCAAAACTCAATGACCTTGAAATATGTTGTCAACGTTATCATTCTGAACAACATAACCCTAATCCGTGCATATAAAAGTAAACTCTTTTGCAATTATCTCGTAGTCAACCAGCAAAAACTTTAAAGGAAACGCCGATTTTGACGACATATTTCAAGGTCATTCAAAACAGAGAGGAGGAAAACAATATTTCTAATAATTTCGTTACAGCGTGGTGATACCTAATTAATTTAGAAGTATGGAGGAAACATTCTTGAATGCGAGAGACCCGTTAATGTAAAAGTATTACGGTCAGCGCGGAAATTATGTTCTGGAGAAACCGAGATTTTCTATTTAAGAAACTTCATCAGCGGAAGAGCTGAAACTCACGAAATAAAAACATCCTGATCACTTCGAAGAAAACGTCACACAAGTCCATAATTACGCCACAGTGAACCGCTATCCGTTTGCATTCACACGGGAAGCTTCTGCTGGCTCTGCGTTCAGTACATTAACATGCTTGTTTATCTATCCACATAAATTATTAATCTGTTGTCTGAAGAATCTGAGAAGCAAATTTTTTCGAGAAGCTTCTGCAAATGCAAAAAGATCTAAACTTGATAGACAAACTTTACTTCAGAGAATCGAATGTAAATGACGCGTCTGATCATAACCTGCCTGTTCTACTTGCTGTACATGCTAACGCACGCGATCGTAATTAATTCTTAAAACCAATTTTCTCGAAGACAAAGTAGCATGAAAAAATTCATACAAATTCTTTTCGTATGGAAAGTATTCAATCAAATACTCAATTACATTCACTCGTTATAACCTGATTATAATCACTCATATGTTAAATGCAAAAAATTATAATTATCCACAAAAATATTAGAACAAACAGGAACATGTCTACTTTTCAAACTGTTCACAATTTGAAAATCTGACACTGATTCCATGAAGGATTCGGCTACCTTCAAAGTGTTGATAAACTTTTTCATAATAATTAAAAATTAAATTAAGAATAATTAAAAATGTTTTATTAGACTACGTGAACTGTTTCATAATTTTCACACAGCAATAACAGTTTATTACTGTATATTCGGATAAAGTAAAATGCAGTTTATCATTGTGCTAACATTTTTTTAAATACAATTACTTTTAAATACATTAACTTTTTTTTTCATTTTTCTATCAAACTTATTTGACACACATCCACAACTATGATAAAATATTTTCCATCATTCATTATGTGCTACACCTAATATAATATTAAATAAATTATAATATTTTCGGATTTGCACGCGATTATGATCAAAGTAGGTGCGAATGGCATAAAATGGTCTAAATTAAATGTTTAATTCATACTAACTAGGGGTTAAGTGACTAATGATCGTTCGATTAATTACACTCCGACAAGTGGGTGTGGCAAAATTGCGGAAAATATTTGAACGATGTTTAATTTATTATTCGAACAATATAGATTCTGATTTATTGGCTGCATCTTGATGCAAGTTTGCTTGCGTTCCACGGTGAAAATAAAAAGTTTTCCGCAGGAAGAGCTGGTGTGTCTGGCTACCAATTTCTGCTCTACTGAGCGCAGCCAGTCGAGCGTGGTAACGCGGCACGTATATTACATGTAATACAGCGATACATCTTGCCAAGGTGGTCGCAATTATTCCTCGCATTCTCCATATCATTTCCTGTAGGTCAGTGTGAAATTCATTGCTTTTCCGTTCCTGTCATTTTTTCACCCTGTCCTCGTGCTCTTCCCTTTTCCGCGCGTGACAAACGTGTTCCTGTCCTTTTATACGCGGTTTAATAATTACGTTGGTCATTATAATTCATCGCCAGACTCCATGATTCCTATCAGGGCCTCCCTGCCGCTTTTTCATCGAGGGATTTCGATTCTTCAGCTGAATGCCAAAGAATTCATTTTATCAGCCGAGCAATAATTTATAACACTAAATCCCCTGCCGGTCAAATGACCGGTTTTATATTTTTCATTTGACAATTATTGAAATTATAAAGTTACTCGCATGGAAATTGATTCGTTAAATTTTTTTGTGTGACAGTTAATGTGTGTCCTTCGTGCAGCGTAATACAGAGGCGTGAAAACAAGTCGTTGCTCTATGAAAGAAACTGCGCGCCGACTTTTTCAAAGTTTCCCCGGAAAAACCGACTTTCACTTTGTCACGGACAGTTAATAAAAAGCGGCACACGCCGACGAGCAGTTATCAAGTGAAATCTTGGATTCCGTGCGAGCGCAAAAGGGGGACGTGTACCTCCATTAAGGAGAAACAAAGGAATTCAACTTACTATTTAACGGTGTTCTGGAACGGTCACTGGAAAAGAAATGAGATGAAATTCTTTATTTCATTTCAACAATGTAATTTGAATAAAATATTATTTGATTTAAACTAAAAAATAGATTGGTACAATTTAAAACAGGATGTTAACTTATTAAAATCATTTAAAAGAAAATTAGATGTATATCTGGCTCCCATCTTTTGCAGTTACCGCAGAAAATGTTCATTTTGTATAAAATCCTTTAATTATAAGTAGACTGCGGAACTTTATGCAAAATAAAAATTATTTGCATCAACTGCAACAAACAAGGGCCAAGTAATACATCCTTTCATTCTTAAATAATGTTCATAAGCTGCAACTAATACATTGATGTTGCTAAATTATTAAAATCTGTCCACTGTTTTAAATTACAACTAGCCATTTTTGTCATAACGCATAAAATCCGCAGTCTAATTATAAGAAACAAAATAAGATTATAAAGTATCATGCTAGGATTGTCTAAAAATGTTGTATAAATTTTGTTCAGTTACTTTCAAGTATATCATTTAAGACTGAATAATCCAAATGTTCTAAAGAAGTTAAAAAGTTGGTGTACAGAAATTTCGTCAGGGTCATGCGAGACCCAAGTACATAAGTTAAGGGTTGTCTTTACAGTTTGATATTGCACCAGTCATATTTATCAGAAATAAATAAAATCTACAGTTTAATAGATCGAACTGATTACGACTAGATATTACTTACCAGCCGGTGTTGTTAGTGAAAAAATTCGTTTTCATTGCAGCAATTAATAAGCGATCTGTCACCGCTAATTGCACAGCGAGAGCTCTTAATCGATCTTGAATCGTATACTCCTTTCCCCGTGGTCTATTCACTTTCCTTCGATTCTTGTTTCTATCTACGGGACTGTAATTGCTCGGATGCTTCGGTCACAGTCGCCGATGTGCTTACACCCAGCGCGGACAGGAGAATTCGAACTGCTTTCACCGAATAACTTATCTCCCTCGCGCGAAAACCTTTTAACCGATCTCACGCACACGCGTTTAATGGGAGGGAAGTTGGATCTTGATCAGAGTTAACGACGAGTGCGTTAATCGTTTCGAAACTTCGCGAAACTGGTTGTAGAGCTCCTAATGGCAGACTGTCGTCGTGACAGAGTATCATAATTTTTTGTTTTTCGTAGAGGTTTTTCATGTAGCGTCGTTCCTTAACGACATCCTGGAATGAATATGCAATTTGTATTATTTTGTCCGACAGCGTCGAATTTCCTGTTCGTTGGAAACTTTCTAATACAGTATTCATGTTCGAAGTTTTTTTATTTCAGATTGCAAATCGAATATGCTATAATACTGGCAGAAAATATTCGACTACAATCGTGAATGTGATCGTTGAACGAATTACAGTTTTCTTTCGATATAAAACCTGGACTACAAATTTTCGTCCCCCCCCCCCCCCCCGCAAAATATAATTTTGAGCCCCTTTTTCTCTTTTGATATTTATAGAGTATTTTAGGAAGGAGATTTGTAAACATTCAATTAACGTAAAAAGTATGTTTGTCAATTTTGCCACTCTATGAAACGATGTTTTTTCGCAATAAGAAAATCTCTATCCCCTCTTCTTCTATTGAAGTTCTCCGCTCGACACAGCTTACAATTAGTGCCACAACGTACACTGCAACGGCCGACTACTATATCGTCTGGCGGACAACTTTATAGGACTCATAAAATCTCGGCTCACTGAACACCAATGTCAAGCCGAATAGGTACCCTCATCCGCGATAGGTCGGTAGCCGCCCCGGGCCATCGTCTTACATCGAAAGAAAACTGTATTTGATCGTATACTTAAATACGAAAAATAGTATTTATATTTGACAGTATAATACTAGAGTTACTGATATTAAAGGGAAGCAATAACGCAACGATCAATTCTTTTGTCTTTTTACCAAATATAGAATAATAAATTGTCCAACGTTATTTAGATATTTGAATTTAGGTGTTTCAACTAATACTTGAACACTTGAATTTTTGTAATTACTAACTCAAGCTAGTTAGTATTTGAATACGTGTGAGTTAGTAAATTTTAATCAAATATTATAAATATTTGAATTTACGTTTTTCAACTAGAGAATTTGAATATAAAATATAAAATTTGAATACTTGAAGTTTTGTAACTACTAATTCGAGCTAATTAGTATTTGAATATGTGTGAGTTAGTAAATTTTAATAAAATATTATAAAAATATTTGAATTTCTGTTTTTCAACCAGAGGTATGTGTGAATTAGTAAATTTCATATTTTCGATATTTACATTGAATATCAGAAAAGCTATAGTAAGAATACATGATTTGCTGATAAAGTATTTCAGTGGAATTGTTATTTAAGTTGTTAATGAAACAGTAAGATAGTTTTTGAAGTTGACATGCAATGGCACGCGTTCGCGTTTCTTTTTATGAGCAACATAGTTTCAAAGAAGAAAGTACCTACCGAAGGAAAGTATGAACGAAGAAACAGGTCATTGAAGCCATGCCAAGTGCACTTACGTACAGACATAAGCTGCTTGACCTTAAATGTCTGACCACATATTCTCGTTGACATAATGATAGTCGTACGAATCGCCTGGAACCCTGACATCAGAAATGACGTAAATAACAGTGTAATAACCAGGATGCGCAGCTGAACGAAAACAGCCACACGTAATTGCGGAAGACGCTCCCTTCTACGTTATCGTCTAAAAATAAACTATAATACAATAACTGCTGCAATATTTCAAAACTAGTAATATTTCCAAAAAATTGTTTTGCATATTCCACGTCATTTTTGTTTTAGTATACACTTATAAGTTGATAAAATCCTGTCTTCGTTGTCTCCATTTGCATATTGATTTATAGACAGCGAATCTTTATGTAAAATAAAAATTGTCTACCCAATTTGCAACAAACTGGAGTGAAATGGAAATTTATTTTCTTTTTTAATGTGTTCAATAAGCTGAAAATAATAGAACAGTATTTTTAAATTTTTCTAATGTTTTCATTGTTTCAAATGGCATCTACTCATTTTTGTCATAAATTCTTAAAATTCTTAAAATATTTAATATTCCATTTCTTCGTCTCTGTTTATATATTTACTTGGTATTCCATTTGTTAGGCAAATAAATGACCATATACTGTTATCTATCTGCAATTTATTAACGAAATAATACTGGGTGCAGTAACCTTCATTCTGTGCTTAATAGAAAATCTTTGTGTGTTACAGCCACATTGGAGAAATGGGAAACGCTAACGACTAAAGTCGAGGAAGCACAAATGGCCCTTACACTTCATCACGAATTAACAGCTCTACGTGCGGAATTCAAAGCGGTACATGACAGACTCTTCTCGTACGAGATCGTTTTGGAGCAGCCCCACGTAGTGGATGAGCAGATTAACCGAATTACGGTAAGAATATCATATTTCTATGGCTGCATATAGGGAACTTGCAAATCGATACTGTTAAGGAACTAGTTCTTGATCAGTAGACTGCGGATCTTTATGCAAAATAAAAATATTTTGCGTCGATTGCGGGAAGCAGTAGTTGAACAAAAATTTAGAAATTTAGAAAAAGAGTTCCAAAAATTTGAAGATGTAATTAATGGTTTGAACGGCACAAATTAATAATAATTTAAATCATGATGACTTGCTGTCGGTACAAAATCTGTAGACTACCTGCTTTACCGTTTGCAGTCAAGTCTCTATGAAAATCACTAGAAGTTGGTATACGATTTGTATAACTAGGCGGTATACGTACTAAAGTAACATTAGACAGATGTATACATTTGAGAATATGTATTTCAAATTATGGCAGACGTATTAGGGACAGTTTTATTGTTGTCCGATGAACTCGTTTGAATGTTCGGTTTGTGTTCGAGATAAAAGTAGTGGCAGTCGGTAATGTATCAGCCTAGGGATTTTAAGCCTGTGAATGCACATCTGAGTCGGTAAATAAATTCTTGTCGGTCGTATTCCGTATGGGGTGATGGTATACTGACAGATGGTAAACAACATTCTATGTGATATTGTCGAGCATAGATCGCGTTAACGTATCCGTTTTTTAGTATCATAAAGGACAGGATATAATAGTAAAAATGTATGAATTGCAAAAGTTTTCTTTCATAAGTGTGGCATTTATTATATACCGTTACAAATTAATTAAACATAATTGACATCAATTTTTAATGAAGACACAAAGCAGATGTATTAAGATGATATTATAAATCACAGTACAAATAATAAATGCTTGCTGTAAAATCTTGTTAAATCGGTATAATATTGTACTAATTATATTAATGTGAATATTTCACATTTTGTTTAATATATTTTCTATGAAATTTCTTGCTCAAACCTAATAATACACAAGTTGAAAAAATACATTAATATTTTAATGTCACAGGATACACCTATTTCCTGTCGTTATTAGAGTATATTTTTCTCAATGAATTTATATAAATTCAAAATTTAATTAACGAAACCAAAACAGAAAAGCTAAAATTGATCTTAGCGGGTATTATTGTAGCCCATTCGTATTCGTATATAGTATAATAAAAATGAATTTCCACGAATCATATTGCATTGTGTCTCAAGCGAATCCCATCACCGGCCATCCAAATTCAAATCCCGAGTCATCCGGCGAGCCAGAGCAAACATCCATCGTTCCAACCAAACCTTCCATGCCCAATGAAAGAGAGAGGTCTAGCGTAAAAGTTACGAAGTCGCGCGGCACGGTCGGAAGATCGAGGACTGGGCCGGGATGAAAGTAGGCGAAATAGAAGAAGTAAGAAAAAAAGGGGGCGGGTGGTGCGGCGCAGGCAAAGACGAAACCGTGGAGGAAGGTGGAGGTGTTCGCGGAAGGTGGACGAGGGAGAGGGAGGAGTATAAAAGGTGAGGGGTGGAGGGCGAGCAGTCAGGAGGCAAGGATAGAGGCAGAGAGTGGCGTAAAAGCGTAGTCGTGTCGCACGTACGCTCGTCTGACGGCGACGTGCTCCGCATCGCAACTCGCGAGTGGAACGCCGGCGAACCTAGCCAACCCTCGGAGTTCCACCCCCTCGGAGGCATCCCCTGCCAACCCTCTCGACCCCTCTCTCGAAGCCTCTGGAACACCCTCGTCTCCTCCTCCTTCCTGTTTCTCCCTCTTCCTTTCTCCGTTTCCCTCGCACGGCCATGGCTTCCTAGTTGCCTCTTCCCCGTTCAGTCATTTTCTCCGATTCTCCTCTGCCGCGGAGACTCTCCTTCTCATTTTCGCCTCTAGACTCCCCCACCGAACCTCTCGCACCCCCGGCCAGCTTTTTCCTCTTCCGCTCTCCGCCTCCTTTCCTCCCTTTCTTTCTCTATTTTTCGTTATCCATCACTTTTTCCTTGCTCTGTCTATCTTGCTCTTCTTCGCACTCTTCCACCCCCGGCCAGCTTCTTCCTCTTCCGCTCTTCCTTTTCCTCCCTTTCTCTCCGCCTTCCGTTCTCCATCGCTCTCTCCTTTGCTCTCCTCTAAAATCTTCCACTCCCACCGACCCTGCCCCTCGCACCCCTCGGTTCTTCTCTTTTCGTCCCTCTCTTTCCATGTTGCTCTCCCGTAGACTCTTCCACCCCTACCGACTTCTCGCTCGCACCTCAAGCTCTTTTTTCTTCCGCTCTGTGCCCTCCTTTCCTTCCTCCCCTTTCTCTTTCTTTCCGCTTTCCGTTCTTCGTCGCTCTTTCCCTTGCTCTGCTTTAGAATCTTCCACTCCCACCGACCCTACCCCTCGCACTCTTCGATTCTTGCTCCTTTCCTCCCCCTCTTTCTCTCGCGCGTACTCTATCACTTTTCCCTCGCTGTATCTATGCTGCTCTTCCGTAGACTCTTCCACCCCTAGCGACCTTCTCACTCGCACCCCAAGCTCTTGTTTCTTCCGCTCTGCGCCTTCGTTTCCTCCCTCCTTTTGTCTCCCTTTCGCTCTTCTTTTCGTTCCGCATCACCCTTTTCCATGGCTCCGCCTATCTAGCTCTCCTTTAGATTCTTTTACCCCTAGCAACTTCCTCTCTGTGCCATCCTTTCCTTCCTTCTTCTCTTTCTTACTCTATTTCTCTCCCCTTTCCCTTTCGTTCTCCATTACTCTTTTTCCTCGCTGTGTCTATGCCCGTGCCCTCCTCCTCCCCGCAACGTACCATCGGCATCCCCCCTCCCCGGCCTCATTGCGAAGACCAAACACATGCTCCCTATCTATCATCAAGATGTATTAGCGTCCAACATTTGCTGGGTGAACTCGTCGCTGTGCTGCATTATGCAGGAGGCGCGGCTCGGCGCGCGAGTCCGTCTAGCCACCGAAACCCATCCCGAACCAAAACGCTGCGCTACGCCACGCCACGCCACACCATGCCATGCCATGCCATGCCAACGTCGAACCCGGGTCTCCTTTTTGTTTTACATGTTTTCGCGTGTCGCCTGCTAACCGGTCCTCCTCGACAATTGTTCCGTAGGAAGTGTTCCCTCGCCGACCTAAAAGTACGCCGCGTCGGTCCGGTCAACCTCTGTACACGTGACAGAATGCACTTTCCGATGCACTCGTCTCCGCAGGGTTCGCTTAATCTGTTTCGGTGGCTGAAAGCTATGTCACTGAAAATCTACTGTTTTAGGTGTAGAGTGATTCAGTGGAAGAGTTGCTTAGAAAGCTGCGTGCGGTATTAAAATGTTTGTTTCGATAGAAGTGCCGTAATGTCAGTGGCGAAACGACAAATTTTCAACCCCACGCCCGCAAAATATAATTTTGGCCTCCTTTTTTCTTTCGATATTTTTATAGGATCGAGATTTTTTAACCCTTAGCACTCGAGTGACGAGTCGTCACTGAGAATTGCTGTACCATTATTCAAAATATTATTTTTATTATTAATTATGTTGGTATTGTATGAAGTATTATATCAATTTCATGTCCATAAAATGAAGAAGAAAAATATAGAATGGAATTATTCTAGGTTGAAAGAAATGTTTAATTTTCAAGATAAAATAGCTCCTAGTGCAAAGGGTTAAATGTTCTTTAGAGAGGAAAGTTTTTTTTGTCAGTGTACTTTATGATAATTATAGTAAAATTGCAAGATGTAACTGTAACAATAAGTAACATCCGAGAATTACTATTGTGTATATAATAATAGGTATCTACATGTGTAACATTAGTCCGAGCAGACAATTTGAAGTTTAAAGGAGTAGAAGGTTCAGAAAACGAGGGTTGACGTGTATTTCAGTACGGTAAGCTTTACAAAAGGGTGGAGAGAGCGTGCTAGGGATTAGGTTTCTATCGCTGTGTCGCGAACAGATTGTTACGTATGTGTTTTATGAATCGAGCATCAGATCCTCAGGATTAAAGCATTTTTTTGGAGTATCGCAGGCGTTTCATTGGATTAAAAAGTTCATCCGGGTAATTGAATATCAGTATTGCTTTTTTTTTCTTATTTTTAAGTTAGATATGTATTATATTATATTCGATACATTTTGCATTTATCACTTAATCCCTTGCACTATAATGTATATAGTCATTAAACTGCGGATTTCATGCATTAAGTGCAATTTAAAGCAGTGGGCAGATCAGAAGAAAATGTTTTACCTTGCAAAAATGACACGACTATTTATTTGGATTCCGTACAATTCTTATTATAATATGTGCTTGAATAAAGAAATTTATTGAAACATTTCCAATGGGAGTAGCTGTATAATTTTAATCGTTGTAAAATAAAAAATATGAAATTGTCATTTATCCGGCAGTGGTGGGTTTAGTCTTAAAGTCATTAACTCTCGGACTCCTGCGAGTTCTTTGCTGGAGTTATTTCTAACATAGTTTCATTCCGATATAAGACGATGGCTCGCGGCCGGCTTTCGTCGTATTTCGGATGAGGGTACCTACGAATGACATAGAGGGTTAAAGAAAGAACGACACCTCTATTTGGCTTCCATGTTGTGCAATTTATGCAGACACTTTATTTTGCATAAACATCCGCAGTCCAGCGATACATGCTAGATAATACACATGCAAATCTATAGTAAGTAGAATAAAGTGTCCGATCGATTCCTCGAATGATTATAGCGTCTCTGTAGTCGGACACTGCGTACATTGTCACCGGGTACGATGATGTCTTTCGACCGTCTGCATAAAAAGTGTCCGTAGTGCACTGCAAGAGGGCTGATAGAGCTAGACGAAGTAGTTTTCTCACGGGTCGGAGCCCGATGCGCGCTTGTCCACAGGCGAATCACGCAGCGTTAAGTGCGAACGATCGCTAATGAGCGGAATATCAAAACGCGAGGCACCGCCGCGCGCCGCGTGTTCGTCTGGAATTACGCAATAACGTAATCAGCGTCGGGTCGCCGTTGGAACTCGTCGAGTCGCAACATGCGCCGCTGCCGCCAATAGTCTGTACTGGGCTCGATTGAAGCCTGTTTACGAATGCATAATACACGCGGGACATTCCATTCGGATTCGCGCGCCACGCTGCACTCACTCATTCCGTCGCGCTTTTCGTCGTCCGTCGTGCATCCCAAACACTCGTCGCCGACGATCGTCGTCGTCCGACCGGTAATCGATTCGCGGACCCGGTCGAAGCGACGCGCCGCGCCACGCCATGCCGGATCGGCACGTCTGAACCGGCGACTCCTCGTTTTCTGGTTAAAATGTACGACACGGGGAACTTTTTCACTCGCGATCCCCGGATTATCCGACTAGCCGGAATCGATTCTGTTCCACCTGAAATATTCTCGTCGGCCCGAAAATTTAAGAGATACCCGACCGCGCTTCACCCGACTGCTAAACTCGCCCGAGAACTTTCTGGGTTATCCGACGGTCCTGTTCTTGATGGATCCTCTAACGAAGTAGGTCTCTTACCTAGCACGCACGGAGTGCGATTCTGGATTCTTTAAGAGATGATTCGTTGCGCGAAGTTTAATTGGAAAATTTAGTATTAACACAGATAGAACAAAAAGACGTCTTGAAGACGTCCTAAAGGTCCTACGAACGTCTTCCGAACGTCTTCTGGACGGCTTATGTTACAAAACTGTACGTCTTAAAGATGTCTGAAACTTATTTCAATGGAACATTGGATTGTTGAATTAACAATGGAAACATTATTAATACTTTGGGATGTAATGCGCTGATGTAGTAGATTAATTTTTCCTGGGAAATGTTCAAGGTTAATCACTGCCTAATAGACTTATAGAATAAATAATAACAATTTCACGGTTAGCTTAGTTTTTTGCGCAGAAAACGTCGAAAAAATTGGTTTTCATTGTTTTTACTACGACGCCGCGGATTTAAAAATCTGAAAAAACTTAGAAAATACTTAGAACTATATATCGATGCTGTAAGAATTTAGAGATTGTCACTCTAGAACTCC
This sequence comes from Lasioglossum leucozonium, assembly GCA_028454225.1. NCBI lineage: Eukaryota > Metazoa > Arthropoda > Insecta > Hymenoptera > Halictidae > Lasioglossum > Lasioglossum leucozonium. The sequence goes on along the minus strand of CM052206.1, from coordinate 714,620 downwards.
CATGTGAACTCTGCATCTTTAAGACGTCTTACTTCAGACGTTCACACAGCGCTTCTAAAAAGACGTTTTTAGGATGTAAGACTTTCAGACCTAAAATTGACAGAATTACACAAGAAGAATGTCAACGCCATAATTCATAAATATTTTGTGACGATTTAGTAAAAAATTTATAAAATCCGTTTTTAAAAGTCCAAGTTCTGTTCGACACTGACTAGTGCAAACTTCTAACATAACGTGAACTGTTCAAAGTTCGAGCTCGTATGTTCCAAACTAATTTAAACTGGTCAAAGTCCTGGTTGTCCTGAAGTGTCGTGTTCAAAGTTCTGGTTTGATCTGTGTAGTTCAAAGTTCTAATCCAAAGTTTCTAGATGTCGTGCATATACGTTGTGTGCAATCTCCCATCGAACGAATTTTGAAAGATTATTCTCTTAGAGGAGACAAGACTAATTCATCGATTTAGGGTGTTGGTCCAAGTTGTGTAATGCCTCCTGATCCCGCGACTTATTTTTCTTGCGCAGGCCACGCTAAACGCTGTATAAAGATCCCTTTTTCGAGGATATTGGCCCACAAATCAATGTCGTCTTTCGACGCGCGTGGGCCTACAGTGCGTCAATTGACAGTGAGAAGGGTATAGCAGTCTGATTTCGTTCCTAAGGCAAAATCGTTATTTGTTATTTGAATGGCATACATGCTAATAAGTATTTTAAAAAATATTAAATTTAATATCTAATAAGTTTTTTTGGTGATTGTTGCATAAATAAATTATAAATTGTACCCTGCGACGCAAGAATTTCACTTTCGGACCCGAAGCTTTGCAAATTTAAACGCTACTGTACCGGGAAATATTCTGCGAGATCCTTCGAACGGGAGAAAGTGCACAGGCATGAGGGGGGATGGGAGGGGAGGTCGGTTCGACTATGAAAAGTATCGATAAAAGCTCCACCCCATCGGTAAGGAGCCCGGTTATCGGCGGCAGCGCGACGCGATTATCGAGTCCCGGGGCATTCGAATTCCGCGCGCGTCCCCGGGTAACGAACTTGCAGGCAGCTTAAGATCGTAAACGAGAGAGCCGGAGTATACAGATTCGACGACGTACGCCGCGGAGGCCGCGTGGCGGTTAATCGCGAAAGGCTTTCGACTCGGAAGCTCGTTAGCCGGACGGTCGATACGTACAACAAGCTATTTCGAGTGGCCGCGTGCCTTTATTCGGCGCGATCGTTCGGGCATCACGCTGTTTTTCTTGCCCCGCCCGGCGGCCTTTAAAAAGCCCGCACTCGCGATACGGCCGAGCAATTAAAATACTAGCGGGCCGGCCGCGGCGCGGTTGCTCTCCGTACCTCAGAATCACTGCACGCAAAAAGCTAATTCGCCTCTCTTCTCCCGCGACGTAGACAAGGTACGCCGACCAAAGCGTCCGCTCTGATGTTGTCGGTGCTTTCATGGACCCCGGGATGGGCAGAATGTAATTTGTATACTTCCTTCGGAAGAAATGTATCGGGATGCTTAAGGCTCGCCCGACCGCGAATTCGGAGGACGCGACGACTGATCGATGAACCCGGGGGACGAGTTAACTCGTCACTGGAAATCCACGTCACTCGGACTTTCTTTCAGCCGAGACGTGTCCTGATTTATATTTAGTCGTTCATCGAGCGTGTTGAATCTCCGATCGGATGGCTTCGGCCAGTTTAACGCAAATGTTTAAGAACTAAATTTTTTCTGGACAGAATTTGCAAATTTTATGATCGTTATCTACCGGAGATTATATTTTTGGTAGTCTGTGGTCCTCGGCTGAGGACTTTTTAATTGATTCTTTAACAGGAACTTTGATCATAAAGCACCCTCAATAATTAGTCTAATGATTTCCTTTGGGATTATTGTGTAAAGGAAATTTTTAAAGATGCTTCCATTGGAAATGATTATACACGATTCTGTATTTAAGCACACATTATAATAAAAATTGCACAAAATCCAAATAAATTCAATTGTGTCATTTTTATATGGTAACACAATAGTAGCCATTTTTAGTACTCGGTAAGTTTAGTGTTAATTAGAACAGATCATTATAATCCATGGTGCTGATGCGAAATCAGATTTTAATTAGGAAAATCGGGATTTTAGCCACATAGTTTACATTTACCGCATCCAATACTCTCCGTTTTTCGATTTTGCCTTAGTCCTTTCGGTAGAAGAGGATACCTTGATGTTGGCCCGACACACGATGAAGTACCACATTCGCATTATTGAAAAATATAATATTTAGCCGCGTCTTGCGATTGCCTGTCGATAAATTATGGTTACTTAAGTGATCAACATCGAGTGTGCTTCGATATCGCGTAATGCGAAAGAAAATTAATTGGTCCACTAATACCGGGAATAATTGAGATGTGTTGGATGGTCGCGACCCGGTACAAACGTCGAACACCAGTATTCGATGTTTCAGACATATTTCAATAAAAAGCGGCTCGCCGTACCCCATCTGCGCTCATAGGCATGCAGCGACCGAACGCCGGCCGACCGCTCTGTATACCGAATTCGAATCAATTGATTGGCTGTTGATTGGAAATTGAATTAGATCGGAATGTGCGTGTCTGCGGGAGCTGGGTCGAGGGGTAGCAGAAGGGGAGGGAAAGCCTGGATTCGGCGGGGGTAGGAGAGAGATAGGGTTGCTCCACAACGGTGGAGCCCGGGTTGGGGTCCCAAAGGGAAGGAGGCGATGTGGGTGGTGACGGAAGAGGGGAACGGGCACGGAGCGGCTGCTTCTGGCTTCGCAATGTGCCTGGAATATCAATGCCAACCACTTTTCGTTGCGACCGCTGTCGGACAGTGGCGCAAACCGGCGTCGTTCTTTCTCCTCTGTTTCCACCCCCGTTCCCTCTCTCTCTCTCTCTCTCTGCAACTCTCTGTCTTTATTCTTCCTCCCTCTCCTCCCTTTGTGCGCGCACACATCAGCCAGTATACCGCCACCGCTTTTCACGCGTCTGACCTCTTTGATACCGTGCCCGGAATCACGCCTGTATCCGTCGTTTACTCGTGCTCGGATTTGCATAAATTATTGACGTTCACGAAGAATATCGATTGGGTCCTGGCTTCGCCTGAAAGCTTCGCGAGTAGCGGATCACGTCACGATGGGCGGTTGAGGCTAAGGGCTGTTTCGTTTGGTCGATCAGCAACTCTGCGCGCATGTGTGTCATCCTCTCTCCTAATGCAGGAGTTGGGTCCGTGGGACTGACAGGGGAAATTGTTGTTATTTTGTCCTCGTTAAATTTTGTTGGAGTCCCTTCATAGTAGTCAGCGTATTTTATGCATTTATGACAAAAATGAGTAGGTATAATTTAACACATTAAAAACATTAGACGAATTTAGAAATACTGTTATATTATTTTCAACCTATTGAACAATATTAACCCTTACATCAATAACCTCTACAAAACTTCTTTAACATTTTTGTGGATAAGCATCGAAAATATTGTAGATTTTTAGATATTGTAGATTTCTTTTAAGTAAAAGAACATAAAATCTCTTCTAAGTAAAGTTTAACCGTTAACGAGATATTAACGAAATAATCTTTCTGTGTACTGTACTCTGTTCACGATATGAAAAGTAAGTCATTCCATTCAAAAAAAAAATACTGTTCGTAAGATCTCAGAAAATATGACCTCGAGACGACCTTCGCACTTATATCACCCTCCAAATACGATAACTTTCTCTTCAAACATTTCTCGTATTTGTATAAATAACAAATTAGGGCAGAGTTAGGATACCCTGTAGACTTTCAAAAATTATGAAATAATCACCGGTAAATAATATGTTAAGGGTTAAGATTCTCGGTGCAATTTAACAGAAAAAGAGAGGAATCTAAAAAATACCATGGGTCATGTAACAGAATGTCCTCAGGAGTGATGGAAACCGGTACAAACAATTGCAACCGGTAGAATTGAATTCATCCGTGTGATTAGAAGACGTCGTGTCGCCGTCGTCGGCGCAGAGCGCGAGCGATCGGATAGCTCGGGTCGGGGAGATCGGTGTACAATATAAATGCAAGCGGGAAACAGTAGTAAATTCCGTAGTAAATTTCGTTTCGCCGGGAGGAATTACTCCGTGGAAGCAAAGAGAGAGAGAGAAAGAGAGAGAGAGAGAGAGAGAAAGAGAGAAAGAGGATTCGGCTAGGTAGAGGTAAGAGATAGACGGTCGCCGGTAGACGCGCGCGATGACCGCAAGGACGAACTTTTACGAGCTTCCTCGAGCTCTCGTTCTCGTCACGCGATGAGCGGAGAGAAATGACTCGCGGAGGGGTAAGAAGCGGCGGTGGGCGGGGGTGGAGAGAAGAAAGAGGAAGAACCAACGGGGGCTCTCGTTTTCGTTCTCTTACGCCTTGCGTCGCCGTCGTAAACCCGGGTTTATTTATGCGGCCCTCGTCGGTCGCCTCCTGTAGTAGGACGACGGGGACGTGACAACGTGACGTGGTTACTCCATCGTCTACCTTGCGCTCTTACAACCCTTATAGTTCAGTTATGCTTTTCCTGATAAACGCACGTTTATTCCTGTACCGATGACGAATGCCGACCCGTCTGGCTTTCTCTGCTCGACGACGTCCTCCTACTCTGGATCACAGCGGACGCTCCGCCTCGGACATCCAGAGAGTTCGATGCCTCCTCGTAGCAGGAGACGATCAACTATGCTATTCCACGAAATTAACGGAACGCTGTCCATTCTAATTCTCCACGAAATTAACGGAACGGAATCACAGTCGTATTTAGCAGGCTTTCTGCGTGGCAAGGGCTTGCAAATGAGAATTTATTTACTGTTTATCAAAAATCATATAATCCTATCGCCAATAAGTTATTTTTTCCACAAATATGAAAGGAACACACAAAGGATATTAAGGATTAGCTTTGTATCATAAAGTTTTATATGCATAATAATCCTGTAATAATATAATAAACCTTGATCAAAACGTTTTATAAGATTTGCATTCTGAAATCGGATGTTTCAAATGCAACAACCTAATAATGATACATACATACTTTATCTGAACCTCCGGCTAAGAAATTATACTTTGTTTACATAAACCTAACTAATACAATTCTATCGTAACCTTTCAAAGAATCAGAAATTTAATGTTGAAATAATTTTCAGATCTAGTGTTAATGAGTTACGAATTACAATAATTATTGTAATGGATTTGCGTTGTAAATGCAGAAGATCCGTAGCCTATTGACTACATTACGGGATCATTTGGAGGAAAGATAAATATCTCGGTTCCCGTTGCAAGACACACAGTTCACTTCCATTGGTCTACTGCTGCGACCAGTTTATACATCACCCGCACCCTCCGCCGCAAGAACGGGGCAATCCGTTTGAGTTAGCCGAAGAAGGCAACCACTAAAAATGTATATTTAATGTTCTAGGCCGAACTGACTTCGTTGAGGGATCGCAAGACTGCGATGCTGGCGCTGAACGTCTCGACGCACAGACTGATCACCGATCACGATAACTTGGCGTCGTTGACCTTCACCACCCTGAAGGATGGCGTGGCGGATTTGTATCGTACCTGGGACGAGACTTTCCAAAAGTAAGTATCACTACTGGACTGCCGATCTTTATTGTCTCAGTCAATTGCAGGACCTAGAATCCAAATAAAATGATCTTTCATTCTTCATTACCAACTTTGAAGCTTCCTACTGCAATCAAATTCTTAGTATTTTAATTTCAACAGTAACCGTACCAGGTACAAAATGTGTATACATTGTTTTAGAAAAATTACAAGCCTGAACTTACAGTGACTCCCATTAATATTCGGTCCCTGTTTAAAAAACGATAACTTTTTGGATATTCGACCATAGGATTGGAAATTTTTCGAGAAGTTAGACCAATTAGTTTAGAAATTCTCTGCAATTCCGACTAACTGCAATTTTTTCAAAACTTCTTTTCACGTTACGTAACGAACTAATTGTTCTAACTTGTCAAAAAAATTTAAATCATATGGTTCAATATTTAAATAGTTATCGTCTTTTTTAGAGTGTCTGAAAATTAGTGAGAGTCGCTTAGAACTTCACAATTTTTATAATAATTCTTTTTATAATAAGTTCGGAGATTGGTGTTATTATGATGCAGAATATTAAACAGTTACAATTACAGTTACATGATTTGTCATTATCAATTTAATATTGTTTTATATTTTGTATATCTGGTTCAAAAAATTGCAATACATTTTTTACTTTTAGTAGATTTTAGTAGAACATTATTGTGATTATACTAATATTCTAACACGTTGACTACCGCGTGAATTTTTTATCTATTTTTCACAAAAATCTTGAAAATTTTATTCATATAAACGATCGGAATTATTAATAGTCAAAACTCGTCTGAATCAAAGTTTCTTTCATTTTTTAATAACGTTCATAATTAATACATTGATGTTCTCAAATTTTAGAAATTTTTTCTCCTGCAATTACTCGGTGTAAAAATAGTCTACTAAGTTGTTTCGTTTTTCACATTCTACAATGTGAAAGCGTGTGAGAGAAAAGCAATAGATGACGTGTAAACATAAAATAAACCAATAAAAGACCAAGAAAAGAGTTCTAAATAATTGAAAAGGTGAATCTACCGATGATCTATGTTGATCTAATCTTGCAGCAGGTTGAGAATAAAATTGATGATCGGGGGATAATAATAATCTGGATTCTTGAACATCTTCCGCGTTCGGTTTCTGTTCCTGGCAAGGGTATGTTTATCGAGTTTCGAGCCGCGTGGAATAGGTGGTTTAGGATCATTGACTGACCGTTCTCTGGGCCGCGTGTGACGTTCGGCAAATATTATGAGAGGCAATGAAGCCTCCAGAGCAAACACCGGGAACCCGTGGACACCGTCGGTACTGGCACCGAGGGCTCGGACCTTCGGGATTTCGACCCGTGTCACGGGATTACTAGTTTTAGCCGGGATCGTGCGTTTAATCTTAGCTATTCCTAAAATGTCTGTCGAAAGGAAACGTCCATACGAACGATTTTATAGTGGGCTACGTTACCGGTATTGTTTCTACTCTGTATACGTTCATTGTATCAATCTTAAGCGAATATGGAAGGCAAACTCTTTATAAAAGTCACGGTAAAAAATTATTTGAATCTGTACTTAACTAATAGTGCCAATACAGAGCTACACATTTTTATAATATTAGAGATGTCAGTAAGAAATGCAGTTTCTTAATATTTATTTTACTTAATACTTCTACTCAATTTGTACTCAACTAATTCTGGCTATAACAGAACTACACATTTTTACAATATTAGAGGTATCCATAAGAAATGTAATTTGATGTTTGTATAAATTAACATTTATTATAGATTAATTTCATGATAAGCACCCTCAATGTTACTAAATTTTTATTGGTATACTATAGTTCAGGAGTAAGATGGCAATCATGTTCAATCAATCTGTAATCACGACATTACTTATGAATACCTCTAATATATTTCTGTTTACTTCTTATAAAATTGCTAATACTGCCAGAAATATAATAAATGAGATGAAATCTGAGATAATCAAGTTTCCTAAAATTTAGTTGTAAAACATAACACAATTTTTTTATTCCAAGCGATTGAAATTTCATAGTCATAGACATTCTTTAGTTATAGTATTGAAGTATTGATTTCTAAGTCAATAATTATTGTTTTATCGACGCGAAACGTAAGCTTTGAAATGGATAGACATTTGGAAGTAAAAACAGTGTGGCGGACGGTCAGATTTTAATTGCCGTATGAGCATTTGATTCCCCTCTTTGATGGGGGTGTAACCCATGCAAAGGGATTTACCACTGACCCACTAGGCTTTTACAAAGATCCTGCTTGCCCAAAGCTCCCCCGAAATTCCTAGTCTGTGACGGGGACATACAATTCTTATGTGTAACTTGGTCAAACGCGTTTTACCATTATTATAAAATTTATACACTCTCGTTTAACAGTGAATTTTCACCTGACACGCACAATAAAGATGTTCTATTCTGAATCTTTCAAAAATGATAATTTCATGACTTCATATAATGAAAGTAACAGAAAAATTTATTTTAGAACTATATTAGTCTTAGTCCACGGTAGGTCTTAACAGACAACCAAGCACTAAAATCGATTAAAATGCTTTACCTTACAAAAATGAGAAGACTGTATCTACTTGGATTGTATACAATTTTTATTATAGTTGATTGATGACAAGACTGTATGATTTTTATAGTTGTAAAATGAAAAATATGAAACTGTCATTTGACCGGCAGTGGTAGATTTAGTGTTAAAAGTATAGTAAGTTCCTGTATGTTGTATGAGAAATTTTGGAGCGCAAAATGGCTGCACAATACAATTATATAGTCTTTATAATGATATTTAGTATTTTATCCTATTCGTTTTTTCTTCTAGTATTAATAATTTACGAGAATTATTGCAATTAATAACTTTGCCTTCATGACAAACGTTACTAAATAACAAAAGGCACATTTATTACACTTTTTTGCATAACCACCAATTAAATATTAAAAATTTTTTCACTAATTTGTTTTCTTCACGTATCTTGGGATCACTTGAAAAGATTGCAGAATAATTTTACGACAATTGCATACACATAAGGATGCTGGAATTGTCCTACGGATAAAGTGTTTTTATTTGTCGATAATGCCATTGGGCAGACTCACTAATAATTCGACCCGTCTCCCTGTTTGCCGAGAGGCTTTCGTTCCGCTTTTTATTATGTTGACCCGCGTCGCGATTTTTCCATTCAATTTCGTCACCGACTCCGAGAATGGGGAAGAAGTAATGTTTATCGAGTGCCTTGAATCTATTTGATAGAGGCTCGCATTACTGACACATATGCAATCTCGAATTTGATCTTATATCTGATTATTCTCATCGACATCCCACCTTTTTAAAGAATAAAATACTCCACAAAATATCAAAACAAGTAATCATTATATTTAACATTAGTATTTTACATGAAGTTTAACTATGTCGGACAATTAAATTTGATTTCCAATTCTTAATGTCTAACTCAATTTTATAATCTTCTAGTAGCATTAAGTGATTGTTAACGACCAATGAAAAAGTAAATGCAATCTAGAATAATTTTATTAAAAAAAATATAAGATATTTGCAATTAACTAATTGTGCTAATACACAGCTACACATTTCTATAATATTAGAAATCTAAACAATTCTTGTCTTCTAAACAATTCTCTCCAGTAGAACTAAAGTAGAAGTATTATTAATTTGTTTTAATATAAACCACTTTTTGTATTTCACATATTATTTATAAATAAATCGATGAAGTAATTTAGTTAATGAAACAAAAATTGAGAAGTTAAGATTTGTAATTGTTATTACCGTTTCAACTGCATTTTGTAGAATTTGATCAAGTTATATTATAAATTTTAAGTTCTCTGTAATGATCCAACGATTTGCATAGTTTGTTCGTTAAACGTGTTAGTGCGTTCATTAACTTAAACTGCGGTTTGTGTATCTTTTCAGGGGCAATCAACAATTGTGCGCTCTACAAGCCGTGCAGCAGTTTAGTATTCGTTTGGCAGAACTACAGGGTGCGTTACGAAGGGATAAGGATACCCTTGCAGTTTTGAATGTTGCCCTCCAGGCTGGAGCCACATCCGAGGTAGCTTCATCGGTTCGTCACGTTGCCAGGCTACTGTCCGAGAAACAGGACATCAATTGTCAGGTAAGATATGAAATCTTTTTCTACTTTTAGGTTGCTGTAACGTCTGATTTTAAAGTGCAAATGTTATGAAGCATTTTGATCAAGAAATATTACAGCAGGGAATATCTGATTGTGTGAACCAACTGATGGTATGAAAAATTATTAATATGAAAATTGTTTAATCTAGAGCAGAACATTACGTAGTGTAAATATTTTTATTCATGTAGGATATTATAAAAAATACTTCAAGTTCCACTTAATTTTTTTAATAAGTTGTTGAGAATTGCTCCCCATAAATCTCAATAACTTTTGCTGGAAGTGTTTATCGAAATTTTGCTCGTATCAAAACTTATAGCAATTTAAACTGCTACAATTTTATCATCTTTGTTAAAAGTGAATTTTAAAAATGTCTAATAGAATCAATCTGCAAAACACGAGACGAAATTAACAAAATTATAGGTCAAATTTTCGCAAACGTGTCAAGTCTGACGGTTTTTTGGAATGACCAATTTTAGTAGGTATCTATTATTCGAGTCATTAAATGATGTGTTGTAAGTATCGCAGGAACGAGTGAGTTTTCCCGGGAAATGGCTCAACGATAAAATTTTTCAGTGCTGCCGTGAAAGGCGTCGAAAGTGATTTCACTGAGGCAGTAGAAATATGTCGTAACGGTTTTATTTCATGAACATCTGGGGCATCTATGGCGGGAAATGCAAACACGTTGATTGTTTATTTGATTACATTTTTCATCCTAAAAATTGTATAGATTAATATAGAGGTTTCCTATTATAAACTGAAATTTCTAACTACTTCATATAAAAATATATATGGATTGAACATTTGAAATTTATATTTCATATTTCATATCATAAATTTTGAACATTAAATACACAATACATATAATAATATAGTTATGACGAGTGTAAAGTATGGCAAATGTCATTATTAGACTGCAGATTTTTATGCAAAATAATAGGATTATTTTTAAATTGTTGGAATATTTTCTCTGTGTTTAATTTGATCTAAGTTTCGTCATAAGTGCATGATACTTGTAGTGTCTAGTCAAATTTCAAATTCAAACTTTGTCTCGAAGAATCCGTGGAAATTTTACCACTTATTGAAATACATTGGAATTCAGGTTTAAAAGAATTTGAAATTTGAATTTAGATAAATCAGAGTTGGTGTCAATATTTCTTGTTGTAAATTAGCCTCGGAAAGTTGCTTGTAAGATGAACTGATTCTCCTGAGAATCAGTGAACGTGTACATTTCCTTCCTGGTGTACGTGACGATTAGAAACATCGGGAATCAACTAAAGGGAAGAATTGCAGGGGTAAGGGCCACTAAATGACGCGCCGGTGAAGCGTTTTGCATCGTGCTCCACGTCTCCGCTCAGATAATGCCTATTCTCAGCTGCACACTCGGTCCTTTCCGTCCCTTTCATACTTTGATCATGCCTTTTCTCCTTTATTTCGCTGCTACGATACCTATTACTGCGTCTACGGCTTCACCGCTCCCTTCGTCTCTCCTCTCCTCTGTGTCGAGCCACGAATGAGATTGCTTCGGACCTTCTTCACGCATCAAAACCATTTGGATGTTAGATATGCCGATGAAACTACCTTCCTGCGTTTTTCTCTCCGATTGGTGAGAATGTTTTGTCGGCAGGGCTAGGGCATCGGAGGGTTAATGATGGGGACCAGAACGGAATTACCTCGCGATCATTTTTATCGACAATTCTATGCTGACTTATTCTTGTTGACAGTCCGTAAAAGTGATTCACAAATCTCGGATTTGTGATATCAGATATTGTCGTGATAATTACAATACTCAACATATCCTCTGAAATTTATATTTTTCAAGGCACATCTTTAAAAATAAAGTGCGAAAGTAGAAATCTATGCAAATTTTTTATATTTATCGACAATGGACAAAATTTTGTAGACAAACAAAAAGTAGGTACCCAGTTAGTATCCAGATATTAAAATTGATTTCAAAAGAATTGAAAAATCTAATTTAATACTAAACCTACCATCATCGTTCAAATAACCGGTTGTATATTTTTTATTTCACGATTATTGAGATTATAAGAATGCTTTCGTGGTGAATGAATAAATAAATATATTTAGTAGAGCAAATTTATAATATAAATCCGCACAACGTTCAAATAAATTTAATTTTGTTATTTTGATAAGGCAAGCTCTACCGACTACTTATAAAACTCGATAGATTTATTGCTAAAGGAATTATTATAATAAATTAAATTTTTATAAGAGTTAATCGAACATTTTGTATTTCTATAAGACTTCGATCTTGGTACAGTGAAATTTCATGGGTTGTGAACGCACCTGTTGACAATCATGATTGACCCATCAATAATTCCCGTTTAATCATCCGCGATTTCCAATTCAGAAACGAAATTTGCGGTAAATCGTTTAACCGATATTCCCACGGCATCCTTGATTTTCAATCGGTTAGATAGCTGCTAGTAATTATTCAACGTCCTTGGATGGGATAACGGTTCCCATGGGTATCGCTTGTGTGCATAAAACCATTTCCCCGCTTAGATTGGGTGAGTGGAGGGGCTCTAGGGATATGGCTGTTCTGAGGAAGGCGAGATTATAAGGCGAATCATGTTTATTGGTTCGACTTCTGCCACGCAGCAAGAAGCTTCTTGCGCGCCCTTGCTTTCTTTCATCTTTTTATTCCTTTTTCTGTTGTAAGCAGAGCATAGACAATCATTTTTACCTAGGACATTGGAGGGGTATATTTGAACTTCAATATACAGGGTGGCCTACTGAAAAATAGTTATACAGGGTGTCCCAAAACTCCCAAAAGTTTTGGGACACCCTGTATATGTCCTCCAGTTGCCGCATGGTATGAAAAACATTTTGTATGTTGTTTGACTGATATCGATATTTTATGCCAAGATCAATTTTCAATTTTCAATTTGAAATACATTGAGAAATTTACATTAAAACGATCGATTTCTAAAGAAAAATCTATTAGCTGAATTCTTATTATCTCTAGGAAGTATTGATGTTTGCAATATGTAAATGTACGTTTAGCACTATAGGCAACAATATCCGTCACATAAACAATAAATATATTTTTCGTAGAGTGGCTCAAATCATTTATTTATCGACTGCAAGTGTGTATTTTCTTTGACTTCTAAAACTAGAATTAAATATGAAGTTTCTTGCGTCCATCCACTTGTAAGAAGTAGAATCAGTAGGTGATGATCAGACGCGTCAGACGATTCCTATTAAATAGCAATAGGATCACCCCTTTTCGATTGTACCACTCTGTATAAACGCTAAAAGAGTATCATTTGTTCAAATAAAGCAATGACTCTTCGCAAGCCAAATTAACATTCACTTAAATTATTGAAATGTTTCTAAATCGATAGAAAAATTAACAATATTAAATCCTTGAAATGAATTCTCACATTAAAATGTTATCAAGCACTTCAAAAGTAATATGTATATGAAGTCATTCTATACGTAATAAAGTGCTTGAAGTTGCCAAATTTTTAAATTATTAATTTCACCTCAAGAATTTAATATTATAATTTTTTTATCAATTTCTACCCTGTATATATCTCTAAAAAATGTTTACAGTTATTACAGCAAACGTACAGATTGAATCACAATCAACATTGTAATCATTTCATGATTAATAATTGATAAAACAATCACGAACATTGATTACAACAACTTCTGATTCTTTTATCATTTCATTAATCAATGATTACCGATTATTTAGTAATGAGTAGCCACGATTAATAATTGGATTTGATATTAATCGCAATTTTCAATCATAAATCGGATTACGTTTTGCCCAACTTTGTAATTAATGATTTCCTTTCCTAAACGACGAACAATGCTGAAGGACAACGAGCAAGAAGTGATCCGAAACTTTCGAATCGCAGTGTACATTTGCCAAGAACATAGCTTGACAAGCGTGTTCGTCGATCGCGAAGGCAGTATCGGCGAAATGAGTGAATTAGCAAAGTCTCGGGCACTAACTCAGCAGCGACAGGAACGAGAGAAAAACCGGCTGGAACAAACAGTCCTCGTCGGAAGTTCCAATTGTCCCCGCGCTTATTTCGCCTGTCGGGAAGACGTATGGCTCGCGACACGATATTTTTACCCTAACAAAAGGTAAGCTGCCGGGAGCAACCCTAGCCTCTTCCAGCCGTTCCTTGCTCCGCGACTCCGTTTTAACGTATTCAAAGTCCCGTCAAGACACGGAACAATCCGCGCGGCGCCTCTCGCTTTCGCCGATCTACAACACTCGGGGGGATAATTTCATGCACTCGACATTACATCTTTCTTTCTCTCCTCTTTCCGATACGACCCTTTAACCGGCAGCGAAGGAAGAAAACGCTCCGCTCCGAACCGCTTCGACAAAGTGTTCGACATTACGGCTTCTCTTTTCTGTCTTTAGTTTTCCCTATTTCTTTCTTTCTCGCACTCGCCCTCTCCCTCTCCCTCTCCTTCTCCCTCTGCGTAGCCTTCGAATCACTCTTCTCCAGAGGTACTGGTCGCGAGATAATAGAAGCAGGAATTCCGATTGGACCGATAAAACGAGGGTGGCCCGAGATATGGAACGGTAATAGTTGTGCACCGATGATTTTCTGGTTACGGTTGTTTCTCTCTGCGAATGGATGGGACAATTGAAGACTGCATTTACAAAAGACTGTAAATACCTTTTTTCAAAAATTATTTTTTCCACAAAAAGGGATGCAAGTCTGACGCCAGTGCAATGGGATAATGCTGAATGTTCCCTGAGGATTTCAAGAGAAAGACAAGTGGACTTTCATTTTTTTCCATTTTTCTGATGCTCTAAAATTTTTCTCTCTCTTTCAAAGTTATATATTGTTTTCGAGGTGTATTAACTAGAAATTGTAATTTTTTACAGTTTGTATCTGTCACTTGATACACGACTGTCGCGCGACTCTATGACGTACGCAATGTACGCCCCTGCTGATGGGGTTGCTGCATAGGTGGATTTTTAATTGCTAATAACTAGACAGCGGATCCTTATGCGGAATAAAATTATTTTATGTGAATTACAACAAATTTGAGTTAAATAGAAATTTATTTCCTTAATTAACGGTATCTTCAAATTTTTCTAATATTATTACGGTTTCAAATTGCACCTACTAATTTTTGCCATAAAATCCGCTGTCTGCTAATAACTAAAAGATAAACCCGAAATTCTTTTATTCCTCATTTTCGGCTTATATTGTTACGGAGAACCGCATCTAGAATTTTCTCCCACCTGTAGTCGAACACCCTGTATAACAAACAATGTGTTAACAGTGGAAGTGCCGCAAACTCATCGATTCGAATGTTTATCAATGCTTCTAAATCGGTAGAAAGAACCGTGGAAACGAAGGGCGCCCGCAGAGCAGTATTCTAATCGCGTAACAGAAAAAATGAGCAACGTTGACGTGGAAATATCGTATGGTTGGGCGGTCCACGTTTTCTCCCCGGCAAAGGAGCGCTGGGCCAGACCAATCGGAAGTCCTGATAACAAACCTGCCACCTGCTTCACCTCGAGCTACTTCTCTCCTTAAGTCCATAAAGCGGAGAACCCGGCGCAAGCCGGTCTTGCCAAGAGATTTACTTTATATGCAAATGAAAGACGGATATGTTGGGAATAGGGGGATGCGATGGCGTTTAACCGAAACACGATATCGACAAGTGTCATCTGTCAAACGTACCCTCTAATCTGACCCCTTCTTACCCTCTCCGTTGGGTCCTTCCGGGAAACTCAGCCAATGGCGTCATTACTTCTACGACTTCATAAATACTGCCTTTATAATCGACGAAGATACTCGTCGACTTATTTTTTAGTACATATACACTGCGATTCAAAAGTTTCGGATTATTCATTGTTCTTCAGTATTGTTCGTCGTTTAGAAAAGAAATTACTTGCAGAATGATCCGATCAGTGGCGGAACTACAAATTTTCGACACCCCTCCGCAAAATATAATTTTGGGCTCCCATCTTTCTTTCAATATTTTTATAGAAATGTTTTTCAGGAAGAAGAATTGTAAAAATTCAATAAACGCAAAAAGTATGCTTTTCTTTGTTAGCGTACCTTTAATTTAATTTGAATTAGAGATATTTTAATAAAATTACAAGATAATAAATGCAAAAATTCTGAGCCCCCTCCGATTACACCCCCTCACGTGCGAGGTCTTGCGGTATTGTAGTTCCGCCACTGGACCTGATACATTTCCTTTATAAATCGCTGACAGTGGAAGTGATCGTAAGCTTTTAAATCGTAGTGTATACTTATTTCAACAAAATTTATCAATACAATTTCCCTACAGAATTCACACTCATTTCTAAATCGATAAAAAAATTATAATATTAAATTTCTGAGGTGAAATTTATAATTTAAAAATTTGGCCACTTCAAGCGCTTTATTACTTATAGAATGACCTCGTATATTACTTTTTAAGTGCTCGATAACATTTTAATGTAAGAATTCATTTCAAGTATTTAATGTTGTTAATGTTTCTATCGATTTAGAAATATTTCAATGATTTAAGTGAATGTTAATTTGGTTTACGAAGAGCCATTGCTTTATTTGAACAAATGTCACTCTTTTATCGTTTATACAGGGTGGTACAACCGAAAAGGGGCGATCCTACTATGTCAACCTATAATTCAACGAAGACGCTTCCGACGCGTCCGATTATTACCTACTGATCCTACTTCTTACAAGTGCTAAGCACGCGGACTTGACGGATTTTCAACGTCGACTTTCTCGAGAACAATGCCTCATATGAAAATATTTTATTCTATATTTCCAACTTAATTTTTTATATAGAATCTCACCCTCTTTTTGGTTGTATCGCCGTTTATGGTTTACCAGTGGCTTCCATTTAGAATGATTTTATTCCTTTCGAAAACCACTGACAGTGAAGTATACTTTAATAGTGACATTTCATATGAAAATTGAAATATGTCTTGAATTATTGATTACCTGAAAGCCAAATGTCATTAAAGTTTACTTGAATTCAATGTGGTTCAGAAAATATTTATGTGATAATTTCCTCGAGACTTGCGATGGCACCATTCCTAGCATGAATGTGGGTACGACCGTACTCTTAAAAGCTCCCTTTTATGGTTATGTGTTTCCACGTTTCCCAATGCGAACATATTGTCACTCGGAAATATAAGTTCACAAACAACTGGAAAAACAAACAACAAGCTTATAAAATTGGTAAACTACAACATGAAGTTACATTAATATTGTGAATTTGTATTTTACTGAGGAAGAATGTTCAGATTTCATGATCAACTACTTTACAATAACCAGCTTGTGAACCGCAAATTAAATATGTATAAAATATATTTCGTAATTCAATAGAAAAGAGCTGATTGTACTCATAAAAAAAGTTACAAAAATGTAGAATCACTTTTTTTCTTTCTTCGTGAGCCCTAATAGGGGTGAAGACAAAATTGTCTGACTCCTACTGATTACTTCTACCCCCATTGGACAGCATACGCAATCCCGAGAAATTCATTAAAATAGAATCTTGAACCAGACGTGTCGCTAATGATGTAGAAGCTCGAGACATAAAACCCAAATTAAAAAAAAAAAAACAAATACAATTCGTAATACAATAAAAAAAGCTGATTACACACATGAATACATTACAAAAATGCAGAATCAACTTTGCTGTTCTTTTATGTTTCTTAACACTACGTTTACGGAACACTATAATTTAAATAACAAGAATTTATCCAGTCAAATTCTTAGCCATTGTTTAAATAAAATATATCCAAAGAAAAAAATTTATTGAATAACTCCTCACGGATGCATCTTTACAATTTCAATAATCCTGAATTAAAAATATTAGAACCCGTCACATGGTCCTGTAAACCTAGTCTGCTAATAGGGGTGAATACAAAAACATCTGACTTCTATCAGAGGCCCTTGCACTCGAATTTCCCAGCATAAGCACCCCCGGGAACTCCGAATTCAATCCAGCGAGAAAGCCACGAAAAAATCGTGCTCCACATTTTCTACGTGGTTTTTCCCATCTATCCTTGAATTTGCGCTAGGAGTCTCGGTATGCGCGTGTTTCCCGAGAAATTCGGCGCACGTCGATCAGCGGAGGTGCACAAATAGCCGGTAAATCGGCAACTGCTCGGACGAAGAAAGAGCGACTGGGAACAACGGTCGGGCAAACATTCCGTATCGAGGTTTTTACAGTGGTCCGGGTCGAGCGGAAGTGCTAATCAACCGGTTGTCTCTTAGCTTCTAGTCCACGCATAGGGGCTCGGCTGGTCGACAACGGTGTATCTCGCTACGACCGGGACCGGTCAGCGGACCGATCCACGGCTGATATTAAATTTGTATTTTTACGCTGATTCCACGGCCCATTCCCGTACGTGAGGCGAAAGGGAATCGTTCGGGCGATTAACGATCCGAGCTCCCCGGGGAGGCGGTTGCCAGCCAGCAGCAGCACACGTCGGCTCTCGGACGGCGACTCCTCTGTGATCCTAAAACTCGCACCTAGCCCTCTATCTCTCTTCGCCTCGCTGCGCCCCCTTACGTGACCCCGCTAATATTTTATTTA
This sequence comes from Lasioglossum leucozonium, assembly GCA_028454225.1. Taxonomy (NCBI): domain Eukaryota; kingdom Metazoa; phylum Arthropoda; class Insecta; order Hymenoptera; family Halictidae; genus Lasioglossum; species Lasioglossum leucozonium. The sequence goes on along the minus strand of CM052206.1, from coordinate 696,332 downwards.
ACGCCCATCAAAATTTATGGATTTCTCGCGGCCACGATCAAGCGCCACCTCCGGCTGGAGTTTAATGTCCGATCCTACCGAAGATCCTACCGATCGCGTTATACTGCTCCGCACAATGCTACGGGTTGATTAAACATGTAGGCGACTAGTCGTTTTCTGACCGATAGAGTGGGAAGAGTGTCTCGGGGCGATTCTTGGCTGGTTTTTTTAAATTGCGGATAGCACGGTCAGAGTGGAGTGAGATGAACGTTGCATAGCGAGCAATTTGTTCAAACGTGTGGACAACATATCTTTGTTAATTAGATGTTACTGCAAACGGTACAATATTGGGAATTTCCTGATCTGTGGAATATGATTTTAGTGTTATTTCTTTGGTAGATTGGAAAACTACCCTTATAATTACTTTGAGGTTCGTTTCAAAGGGGTAGGCACTTTGCTACTTGAATTATTATAAATAGACTCCGGATCTTTATGCAAGATAAAAAGTTTGTGCACCAATTGCAAAACACAGGAGTTAAATATAAATCTATATTTTCCACGAATCATTTTAATATAGTGAAAATAATATATCGATATTTAAAAATGAGTATTACTAGTCCAATTATAATTCGGATTCACCTAAACATTCATTCTTTTTTAGACCTTTGCCACGGGAGTACTCAGCTAACACACCAGCAACAGTGTTACTATACACTTTTGTATCTTGCCCTTTAGACTATCACATTAGTTTCATTCCTGTCGCCGAGTCCTAATTATACGTCACGATCGAATTAGACCGTTCTAATTATAAGACAGGGACGAAATGATTTGTATACCCGGTATACATAATCTTCAGATTATTTAATTCCGAGGATACTCGTAGTGTTAAGTTATTTAGAAAAATGTTATTTATCGGGCAAGAGAACGAAATACTTTGTTACATTTTCGAAAGTTAATTTCAATCACCGAAGTACATTCTCCCACTTTCCCAAATAAGTTTTCAGATGTATAGACAATACTAATACATATATCGCAATGAAAATCGGATGTATACTAAAAATATTAATTTTCTGAAACCGAATCAAAATAATTTCTACCAAAAAGTAATATGAAAGATTTTTCTAATTTTCGATAAAAAAGATTCGTAACAGTGGAAAATTCCATTTTATAACCATGCGATGAATTATACAAACATGAAGAATGGTTTCAAACGGTAATATCTCACACAAAAATGATAAGATTTCACAGTGTATCTAGGTTTTCGCTTAGAAATGAATTGTTAAACCCGTCAACTTATGGGAGTGGTTTTAATATTTAAATTAATCACATAAATAATACTAGAAATATGTTGTAGATGTGAACAGAAATGGTTTTAATCAAGTCGGCAGCGAAAGACATTTTCGCTGACGTCCATTTCACATGCGCCAGCTTGATATTTAATTGAAATCAACGTGACCCAAACCTCGCGAGATCACCTACGCCCGATAGCAGCGCGGAGTGCGTGTTACAGGACGCGCGGACTGAAAATAAGGAATTCTCGCAGTTTTCTTCTACGTGATTGGTCCTCCGGGCAATGTGGATTCTGACTCGACTCACTTCGTACCTACTATCCGTTATACAAGAGTGTACCGACTTATATATAGGTTAGGTTGAAGGTTGCTACTTGGTATGCGGATCGCGCTTTTCATTACCGGAGGTTCTCCTTCTTCTCCGTCTCCGGCGCTGCAACAGCCTAAACCAACCCTCTCTTCCTTCTCATCCCTCTTCTCGGCTCGCCTTCCCAACCCCCGTTTCCACCCTCAGCTCTCTGCCCTAAGCTTCTTGGTCTCGTTGCTTCGTTCTCTTCTCCCAGATCCTCCCAGCACCACTTTTTTACTATTACCACTGCTGTCTGATATCAGCGTTTCGTGTCGCGACCTCCTGTCCTTTTTCCATCCCGTGCTTCTATTTTTTTTTGCCCCTTTATCGTCCCTTTTTTTCATCCCGGAAACAAGTTCATATCAAACCCGAAACAGTTACGTGACGCACGAGCCGAACACTGCTCCGGATCTGTTCCGAACAATGTTGAACGCTGTTCGAATTGTTTCCGAATAACGTTTCTTTTACCTTTCGACTGGGTCCCCTTTTTTCTTTCGATATTTTTTCATGTTTCTTAGGAAGGAGAATTGTAAAAATTCAGTAAAAAACCATGTTGTTTTTATCAGTGTTCCTTTAATTTAATTTAAATTATGGATAATTTTAGTGAATTTACAAGGTAATAACTGTAATAATTTTGGGCTCCCTTCGATTACAGGGTCTTGCGGTATTGTAGTTCCGCCACTGATTAAGACCGATTAAGACTTGTGTCCCCACTCTACCTTCCCCTTCCGACGCGGCCCGGTCACGTGACGGTTCCGCCTCTGTCGCGGATGTGTCCGGTACCGGCAGAGAGAGGGTAACTTCCCCTCAATTAATGCTCCCTCCCCTCATCAGGCGATTCGTACAAGGCACAATATGTATTGTAATATGCGGAAATAACTGCTACTTAATAAATATTAAAGTCTCGGTAATTTAAAAAAATGTTATAAAACAAAATACCGATTCTTTTTCCCTCGCATACACGGTCATTCGTTATCACTCGAGTCCTAAAATCAAAACGTGTTACAGAGGGAAGAATTGTGAGTTGTATCCTTCATAAGATTTATCGTTTCTCCCGAAAAAAAGAGAAGATATATTTGAACTCCAATATTAGTATGTCAAGAACAATTAGAATTGTGATAAATATCGCAAAAATGGTGATACACATTTTCGAGTCATTGGATCATATAGAATCATCAATAGACTGCAGATTTTTATGCGTTTAAGAAGAAATTGTGTGGGTGAAATATAAAACAGTTAAAAGATTAGAAAAATTTTAAAATATTGTAATGTTGTTTTTAATGCGACAAAATCATTTTGCTCCCCACAATCAATGCAGAACATTTTTATTTTGCATAAAGATCCGCAGTATAATCATCAATAACGACTAGTAGTACTTATTATCAAGTTTCGAAATTATTAACATTAACGAAATACTCACATTGGCATGTCTAAATTACTTTGACACTGTTAAAATTTCCAGTGATGAGGCAGTCAACGTGTTAAAGGTGGTTGAAGTGTTCGCAAATTGTGCAAGTATGGATAAAATATGGATTTTTTATGTTTCTTTATCGGTAGGCATGATAGTATAAAGATTACTTGCAAGAAATTCATAAATATATTAAAGAAATCCTTTGATTCATGTCACGCGTTCGCCCCTGTACCGTCTGCTTCTTTTCTTTCACTCGCCCTCTTCGTCGCCCCCTTTCTTCCGTATAATCGTCTTATATGCCTTCCTGTTGCCCGCCGGCTATGAGCAACACTGGATTACGCAATATTCGATATCGTATTCTCTCGGGCTGTATTTATACCTATCAGCATCCCGCGATCTAATCAGCGGCGCGACTTAAGTACACCCTTTCGGGATTTTCTCGGTAATCGATCGCCGTGGAGTCTTAAAGGCAGCCGCGATTTAAGGCGAACGGAAATGCGACCATTTTCGTAATTGAATTGCGAGAATACTGTACACCGCGGATATACGAAGTGCGTTTTATTGATACAGCGTTCTATACCGACTGATAAAGCAGTAATAGGACCGGTTCTGTAAAAAATACTTGAGCGTATATTAAATACGAAAAGTAGCACTTTACTTATACTATTACACAAATGTGGTGTAAGAGTTAATGCATGCGTGTATGTAACAGTAGTAGACAACGGATGTTTATGCAAAATAAAAATTTTCTACCTGAATTTTTTAAAAAACTGGAGTGACATAGAAATTGATTTTCTGTCTTAATATGTAGATAGATTGAAAATAATACATATAATAGCGTTTTTAAATTCTTTTAATTTTTTTACTATTTTAAGTTATATCCACTCATTTTCGTCAGAAATGTATAAAATCCGCTGTCTATTAATGAGCTACAAGAATGGACAGATGATTTATTATTAAACTAATTGTGATATCCAAATTTTGATAACGAATGCAGTATCTGTCCACGAACGTGTTAGGGGACACATTAATAAAATAACATTCTTTTGTCTGTATACCAAATTTATAATAATGAATTGTCTAACATTATAGAAAAATTATAAAGAATATTACATAGAAATATTACATAGAAATAATATTATATTATAAAGAGATTACAAAGATGAGGAATTATTTTTTAGGGTAGGATAAAAGAAATGGCTAAAAGTTTCGATAGACACGTTCTTGCTATTTTTATAAAGTACAGTATGGTCAGATGGTAATATCCGTTATGGTAGATACGAATAATTATTTTTAATTTTGGTAATCATAATTACCAAGGTATCTTTCGTAGTCGATGTGCTTCCATCGCACTGCTCTCAGGAGAATCGAAAACAGACAGCAGAGACTAGCGGTGCGAACGGTCGAATTGATCAAAGCGTTGATGTTCTTGTTGCAGAACGGGACAGTGCTGAAAGACTCGACCACAGAGGAGGTGAGCAGTGGGACGGCGTCGAAATTCGGTGACGCGTCGCCGACCAGTCTGACACAGGAAGGCGGCTCGCTCTCCGACAGCGGGATCTCCGACAGCGGAAGCGAGCAAGAGTTGAGTGAACGGGAGCGACGGCTGGCAGCCCTTCGTCGTCTGACCCGTAGCCTGGAGAGCCAGTTGGCCCCGGGTAGCGAAGTGCTCACCGATCTCTGGAAAAGAGTCGAAGACGCCGAAACGGAGCTTCGAGATCTTCGGAAACAGTGTCGCGAGTTGATCGTACGCACCGCGGCGAGCGTCGAAGCGCGTGCCTCCAAGAGGACGACAAGTCAGATTCATCATTTCGCTGAGTGAGTATCTTCTTTATCCTCTTTACACGTACTACCATTGAGTCGTTTCACCCCTCAGGAACCACGTCTACACCGAGGTCGAGGAATATTTCGTAATTGATTGCCGAATGTCAGATTATTAGGCGCTAGAGTTGAGTCAGACCCCAAGGTCATTTTAAATGACGATGAACTTGTTTGTTTCTGCATTTTCGTAATATCGAAACAAGAATATGGCATTCCATTTAAAAACACAAAGTGACCTTCGAATAACCTTGGAAAAAATAAAGATACAAATTTTCTTTGTCACAATGATATTCTACATAGAAAATGATAATAAAACAGGTGAATATTTTATTCAGCTATAACAATATGAATAACAGATACCTTTTATCGGTCGTATTTATTGAAATTAAATTAATGTTCTCGGCGCAATAGTTCGATCAAACTTTACTATTTACAAAGCAATTTTGCAACTAATAGCAATAATTAACGTTTCGATCTTAGTTTAGATCATTTTCTGTCTGTGAAAAAATTTTTTTACAATATATGAATTAAATATAATATAAATATATATACAAATACAAAATATAAATACATTCATATATTGCAAAAAATTTTTTCACAGACGTAAATTAAATCATTTTGAAAATGATTTGAACTAAGATTGAAACGTTAATTATTGCTATCAGTTGCAAAATTGCTTTGTAAATAGTAAAGTTTAATGGAACCATTGGGTCGAAAACATTAATTTAATAACAATATGAAGTTAAAAATACATTGAACTATTTGAAAAAGTTAAGGTAACTTTTTCTTTGAATTTTATAAACAATGTGATTTTTCTGGTGTTTCAACGTTTATTGACTTACAGTTAGATTTCTTCCTTAAAACCAATATAGTATCTGTTGGTATTGTTAACGAACCGTAGAGTAATTTCCGAGGTAAACGCACTGAAACGTAGTTTTTAATTTATTCAGGCGTCTGAAGATGCCACGACGTTAGAGGGAATAAAGAACGGTCTCCTCGGCTCGCATTCCATTTGCATAACGTCGAAATGAGAAGCAAAGAATGAAGGCGTCTATTTAGACGTGGGGACAAGAGCTCGTTCGTTCATAGTTCTACTCCCATAACGCGTTCACTCATTTGAATATAAGAAGTTAGCTGTGAATGAACGCTGCATGACGGTGACGAGACTGCCTCGCGAAAAGCTACTTCAAAGATACAGGATGCATTGTAATGGGTGTAGAAAATTGTCTGTGACTTGATAATTATTTTCTTTTTCTCTTGTTGGTTTTGACAGCTTCTTAATCTTATTTGAATTTAAAAAAAGGGAAAATTATATTTTTAACAAAAGGAAAATGACACAACAATAAAATTACTAAAAGAGATTTAACTAAAAATGCAACGATCATCTATCACTGAATTTTTAAGAACATAAAAACTGCACCAATATATTTTTTCTGTTTCTCATTTTGAAAATAACTGCATAGTGGAGATTAAAAAATCCATTTTTTTTTTGTTTCCACAAATGATTTTTAATTTTATATTACGTTATTACTTTTCACAAGTATAATTGAAAAATAACCACAATGTAAAACAACATAATTTGAATTAATGTACAATAGTTTTTGGTTTAACTAATCAGATTGATTATTTAATCCCACTAATTCGATTGGGTACGTACAAATTAAAGTCTAAGTCGCGGATAAAAATATATTGGAGTAATTTTGTTAAATAGCTAATAAATATATTTTCAAAAATTTAGTTCTAATGCAGAGTCTTTAAGGATTTCAAACTCTTGCCAAATTTATTCTCATTTGAGAAGCTAATTTTCATAATAACGATACAAGTTTAATTATATCGATGCTTAGGAAAATTTACGAGCAATGCGCGTAGCATGGTGTGTATTCGCAAGGCCAGAAAATTGAGATTAGAAACAGAAACGAGGTCTTAAAAGCTGTATTCCCGAACAGCTTCGTTTCGTGACCTGCTGTTTCAATCGCAATTACTCCGAATTCCCATTATCGCCGGGCCACCTTATTTAACTTTGTTTGAAGGATGTTTTTTTATAGTCGCATTTAATCACTGCTCGGTGGCGACGGTAATAGGTTTAGTTTTCGCGGGCATGGAATGCTCGCCATATTGCATCATAAAAGAAGTTGTAAAAACTCGTCATCCCCCTTTTTTTTTGCATCGATTTTGTCGCGTTTTCCCCTTCTTCTCTGCTCCCCCTCGCACAGCATCGCTTTAATCTCTACGTAGAATGAAAATTTGGATATTTTCCAAAATAATGACACGCTAAAAGTTTCAGTTACCTCTAGACACTTGTAGAGTATGATCATTGAACGAATTATATATGTAATTTCAATTTTGGAAGGCAAAGGTCACTTCAAGGTCATGTTACGAAGAGAATACGAGTATATTTTGTTAGATCATCAACCATTAGAAGTTCTCAGACACGAAGAGACATCGCCAACTTGATTTTCTGTGGAACTTGCCTTTTACTTATTTCCCATCTGCTTTTCATCCTCGGGGAGCTATAAATTAATTTGCTTGATTACTGGGACAACTTCGAGTTTTCGAGAAACCAGAAGTTTGTGGTTACTGTGTTCCAGTATTAATTTAATATCTTGAGCGTACGAAACCGTTGTAATCATCACCTTCCTCGGTAATCAGTATTTCTGCTTTATACGTATACGGGGTGTCCCATGTAACTGTCGCGTCGCCACGACTTTTCGGGCACCTCCGGTAGCCAAATAAGAAAAATGATTGGAATCAATTAGTTTTCAGTCGACTACAAAATGCGATTATTAGAAAAAATCCAGGAAAGAAATTAGTTCATGAAAAATGAAGGTCACCTACATTTTTGAAAATGACACTACACATTTTTTGGAACACATAATATTATTGCGTATGTCGAGACGTGTTCAACGGCCTAATGAATTATGACCTTGATAGTAAGATAGGCTTGCTTCTAAATTTTTGTGTAGGTCTACAACCTTGTCTTGGGTCCATAAGTGTATTCATACGTTCTCAAGTTTTCCCTGTGCCCTACAATGTCACATGATTAATCCGGTACTGGCAGATAGAAGGTAACGCCCCCTCCCTGTCAATTCATGCTCCCTGTCCTCATCTGATGGAAATGCCTTTATTATAAGCTAAATTTTATTAGTAGACAGAGGATTTTATGCATTTATGGCAATGATGATTAATAGGCGTAATTTAAAACAGTACAAATATTGCAAAAATTTAAAGATACTGTTACATTATTTACAACCTATTGAACATATTAACAAAAGAAATAAATTTCTATTACACTCCAATTTGTTACAATTCACAAAAAAAATCTTTATTTTGCATAAAGATCCGCTGTCTATTTACACTGTCCAACAGCCAAAAAATGTTTCGATTCTCACTATAAAATTCTGATAGAGGTTTTTGCGCTGATTCCGAATCTGACCTTAATTTTTCTCCTAGACGCACAGTTTTTGAGAAATTTGAGTTTGAAAAAAAGACCTACTTTTCAACTTTGAACAAATATTTTGATGTTATTATAAAAGGTATTGAATTGATTTTTACAGCAAAAGATTCCTTAGACTTTCCCGAATGCAGTGATATCCAATATTAATACATTATGATTGTTTAAACATGTTTAAACGATCATTAAAGACGGAGAGACACCATTTTTGCACTTTTTGACGATATTTTTGAAATTATCTCAAAAAATAAGGGTCCAGCGGAAAATCGAACTATACCACGCGATAGAGCAGACTTTTATCTTGAGAAACCCCCCTTTGAAGTTTGAAACGTCGACGTTTTTACCGAACCAGAGAGCAAAATATCTTCGCCCGACATGAGCTGCCGCCAGTGGTGCTCTTCCACTAGCGCGGTCGTTCGACGGAATACGGCGCGGCGTAACGGCGATGCAGGCGTGCGATTATGTTAGCTTATTTAAATGTTTATTTGTTATTGTTATTTATTATTTTTATTACTCTATTCCCATTATATTAACATATTTATTCTTTATTTATTATTTTATAGTAAAAATAGAATTTACAAGATAGGAAACATACCTAAAATTTCATTCTTCTTGACTGCCGTTTATAACATGTTTTACCTATCACATATCACGTTTATAACACGATTCTATTATTAAATTTCAACAATAGTTTGCAAGCATGGTTGTACTATCTTTTCCCAAGTATCTTGTCTCCATAACCAAAATGTCTTGCTGGAACCTTTCACCGTGTTATATTTTTATATTGTTATTTTTTCCGTTATATTTTGTCGCGTTTTCTTAGCAACTATTTCACCACGCACGTGTATGTATGGGTTAACTATAAAATAATAAATAAAGAATAAATATGTTAATAGAATGGGAATAGAGTAATAACAATAATAAATAAACATTTAAATAAGCTAACATACATAATTGCAGGCCTGCATCGCCGTTACGCCGCGCCGCGCCGTATTCCGTCGAACGACCGCGCTAGTGGAAGAGCACCACTGGCGGCAACTCATGTCGGGCGAAGATATTTTGTTCTCTGGTTCGGTAAAAACGTCGACGTTTCAAACTTCAAAGGGGGGTTTCTCGAGATAAAAGTCTGTTCTATCGCGTGGTATAGTTCGATTTTCCGCTGGACCCTTATTTTTTGAGATAATTTCAAAAATATCGTCAAAAATTGGTGCAAAAATGGTGTCTCTCCGTCTTTAATGATCGTTTAAACATGTTTAAACAATCATAATGTATTAATATTGGATATCACTGCATTCGGGAAAGTCTAAGGAATCTTTTGCTGTAAAAATCAATTCAATACGTTTTATAATAACATCAAAATATTTGTTCAAAGTTGAAAAGTAGGTCTTTTTTTCAAACTCAAATTTCTCAAAAATTGTGCGTCTAGGAGAAAAATTAAGGTCAGATTCGGAATCAGCGCAAAAAACTCTATAAGAATTTCATAGTGAGAATCGAAATACTAAAAAAAAGTTGAAATTTGTTAGACAGTGTTATTAGCCACCATAACAAGACGGACTGCTTGGGAGTTGACACAGCAACGATTATTAAGCACGAATTCCTTTTTCTGTCTATACAGCAAGCGCAAGAAGGCCAGTTTCACCGAGATACTGAAGGAGGGTTCGGAGCGAATCATGAAGATCACGGCGAAGAGCGGGGCAACCGATGCTGGTGACCCCGACAGCGAGCCAGGGCTGTCGCAGAGTTGGGTCTGGCGCATCCTGAGGGCAGCATTACCCTTCCAGCTGGCCCTGGTCGCCTTGTTCTGCGCCGCGTGCCTCCTCGAACCTCATTGCTGCGAGGCTACCAACACGCTGAACCTGTCGCTGACACCTCAGCTGCGCTACGTTAGGGGCCCGCCGCCTGTGTGAAGCGGATGCACCCTGCACAATTGGGTAAACCTTGACAGCGTCGCCCGAAGAACTCGAGCGAAGAAACTCGTTCAGACGAACCGATCGATTGCTCCTCAGTCACCGGAAGCGATTTTCACCGGGTGATACATACCCGGTCCCCTCAATCGTATTCGTGGATGTACGATCACCTGCACCGAGTCAGGTGCACTACAACACTGTTGCTTCTTAGGCACCAAATCGCACGATTCTTTTCTTTTCAAGTTCGCCTTGAACACTGCCAACATGCTCGTAGTTGTCAGATTTCCGTCCGTTTTCATGGAGAAGCATGAATTTTTAGATTTCTTTTTGCGGTTTTATTCGAAGATTTGCAACGCTGCTTTTTGGTTTCAGTTAACAAGTTACGGACCACTAGAATTTCTTCAGTCTGTCCGTGTTTATTCAGTTTTCTTAGCAAATTCTTGGCGAAAATAGCGATTTTGTTGTAACAAAGAAGACAATATTTTTCTGTTTAAATTTGTGTAAGCTGTAAATGCACGAGAACCTGTTATTTTCTATGCTTGATTGTAACTACAAAAATTATCTGTTTCCTTGGTTGATTACTTTTTCGATTCGGAGTAGAGGCGTTTGATTGATGTTTAAATACGGTGACGATATTTTTTACGTAGAAAGGTTTGATTTTTCAAGATTACTTTACAGAACTACTGTATAGCAAGTGTATAACACAAACAAGAAAAGCTCCATGCATTTTCAGAGACTGATAAATAACCCTAGTTATTTTCTAAACTATGTTTATGCAAGACTGTAACATTTACACTAGTCTAATACATTATGACTAGGTAGCGGATCTTTATGCAAAATAAAATGTTTATACACCTTTTGCATATAAATGAAACTAAATCAAGATTTATTTCTTATGCAAATAATTTTAAATGATTGACAATAACGTCTCCATGTTATTAAATTTTTTATACGTTTTCACTGTTTTAAGTTTCACGTACTTATTTTTATCATACATGCATAAAATCCACTGTCTAATTATGACTTGAACCGTTCAAAAAATCTTTCATTTCAATCAGGAAGAATATAAACTTGTGACAAGAGATAATCGTTTAAAAATCTTGAACAGTCAATAATTTTTATCCAAAGTACAATTGTCGATGAAAATGTGACAATAGAATTTTCTATTATCTCTGAGAATAAAGAAGATGCATAACTATGTTGTTCGTGTCACTGTAAGTCTCAAGTGGTCCGTAAAGTGTTAGCCGAATCAAATTTGGAAATGATCATAATCATTATCACAATTTTGAAAACACAAAAGTTTATCGAAACTTTTTACAATTTCTCTCCACGCATAAAGCACAAAATTGTCTTTAACACTGTGGTATCATTTACATGGATTTTGCATACGATAACACAAAATAATATCATAGTTCGGAGCATTGTTGGCTCAACCGATCTCGATCTCGTCGCATCACCATACTCTCACCAGCGCACTGCCAACAGAATTTTCGATGGTTGTTTGTCAATTACGCAAGCTCAAAAAATGCGACGAGATGGCAAAGTACCTAAAACCTTGAGACTGGCTCCTACTTTTGGACTGAAATTCACCGAACCAATCGCGTTCTACCGGCACATTGTGCGTTCGCTCGAGACAGCGATAGAAAACCAAAAAAAAAAAAACAACAAAAAAAAGAGAAATGAAAACGAGTGACTGAGGCGAGTGACAAAGTCACGATCAACGAGCATTACGTCAAAAAAAAATAGACTTTCATAGAGAACGTTTTTTTTAAATACGATTTTACCATCGACGAGAGCAATGAATCGTCGAGGCGACAATGGTAAGTATAGTTCGCGTGTGTTCGAAGAACAACTATACCCTTATCTAGTGAACGAGGACGAGCCATAGCAAAAAGATAATTCGATCTTCGAGCGAAGAGTAATATCGAAACCTCTTAGGATAACTTGCGAGCTCGTTTCGCGCGAGGCCAGAATTTCGAAAGATAAGGTTGACGAAGTATTTATAAAGAGAAAACTTTATCCTCTTCAGCGAATTCGCAACGAAGCTCACTGCGGCATATTTATAACGAGTAATGAGGTTTCGATGCTGATGCAGTGGGCGGTTTTTGTTATATAGTATAAATATTTATTTATATATATAGGGTATATGTGGGAGCCTAGGAGAACGAGAAACCGTGTGAGAGGAGCTCGAGCCTTTTATTTCGAGATTCGTCAACTGGTCGGCTGAACTTCAATCATTACTTTTGCAGCTCTTTTGCAGTTAGATTCACTTTTGTCTTTATACGAAACTGTCAAATTATTGTAATACATTCTTCAATTTGCTCTTCTGACTCCATTTTTTAATATCTGTTCTATTATCTTATTTTTTAAAGTACTGCCTTTAAAACTTCTTCAATATTTTTGTTGATAAATATTAAAATTATTGTAGATTTTATGTTCTTGAATCAGCATAGATTAATTGACATTTGAGGAACAAAAATATGCATTGAAACTGTAAAGTACATCATTGAATATTGTAGAAAATTTTAATTATTGACATGTGGGTTAAATGTAAGAATTAAATACTTAAATATCAAAACAGTATTCACCTATTTTTTATTTTAAATGCTTAAACGTAATAAGATCACCGTGGCTGAGAAAAGTATTAGAAAATTGATGGCCAAGTATGTAAATGGACCTAAACATTGAAAATCAATAATAATTTGAAAAGTAAAGGGAACAGTATTTACACTGCATCGAGTCAGATAATAAATTAGTCTCTTGCAAGGAGAGTGAGAAAAGACTGAAAAGACTCGGCAGAATACGTTGATTACAATAACACTGTTGTCCAGTGGTCGCATCTCAAGATCGAGTGTCGTTCATTCCTCTCCTTTTTGTCGTAGGCTCGCGCATATATGCATGTTGAAACTTATATATGTATACATGTATGTATTATTGTTTGCAATTTAACGTCAAGGTGGCTTTCGACATTCTCTCAGCAGAAGAGAAGCGAACCGGATGTTCATAGTCCGCCACGTGCGAGGGATGCGCAGGAACCGCTTGCATCCCCACGTGTCGTGAACACTCCCGCTTCGGGAACCATAACCACGCGATGTTAAATAACAGTAATACCATCGTTTTCTTGTTTTCCCGTGATTTTTTTTTTATTTTTTGTTTCCTCGAGACAATTGCAGTCTGCGAGAGTAGGGTAGCGCAGAACGCTACCGGAGCACGGTGGATCATCGTTTGATGGATTCGATGAGGAACGAGTTACAGTACTCGAGAATGGTTGATTTCTTATCGAAGACGCTTCGCGCAGAATTGGATGAGATCTTCGTGCAGCTCAAGGTTTCTCGTTGGGTCCCTCCGTCTCGATTTTGACCGAGGAAAAGGCCAGAGGAATCTTGGTTCGCTTGGGCACACAAGTTTCTAGCATTTTCACGAGAGTAATAGGCAGAAGTACTATGCAGATTAAAATGCCAGTGTTCCAAATAAACCCAAGCGATCCACGAACGTTCCGTTCCGATCAGCTACGATGTTACAGCTTTTTCAAGCAGCTCAAGTTCCTCGCGAATTTCACAGCTTCATCCACACATTGTACACTAACACGCTCGCGCCACTTAGCGCGAGCGTTGCATAATATTTATTCTTCATGGTAGGCGAGCTTAACTGTGACCATGAAGCATCCGTCACGTTTACTAACCAGAAATGAAAAAAGTTTGAAAGTCCAATAGAAGTGTATCGAACGATACGATACCTCGAAGAGGGATGCGCTATAAAGCAGGATCCACTGCTGAAAGTTAACTGATCGTCCATCAGAAGATCGCAGTGATTTCCGCGCAGCCTTGACACCACTTCGTCAAGCGATTCGGCCAATAGAGGAGGACGCGGAGTACGGATATCACGTGACCCCTCATGTGGTCTCTAACGCGATCCCTCTTATCAAGTTTCTCACTGCCATCTCCTGATGGACGATCGGTAGATAGGGGCAAGGGACCCAGTGAAAGATGAAACGTGTAAAAATGTACATTGCAAGGAGTGTTCCTCGGAACGAAAGATTTCCAACGAACGTTCGAAGTTGAATGATTAATCGAAGACACTTCGAGAACGACGCTTGTCGCGAATATTCTCTGTTCTTGCCACATCAGCAAACGAACTGCGAGAGCTCAAGAATTCGATCGCACGTCCTTAAAGGGAGTGCTGAAGAAACACCAGTTTTATATATATTTTCAAAGTCTCTAATTAGCGTGTGAGAAATGCTTCTCTAGAAATGTCTTTTATAGAGTGAAACAGTACAGCGCCGAGTTTATCAGAGTGTGAATAAATCACATCGCGTTTGATTGATTAGTTAGGGGGCTGCAGGTATTTGAAAAGTTTAAGCTCTTTTGGATTCGTATTGTGTGCTGCGTAAATTGTTGAGATTATTTTTTAGAAGCCCTAGACCTTTTATTAACTGATTTTAAGTTAAAGGACGTGAAAGATACCTGAAGGTAACTGTCAATATCATCCTTGTTTCCGGGCAGCAAAGAAAAATGTCACAGCCTATACTCAGAAAATGATTTCTGTTTAATTGTTGAGTATAAATAATAATTTCAAAGATATGTTCAGATATCTTAATTTAAAAAATAACCTTGTGTAAGACAGCTTTATTGTGAACTTTGGTTTACACGAAAAACTTTAATTTCACAAGCGAGACCCATTATGTTCATTTTTGAAGAGAAACATAATATTATGTTTGATGTTTTTTTAAAAAAATTTTCAAATATCATCAGCCCCTTTTGTTTCTGTTGTAACATACATACTTGTGTAAAGTGTATTGGAGGTTTTTATGTAACTATCAATAATGCTAAATGTTGAACACTGTCACCAGCGTTCGACCTCTCGAAGAAAATGAATCTTCGATTGCATAGGTTGTGCACGTATTGAATTAGACATTTTTCAAAAGCTTTCGACTCGATCGGTTTTTGTAAGTATTCTTTGTTTCGACGGTGAAATGTAGTGAAAGGAGAACGCGGAAACATGTCGAATTTTATTTTTGTATTCGCACGGGAGTCTTATTTTTTATAATGATAACGAATATTTTATTTCACTGTTTTTGAAATCCGAGCTTAAGAATAACAAAAACGTTTCTACTGTAGCTTTTTTAACGAACAACGATAAAACTTTGGATGCCATCATATTTTCATGAATTGATTTTTTTGCAGTAAAAGATTTAACGAAAGCAAATAAATTTCGAACTACTTCAACATGCATAGCTTTCGTACTTGTCAGAGGCTCCCAGGGAAACGAGAAACAAACTGTAGCTAGTGTAAATAACGAGCCGATCGCAGGATTAGGTCGAATAGTATATTTTCTAAATGCTAAAGAAAACGATTTTCGTAGAGGAGAAAGGAAATCAGAGAAGTCTATTTTGTGAGATATTTTGTGAAAAGAAGAGCGGAAACCTAGATTCTAAGAAGTGTATCCATTCAATTGTAATTGTAGAATTTACACAATTGTTTTGTGCTTCGAAAGGCAAGATAGAATCTGCGTTTTCCAATAAGCAAGGCAACAAAGAGAAAAGCTAATTGTCAAATAAAAAACTTACAATTTGTAGCAAATTGTGAGCATTGCTTATTGAATAACACAACAGGAACGCTATAGTCGGGTCTAGATTAACTGTGCTGTTCAAACAGGATCTATAAAATTTGTCATATTTGTAACGTTTAAAATGTGGGTATTTGCAAATATTCTATATCCACTGTACATTGAGCAGCACTACAGTTCGCGAATTTTGGCTGAACAAGGAGATTAAGGGATAATCCACTTGTTATTGATTTCAAGAAACAATCGAGAAAGGACTCCGATAATATATTTTTTTAATTTAAAGATTATTCTCCCATTCAAGTATTGCTGTACGTGCTGAAATGACGTATAAAAATATTTTGGTATACGCATGTTGAATGGGTAGTATCAAAAATATAGAACAAGAATTCATTTTCCAGAATTGAGTCTGAAAAGCGGAGTTTGAGTCGATTTTCCCTGAATATTGTATAAATAATAATATAATAATATTAATATTAATTACACGATAGGAAACAAAAAAAAAGAAGAAAAAAAGAAAGAAATATACAAATATGTGAAAATAAAATAAATGGGTAAGGAGAGGGTATAAAGGTAAGGCTGTATCTGTGCCTATATGATCCTGTTCAGTGAAAATTCCCGAACGCGAGCTAGACCCTACGAGTGTTCCAAGGAGGAGGAGGAGGTGGAGGAAGACGGAGACGTTAGGTGTTAGTGGAACACCAGAGTTAGGGCGTTTAGAATTTCGCACGATGCTTACTGTGTAAGCGGTTTACACGTTTGACGAGTATGTTGTTGCGTTTAGCGCGATAGCCTCTATCGGGGATGCTTTAGCAGATTTCGCAGGGTCGGTAGCAAAGCCGCCCGAAGTATCAGGACGCGACGATTTCGCAGACTTCTTCGGACTTGTGTTCCGTATATCTGAAGAAAGTTCGCGCGTTCGAAGATGGCGGCGCCCAGTGTCGCTAGATCAGGGGAATTGACTCGAACCGAGGGGAACAAGCGAGACCCCCTCTCTGCCAGTGCCGCGTTAAACGCGTCACGTGACCGTGGCTAGCGTCGTGGAAGGGGAAGGGTAGAGTGGGAGACAAATCTGAATCTGGCGACACTGGCGACGCCGTGGTTGTATCATATTCGGACATCGAAGGGGCGTGGCGAAGGTCACCGATAGCTTGGACACAAGCAAGCATAGAGGTCAAGCAAGTCGACTTGCTCCGAGAAAGAGATATCCGTAACGATCACAGTAAACGATGTCTTCGTTGGATACGAAAGGGAGGGAGAAATCGCGGCGGATAAGAGTCGAGTATATTTCGCCGATGATCTTGGCGATTCGAAGAATGTACTCGACAAAACCGCGCGCGAACGAGATACAAGACGTTGGGTGATCGCCCTTCGCACTGTACTTACGTGTTCTTGGTCGCAACGACAACTAGGGTCGATGCATCACACGTACACGCTCTAGAACACACACACACACCACGCATCCACGGAGTGTGAAACTCGAGAATCGATTGTATTCCTTGCATAATGTTCTTTTTCTTCTGAAACTCGTTCCGAATTGGACATGGACTTCGTCGAGGTCTGTGGAACGACGACTTTGGGGTACAGAGTAGAGGGTGGAGAGAGAGAGAGAACTTGGGGAGATTCGGAGATAAAACAGTTTTTGTCGTGGGGTGCGATACATCTTATTTTCGTGATTAATTTTGTTTCATTTTAACGTAGGTGGTGTAGGCTACGATGAAACAATGGAAGTCTTCAGCTTTTAGGACAGGCCTGTCCAACGTCACCGTCCACCTTAGCGGAGCGAAGAAGTGGGGGAACGGACCGCGAGTTGAACAGGTCTGTTCTAGAACAAGCTAACTCGCGAGAAGCGTTGGGTAAAAGAAGATAGCGATCGCGAGCATTGTACGACAAAAACTGCTTAATTTTCGCCAATTAAATGCTACATTATCATGCGCCTCTTGGGATCTGTCGAACAGCGTGTTGTATCAAATGGGTCGAGTGAAATCAAAATAACGATTTGCGACATATTTGACTAGTAACACTGTGTCCGGCATATTCTACGGCATCCAAGTCCTTGTTCATCGAATTCGCATCGATCGTCGATCCCGTGGAATCGGCGAGTCGGTCCTACGAGTCGAATGAAACACGACGAACAACGAGGCTCGCCTCGCCTGCCTTATTTACCTATGATAATGTGTATAAAGTACCTGAGAAATCAAAATATTACTTATACGTATACAGTAACGAGGTACGACTCCTCGAATCTTTCTTCTTCTTCTTCTTCTTCTTCTTCTTATGTTTTTCTTCTTCTAACATCTCCGTATCACCCGTTACATTATCATTGCATTCACGCCTGTAATCGTCGATGATCGATGATCATGCTTGTACAAGCTTGATGTGTCGCGAAACGTATCCAATTGCGTTGCTGTTTAGCAGCTACTTAGATATACGTTGCATGCGGTTTTTTTTACTTTTAACACGAAGATTATTCGATTCGAAGCGATGCGCGACTCTGTGTGTTGCTTTTTATATCGGGGGAAAATCTGAAAAACAAAAAAATGGAGAAAATACAGTTTAATCGATATTTTTACAGCGGGCCCGCAGTTTCTGTCGCTTCGGCGGTAATCAAAAGAAGGTATTCGAAATTGTACGGCTTCGATACGATGCAGATTATCTGTACATATTTGTGAAACCGATTTTTCTACGATTTTGCGAGTCACCTGAAACGAAACTGCGGACCATTTAGCGACAAAGTTATCGAGTGTATAGTGTCGGGAGTATGATGTGTCTACTTAAGAAATACAAGCGAAATCAACCCTCTGTGAACCGTTTTTCGTTTAACCCTCCGTATGCTATGCCGGTGTGATTCGAATCAAAGCCTTATATCGGACTAAACCGGAATTAGTGAAATATCCGTCGGAAATGACTCCGGCACATGCGTAGAGGGTTAGTAGTATTATGAGTCAGTATACGGACATTTTGTTGTTGCGAAAATCAAGTATTCTTTTACGTTGTATTCAGTTCATGGACTGCACGATCTTCCGGTTCATAGAGGTGTGATCTTTTGGTTGTACGCATAAGATTTCTCACTCGAATTCTTTCGATCACGCGATTGAATTACAGTATACTTGTACGTCTTATGTCTTACTTTACACTTTAGGCGCCGGGCACGTAAACTTACGCGCACGACTTTCGGATATTTCAACCTGACTTTTTGTTCTTCCCAGTTTTATTTTGTTCGGTATGATTCCGTCGATCCATAGATTTTTGCTGTTGACTCGCTCGACAGTTAGAATATGCGAACTATTACAGCGCCGAAGGGATGACTCTACCGTAAGGAAACACGGATCGTATGAAGTTAATTTTGCTTAAAAAGAAATGATCGTTTATTTTGCCAGTTTTTGAAAGAGGATGGATATTTTATTTATGGATTATTTTAGAATGTAATTTAATCGTGCGTTAATTGTCAATGTCTTGGAAAATGTTATTTTAAGCGATGATGTTTCCTTACGGGTCTGTTCTGTTTTTCTTTTTAATTGTAACTTATCGTTTATTTTACTTGCTCAGACTTGTTCGATTCTGCCATTCGCTATGTGCTCCATTTACGGATGGGCATGAACATACGTATGAAATTTCATGTCACTCGATCATCATCGTTCATGTGTCATCGCATCTGTACTACATACTTATATTTGAACAGTACCAATAATATTTTTTACGATTACGAAATATTCTAGTGTATTTTGGCACTATCGAGAAATAAATTACAGTTTTGGACAACATCCTGTCTACTTTCATTTACCTGGTACCGCCGTTACCCTGAGTTCTTCGTACTCCTATGTTATAATAAAATACTTATCAGTTACAACATCATCAACAACCATTTTTGAGCATTTCAGGCAGAATTTCATTTGCATAGACTTACATTAGAAAAAGATAAAATGCATTAGAATTTACATAAAAATAATTAAAATCCATGTTCCTTTCTATTGAATTTAGAATAAAATTGCATTTCAAAGAAATAATACTTGACTTTGAAGAAAGAATTAACCCTCAAATACAGGGTGACTTTTGACCCTGCATCAAGGAAAACAATACAGGGTCACATTTGACTCATATCAAACTCTTTATGGTAAGCTATTTTGAAGTTATATTTGATATGAAAGCAATGATACTTGAGTATTACTTTTATGAATTGATATTATAAGACCAGGTGCCTAAGAGGATTATACATATATCGGTATTCATAAACATCCTCAAGCAATCACAAGGTGGAACTCAATGGAAATGAATTTACGAGCAGCTGCTGTACACTATACAAGCTGTTCATTTCAATAGTTCGCACAACTTTGAATTTTTTGTGGTAAATACAATATGGCAGAAAGAGCTATTCACAAAAATGATCTACTTTAATACTATTATAAAGCAAAAGTTAATGTTCTACTTTAATACTATTATAAAGCAAAAGTTAATGTTCTACTTTAATACTATTATAAAGCAAAAGTTAATCTAAATCTGGTATTCGTTAAACATACAATGATAAGCAACAAATTATCGAAAAAACATAATTGTAATAAATCTATTCGACAGAAACATGAAAAAGAACATCTCAACTATTTTTATTATACAGGCAGGATTATAGTTAATGATATGGCATGTTTTAAAATGATGTAAATAAAAAAATGTATTTCTCGCATTACCCAATAAACTAATTCTTCTAATATTAAAGAAAAGCTGCAGTCGTTCTGTCGAATTTCGAAAAGTTTTTAGTTCCTACGAGAGTTCGCTTTTGTTCCTGACTGTATAAATGTCTAAAATCTGCAGTCTGTACAAAAAATATACTATTTTCCGTCGCATTATCGCAAACCGGCAAAAGAATGCTGCGGAACGTTAGAGCGAGCAGACCCGTGCAGATCTCGCGCGAGCTTGCTGCCAAAAAGTTATCGAGAGAAAGCGCAATGCTAAGTGTATCCGCAATAATAATCCACTGGCGATTGATACAGAGGTAGGATGATTGCGGTGTACCTGCGGCCGATTGTGGCGGCGTTAGTGAAGTCAGCGCGAAGGTAGGGATATTAGAGGTTAAAGGGCGCACCCGCCATGTTATTACGACTCACACCTGTACCCCAGGTAGGCCAGCCGCGGCCGAAACTTTTCTCCGGAGAATCTACTTAATGGTTCCAGGATATCGTCAGTCGGAGCTGTAAATAAATTATTACTGCGACCGGCGGTCTTTAATCCGACGTTGCATAGATATTGCCCTTTAATCATGCGACGCGTAACAAGTTGCAATTTCGAAACGAGATTACGTACGTTCCGGGGCATTACCACTACGATTCTATTATAGTTTCGCGTTACGTTACGGAACAGCTGCGGGAACCGATTCCATACACCGATTGCGTAGATTCCCGCGTAATCATTTCAGGAATGATACTTCCATCGTTGATTTTTTCTTCTTAATTAGCAGTGCGAGAGAGCCGTTACGCGTAATCGCCGCTTTTACCAATTCGATTGCATCCACGGAACGTTTCTGCGAGCTTCAACTCCGTTATTCGTATTGATTACGGGCATCGCGAGTCCTCGGTTTATTTAAGCATTCTAAAAAGGAATCGTGGAATTAACAATTCCGATTCTGGATGCAGTAATTGGCGCATTTTTACGCTAAACCTATAGAGCACTAAAAGCGATTTAAACGTTTTAGCTTATAAAAATAACACGGTTCTATCTATTTAGATTTTGTACAATGTTTATTTCAATATGTGCTTGGATAAAATAATTTCAATAATTGTAAAATGAAAAATATAGAACCTAATTAAATACCAATATAATTAATAATGGAAACTGTACAAGCAGTGGATCGATTTATAAATATAATATTTAATATAACATGGAATACAAACGATGTTCACTCTTTGACATATCAATAACGACGGGCAAATCTTTTAAACAAAATACATTCTTGTTTTATCCATTGCACACTCATTCATCCACACTCATTTCATAATTCACTTTATACATTTTGTCTCTCACTCATTATGTTTCTTTCTCATTCTCACACAGAAACAATATTTTGAATAATGGTACAGCAATTTTTAGCGATGACTCTGAGTGCTGGTTAAATAAAACATTTGATCGTCGTCTCATTTGCAATATTTTGATAAATAGAGTCCAAAGTCGCCAGATTAAGACTTGTGTCCCCACTCTGCCTTCTCCTTTTACTGTTCCCCTCGTTTCCACCTTGTCACGTGACGCGTTCCGCTTCTCTCGTGAACGTGTCACAATGTCACGTGACTGGCAGAGAGGGGGTAACTTTTTCTCCCCAATTCGTGCTCCTTCCCCTCATCTGGACTGAAAGAGTCTCTCATATTCGACACTATAGCTCTACATATTTCATCGAAGTGTAAACGTCGACTTACTTGAACACTACCGCGCCGGTGTCACTCGCGGCGTACTAAAAGCCACCCCCCTTCCCCCCGAACAGTTAAACAGCGAAGTCGACGGCTCTAATTTGTAATTTACGAGGTGATGAGGGAGAAGGTAAGAGTGCGAGTGACGCGACCACTGGCTCGAGGCCGGGCTTACTGCGGCAAATGAGCGAAGACAAGAAGTATTATTTTTTACAGGGGACGACCCCCAAGCGAGCAAATGGCCTGTGTCGCCTCTCCTCTATGACTCCTACGGGATTCTTTTCCTCTCTATCGTCCCGGAGACCCTTCGTTTAAGTAAGCAGGATCGTCTTTCTCCTCCACCTCCTCCCACCCCCTTCCCCCGCGACCCTCAACCATCCAAAGGGTTGAGACTGGGCGAGCTGTAAATTACCAAGAGGGCATTTTGATTAAATTTTTTATTGTAGCAGCTCGGCTACAACAGGAGAGCCAGGCCAGGGTGATTTAACCTCTTCTGTCGGGTCCCCGTTTTTATTTTCCATTCGCGTACCTGAATCACTGATTAGAAGTAATAATTCGGCTCCCGTGAATCCCTATCGTCAGAACGTTTGCAGAAACCTTGATAATATGGAAATATCAACGAAATCATTGTTCGAACACCTGTTTAGAAAAAATTCCGATATTTATGTGAATCCAGATTTCAATAAATTCGGAATCCAATATTAAATAGATTTTTGTTTTCTTGGCTAACGAGCAGGGGCGCAATTACAATACCGCAAGACCCCGCATCGAAGGGGGCGGGGCGTGATCGGAAGGAGCAAAAAATTTTTGCATTTATGGTCTTGTAATTTCACTAAAATTATCCCGAATTTAAATTGAATTAAAAGTATACTGACAAAAAAAATTTTTTTTTGCGTTTATTGAATTTTTCTAATTCTCCTTCCTAAAAATCATTAAAAAATCTCAATCCTATAAAAATATCGAAAGAAAAAAGTCAAAAATTGTTGAGGATCACACCCCTATTATGGAAAGTAAAAATAAAAGTAAAAATTTTTATTATTTTTGTTCTGTATACATCTTGACATGAAAATTAAGATTCTGTGATATGCAACATCTATTGTTTGTAATCATCTTATTAAATTTTCTCTGATAATCTTTTACCAGCGGCCTGATCCCGTTGGCATCTGTTAAGAATTGATCGAATTGTCAAAACTGTCGAAGAAGCGATACATATCTGAGAATTAGGGGAAGTGGGATAGAATTATGTGAACGTGCCTCGCCTCTCATATTTCATATATTTTTCCCAGGAGTCTCAACCGTAGTATTCAGTACCTCACCTCGCTACACAGGAGGTCTCGTATGTTGAAAAATGTTAGGAATAACCGAATACTAGAAAATCTATTCCCTACTAACGAGAGAACAGAATTCTGTAGCTTTTTTGGTGCTAATTACATTTGCAAATCTAGTCTAGTTATCGTGAGAGACCGAGGATCTCTATGCAAAATAAAAATAATCCCCATCGATTGTGGGAAGCAGTAGTTAAATAAAAATTTATTTCTCCCCTTAATAGTCTCTTCACGTTGAAAACAACAATCATAGATTTCTTATATTTTTCACTGCTTTTTATTTCACCCATTCAATTTCTTCGTAAATGCATAAAAAAATAATAACGCATAATAAAATCCACAGTCAAGTTATAATAACATATTAAATTAAATTTAATGTTAATATTAATATTAATTAAAGCTAAAAATGATATTAATAATAAATAAAATTATATTAGTTAAATTATATTTTTATAAAAATTTTTGCATTTATTATTTTGTAAGTTTGTTGTTCTTTTATGTAATGTAAGTTTTCTTTCTTTATATAATATAAACTGTTTTCTTTTCTTGGGGCCCAAAATTATATTTCCGGGGGGGGGGGGAGGGGACGAATCACTGCGTTCGACCGATTCAATTACAAAATTCTTCAGCATTCCAAGTGTCCCGAACTCTCAACATAAATTGCCTCCGATGTATTCACGTTGAGGACGATCTGGAGCACGGTGGAACACGGTCGAAATAAAAACCAAAAAGTCGCGCACGGTCCGAAAGTCTTGCCGCGTATAAACCGGTCCGTGCTGATAACAGAAATTCCTTCGCACATCCCTTGGTCATTTGCGAAATGTCCACCGAGGGACGGTGGCGGTCGGATGCGGGGGTGAACCGACTCAACAAGTGTTACGTCGGAACGAGTTTGCGTCTACGGTTCGGTCGATTCGCGGGGGTGTCGACATGCATTCTCATTCCGCGTCTCGTAATCGGAGGCGGTTCCTGCGCCTCGCGAGTCTCATAGGTCGATGATAGAGTTACCTGCAAATCAGGTGGAACAATGCTACGCGGGACATGACATACTGGAGTGACCTGTCCAAACAAAATTCTTATTAAACTAAAAAATAACATCTGTGATGCTCTCTTCATGTTGAAATTTATGGAATAATTGTATTGTAAATTCTAATTTTTTTAATAATCTATTCGCCACTACATTAATTTGTTTAACAATTGCACGAACGACATCCGACATCGCACAACCTCCTCGTAGAAATAGCACTTGGGATATAACGACAGCTCATGTTAATATTGCGAACAGTTGCCAGCACCTTGCATTCTAATCTAAAATCATATAATAAAATCGTACGAATTTGCTTTGTCTCCATTTTTTATTTAGACAGCAAACATATTCCTAATAATTAGACAGCAGATCTTTATGCAAAATAAAAATTTTTTACCTAAATTTTTCTGTTTTCAACCGACGAATGTCCCGCGCGTCGCTCGCGTATTCCGCTGGTTGCTGAAAATGATAACAATTTTTGATTTCATCGGCGACTGATCGACAATGCGTAACATCTCTAAACGTTCATTGGTCGGCTCACCCTATTTTCTACATAAACATAAATATCCCATATTTTTGTCCTCGGACGAATACATTGTCGCGAGATGTAATAACTAGACAGCGGATTTTATGCTTTTGTGACAAAAACGAGTAGGTGTAAATTAAAACAGTGAAAACTAGGGAGAACTTGAAAATAATATTATATTATTTTCAACCTATTAAACATACTAACCCTCATCCGTCCCTCATTTCACGAACTGAATCTGTCCTTGGTTTCAAAATGACAAGGTAAACAGTTATTTTTCGATGCTTGTTTATTCAAATTTATGAGTTAACATTCACCTCTAAGGTTTTTCGGTTGAGTTTCGCATTAAAAAAATAAAAGTCACGAAGTTTCGGGAGAATTAAACATCAAATTGACAGGGTGGGGGGTGGATGAGGGTTAAGAAATAAAATAAATTTCCGTTTGGCTCAAGTGTGTTGCAAGTCAAGTAGACAATTTTTCTTTATCATAAAGATCCGCTGTCTAGTAATAACACGATCGTTACCAATGGTCCAGATTGACCGACCCCAACAGATGCGACAAGGAATCGAGGGCAGCGTCGCGACGCTACGCTGTGAATCGAATCTCTCCGGGTGCAAGTTCCGGTTGCATCGGGCGCGGGCGGCGCGGCTCGGCGCGGCTCGGCGCGGCGGCGTCGCGTAGGTATCGACGGTGCTTGGCCAGGGCGTCGAAGGCGGCGGGGGTGGCGGCGGTGGCGTTGGATACGACGTTGGTGGTGGGTTCCGGTGGTGGTGGCAGCTGGCGTGGAGAGCGGGGCCGAAAGGAGGGAGAGAGATCGCGGGTCGCGGCTAGGTAGGAAGGACGGTCGGCTCTCCCGTGTGGCAAAACGCTCGGAGGGGGAGGGTGGAGGCGGTTAGGTGTCACGTGGGCGCGAGTAGGCCCCGCCTCCGCGAAGTAGCTCGAAGTAAGTACGGTGCGTCATTCATGGCCGAGCTAAAGGCTGCGCCACTCTCCGGGTCCGTCCAGCTGCAGCGGCTCGCGAGAGGAACCAACGGGAACACCTGTCTCCCCCGCGTAACCGTGAGCATCCGGCGAGGACCGCGCCGGCGACGACGACGTCGACGCGCGTGATAACGCGCGATTGTTCCGCGAGGGTGTCCGGCAGGGCCGTGTTCCGGGGCCGGTGGCAGGCTCTCGGAGAGGGGCCCGAGAACATGTGCCGGCGAGTGTGTCTTCTCTAGTGATCCTTAGCCGTCTCTAAATATTGTTTCGTTGTGGAACGAGGTATTTGGTGAGAGAGGCAGAGGGAGGTGGAAGGATTATTCCACGCGGTGCGGTACACGTTTCTTCGGGGTATTTGGTATAGCTCCGTATAATAATACGTACGTATAGCGGGTGACCAGAGTTTCGCGGTGCAAGTTGGTTCGAGAAGACCGGACGCTCCGCGACAGACGGAGGAGTGTTTTGTTGTTTTACGTGCACCGTCAGGTGGAAACGGGTGTTAGAGGGCCATAGTGTTTTCACGGACGGGCAACATCCACGTTCGTGGTGGAGGGCTGGCTGATGCACCGCGGCGGCGGTGTCGCCGGAAGCGGTGCTGGTGGAGCCGCTGGTATCGCCGGTGGATCGGCCGGAAGTGGCGTGTTACCCGCCGCGAGCCACCGCGGACTCGAACTGGAACATCCGTCGGCGATGCCGGGTGCGCCGGGGTTCCACTGGGGGGCGATGCTCGCGGGACACCACGCGGCCGCCGCGGCGGGCATGATGCAGCCTCCCCTGTCCGCCGGGGGTGAGTACGCCCCCGCGCCAGCACATCACGGACCCACGCACCCCGCTATGCCCATGGACCTTCACGTTCATCAAGGATTCCCTTACTACAGGTTAGTCCCAAACCGTCACCGATCGACACCTACCGAACTTGTCGTAATACTCGCGAAATAACCGGGTACCCGGGATATCTGTGACACAGCCGGGTAAACAAAAATTATCTGGGTACGCAGGTATCTCGTGTTCAGTTTCCCATTTTCAGGGGTTGTTTTCTACTTCGCTGATTGGAAGACTCGTTGTAGGAAGATCAAACTAAAAATGTTATTATTTTTGTTGTAATGTAGGTAATTGCTTCCTTGTGTCTCATAGGCAAGCACATGGACATGTAGAAAGGTCATCTGCTCGGGAGATACTTATTATTATTACTCCTTAACCAGTTAGGTAACTGGATACTCGTTATGTTTATAATCTGGATAAATATTCTACTATTAACTTGTATGTTTATTTGATACTTAGATTATCCGTCACACGCTCTTCAGAAACAGTTGCGGAAAAGAGTCTAGGATAATATTTTAAATCGTTGCAAGCAAGACAAAATAGCAACTTCAGATATAACTCAATGAATTTTCAACTGTATATAATAACTAGACAGCGGATCTTTGTGCAAAATAAAAAATTTCTACCTGATTTGCAACAAATTGGAGTGAAATTGAAATTTATTTTCTTTCTTAATATGTTCAATAGGTTGAAAATAATATAACAGTATTTTGAAATTCTTCTAATGTTTTCACTGTTTTAAATTACATCCACTTTATACGAAGAAATTAGTTGGGCAAATTATGAAACGGTAAAAAATTAGAAAAATTTAAGAACATTGTATTGTTGATTTCAATGTAACAAAGTCGTCAAGGGATGAAATCAATTTCTGTTTTACTCCAGCTCCCCGCAATCAATGCAGAACATTTTGTATAAAGATCAGCAGTCTAGTAATAATTTAAAAACCATTGAAATATCTGATCTATTGTAATGGAGGAATTACCGGCTTTGGTCGTCTTACAATTTAGTTCCGTTGTTTCCATACCGGATTCAATGTGTGGATAAGAGCATAGGTAGGTAGTATTAGGTTTGGAAATGTACCCTGTAAATATTTCCCTGCTAAACGAATACTCCCATGTTTACCCATTTCGAGCAAACACCTTATTTAAATACCGTACTGTCCGCTGGTTTCTATTAGACGAACGATCGAGTTCATTGACGTTTCACTGATACTTTACGGTCCGCTTGCATCTTTTACTGTGACTCTCTAATTACTTCTTTAAGTTATGCATACTTAATTCCTAGCAGTACTATTTATGAGTAGACAGCGGATCTGTATGTAAAATAACATTTTTTTATGTGAATTACAACAACTTTGAGTGAAATAAAAGTTTATTTCCTTTCTTAATATGTTTCATAGGTTGAAGCAGTATTTTTAAATTTTTGCTGTTTTAAATTACACCTACTAATCTTTGGCAGAAATGCCTAAATTCCGCTGTCTAGTGATTAGAAATTCTTCATCGTTCAGAATTTCATAGAAACAAGAAGAAAGTTTATATTAATTATGTTTTATTTGTTTATTAAGCCAATACTCGTAGGCACTTTTCGAGTGGCCCATAAATTGTCGATGAAACGGTGAAGTACCGTTCGTCGAAGTGGCAAGAAGTGCGTCATCCGCGAGCATCATACTATTTAAAAGAAAAACGAGTGAAATATCGTGATCCCGAAGGGTGGGTAGGTGGTTGGTGTATCCATAAATTGCGCAGAAATATCGGTCTTTTGCGCGAATAATTAGACGGCGTTCGCGACCCCCTTCACGTACGCGCAATAAATAATTCCGGAAGATCGGCAAACGTACATAAATGAATAATTTATGAGACAGGATACAATAATTAAATGAGCAATAGCTGGTTATGTAGTTTGATGGCCGAGCGTGTTCTCCCCCGTGGCGGTTTAATGAAACATAGACCGCGCGGGCCCGAGTTACTTTTCATATACTTTGAGAGGCGATTACGCGAAATAATATGTCCCTTGTTCGCATCGCGTAAATTACGGCAAAAACGCTATACCGGCGGATCGGTGAATTTTATTTCGAGGAATTGGTCGACCTAATCGCATCGACCGGCGAGATATCGATGCGCGGGCATGCTCGACACGTACCGGCTTTAATGTAATTTGGCACGTGGTAAGAATGTACCGTGCATAAACAACTCTCCTAGCGAAAATGACAGAAAAATCTCGCTCCGATGAGGGAACTAGCGACTCGTCTTGTTTCGCGAACACGATACCACCGTGCGTCTTCATCTTCCCGATTATGGGCTTCCAACGGTGCCCACTAAATGATTAAATCGCCGCAGGTGTGTAGCTTTGTCCCAGCCCTACAACTATCTTGCTTGTTGACAGCTTGTCCTTCTCATGTTGATGCATCGGATCAAAAGAAAACAGAAGTTTCTTTTAGATTTTATTCTCCAGCGAGACTGCTATTTTCTGCTTAGAACTGCTCTGACGTCGTGCATTAACCCTCGAACTCCTGCGAGTTCTATGTCATTTCTGACTCACACCGATACTAATCAGTTTTATTCCGATACAAGATTATTTATTCGGGACCGCCTTTCGTCGTATTTCGAATAGAGCAAACTATCAGGTCGGCCGAGCAACGATATTGGAATAAAATTGTACATATTGATTGCTTAGCATATGCAGAGTTAACATAAAGAAATGAGTCATCTTCATGAAACCAGTATTTAAGGAATAATTTTCAATATAGGGTTTAGCACGTTCGCTGCCAGTCAAATTTAGAGCGTTTTGCCCTGGGGCCTTGATTTAATTTCAAGGAAAACACAGATTTTCACAAAATATAATAATATTTAGTGCAGCTACAGTACTAAAATGAACTTACAGCAATAATAAAAAAAAAAACACTACGAGATATCTCGTACAATTTTTATTCTGCATAAAAGTCAACAGTCTAGTTATCACTAATTTCCTGCAAAAAGGTTCCTTTCGAACGTACGATACTACTTACTTCTGTACCACTGTGAAACACATTAATAATTTTATGTCAAAAAGTGGAATATGACATTTTTCGAAAATAACAGTGTACAAGATATTAAAATAAGGTATTCTTTCTATAAATGTAATATGACATTTGTGGATAAATTGAAAATATGGTGATGTTTACGAACCTTAGTTTATACCCAGTCAATTACTATTGAATAATAGAAGTGCTACTAACATTTTGTAACAAACCGTGTAATCAGTGACCACGATTGTGTCGCATTCTGAAGTAAGAATAGAACTGCGCACATGACGCGCACCGATGTAAATTTATGCAAGCCGAGAATAGCAATTGTATTTGTGTTAGAAGAAAAACTTTGAGATTAAGACACGATGTACAAAGTGAGAGAACGCTTTGAGAGACGTGTCAATCACTTCTTCCTTTACAGTCGCAGATAGCGATCTCAAAGAACAATTGAATTTAAGTAACTATTACTCAAAACTTTTTGGAAATGAAACTACAAGAAAATATAAATGTTTATAACAAGAAATAAACTCAATTTTAATTAATTTCCTATGAAAACAAAACTTTACATTGTTTCATCTTTCAAGTGCTCGAATTTTTTAAGTGCCTATTAAATTATTTGGATCTATTGTTGTCACCAAAACTGATGTCGAAATGCAAACTTCAAAATTCTTGAAATTTTTTAATAGCGGAAATGAAAGGTGAACAGTTGAGAATTTCTCAATAATTCGTTCGAAAGCAATACAGTTCATAATTTAACAAACTTTTAGGACCTGGTGTAACACCTTCTGAAATTATTATTCAAAAGAAAATTGCTCAGCTTTTTTTACAATACAGTTCAGTCGCTGCAAATACATTTCACTGCAGTTTGTTGCGATTCAGTTAGAAAACTTTTATTTTGCATAAAGATCGTCTACTTACCACGTACGTGTAGCTAGTACCAGATAGGATGCCGACGACACATGATCGACGTAGGAAAAAGTCGGCCGCGTTTATTCAACTGACGCGTGTACAGCGCGGCAGAAGTTTTGAAATTTTCGGGACCAGCACGAGCCACTGCGCGGTAACTGGTTCACTGATAACGCAACGCTGTCAGCGCTTGTACCGCGAAACCTGTTCGTCGGTGGACAAGCGTATCCCGTATAATATTTATAAAACCCGATTTCTTCTCGTCCGTAACACGGCCGTGCGCAATGTTAATAAATTTCAGCCGGACAAGTTTATCTAACATCGAGCGACCCTATCGCCCCGAACATCTACCGGAACGCGCACAGTGTCAAACGAAGGATTCAATGAAGTGTCGCAAAATCATTTCTGGGTACTTGGACGAGAAACATTCGAAACTTCAATTTTTATTCTTACATTATATCGCTCTTGCCGATCTTTATGGAAAATCAAAATTTTCTGTATTAAGAAAATAATATATTGATGCTACTCAAGTTTTTCAATTTGTAGCGTCAAATTGGAGTTACTCGTTTTTGTGCTAAATTAAAGAACCACTAACAATCTCTGATATTTAAACTGTTATAATGTCGTGACAAAAAATTGTACAACAATCACTCCGGACACATTTTACAGTGTAAAGCCTCTACTTTCAGGACCCTTAATTATTAATAGACAGCGGAATTTTATGCAAAATAACAATTTTCTACCTGAATTACAACAAACTCGAAGGAAATAGAAATTTCTTTTCTTTTTGAATATGTTTAATAGATTGAAAATAATATAAATGTATTTTTTAATTCTTCTAATATTTTTACTGTTTATTAATATTGTTACCTTTTAATTTTTGTCATAAATGTATAAAATCCGCTGTTCAATTGTTAACTAAATGCTTCGTTGTATCTGGATTACCTTATCCTTTTGAAATTTTTCAAATTTGAATGACTCTAGTGACTAAAAAATTTGTTTCGCGAGTAAAATTACCGTAGATATGGAGATTGGAGACTCTCCCTCGCAATGATCTGTGAAAACTTGACATACGATTTTTTGTCGTGGTTTTATTAAATTTTGAAAAACCTGCCACCAAAAAATTTTGGAAAGGAGACGTGTCTTCAACTATTCCACATAATTCAGAAACGTTTTTGAAAATGCTAATTTACCTAGAATAATTGTCGTATGATTCTTTAGAACGAAGTTATTGTGACAGTTTAGATTTCGACAATTTTCGACTTTAACACTAAAACGAAGTCTGTGTTGCCTTCTAAAAATGACACGTTAAAATTAATGTGGAATTTGTGTACTGGAATAAAGGAACGTGTGTAATAAAATTAAATGGAGGCATCAATAAAATTTCAAAAATTACACAATAATAACATTGAAACCGGTGTCATTTCATCGTTGTTGATAGGTTTAGCGTTAATGTTCAATTTTGCCTGCTGATGTAGAAAATGATTTGAATAGAGTTTAAGTCGAATGCAGTTTTTACTGAACGAGAACGAGAAGAAAAACACAAAATCAATTTCGGTTAATTATAAATACATAGTGTACATATGTAATGAATATCGTGTTCGTTAAAATTTCTCGACTTTTTCTCAAGTGTTTTGATATACATTAACTCATGTTTGAATTTATAGCGCCGCGTCCTCGCTTAATTCCGACAAATTCAATTAACCGCGTCAGATAGATCGTGCGTCGGTCCTCTATATATAATAGATGTCGATTCCATAATTTACAGAGGCCGATACACGATTCCTTGTAATTGACACAACGATCGATAGCGTCGATCCGTAGATCTAATCGAGATTGCCGGTTCGATAGGAGGGTTCACTGCCTCCCTCTCCTGCGAGGGAGGCCTTTCGAAAAGCGGTAACGTTGCTCTTTGTTAATCGTCGCGCGAGCGCGTACACGCGCTCATTGGTTCCACCGTCTACTATAATTATTCACACTCCATAATGCAGTACATGGCGATATGTAATCCCCGGCTCGAAAGGAAGTGTACGAGCAGTTCGTGTAATTATACACTTCACGGACTTAATCTCCTAGGAAATTGTATTAAGATTTTTACGGAATCCCGTGCGTTGTGTCGTAAATCCATTCCACCGTCGAGTGGGAAGCGTGTACGGCAAATTGAGCTTCGGCGGTTTTCAATAGTACCGAATTAATCGCGCGCCTGTATTATTTGCGCACCCCTTTCTGTCGTCTTTCTATTTGCCTTCTTTCTTTCTTTCTTCCTCGCCGTTTTCGTTCGATGCGCGCGTACGAATATCGATGGGAACGGTCGGGCGACTACCAAACGCAGAACTAGTTCGCCATCAATTTGCTTATCTTGAAAAATAGAAAATAAATTGTCATCATTTGATTGTTTTGATTACTAGACTGTGGATCTTTATGCAAAATAAAAATTCTTTACCTGATTCGTAACAAACTGGAGTGAAACAGACATTTATTTTCTTTCTTCATATGCTTAACGGGTTAAAACTAATAAAACAGTATTTTTAAATTCTTCTTCGAAGAACTATAAAATGTATAAACGTCTTAAATACTGAGAAAAATATGTACTAATCTTTTGGGAATTAGATGTACTATATTCCTGGTGTTCGTCTCTCCCTGCGAGATGATTCATAGAACACACAACAAAATAAAATTGTACGTCTAGTTTAATTTTTATTCGCACCTTCAAATAGCAGGTATCGATGAGACATTGGAAAAATTGGAAACTCTATATCGCAATTATCACCGTTTTATTATAGACCCCGCTAGTATCGACCGATATTTGTCATTAACCGGGGACATACAATTTTAAGGCTATCAATTTTGCTAACACCTTTACGGTATCGATCCAATTTTGCCATTTTTCCGATCCCCGGATGATAACTTCGAAGACAACAACGTCCCATTGGAGTTATCTCGATTAGATCTCGCGATCCATCGATCGACGTGTCAGTTACTCGGAATTGTATATTGTTCCGTGTATCTAAATTATGGAATAGACATCTTAAATATAATAACATTGTATCGAGAATGTTGCTGATCGGAAAAATGTAATCGGAGGCTGGATTACCGTCCACGTTCGATACCGATTCGTGTGGTTTTCTCGTCTGGCAATCTAGGAAATTGATAATGGAAGAAAGTAGTTGGTGGATTTTTTCTTACGGGGAATTGTGCGCGATCTGCCCCGCCGCGCAGAAAATTGTTTCACGAGAGTTTCAATTTCATTTGGAACGATCACGATTCTGCGTCGACGATTTTACCGTACTATTGATGGTCCTATAACGGTGGCGTTGCGAAATATTAACTGATTGCTCGTTATAAAGTTTACTGGTAACAATTTAATCACTTGTTAACCCACGTTGTTGTTATTAAGTAATTTTTGCGAGAAAATATGAAGCACGTACAGACCTTGACACTTTACTACTTCAAAAATAATTGTAATAAGATCATGCTTTGACTGCTGATTTTTATGAGAATGTACTTTTTCTTTTAATAAGTAGCAAATTAACAATATTCTTAAATTATTAGTGAAAAATATAAATGTATATTTAGGTCCTGTATTTTGCAATTGATGCACAAACTGTTTATTTCGCATAAGAATTCGGGGTTTAGTTATAAGAAAGCTGATTTTTACCCCACTGTACAAGAAATCTAATAAGATTCGATTGTTGAGCAGCGTGTAATGCTGCGGAATTAAAAAAGCGAAGGGACGGCATGAAAAACAACCCTGCCATTTGTCCTTATTCACCCAGATTCTCGTCGATTAATTAGCATCGGCGTGATAAGCTGACGGAGGGATCGATTGTGACAGCGCTAGCGAGAACAGTGGCGGTCGCAAGAAACGGCACACAAGAAACTTATTATAATCCGTGGCTCGTCCAGGTTATTAGCATTCCGCTATCAATTATCCAGGAACTCCAACGTTCAAAATAACGACTGCGGAGACGCTTGCTGCTCGACTCCGTCGGCATCTTTCTTCTTCCAATCGGCGGAGCAAACACGTTCTTTAATCACTTGGAATCATTCTGACCTAAAACATATTGGGTCGTAAACTAAGTCTTCCTGTTTCTTCTCCTTTGGACTTTTTTTTTGTCAGAAAACATATAGAAAATATTCGTCGATCAGTTCCACAGGTTTTCGCGAACGACGGTATTGCATTCTATATATAAAAATAAGGAGAGAATGTTAGGGGATGTTTTCCAAGTACCGGGACACATAAGGCTTTTCCAAAAGTTATAAAATTTGATCAAAATTAAATCTTTGCTGTTTCTTTTAACATTGCGGTTAACATGTATGGTTTAGTTATCTAGAATATACTAGAAACTACACTAAATGTTTAATGTTAGACACTTTCAAAATATTAAAAAGGAAATTAATAACATACGTATTTGTTAGACTCTGTTCAGAATCTCTATCATGAGTCTGACTCAGTATTATTAGGTTTATAGGGCAATATTTTCCTTTTTGAGTTTAAGAAAATATTTAATGCTGAATGATTATACAGCGGATCTTTATGCAAAATAAAAATTGTCTACCCGAATTGCAAGAATCGGGAGTGAAATAGACATTTAGTTTTTCTCTTAATACGTTTAACAGATTGAAAATAATATAGCAGTATATTTAAATTCTTCTAATTTCTGATAGAATTCTAAATTATACCCACTCATTTTTGTTATAAATGCATAAAATCCGCTGTCTATTAACGATGAACATCTAGCTCGAGTGAAAAAGTTGCAAACTCTTAAACCCTTCGCTCTAACTGGCCGAAGTAGAATACTCCCTTGCGCAAACATTCTACTTCTCCTTCAAGTTCGTTTCCCCCTCTCCCGCCTTTAGACTACATTCAGGTTAAAATGTCTCGAAAGAATTCAGACGACGACGTTTGCTTTTGACACACCGTTCCCGATGGTGTCCAACGGATAGATTTAAGTGGTGCTCGAAGTATAATGTCACAGTAGTTGCCTCGCGAAAAGTATGCCCATCCTTGATCCGCGGGAACGGGAATACGCAGACAGTGTTGACCTAGCGGTGCGTCGAGCACCACTTGTTGCCGTGTCGTACCTTAAGTACTTCTGTCAGTAGACTCGGAGCTCTTGTGGTTATTCTCAAGATGGCCTCGAACCTCTATCTCCTATTGACGGATGCAATCGTCCTGTATTTGCATCAGACTAA
Organism: Lasioglossum leucozonium; assembly: GCA_028454225.1. Taxonomy (NCBI): domain Eukaryota; kingdom Metazoa; phylum Arthropoda; class Insecta; order Hymenoptera; family Halictidae; genus Lasioglossum; species Lasioglossum leucozonium. Next base: position 660,387 of record CM052206.1, on the reverse strand, counting down.
ACAATTCTGATAATCGTCGCTCGTTAATCTCCGCTCGTCTTCGCTAATCGAACTTATACCGTCCCTCCTCCTCGTACACGCGTTACATCTGCTCGATAAGTGTTCCTGCGTAGGGTGTAACAGTAGACTGTAACAAATCTCATGCTACATAACAGTCAATTTATCAATATTAACACTAAACCTACCACCACTGGTCGAATGACCGGTCCCAGATATTTTATTTCACAATTACTGAAATTATAAAGATGCTTTTGTGGTAAATGATTAAATATTAGGTCGTTCGGAAAGTAATTTCGTTCAAGTAAAGTCATATAACTCAATTTTTTACTAATAAAAAATAGAAATTTTACGAGCATGGAATCTTTAAGTTGCCTGAAAAATCTGAAAAGAATCATAGAACAGAATGTTATAAAACTTATTCCAAATAGTAAAAAATTGGCTTTCATTTCCCAATACCCGAGCTTAACAATCTTCTTTTATATTACAATACCACACTAAATTATTAGATTACGTCACTGCGGTTGACCTGTTGGTTTACGATAAAAATTGCCATTACTGGCGGAGTATCTATTAAATAGTTCTTAGCCACAGATGTTCAAAAATTGTGAAATAATTGCTGGTGGATTATGTGTAAACACATTGGTGACCGGTGACGTCAATTCGTGTCTTCAACGAAACGCTTGAAATTGTACGCATAATTTAATTAAATTTATCCAGAAAAAGCCCAGTTGGTATTTAATTAAATTAGTTAATATCTATATTTAAATTAAACTAATCTTTAATATTTGGTATAAATATACAAAAGATTATTTAAGTAGATAATTTTTTTTTTAAATTTGGTAAAACAAATGTATGGAATAGTAAGCACAATAATAATCAATTAGTGCAAATGTTAGCATTAAGAAGCGATTTAAATATGCCATTGATACACTCTCGGTGCATCAGTGCATCCGTTGATGCACTTTCAGTGCAGTTTCAGTGCGAATGAACGATGTCAGTCGTCTTACTTGGCCATTACAATAATTTCTTAGACATGCTACCTTAAAGGGCTCAGCTTCCACATTAGGATATTACAATTAACTCTAATGAACCTCATCGTATGTTGACCTACTTACATCTTACCACCACAAGCAAGACGATGATTAATGTTCTGAATGGACTGTAGCGGCAGTACCCTTTCTTACACCGAGATGCAAAATTATTCTCTCACGATTTATAAGAATTTCCTGGCTAAAACAATATCTGTATTTAATTTTATTATTCAGCACTTAATTCTATTATTATAACATGCTTTAATTCGACTGAAACCATTTCCGGAATACTTACTTTCGTGTTTTATAATTAATTTTAAGTTTGAATTTTTGTACATGGAAATCGTTATTTCATATTATAAACGACTGAAAGGCATCAAATCTGTCAAATTGGAAGAGTCCGTTCTCATAATCAATGCAATGCTAAACATAATACATTAAAATCGTAATTTTTGTCGGTGGTCACAAATCGTTATGGCAAATTCGTACGCCCCACACGAATATTCTAAGACGTTTAATATGCGAGCACTGTTTGCCAGCCATTTCAAATTCTCACATCGTAATTCAGCGGAACAGTTTCGTAGAAGCTTTCATGAAATTTGTTAAAAGCAGCACACGTGAGAACCGGTTACACACGTGCCGAAGTGGCGAAGTGATAAATATGAAAGACTTAAGCAGCATGATAAATCACGGGAGCGGACGCGCGACATCGGATCCTGCTATAGTAGGAAATATTTGTAAAATCATCGCTTTGCTCGAGCGAATCATGTTTATGACTTTCGCCTCTGAATTTTATAGCTTCATTAACTATTACGTTCACTGTTCGCGCGTATCTCCACAAGTTTCTTTTTGTTTTAGTGCATTAATGGATTTATAATTTCGTTATGGTCGCCAAATATTACATACTTAATTAACATTTTCCTGTCACTGAAACTGGTTAATTTTGTTAATACGAAAACTACGGGATTAATATAATAATACTCAACTGTTGATTAAATTTGTTTCTTTGGACATGGATTATGATAAAAATCGTAAGTAGATAAAAAAATAAATAGTAAAATTGTAGTTCACCATATATCTGGTATTAATAGTATTTTACTTTGTAGATTACTTTCAAGAAAATTAATACATAATGTTATTGTAACCAGTACCAATGAAATCAGCTGACAATTGTAGGGTCTTTTGTCAACTAAAAATGGTAATGCATAATAAAAATCGTAATCTGACGTTTATAATTACATTATCAATTTGCGTGTCTTCGTCGGCAGTCGCTTACAGTGCGAATAACGAATTAAATCGCAGAGCCTGTCTGTGTACATAATATCATACGACTGTTTGTCGGGCGATTGACAGACAAGCCACAGCCGATTCGTCATCAAATCATAATATTTCGTCGTGAAAAAGAGTAAGCCGCCCTTAATTCATCTCCATCTGTTGAAATAAAATATTTTGATAAATCATTTTCATGCATTTCTGACAAATATTAGTAGATGTAACTTAAATCGTTAAAAACATTAGAAGAATTTAACAATGTTGCGATTGTCAACATACGAAAAAAAGAAAAGAAAGATTAAAAGAAGATTATTATTCTGCATAAATAACCATTAGAAAACAGCGAAACTACGCTGAATGCTCATTATTATTTCAGAGAGTATCGATACTAATTTTGAGAGGTCCAACGAAAAATGAAAATAAAATTTTTAGGGAACATCAAATAGTATTTAGAATGCGAAGACTATGTTAAGAGTTGCCCACAATCCCACGGTGTCACTGACGCCACTAAACGAGAGCGTGTCGCTGAAGGGTTAAAAATGCAGATTGAACAATCGATCAAATCGTCTGTTATGACACGTAACGCGCAGTGCCAGTGACTTGACCAGAACCCCGCTACTCGGTATGTACACTGCCCGAAATTTCTACAAAGCAACTTTTCATGAATAAATTCAAAATTGACAATTATTTTCCCCCTGTATCTGTATTACAATGAACGTTGCCTCTTCGACAAGTTTTTATTACCACCTTTCAAATGGTTTAAAAAACTATTTGAACACTAAATTGTCCATTCCCAATCGTCAACGTTTTAACTGTGAAAATTTCGTTATAAAAAATAGTACAATAAGAGATTTGGGTTCATTTTGAACTCTCTACTTTCGCAGACCATACACTTTTTCCTAGGACATTTGTGCACGAAAATGCAACAAATAATCGTCTGTGATATCATGAAAAGAATTTTTTTCTAGTGGATCTTCTATAGAGTTCAACCACGTAGACAAAAGATTAAAACAGACGCAAAATGTAAAAGTGAACAGCAGAGTCTATCCGAGCAACAATGAAACCTGAACACAGACGGAGCATCGGAATAGTATTTCGAAAAAATTCCGTGAAAATGAAGAAGGCTTCGTAGAAATTTCGGGCAACGTATTCCGGAAACATTGTTCGCGCGATCGCGTGATCAATCACAGAGTTTGTGTCAATGCACTGATAATGCAGGGCGATCAGGGGCTCGCGGGGGGTCGAATTTGATCGCGAGTCGACCAGTTAAAACTGGCGCACGATTATCAGTCGTACAACGACACGCGTGGCCGACGCACACGGACGGCCGAGGGACACGGTCGCACAGGCATTGAGAGGCATTATTGAATGATGGCTCGTCCAACTGCTAATGGGGCCGGACGCTCGCGCGACCGACCAGAGAAAGAGAAAAAGACGGTGAGAGAGAAAGAGACAGGACCCAGGAAAAAAGGCCTCGTAAGAAACGCGCTGTTCGCCGTTGTTGCTGTTGCACCGATGCATCCGATGGATGCATTCTTCCGCCGTTCCCCGAACCATTCGATGCCAGCAGAACCGAAGAACCCGGGACTCGGTCTGGCCTGGACCCGAGTCTCCCCCCTTCTCTCTTCTCTCTCTCTCTCTCTCTCTCTCTCTCTCTCTCTCTCTCTCTTCTTTCTCTCTCCGGAGAATCAAGCGATAGTTGCGAGACTCTGCAGGCGTAGCCAGGCTGGCTGCTGACCAACCGATAAATAAAATAACCCTTCCCCTTCTCTCTCTTTCTCTCTCCATCTCTTTCTTTCTTGCTCTTTACGTCTCGGTGTATGTATGTACAAACAGTTCTCTCTGTGTGGGACATCTCTCCGCGACCTTCGGGCAACGTAATGGATGAGATTACACGAAATTGAAGAACGTGGATACACGTTTCATGAAATTTCCGTTTCGGATCCAACGGTCGGTTTAATTGATGTTGACTCCGAGAAAATTAGCTCCGCGGTGGACTGGAAACGTTAGAAGACCGTCTCGGTAGACGTAGCTGGAGGTCCGATGGCATCCCCTGCCATCCCCAGGCTTACCAAGAGGCTAACACGAGTCTGCGAGGTAAAAGCAAGCAAAACCGAATGAAGTGGAATTTTTGATTGAACGGACTCGTTTGTCAAGAACTCGTGAAGGTCAACTTTGATTTTTTCAATCGAACCAAATATTTGTTATGCACCAGTCGTGGCAGCTTTTTCGTCTCTATAAAAAGTCGCATATTACAATAGGTTATGTCCTTCGATAGATCCTTTTCTTACCGTTCCTACTATTTGCTCTCTCATGCTTTCGATACAGATTTCTTGGAGTACTTGTTCGCGGGCAACTAGTTTCTTCGGATTCGTTTATCAGTAGAGTTGTTATTTCCTGATGAGAGTATGAAAGGGATGGATAATGGATTTTATTGGGCGCTGTTTTGCCTCGTTACGTTCGTGTTTGTAAGCTTCGCGGAGCAGCTACAACTAGCTTGTCTAGCAATTTCCGGTTACAGAAAGTAAAGCAGCGTCCTTATGTTTGTGGATACGATTTCTGACCTCGTAACAATTTTTACTGTAATTATATTTTCTTCGTGTCTTCCAGGGTGGTATTATTCTATTTGTATTAGCCATTTAATCCTGTCGTTCAGATGCGTCTGAAATCATTTCTAGCTTTTCTGATTCCTGACAGTACTTAGCTACTTGTATTGCTCGAGCAAATTTATTCTGTTCACGGTTCTGCGAGTTTTGTTGTCGCATGAATCATTATCTTGTTCCTCCTTTTCTTTTCTTCGGTAGTTAATTCTCTAAATTCTATCTCCACAAGAGGTTTACTGAAATAAATGTTGTAAATGTTACCTAATTATATATTTCGCGATATGCTTAAACATATGTATGATTGTTATACTCCATCGGTATGGTTATACTTCATACTGTTCTACACCCACGAGTTGTTTGTTAATATTTGTAACGTTCACGAACTGTTTTTTTTTCACCACTTTCCAACATATCGAGGAATATATTATTTTTATAAACCCATAAAAGGAAGGATAATGGATAAGAAAAATAACTTCTAATCTTTAGTAACTAATAAGGAAATAAAGTAACGATATCTGAACATTTTATCACGAGGACAAATAGTACGTTTTACATAATGTTTTTCCGATCAGCCAGTTTACAATATCCAAAAATTTCCGAGGAAACGTTTAAAGCGAATGACCGAGCGTGACCCCTTAAACTGGAAAAGGATAATTGGCATGCACCTACACTACCTATGAGGGTTCAAACCTGCACGCCGCGATAACCCGTGCACCGTTCATTTCAGCGTCGCTTCTTCGCACTACGCAACATCCACTTTGTGTTTCGCCCAGGTGTTTTATTTGCTCATCACCGTTTTATCCGTAAACTTCTGACCCCGCGAGGTACCCTTTTCCATATCCTCCGTGCAGATTTCCCCGCGATCCTTTACCAGTTCGCAATCCCATCGATCCATGGACTTGCCTTGTACCGTTGGTGTTCCTACTCCCTCGCGTTGCCCTTTCCCTTGGCCGAATTCTCCCCATTGTTCTCTCTTTTTCTGTTGATCGGCCGATCTCCGTCCCGCCACCATCCGTGTCCCTCCCGAATCCCTGGGCCGAGCTGCATGGCGGGATACCCGAGTGCAGCCCGGTAGTTGGAAGCGCGAACTTTTTTCTCAGCTATCGGCCAGTGGATCGCGCTGCGATGCTGGACTGCAATCAGAATTGATTATAGCCTGCCGAAACTGCGCCGCGGCCCGGCGCGTTCATATTATACAACTCGCCTGCGGCTCTGCCGCGTTTCTCGCTCGCGCCAACGGGATACCAGCTCGCTCGCTCGCACGACGGCTCCCCCTCGAGTCAAGATCATTCGGCCGACCCCCTCGATATGCACGGCTGTCCCGTGCCCGACGTCACTGACCCACTCGTGCCGAGCCTCCCGAGGGATCCTCGTCCTTTGTCGGAACGTTGCCCGCTTTCCTTCAGCTTCCTTTTTCCCGAGCCCAGCGACCTACACCACCACGAAAAACGGCCCGTCCAGCCTGCAGCCTGAATCCAACGATTTAGTGACATTTTGCCAAAAAATCGAGATTCTAGCCGTGTTATTCGGCGTCTGGAAACATTTCTTGTATATCAACGTCGTCCATGCACGAGACGAGATACCCGGCTTTCCCACTCAATTCGGACAAACGCGAAATTTTCCAAAAACTTCATTCACCGATCACTTCATTCTTGAATTATTTATCCATGAAGTCTCAACCTCGATCGCCGTCCTCGCCATCCACTGGTCTCGTTGTACCTTAAAAATAATATAAAAAAATTAAAGATACATGTTCGTTAAAATTTATTCAATTTCTTTCTACTAAAGGGTTTTCCAATAAGAGCAACCGAATGTTTTTAGTATGTGTCGTCAGATTGAGACTTGTCGTCATCGCTTCCCCTTCTACGACGCTATTCCCCTACGCTTCCGCCAGGTCACGTGACGCGTTCTGACTCTGTCGCGTCACAATGTCACGTGACTAATCCGGTACCGGTAGGGAGAGGGTAACTTTTCCCCTCGATTCGAGTCAATTCCCCTGATCTTTAAAATATTTTTAGCTAGGTCCGTTATATTTAAAAAAAAATTAAATCTGTGGCAGTTTTATACACTCGCTGAATATCACTGTCAAACTTTGTCCCGTCATGCTTAATAATTAATACAAAAGCTTTCACTTAATGAAGAGACATAAATTTTCATGCTGTCAAAATGCGTTGCAAAGATAGACGACATGCCGCCACACTGCCAATTTAAACATTTCTGTGGGATCCCGCTGTTACCGGGAATGTTTCCTACGCGCTTTGTAGTTATCTTGTATGATACGGGCATAATTGCATCAATCATTCATGGACATCAAGATTTTACATCAAGACTGCCACATACACCGATGTGCTACAAAATCGTTAAAAATCGCGTACATTTTCACCGAAATTACAGTTTCCTTCAATTCCCGGACAGGCTATCCAATCAAAGAAATATCTCGGGAATGTTTCCCGCGGTACAGGGGCAAGTAATATTCTGCAGCATCGGAAACGTTAATTAATGGGTCGTACATCAGTGAAACCGAAGGGTGTGTGCCGCAGAAGTGATTTAATATCCGCTTTAATTAGTTTGAAAAACGCCCATTCAGAAAAAGGGAACGGTACGTCTTCTCGCACGCTACTTCGCTACGTTTTATTTCGCGGCACTTGGTATCAAGGCCGTGTGCGGTTTAGAGTTCAGCGTTCAGCGTTCAGCCAGGTGTTTCAGGAACACCGATGAACAATTTTGTACCTCGCAGACTCCGAATCGAATCTGCCCGAAAGGGAACACGACTAGTGCGGTTGCATACAATTTTTTGCACATTGAATTCCTCTTTATAGTCAGATAAATGTGAACTATTGGACGAAATGCGATCGAGTTTCTTTAAACATTGCGACAAGTAGACAGCTTTATTCAAATTAAAATTTTTGTACGTTAACTACAACAAACTGGAGAGAAATAGAAATTCATTTGGTTTGTTAATACGTGAAATAGGTTGAAAATAATATAGCAGTGCAACAAATACATTACAAATACTGTGTTTTTTTATAATTTTTGTAACCACGTGCCCAAGAGCGACAAATCTAACCTTCATGAATAAAAAATAGCATAAAATTTAAAATGGCACTTCTTAGTGGAAGACCCTTTATTAAAAATGTTAATGTAATTTAACACTAGTCGTACTAATCACAAAATATGACCGATATCTGTTTTATACAAATTACAAGAATTTATTTAGATTTCTCGCAATTTTTATAACAATACGATGAATGAAGAAATTTATTTAGTCGTATTTATTTAATAAACAATGTGAAACCGGAGATTTGACCGATCGTGGTACGGTTAGTATTATTTGTTGCAGATATGATAGTCGGATAAGACAGTGAAAACATTATGATAATTTTTATGTATTATTTTTAACTTATTAAAATGATTAAAGAAAGAACTTTTTATTTCGCTCTCATTTTTCGCAACAGATGCATAACGAGTCTCCTCCAGGTCATTAAAGAGCATAAATCACTCAGGGATATTAACCGTCAGTTTTTGTAACTACACGGTTATTCAATATGGTTTAATTAAGCATAAGTTGTTACAGTGATTTTGACAAATTTATTTCAATTTAAGAAAAATAAATCTTTTTAGCCTTAATGTGCTTGCATTCTCCTTATTCTACGTACACGTAAGATACTCAATAACTAAGAAGTCGCTAATAATTTAAAATATTGATGCGACTCCAAATCCACACAGAAAATATCATTACTCAATATAAATACTGTAGAATTTTTTATTTTGCTTCACTAATTTTTCTGAAAATGTACTCTTTCATTTCTTAAATCAACTCAGAATAGTTTGCACCTAATCTACATTTACTAAAAATGCTTAACATCATTAACGAGACTCGTTCTTCGCCTAAATCACGAAACTGTTTGTCGCTTATAATTTCTTTTAATACAAAATCACTCCAATTATCGTTCAAATTTTAATCTTCGTAGGTGCATTGGTGGGAAGTCAAATCACGTGACTGGAACATCTATTGTTCGAAGGCTAGATGGTGTTGTTCAAAAGTTACTTCGATGCTTTCATCCCTAAAAAATCTGTCAAAGGTCTCGTGGAACTGGCTTGTTTGAGCCGCGGTCTCCACACGTCGAGGCTACCGGTATTCCGTGGCTGGTTATACGTAACGCGCGCAAGAAAGCAGACATGTAACTGAATAGACTTTTTTAATGGCCACTAAATTCTCAGGAAATTCCAGCGGTCTTGAGTGGCAATCATTGGCCGTACCCGATATTTCTCATAAATCGAGAACTGTATCGCCGGAGTCAAGGTCCGCCACGGGAATGCGTATTTCGCAAACGTCCAACGGCCAACTTTGAGGAACAAAGTACCATATTAGTCGTCACTCGCTGGGAAGCGGGTAAAAGTCGCTGCCCGTAGCTTTGTATCTTTACGGTGATATAGAGTCTCCATTATCTTGACAATCATTGCGTGTTACGGCAATTTGTAGTTTATTAGCTCTTTACGGTGCGACGCTTTCACCTTTTACATGTATTTTTTAACCGACTGCGTGGGATCATTTTTATCATACACAAAGTGGGCCAATAAGAACTGTTTAAAATAACTCGTACCCTGCTGATTATGATGACCTTGATATCTCAGAAATCATCTGATAAATGTCTCCAAATGCAATGTTATTAGTTTAAAATTAGTTTTCAGTGACAAAATAAATATTTTCTACATCATTTGTAAGCAACACAGACCAAGTTTTATAATCTTTTTAGTAACTTTAATAAGCTGAAAATAATATTTCGATATTCTTTAATTTTTCTAATATTTCTATTATTCTTGTAAATTGTATGTATTCAGTTCTAACAGAAATGTGTAAAATCTGCAGTCTAAAAATGGTAATGAATATTAAGATCACTTGAGATATGAAAAAGCGAAATAATTAATATAACATATATTTTAGGCTAAAACACACTGCTTTAAATTTGATGGTTTAAAATCTCAATCATTCTGACATCAATCTAATATTATATAAAATTTAGTGTTCATTAAAAGTTGGTTTAATATTACAGTTATTGATTATTAGTGAATTTTGATCAGTATGTAATAACGTTTAGCAAATATGTGCAACAGCGTCCTTAGTGCAGATGCGTTTTTCCCACGTGAAATGACACCGAGTGATATCCGCCAACTATGAGTAATGAAGCCGATTGAACCGTGAAATGTGAGTTTTTATCAAACTTTCCCGTTGTGCTTCTTAGTGTTCGGGCCAATACCCTTTTTCTGGATTTATTACGTCAACCTTATTACAGCTTATGCAACTGCTGATAGAAAATCGTACTCCAATATTGCAGTGCGTAGATGGTTGTTAGTAGAAAGTTATACCCATTTACGTGACACGAGAATGGCTTTGAGAATCACGCTGTGCAAGTCTATTTTATATGCAAATAATAGTTGTCAAACGCTTTAAAAGAGTATCTAAATATAACGCCGCTTGTCAGTTGACAAGAATTTTGTGCAACGACTCTGACGCATTCTCTACATTTCATTTTCATGTTTCTTAAAACCACCCCATCGCGAAAGGTTCAAAATTCGTATCTTTTTCTGTTCTCGCAGACGATTACACTGCGAATTTAATGCATTTACGGCAAAAATTAGTAGGTACAATTTAAAACAGTAATAATATTAGAAAAATTTAACGATACTGTTATATTATTTTCAACCTATTAAACATATTAAGAAAGAAAATAAATTTTTATTTCACTCCAACTTGTTGTAATTCACATAAAACATTTTTATTTTGCATAAAGACCCGCTGTCTATTGATGATATACCACTAAATGCAAAATAAAAATTGTCTAAGTCAATTGTACGAAAATTTTGCTAAGTCAAAATTAGCGTAGCAATTCTCCTAAATTCTTTTAACGTGACCTTGAAATATGTTGTCAAGGTCACCTTGCGTAACTCCAAGAAGTTTTAGTCGTTGCTCGTCTTTTATTAAACAGTTACGAACAAAAAATGTTACCAATCCAGTGAATATTGTCATAAAACTAAACAGCCATAACACAATAATCCCACGTAGGATTGTAGTAAAAAAATTTTTGTTGTAAACGTAGTTTGTACTTCAATGCAATCTGTTTACATCCCACAAAGGCCGACCTTCGCATGTCTAATAGTTGGTCTAAAAGAAGTCTTAAAAGATCACCTGTTTTTATTGTCGTTACACAAGAAGCCACCCTCAACAATAAACATCGGCACGCTCGAAGTAACCATTGCGAGCATACTATTGACTGTACTCGGCACTGAAGTAAATGAGAAAATACCAGTACAGCGGGGCGACGGCTGCCGCGAAATCTTGCGAAGGCTTTAACGGCTCCTCTAATTTTTACACCCTGTTGGAAGTTAATAGGAACCAACGAAGAAAGTGTGTAAGTGGCCGGTGGATGTCGGCGTCGCGGCGCGTTCCTAGGGGAAGCCGAGTAAAAAAAATGTTTCTACAACCCCTCGACAGTTCTGACTCCCTAAAGTCTTCGAAGCGTAACTTAGCATACTTTATTTGATTTTTTGTATTGGATAATAGTCTCAGGTAATAGGGTGCCTGCGAGTCGGCGCGAAGTTCAACCCGAGAAAACGGGAGCAGTGTGCGAAGAAGGGGGGTGGAGGGGGGTGGCGAGCGAATTTTCACGCCCCCGCACTACTTGCATTAACAAATTTACATTTTTTAAATGGAAGGGTCGTGCTCCCGGGGTGATAACTTGCGGGCCATTTGTTCCTCGAAGAAATGAAACCGCCGGCGACATCGCGTCTTAATAAAGAATCGATGGCATTTAGCGTGTTAAATCGCGGGCTTCGAGTGCCTCCGTTTCTGTTATTGCCGCGAATACGATACAGAAAGATCGGGTTTCCTTATTGATTATTTCGTACGTGTTTGCAACATCGACGCATCGTTATTTCTGGAACTGAATCGTCACATTTTATCTGATTTCTAATGTTCTGTTGAATTCATTATCTTCTTATTGCGAACTATACAAATTAATATGAGAAAGGAATTGTCAGCTTATTGTCAGCTTATCTGGTATTAGCGATTAGGCTTGAAAGGGAAAATATACTAGAGAGCAAATAATTTATCTCAAGGTCATATTATTCGATACTTCAAGGCCATCGATGTCTTTTTACATGGGTATGTACGTTTTTATTCTCGTCATGTAATAGTTTATCTAAATATATAAAACATAAACAGAAATAGACATAATTAAGAAATAACCATAACAGAAAAATCGGTTCTATCTAAATTAATGTATCGAACCCAAGCGATATTATTTTGCACTTTTCGAAAAATAAATATCGATGCAAATATAAAAAAATATGAATTTGAGAAAATTTGTTGCTCGCCATATTATTTGTATACTCAAAATTCTATTATCATTAAAGGAGCTGCCTTTAAGATTGAAATTTAGCATAATTAATGATTATTAGACTCCGGATCTTTATGCGAAATAAAAGGTTCGTGTATCAATTGCAAGACACTGGAGCTTTTATATTTTTCATTAATAATTTGAATGCAGTGAAAATAATATATCGATGCTCGTCTTTTAATCTTTTCATTGTTCTAAATCCCATCTACTACTCGTTTGTATCATAAAGGCAAGAAACCGAAGTCTAATGATTATCTTTCCTTGTCATTGATCCTGGAAAAGAATAAATGAAACATTCAGTCCGAGCATGTCGAGAGCTCGTAAACTCAGTTATTAGAACAGAAGAAAGTGGCCATTAACGTATAAACGTCCATTCTATTCGCAAAATCGGGCGAATCACGGTCCCCGATACGGTTTACTTTAACCAACAAACGAGATCTCGTTTCGCCGAGTATGTTCCCTTCATAATTTGTCCGGTGTACCTTGTTTTTCTCCTTAATGTCTGCGCATTTACCCGCTATCATATTAACCTTTTCGTTTAAGTACATATTAGGCTGCAACGTGCGCCCATTAGCATTACATGAAACCGCGACGATAAGATCACGGACTATTCTATGCGAACGCCGATACGTTTAAACGGACGATCGACGTCCACTTACGGATCAAACATGACCTCATTACCTAATGATTGACTGACGGTAGTAAGTTGGAATTAATCGGCCCGGAGACATCGGGAACACGTGAAAAAAAATTATCCTGTAAATTCCTCGCTGTTGTTAGCTTTCAGGAGTAATAACGAAACACTTATGCGAACTGTGGTCGAAACAGGAAATTGTTGGACTCCGAGTTTCTCTACATTAAGGTTGTTGTAAATGGTGTACAAAGATGTGGGTAGAATCTAAAAAAAAATTCAACAGTTCAAAATGTAACCTCGCAATACACAATAAACTTGATTATAAGTAAGTAAGATTATATTACATACAGAATAATAGCGACAAGCAATTGTTATTAATTTTGTTTAATTCTTATGTCAATAACCAATATTTCATATGTTATACTTTATAGTTTCAAAACATAACTCCAAATGTAAATTAATCTATAATCATTCAAGAAATTTTGTAAATTGATTACAGAAATTTCTAAACATTCTATCTTAATTACATTATTTTACTAATTTAAAATTTGAAATTAATTAACTAATAAAAAATGTTGCTAGAACAAGTATCAAATAAAGTATTAATGTACGTAATATAAATGAGCACGATTATTGATAATTATCTTGAAAATTAGAAAATTTAAAAAATTTTTAAAATAAGTATTAACCAGTTTTATATGTTCTACAATGCCCCATGAATATTCGTATGCGATGATAGCTATCTCGAAAATTAGAAGGCATAAAAATTTGCTGAAATAAGTAATAATGATTGTCACATGAAACCCTATAAAATGTTTTCACGAAGAAAAGTGTTGCTGTACCTTTTCTAATTCGTAGTACAAACTCGTAATTTTGAGCAAATTTGACGACGCAGTTTTGCAAAGTATGAGAGCCTATTATAAGTTAGCAGTTTAAGTGTCGTGGTTCTCCCCGCAATAAACGGAGGAGGCTGGAAAGAAGAAGACTGCCGCGCCGCGCCGTCGGTCTCTCGTCGAATATCGTCCTCGAGGGGTCAGAACAGGGGCCACCGATACGGTGGGCATCAATCTAATAGTAATGAGCAGTGATGCTGGGCGGAAGACTTTGAAATATACATTATGCGGGGATTATGTTTATGCATGCGAAAAAGGCGGTGAGAGCATTTTTCTTTTGATATGCGTTTCGCGCCTCCCGCGAGGAGCAGCTCTCCGTGCCGCGGGATCAGATTTGAATAAAAGTATCTGCCGAGTCACTCTGCCGGGGAGCAATTCGCCAGCTGCTTTTTACAACTGCGTGCTCTCATTAAATATGTATAGATTCGCGCCCCGAGCGTGTTCCCCCAATTCGGCTGCTCTCTTATATATACCTCTTCGATAATAGAACCGCGCGAACGATTACGAAAAACATATGTTTTAAAGATTGCACGCCGCGGGACAAATACATATCGTACATCCTATCATTTTTTTCCAGATTCGCGCGATCCGGCGCGCACAGCTCATACTAAATCATTAGGATAGATCAGCTCGGTGGAAAAAAAGCGGTAATTTTCAAGTCCAATGCGGTCGCGTGATTTATTTAATCCGCACGACGATCAATGGGTACTGTCAACGCGCGCTTATCATTTTCCTATGTTCCTGTTAAAAAAATAACGTGTAATAATAATTAAATTATTTTGTTGGGGAGATATTTAAATTTTATAGTCATAGATTAATGTAAATTAATCATGAGATTTAAATAAAAATTAATAGATAAATTACCTTAGGGATAACAGCATTATATCTTTAGGAAGACCTTATTTATAAAGATGTTTGTGACCTCGATGTTGAATTATATTTCTTCGATGTTGAATTTGATATTTCCTCGATGTTGAATTTGATATTTTTCTTATTGTTTTGCAAGATAGAATTTCTATTTAATAATTACTTCTTCCTATCATCATATTCTGTATAAATATGATTATTAGTAAATAAATTCGTAAATATAGGTGTCAAAACTGTCCATAGCTAAATGAAAAAACAGTTTACTTTATTATTAACAGAGTACCGCGAAATCTGTCCTACTAGTTTTATTTGCGCCGTCCCTCTAGGTGAACGATTTTAATAATTACCCTGCAAAATTAATCTTGGGGGTAGCCATGAATATTAATGTCAAGTCTTTTTGTCATTAATAATAACATTGGCGCCTTATTTTATCGAGAGGCGACAAAATTCACGCTTACATTTTTCCGTTCAGTCCGTTAAGTCGATAGTTATTTATCGGCTAATTGCTGCGGGCGATAATATCCGTAGACGTCGAAAACATTAACTGACGTGATTAAAAGACAGTAATACATCACCCCATCCAATTCAATCCATGATAACGCACTTAAGATGAATAATATAGATTACCATGAGGGATCAATGAATATGTGATCGCGGGCACTCGATTAAGATTAATTGGTAATTACGCACGGCCGATAATACTTCACCAGAAATAAAAATTCCCTTTAGTATACAGGCCGGTTCAAAAATATATTTGTTCTTTAGGGAATATCTCTATTATAGTTACATGCCACTTATTGTATGTAGACAGCGGATCTTTATGCAAAGTAAAAATGTTCTACCTGAAACATTTTTTATTTCTTAATATGTTCAACGGATTGAGAATAATGTAACAATATTTATAACTTCTTCTAATGTTTTTAACGCTAAATAAAATAAAACATTATTTAACATAAACTAAAATAAAATTATTTACATTTATAATTTATTTGTTAAACTATTCAAAATATGCAATACGCTTTTTAACATGGACAGTTACTCTACTTTTAGCGTATCAACTCAAGATTAGTTTTTTATTATAGTTTTATAGTATACAGGGTGCCCAAAAAATGTTCGAGTTCCTTGAAAGGGGCGGCTTCTGAGGTCATTTGACGCGACATTTTCATTTGCAAAAATGTCTGTTTTAATTAAATCAATTTCTGCTCCTTCTCTTGTTCGCTGCTTCAGCGCGGCGCAGCACCAACGCTAGGCTCAGTGGAATCTGCCATCGCTCGCTGAGGCCTCTCTAATTGGTCCGTGTTTTTCGTTAATAACTCCTTAACAAAAGGGACATTTTTGCAAATGGAAATATAGCTTGAAATGATCTCAGAAGCCGCCCCTTTCAAAAACTCGAACATTTTTTGGGCACCCTGTGTACTATATTTATAGTATATCATAGTTCTAACGTTAACTATAATTTAATCGGAGCTTCGTTTTAATTGGAATCTTACCGCAAGAGTCAACTGTATCTAGAAATCTATGCTTACAAAGCCGTTTGTAGTTATTTTACGGCGTCACACGTGTCGACATTTTTTTTTATAAAAATCGAAATTTACCTAATAATGTTCACTGATTCCGATAGAAGAGAATTGTAACGCGAACAATCGTATCACGTGTAAATTACAAATGTATTCGGATCCATGTCGTTGGACGCTCGTGAATCATCGAACGCAAACTTGGACATACATAAAAATGAATGACTCGCGCGAAACGAGATAATAATGAGACGGTCCGCGCCGTTTCTCGTTACTCACTCAGAACGCATACAAATCCAAGGGGTTCTCTGCAGCAGTTCTCGCGATATTTCATCGGAAGTACAAACACGATGGTGTGGATATCTCAGTTAAATCCAATTTTAATGTGAAGCACTTTTAGTTTGTACCTTCTATTGTAATGTCTGTGAAAATTGAAAGATTTAAATAAGTTGTTTTAAAATAAATAAATAAGTTATTTTTAAATAAAATACTTATTTTAAAATAAGTCTGTAGTGCTCACACTTACATAGGATGTATCCGAAATTATGGTACATACACTCTCTGTCCCAAAAATAATCGGAATGGCTATACAGAAATAAAAATAGTTAAACAATTTTGACCAAAATCATTTTATTTATTCGAAATATTCTCCCTCAGCAGAAATACAGCGATTCGCACGTTCAAGAAGTGCATCAAACGATTTTTTTTATACAGCTGATTGGAATGGTGCTGAGATTTCTCGTCGTTGACCGTTTCCTCTCATCGCCAAATGCAGCTTCGGGAATAGAAAATAGTCGCAGGGAGCCAAATCGGATGAATACAAAAAAATTGCAAATTTGCAAATCGGATGAATACAAAAAAATGTGATGCTTGTTCAAAAAATCAGTGACAATTAATGAACGATGAGCAGGTGCATTATTCATTTTTCGACCGATGTACACAAACTACTGTCACTTAAATGCGTCGTATATTGGCTTCTAATGAACGAAATGTTATGAGATTTGTACAGGTTAGTAAAAACAGTTGACGATTCATAAATCAATCTCCGCCTAACAGATGGCACCACTACTTTCGCTAAACTATGTAGTTTCATTCCGGTTATTTTTTGGACAGAGGGTGTAGAACGGCAATCTATTTGCAGAAATAGAGAAAGGTTGTTCAACTAGACCGTATAATACACATTGTAACAAATAAAGTAAGTGGTGAGGAAATAAATACAGATTTCATATTATCAACATCTACATTAAAATTTTAATTTTTCCAATAAAAAAATTGTAATTCGCAAAATGAGGGTAAAGTAAAAATAAACGAGTAATAAAATAAAATATTATATTACAGTTTCTGGCTAAATCGTAACTTTTGAATTTTGGAATTTTAAAACCTCATCAACAGCGTCCCTAGCTGCAATCTGTCACCGATGGCGAGGTAACAAGTTCTCTCAAAAAGTGAGGTTATTGCTGTTTCCTTATAAATGTCTGTATTTATTCGGCAGTTTATAGAGTAACTAAATTATTGATAAAATTGTATTCCTTGTTACGCAGTGATTCTGTAGCGATTAAATGGTTGTTTAATGAAAACAAAATTGGCGTCATCCAATGTTGTTTTCTTGCGTTCATTGGAAACATAACTTTTGCTGTATCTTAAGTCGTGCTCACATGAGATTCTGAAATCGTACGTCGTCGGGGAGTTAATATTCAAATGTTGTGTGGTAAACGCGGAGGGCCGAATGAGAGTGCAACGGGCATCGCAGTCTAAATGACTACTGTACGGAGCAATTCGCAACACTTTAAGCGGGAATGATTTGTTCGGGTGCTTCAGGTAGCTGTTTACGAGCGGAGGACCATCATCAGGGCCTCGGTGAATACACATCCGATTTCTTTAGGCCGCGAGCGTCGCGAGCTACGCGACTCCACAGCAGAGCAGAGCAGAGCAGAGCAGAGCAGAGCAGAGCAGAGCTGAGCTGAGCTGAGCAGAGAAACGTGAATGTAGGTAAGCGCGACTCATCGGGCCCGACACCGGTTAGGTCGAGTTGAATCGAGTTGATAAGGTTAACTGAGAGCTACGGGGGCGTAGGGAGGTCAAGTGACCATGTGGGCGGCACTGTTCGTCGTCGTCACATACCGTCGCGATTAACTCCGTGTCGCTATACATACAGTCTACGTATGCACGTCTCTGTAAACGCGGCTTTCGGCCCGAGCGCGAACCTCTGATTAGACCAAACTTCCGATTAAACTGCCCCAAGAACGCGTTTAACGCTTCGTTCACCGACTTTTCTCACCTAGACTCTGCGAAACTCGTGACGAACACTCGAGTACTCGAGATTCATTGTACCGCATGTTTACAACTAATAGATCATCTGACAAAAAAAAGAAAGTGGACAATTGAACGGACTATGCCATTAATTTTGGAGGTAACAGGTTATTACGTTAACGAAACCGATACATATTTTTATTTTTTTTTTTTTTATTACAATACAATTCTGTACGAAATGCTAATAACTGCAGTCATACCATTATTGAGAAATGTTACCGATATTTTTATACCGACAATTAGTACTACTTATTTATTACTAAATTATCCTCCATTCTCTATTATTTTTGGGGCAGAAGTTCATCCTTCTGTTTCTGGTTAAATGTCCGAAACTTGTTGCACTATTTTTGACACTAACAATAAGAATGTTTACAATTCCTGGAATTATCAGATCTGCTAATAAATAGATGACTACATGTAAGTTTTAATATAGTGTATTTATATGTATTGAACAATATCAGCTTTCAATTTTTTAAAAATTGGAGCCTTAAAATTGAAAATTTAATATTTTAAAGTTTTTATACCAACTAGATTTCTATAATTCTGTATCATTCGTGTAGGTTGTAAATAAATTTTACTATTTTATTATTGTTTTATTTTTAGAAGCTGCAACAATTAAATGAAAAAGTGTAATTCGGTAATAATAGTAGATCTAATACTATTAACGAGGGTTAATATCGTTAAATATGAGGTCAGAAATGCATAGACTGTGATCACCCACTGCATAATTAGACTAGTAGAAATTCTAGCCTGTCTAGAGTGCTATTTACATGAAGACTTGATGCTAAACCAATTAAGTACTAATTTTAAAGTAAACTCTTTTGGAAATTTTTGCTTTAAACATTTTCAACTTTATAGGACAATACAAAGAAAAATTTAATGAAAGCAGTAAACTATTTCAATAAAGCTACTTCTACTAACTAATTTATAAAGCAATTTTTGTTTCGAAACTTTTGTATTTAACCTGTGTATAAAACCTAACGAAATTTAAATTTCAATAACAATAACATTTCAGTAAATCTTAATGTATATTTAAAAATTTGTATAATAAATTTTTATTTTTACTAAAGTAAAAAGTTTACTGAAAGTTCATCAGATTTTTCTATTAGAAATTCTTATATGTACTTCTGAAGACCATGAAATGCGTAGTCTAATAATGAGTATGTGTGCATCGTGAATGCATCGTAAACTTTGGTGTGAACGCGACATAACCACGAACAATTTCAAACAAGCTGTGCCAATTGGAAGGATAACTGCGTCCGAGTTGAATAAGGGTTCTCAGCGTCTCTACTTGACAATTGTCTATTCAAAAATGTGATTTGTTATGTTCCGTTTATTATTCTTTAGTGGTGCAATTTTCTTATGCTACTTATCTAGAAACCGCTCGATATTCATCGATCGAAACGTAAACTATGCGTGTCGTGTTAAACGTCGGGGGTACTACTTCACGAGTAGGTCAGTAGCCAGTCATGTATGAAGCCATTAAGCAATCAGAATACCTATTGTACTTAGGCTGATTAACAATGACAGTATGGTAAATACCTTGTCCGATGAATACTGATTGTTTAGAGACTTCATCTGCTGTAAGTACCAATTGAGTAAATATAATAGAAACTTTTTTCGACAAATGTGTTCTCGCAAGTTAGGTTAATTTTTTTACATGTTTTATTCAGTAATTACTTATTATTTTGTTCATAATATCAATCACATTATGTTTAAGGACTAGATCTTCATGCGAAATAAAAATTTTCAACGTCTACTGTAAAAAATGGGAGCTATATGCAGGTTGATTTTTTGCGTTAATAATTTTACCGAGGCTGAAATAATATATCGACAGTCACCTAATTCTCTAAACTCGTCTACGTACTGCCTTATGTTTCACATATTCGTTATTGTCATAAATGCACAAACCAGCAATTTGTAGTAATTATTTTTTAAAGAAACATTAATTTTAACAACTAAAATACGCCAATAAAATTAATCACATATTACAGTGATCCAAATTTCACGAATTTTAAAGTAAGTAAAAAAATAAGATTACGACTATTTTTAGTACAAAAATGTTAAACGCTAAAAATAATATTATAGCCTGTTTCTTTATATCTTCTTTAGTAAAACATTGTAATTTTTGGGTTCAGGAGACTCGAATAACTAATAAATTTAAGAAATACAAGAACCACGGATGTACTGTTACTAGATATACCAAGAAAACGTATGGTTCTGGTTTATAGAATCGTTCGTATATCAACATGAATGATTCCAGTATTCGAGTTTCCCACGTATCGATAAATTCTAACGTTGAACCGGCGTGCAAGTGAAAACTGTCGCGTCCATCATCCTCAGCACATAAATATCGTAGAAATGCTTCTCGCCACCATCAGCATCACAAATGGCGGCGGCTGCGGCGGGTGTGCGCCGAGAGCGTCGCAAAATATCGGCTGGAAATGTACTGGCTCGATAAATTTATTTCTCCTATCGATGAAATCGGGTTGACAAACGGCCGGGCACAATAAGAGCGCAATGACGCGCGGTGATGCGCCGCGATGCGCTGCGTCGCGTCCGCGGCCGTTCTTTGCGCGTCTCGCTACCTGCTGCGCCGTGACTTTCGCCGCATGGTGTGGTGGTGCATGCCGTCGAATGGGTGTCCTTTCTTGCGGGAACTGGTCCGCGTTCCCTGAAGGGTTGATAATACGCCGATTAAATTGAAAACAGCAAAGCTAATTGCGCTACGCCTGTATTATTCATTGGATCCAGCGGTGGGGCTCCAGCCGGTAGGGATGGGATCAACTTCAATGTGGACTTATGTACGAAACCGAGCCAATTTCAATACTCGCAAGCAGTGTCCTATGAGGTTGTTGCGAATTGAATGTCCGACTTTAGAACGCGGATCTTCTGAAGCGTTTCGATCAAGAAATACTATTACAATTTGCGAGTTTATTATACGTGATTTTAAAGTACAAAGCTGGTCTTAAGCAATTTTTATTTGGATATACAATTTTACTTTTAAATAAAGTCTATTTCAATGCCAATCAATGTGATTGTCGAGTATCCATCGCAGAATGTACCGATTAATTGGCACACTAATGTTACTTTCTTGTTCGTTTTTGTCAGAAATGCATAAAACCCGCGATCTACCCAAAAATAGACGAATCTAGAAGTGCCCACTTGAAATAAGTAAGAAGAAATGCATTTTCAGGCGACCTAAATAATAAAAATCGACAGCGATTGTTAAGCACCTCTACATAAGCATGCGGCACGGTAGTAGCCAAAGCTCGCGGTTTCGCCCTCTTACTTGTGCGGTACGCGACCGAATACGGTGGTTATTTGAGAAAAACCACGACTTTCCTTCTACTGCCGCGTTCTTACCGCGTACATGCGTTCAACTTGGTGTAATTGTTACTTGTTTTTGTCGCGCCGTCGGTGATTCCCCTTAATGCTTTCAGAAATTTGTTGAATTACAACACGCGCGACGTATTGGGGCATAATGTGGCGGTTTTTATTGTTATCAAGGGATCTGCCGTTACAAGAAACGATTTCTGGCCAAACAAGAAAGACCGTTCTCTAATATGGCTTTAAATATTTATTTTGTAAATACGTATGCACTTTCCGAAAACGAAACAAGACAATTCAGGACATGAAAATATTCAATTATTATTTTTGTTGTCACCATCACAGTTTAGTATAAACATTTCTTTCAAATCTGATGGGAAATTAACAATTGCAATTCCTTTTGAAAAATAAAAATTTTCAACTTAATATGTTTAATAGGTTGAAAATAATAGAACAGTATTTTTAAATTCTTCTAATGCTTGTACTGTTTTAAATAACAAATGCATAAAATCTACTGCCTACTGATCCTTGTCCCCAGAAAGACCAAACCTCGAGGTCCACCATTTTACGTGAAATATTATCAATGGCTCTTTTATTCAACTATTAAGTTGAAATAAAAGCTCGTAGCGTTTTTGGATTAAGATTCAAAGAAAAAATTAAGATACTTATTCATAGGTTTATTCAACAACATGATAAGTTACCCTCAAAAATTGCAAAAAGAGGATTTTAATCAGAAGTTTTAAAATTTTCGTTCCAGCCGAATACTTGCGAGGAACGTACGAGGGTTAAGGAAATGCATAGCTCGTGCACCGAAATATTAATTCGATCATTTGATTGATAATAATCGGGTCCAGACTTTCCCAAACTTTCTCGCAACAGTTGACGCGTTGAAACGTTGAGCGTCGTTCCGCCAGTTATCGGCAAAACGAAGAGGAGCGTAATGATACGACCGCGAAAACGTGGAAAAGCATCGGGACGCGTGGTCGTCGAATTGTTATTAATAACAAGCGGGGCCGGCTCGTAAATCGCGGCTAACGATTCCGAAATACGGCTGCACGGTCGGCTGAATGATAATCGCCCCTAATAACACACACGAAGTGCCGCGCCGCGCCGCATCGGCTTCGGATGCGAAACGGGGGATCGCGCGGCACCCGAAAAGTATCACGGCATACCTCCACGCTTCGGTACATTGAAATCTTTCTGGAAACGCTGCTGGAGGAAGTCGGCGGAGAAGGGGTAGCCGCTTTGAGACGAGGAGACGGGAACGGCGGCGGCAGTTTGCGTCGACAGCCACTTGCCGAAACGACCCGGTACGCACCCCGTGAAACGCTAAAAGGCTAAAAGGTTTCCGTCACCGGACGAAACGACCGGCTACGATCGGTACGATGCCGACGCGACGACCCAGGTAGGAGGGTTTATTCCAGAGGACGGTATTATAACTTACCAGGTGGTATAACTCGGACGAAGACGAGGAATTAGCAATTTTTACCGGTCGCCCTGGCATGGCACCGCGTCCGGGAGCGCTCCACGAGTTCCAAAGGGAACGGGCCCAGGCCCGGTCCCGGAGCCCGATAAACTTTCGAGGCAGAATGATGATAAGTCTTATGCATAATTTCCCCGGGTGTACACCGCGAGATTGTACTTGAGATCCGATAAAAATTATATGATATAATGTGGTACCGGGTGATTCGTAGCCGGCGGCCGATCGGCGCTCGGACCAGCCGATTCGTATCGTATGGCGTTTTTTATCGGGCTCTCTCGGGCTCGAAAGACGATTACTCGGTGGATCATGTCTTTAAGCCGCGGTGCCGACGATGTTTTCTCTCCCCCGTGGACAGCGATGCCCGAGCTATAACGTACGCCATAAAAATCCTTAAACGAGATAAGAAGCTTGTTAATCGATCCACCGTGAACGAATAACTGCCCGCTACAAATGGCAACGATAGTTTGACTGTGACTGAATAAACGTACCCGGACCCATCGCGACCGATAATTTCCGTGATTATATGCGGGCCGTTTCTTGTCGCGACGAGCCAACGATCTGCCGCGACGTTGACGAGGACTCTTCGATCGGTAATCGCACTGTTCTTCCCCTTTTTTGGCTTTTCTTACGCATTGCGGGATGTAGTACATGCGGGGATGTTGTAGCACCGCCGCGCCGCCGCGCCGTGCCGCGTGGATTGATATTAATGCGTTCAACCTTCCTACTGCGAATGCAAAGTCCTGCGGCTCTTACGTTATTATTAGACTGCGATATGCAATATAAAAATTCATTCGCTCCAAATGCGAGAAATAGAAGCCAAGTAAGTTGGAGCTAGCACATTGATATTATTAAATTCTTCTGATCTACAGTTTTGAACTGTACGTACTCAGTTTTGTCAAATTTAAATGAAATACGCAGTTCAGTTATTATTAATACTATTACAAAAATTTATGGCTATCAGGTTATTATGAATATATTTATTAAACCGTGCGACTGTTAGATTATTGTTAAGGCATTTATCCCTGTAACCGATTATTATTAATACCTTTCAAAAAATTAGTAGCTATAATCGAGATATTTATTTACTCAACTCTATTTTTTATATTCATGTTTTTTTTCTTTATTTGATGCTCATTATTTACTGAATTATTTTTAAACAAATGTAACCAATACACTTTAGGAATATCACGCATCTTCAATAATGTTTGAGTCTCTACGACTTTAATCAAAGTGAAACGATTTTAGTAACCAGCAAAACAAGTATGATGTATTATATCCTGCCATAAGTAATAAAAGCTTTTTCTGTAAGCAATTTTCAATTAATGGGGCAAATATTGTACAAGAATGTTTGCACAAATGGTTCGAGAAACCATAAAACCTTTCACGCTGTAATAAATGCTGTAACGATATCGACTACTTTTCTTTGCAGTATTTAACGAGTTACCAGTTCTTGAATTATTATACATCTAATGCATTTATATTGCCGATTATGGAAGCCATGAAACCATTTTAACGCATTTGTATTATAAAGTGCAATAAAAATGGTTAACCGTGAATTAATGAAAATAGGATAGCATTATTTTATTACTAATTTTTTCATTTATGTAAATTATAAATATGTAAAAGTTTACTGTTTAGTCGTAATCTATAATAATCTTTATGTATTGCAACAGGATTTTCAATTTTTAAGTTTTTGAAGATATTAAGGGATTGTTTTCTTAAACATTATAGTGTTCATGTTACAGTATTTTTATCGTAAGTGAGCAACAATAACGAAAAAATCGACGCTGCTAATCAAACGTACAAGAATGTTGAGCTGAAACTCAGAAGGAAGTGAAAAATGCTTCGAAATGCAAGGCACGTAAAAATTGTTTCGCGCGAAAATATTCAGTGGACAAGTGTGCGAAGAGTAAACCTTTATCGTGTCTGTCAGTCACAGAAGTAGTTTATTAACGCGAAAATAATGTTATCTGTTTAGCGAGTCCCTCTTTTAGTAGAAGGAAGTTAATTAGGCTGCGGCAATTATGCAAAGTGTTGCGACCACTGTCCTCGCTGATAAGTTACAGCCATTGATTGTCGCTGTTACAAGATACTTTGAACACTGTATCTTCTTATCTCTCATTGATTCTTCTTTTTTACGATCTGCCCACGAAATCTTTTCATTAAGAGAAAGTTGAGAGCAAGATAGATATTTATAGAATACATTTGGACCGATTTACATACCTGTAACAGCATCGATTTTCTATTTGGCAGCATTTTTTAAATTCCCGACACATGTAAACAATATTTATACCGTTAGTGTTCTTCTTATCTAACAATTTACTCCAATTAAAAGTTTCTACTACCTGCCTAAATTGATAATGTCATTCTGAATGTCAAAAATGTATTTTCAAAAATATGTATTGTCATTCTAAAAGTGATTTTTTATAAAAAATATTTTTTTTAAATTTTGTATATTGTAATTTATAGGCAACAAAATGCTAATGAACTTTCATTCCAAATATTTTTGTATTAGATTATCGATACGAATATAATTATTGATTACTATCGATACTTCATAAAATAATAATAAGCATTCAGTGTAGTTTCACTGTTTTCTGATGGTTATAAATTACATATAGACAGTGGATCTTTCTGCAAAATATAAATTTTTTACCTGAATTGCGATAAACTAGAGTGAATTAGAATTAATGTTTTTCCTTAATATATTTAAAAGGTCGAAAATAATATTTTCAAATTCTTCTAATGTTTTTACTGTTTTAAATTACAGCTACTTATTTTTGAAAACCGCTGTCCAGTAATAAGTCATGAGTAAGTACATGAAAAAACAACATTGTTCACTATTTTTCAGGAATTTAACTATCTCAACAAACAGAAATATTTCATTTCAGACAAACTTTTCGAACTCAGTCAGCTTTCCGTGGCAAATAAACCACTGCGCGACGCTGGTAGGTTTCCTGTTGAGTTTTCCAAAGAGCACCGGGAATATTCAGTTCAAGCGGCAGTATAATTCACGTGTCGGCTTACGCGTTTGTTCACAATAACGCGGAAAATCTCCGCCAAGACGCGGCGGCATTGCCGGCGATCTATCGCCGCGGAATATCCTCGTTGGCCTGTGGACCCTTTACTCGAGAGGCAATACCGTCGGAGTTCCAAGTGAACCATTTATCCTGCTCACCTACAAAATAAATACTCTGGCACGTCACCGCGCGGAGCAAGTAAATCGCCACGGTGCCGCGACTCTTTCCCGAGCGGTCCATCATCCCAATTACAGGTAAAACCGTGGTGTTGCTGGTGGATTTCTCGGGCGCGCGAGCCACGCAGAAGGTTCTCCCACGCGCGACGGAACAAACGCACGATTGCCAGCTGACGAGGTCGAGGCGGAGAAATGGACGAGTGCGGTGGCCTGTTGGAAGGCCGTCCTCGTTCCGTATTCGAAATATCGGGGGCAGGATAGATAACGGGGCGAGGAAAGCCGAGGTGTCTCCGAGTGGAACTGTCCTATTACCAGGCAATACGGTAATGAATCTCCGATCGGATGCAAATGAGCCAATTCGGGGGAATATGGTGGCGCGGTGGGTACAGGCGGGTACGGGCGGATGCAGGCGGGTAGGCCCGAGCCGGGCAACAGTCGGTGTGGTATCGGGGCCCGTGTAAAGGGTCGGAGCAAGGGCCGAATGGCTCGGGGGCACGTGCACGCACGAATACATTAACACGCGCGTGCTTCTGACGGACTGCGAGCAGCCAGGGAGCCGTGGTGCGGATACCCGGTCAACAACACACGCAGACGTTTAGGCGCCACGGCCTTCGAGCCAATAAATCCACGCTGCCTCATTACTAAGCTTGTCTCTTTAATTGAAATCTCGTGTTTTTCCGAGCGGACTTTTTTTGCCGGTCCCGCGAGTTCCAGCTTTTATTTAAACTCCGCGCGACACCTCGCGATATCTTTCCCTCGCCGCACCCGGCCCAGATGCCACCGCTTTCTGTCTTCTTCTTGTACCCGCGCAGGCCACGGGCCCCCACGATTTATGCGTCTCATTCGGCCCGGCATACGTTCCGTGATCCGTTTCGTCTCCTCGCTCTTGCTAATCGCTTCGTCACGTCCAGTCGTGGTTTTTCAGCAAAACGCGCCTCGACCGGACCGTTTCAGTTAACAGGCGACAAACTTCTTGCGAATTCGATGGTAATGATGGCCGCGTCACTGTTCCCCTTCGCAGGGAGCTCGGTGCACGAGCCCCAGGGCTTCAACCCCTTGTCTTGGGTGTTCTCCGGCAGTTCGGTTCGTTGCAGATCAAGTTCTTACCGAAGTAGTAGGGCCATCGTAGAAAGTAGCATTTCTAATACCTTGGCCAACGAGGCAGTGAACGCTCGAGTGCGACAGAGTGTGGCCGCTCGAATGCGTCGTTGGTGTCACCTTTCTCGGATAGCAAAGAACGCACTCCTGCTTCGTCTCGTTGGACCTGGTGTAGAAGTGGATGCTGGAAGAAAAATCACAATGTTGCGAGAATGTTTATTTAAGCTTTTAGTGATCTTGCAATTATAGATTGTATTCAAAGAAAGGCAAGAAGAACTGAGGTAGTAGACATTTTACCACAGTTAAACTTTATACGGTTATCATTATAATATGTCCTTACATAATAAAGTCAATTTGGTTATTTCCTATGAAAGCGTTTTTATAAACACAATAATTGTGAAACAACAAAAGCGATTATTTGGCCGCGGTAGGTTTACTAGTAAGACAGAATCCCATAGATTTATTTGAACTTGAGAAACGGTTAATATTCTAATTTTATTACATTTAATTTACTAGTTGCAGTATTTTACTCTTGACTCGATTTTGGGGATAAAAATAAATATATTTCCCGTTACCGGAAAAAAAGAATAAAGTTTAAGAAGTCAGAAATTTTAATTCTTTGTTCAAGAAGACTAGCGGTGTGAAAACAGCATACCTTTGTTACACCTAGAAGCCTAACTACCGTGTTACGGTAGGGAGAGACACGTCTATTGTATTTTCTTCAATCTTAAAGGCACTGGAACGAAACCCTGAAGAAGTATACTTCTTCGGACGTGAAATGCACTGACCCGTAAAAAGATTGTGGGTGGAGCCCGCGCGTAAAAAAGTTGAAGAACTTAATTTCTATACAATATCGACGGTTAATGCTTCAGCACGGCAATCGGTACAATGGAACGTGTTCTACGGTCCATTACTAATTTCGATTGTCTCGGCAAAGAGCCGGTTTATCGAGCGATTTTGGTCCATTGTGTGTAGGGTGCTGCGCGAATGGAACACATATTTTTACGCGAAATGGCGAAAAGTAAAAAAGCGTGTTCGATTAAAGCGTGAAGGTGTCATGGCGCAATATGGAGGGGAAAGCGGCGTTATCGAGCCGAACGCACACGGCGCGCTAGTCCCTTTCGAAAAGCTAATTTCAATTCCATCCATTTTTATTGGCACAAAGTGATTTCGATCGTGGAGTCGCCGATGTGTATTTCGCAACAGGCCGAGGAATGTCATAACGCGTGTCACTCTCGGACGCGTTTCTTACCTGAAAAGTCGGTCGCGTTCGAGCGTTTTCTTCGTGACTAGCGAAGCGTAATCTTAACCAGGTTAACGTAAAAAGCCTAATCATTCGTTGGACACCGGTTTTTCAATAGGAACGCGACGAATACGCATACGCTGGAGAAATTTCACCGTGGAATTGGACGATTTCGCGGGAGTCGATTGAGATCGAAAGCGTCTTGCATCTCTGATATTCGTCGTACGCTGGATCCGAAAAGTATTTGAACAAATTTCTGATTTTCCAGAAATTTTCTGGAAAACTTGCTCTTCATTTTTGTTCCATAAAACAGTGGAAAAAAAATCGTACTTCAATTTTCAAGATGTCGTTGCAGAGGGGAGGATTCGCTCGTCAAATCTATTGAAGAATTCATTCGCGAAAAACATTTTGAATGTTTTTACAGAGATTTCAATTTATAGTATTTTTCAGGAAAAATGGGTCTTCAGTTTCTCATCTGGTACATCATGTAATACTATCTTAGAGAAAAATGAATAATGATGTGCGAAAATAGAATCTTCAAGCTTTAAAATGAGGCCAAGTTGATTGCTGTACGATTATTTCTTACGAAATTATAGCAGGTTAAATATCGTCAATGTCGCGAGAATAAGAAATTTTATGTTCAAACACTTTTTGGATCACTTTTGGATTTTTGTATAAATATTGCTTTTCTACTGGAAACGTATTAACCCTTAAGTGAACTATTGGGGTAGGTGACGGTCTACTCAAATTTATGCTAATCGTTATTTAACGTGTAACTCTTAGCAATATTTGTGGATTTCGATAAAATTTTGTTGTCTCACTTGAGATGAATACTAAATATGAATGAATGGAATTATTGCATTTTTAAAGTACATTTTGTAGGCCCACTGAAGGGTTACCACTAAACCTACTACTGTCGCTCAAATGACCGGTTTTATATCTTTCATTTTACAATTATTGAAATTATAAAGTTACTTACATGGAAATTGATTCGATAAATATTTTGATCCAAGCACATATTGAAAGAAAAATTGCACAAAATCTAAATAAATGGTGCCTTGTCATTCTCATAAGCTAAAACATTTTAATCGGTTTTAGTGCTTGGTAGGTTTACTGTTAATAATAGGCAAGTGGGGGAAATAGGAATAGAATAATAAACCAACAAGTAGTTGAAGATAAGCTTCGTCGAGGGCAATAGTAAAATAATAAGTAGTTAATGCTAAGCTAGCGCCGCAGTGGCAAAAGAATATGCAACTGTGGATCCGAGATAAATGCCAAAAGCTTGCATCGGTAGGTCAAGCCTTAGTGATGTAGCGAGCCGCCCAGCTAGATCGCCGCGTCGCGTCGCGTCGCGTCGACTTAAACATACATTTTCGTGGGACGTGATCAAGCGGAGAGACGCACACGACGAAAGAAAGGTAAGAAGAACGCGAAGAAGGAGGAGGAAGGAGTCGATATCAATTTATCTCATCGAAAAATAATCGTCGAAGCTACCGGAGCGCGCGGCAAAAGCACGGCCGCGAAGAGCGGGCCGGTCGCAGGCGGGTTTGCTCGTTAAAGATCACAGCTGAAATATCGCGGGCCGTGTTCGGGTATATTTGAGCCAGACTTCTGGTTACGTGTCCTCGGGGCTGTCGCCGGGAAAAAAGTTTGAGTCCCTTGCAAGACAGCATCCTGCCGGTCAGTGATCCTGGCGACGCGTCGGCTCGGCCGTGGCCAGGCCGTTTCGATGTAGGTAGGTATATTCAGCACGGGCATGGGCACGATCCATGATCCACGGGATCCACGTTCCAAGTTGCGGACGCTACGGCAGCCCAGGAGCACTCTCTCTCTCGACGACCCGTTCGATGGCGGATCAAGCGGGGAAGCATAGCTGGCGCATTATCACATACGTTAAGTTTTTCTGGCTCTATTGGCCCAGAGCCGGGCCACGAAAAACGACTGATTAATCGAACCAACACGGCGAACATTCTTGCGGCCGCATATACAGCCACGGGAACCAGTAGCGGACCGCTGCACTGGCTGCCTGCCTGCCTGCCTGCCTGCCTGGTACCAACACCACACCCTGCGCTCCTACATTCGCACGGATGTCGGGAGAAGAGACACGAGCGGCTCTCAGAAAAACTCTCCCAATACCATCGGGAGGCCAGTTCCGCCAATGTCTTCGGGACGAAAACCGGAATGCGTTTCTTAGGGGTCTCTCGGTGCATCGCGTCCTCTGAACTTACAATTAACGCGGTACAATATCATACGCGCGCGCGAAAAAAATTGATCGCCATGCGGTTCAACGAAACCGTCGCGTCGCGTCGCATCTCGGTAGGACTTGCGGTGGATCCTCAAATTATATCGGAGCCACTCGCATAAATTAACCAGTTCGCCGTCAACTGTGAAATTCAAGGAATCCCAGGAGATCGAAGGGGTTTAACTGACCCTCGTCCGTCTCTCATTTTTACATATTAAACTTTTAAGATTTTCATCGAACGTGTAGCTATAGCCAACGCCGAAGGAATTGAACATACATCTGTTACAGCTATTATGATTGTACATTCGGAGAGATCTACGAGCACTATTCAATTTTCATCATTGTCTTCTAAGAAAATTATATTATGTTAGGCTAGATGAACTTCTACTGTCCCAAACAACTGATACGAAAAGCGCTAACCGATATAAATAGAAAAACTTGTGGAACATCCATGGCCCGGGCAGCTTGCGGCTCGCGAGCCACAGAAGACTCTTCTCCCTGCTCCTGGGTCCTCCTCGCTAAACTCCTGTGTAGGAGGAGAATTGGGGACATTAGGAGGGGGCATGGTAGGGGCAATATGAAATAGTTGATAGTGGGGGAACCGGTTGACTGGTAGTGGGAGTCGTGCCAAATCTACGATAAGATAGAGTATGAATGGAGCATAAGTTCATGGAATAAATCGAATGAAACATGGAAATCATCAAATCAAATGAACCCAACATTTATAGAGCTCGTAGCGTCAAGGAATTACCAGGATCGTTAAAAGTTTGTCATAAATTCCACCGTACAATCTGTCACTTACTTTTAAATTCTGTAAATAAACAAAGTGAAGCGGTTGTAATAGTCAAGTTGTTTTCGTAGCAAAAGTTCACGCTGCCATCGATAAGAAATCCGCAGATCAGAATTACGTAAATAAGGTTTCACCGCCTTGTTACGTTGAAATCGCTAAACGTAGGTTTCACTGGTAACTTCCCACAAGCAAGCTTGATTGACACGTGTATTAACCAACAACAACGTTGATGGACACTATCCTCGACCAACGATAAGAAGCGTATAAATACTTTGACAATTTCGCGGCAAGAATACGTACATTGAAAGTACATTACTATCGGTTAGTGTTGCTAACGGGCAATGCAGGTGTCAATCAAACTTGGTTTCGGTGACTACACGCCAGCCAAAGTAATGTCGGTGAAACCAGTTATTTCAATGTATCTTTACCGCTTGTTGCACGTCATGATGTCTCCAGTCTGAATTTCTATTGGCCTCTAAAACGTAAAAACAGGGACTTTGTTCATTTCTTCATAATTCATATCTGAATTACTGGCGTATTTACGACACAACTGATTATTTAGGTTTCGCTACTGGTGTTTTGCTGCTTTTATTTCTTGAGTGCGAAAACCTTTGTACTTTTTACAGAATAAATTGCACAAATCATTTTAACATAGAAAAATTTTATTCTATATCATTTACTTATTTTAAAAAATATTTTACGTTAAAATACACTCCTTTTCTGATTGTACTGGCATTTATCGACCACCCTATATGTATAAATACGGGTTATCTGTGACGGGTCGAAACAGACCCTGTCATTTTTTGGTACTAGCGCAGAAGGAACGACTGTAGGAGGAAGCATCTAAATTTTATTTAAAAGTTTTTCTGTTAATCAGATTATAAATAGTGAAGGGGTTGAATAGTTGGAGTCGATGCTGTTGGCACCTGAAGGCGCTTTAATAATTACTATGCATACAATACAGGTGGCGCCTATAGGCGGTTCATTTAGTTCGTTCCGCTGGCACTAGCGGCGCTTATAGTCGTTCACATCGTTGAACCGAACTGAAGGAGCGCGGAAAAACTTGTCCGTAATGATTGCAAGAAATTTTACTTGTTCAGTGTGAAAAATGTGCGACGACTGCCACGTTGACTCCCGTGCACATCGCGTCGTATGTATACGATCTGATTCTGTATCATCTTTCGTAGCGAGAGAATTAATCTGGGTTAGGTTTAGAGTAAGCAATGGCAAGTTTCATAGATAATTATACACGAAAGTTGTTGTGGATAAGATTAACAGATGCAGGCGGATATTTATGCAAATTCTAAATGCTTATTTTATAAAAATCAGGATGAGGAACAGGATCAATTTATTATTTAGAGTATAATATTAGAGAATATTATTAATAGATAGTGCCGTTTGAAACATTAAAAACATTAGAAGAATTAAAAAATACTGTTTTATTATTTTTTTTACTGTTTATTCATTGTATATGGGATGGATAAAAACGATAAACAGACTATAGTAAGACTGCAGCGGCGGAACTACAATACGCAAGACCCCGTAATCGGAGGGGCCCAAAATTTTTGCATTATCTTGTAATTTCTCTAAAATTAGCCCTCATTACAATTAAATTAAAAGTACACTGACAGAAAATAACACACTTTATGCGTTAATTGGATGTTTAAAATTCTTGTTCCTAAAAAGCATTAAAAAATCTCAATTCTATAAAAATATCGAAAGAAATAAGGTGGTCCAAAATTATATTTTGCGTTGGGAGGGGGGGGGGGGAGAGTAAGAGTAAATTTCAAGAAAATCTGAGCATTAAGGGGTTAAATAGTTGACTACACATCACGAATTCCAAAATTTTTTTAAACGTGAAACGCATGTTAAAAACGCCGACGGCTGCTGAAAGGACTTTTCCTTTCGCAGTTCGTAGTGGGACAGAAAATGCCACTTGTTATGCCGACACATCGCTTAGTTATTACGTCACGCGTATCCGTTCCCCCTCGTTCGGCAGTTCTGCTTTGGCGAAACGGCCGTTTCTGCGTTTGAGGCGTCGCCACCCCCTCGTGCTCGCGACCTCACCCCCGGAAACTGTCGTTCCGCTCGTGGCCTCGCGGCTGATCAGAAAGCAGCCCGTCCTCGGGACAGACATTCCGTGCAGCCGGTGTAGCCGAAGTTAAACTTTACACCGTTTCGTCGCCGAATCGCCCCGGACACGTGATCGCGCCATGTGTGGATGCAAACTTCCCCCCTCCCCCCACCCTGTCCACATACCATCGCCGCTACCGTAGGGCACGTTTGCGGTACGCCCCCGCACCCTGGCTCGCATTAAAGAATTTCGTGCTATTTCGACGGAAAATCTATTTCCCGTATCTGCTAGAGCTGTGTCGCTTTTACAGCGTTCGTGTATCTCCAAATTGCAAATAGCACTGCCAGTCAAATGACCGGTTTTTATATTTTTCATTATGCAGTTATTGAATTTATGAAGTTACTTACATAGAAATTATTGCATTATTTACATAGAATATATTGCAATAA
Source organism: Lasioglossum leucozonium (assembly GCA_028454225.1). Classification (NCBI taxonomy): domain Eukaryota; kingdom Metazoa; phylum Arthropoda; class Insecta; order Hymenoptera; family Halictidae; genus Lasioglossum; species Lasioglossum leucozonium. The sequence goes on along the minus strand of CM052206.1, from coordinate 625,961 downwards.
AAATTGCTCAAAACGTAAATAAATAGAGCCTTATCATTTTTACAAGCTAAAACATTTTAATCGCTTTTAGTGCTCGGTAGGTTTAGCGTTAATGTTACGCTCTTCCGCGTAGGAAGTCTTCTCTGGACAAAAACTGTACGATTTCGCGCATTCCTTGAGAACACGATAATTTCTGAACATTAGACCAAGTGGCAAAGTGCGCGTAGTACTACGTGTGGTAGAAAAACAAGATACAACCATTTATTTCAGGTAAAATAATTTGCATTTCCTCCACGACGATTACGGAGTTCGTGGCTAATAAAATTTGAGTAGCTCGAAAGACCTCATCATCAATATTGCACGCAAATCAACGCGTAACCTTCAATTTGCTGCACGCGATGCGGATCATCATCAATGCGAATCTTTTCTGAAATAATACCGTTGCTCACTTAAGAGCACTCGAGACAAAAGAAAAAGAAACGATGGTCCCCGCTAAAGTATTCGAAAATTGCTGCCGTAAATTAGAAATGAATGTTCCTGCATTATAAATAGATTTTCTTGCCATGTAATTACACAAACAGGCTCCTTTAATTTATGAATTAACTCCACTGACATCTTGTGCAGATGACGTCAACAGTTCAGAGGTAAAACGTTGGTAAACACTACGTGTTTGTTTTTGGACGTCAACAAATTCAAAACAGAAGACACTCCTTTTGTTCGAGGATTGGTTAACTTGAACACAAGAAAAAATTTGAAAGCTACATTGAACTATTGTTGAACGGTCTCTTTACTGCCCAGATTTATAAATTATTGTTAAAAGCAACAATTTAAACCACGTTTAATTCGTCTTGATCCACGCTGACATTAGAAAACGTAAAACGTTCCATTTAAATACCTGAAGATCATTTTTGTTTCTCGGAGGATAAAGTAAATATGTCTAAAAGATTTACATAGGGTATCGTGTTGCCAGTAACATTTGTATTTCCAAGCGCACTAAAGTATTACGTGTTGAACTGTTATTGAAGCCAACGGCTGGACTTTCGCTCGGGGGACCAAAAATTTTCAACTTTTCTGAATGTAATATACAATTCGACGAAAGAAATGATAAACCTTAAATTCTAGTGCGCGGAATCCAAGTTTCAGTGTGCGGAGTTCACTTGTTTAAAAGTTATACACGAATAAAGTTGCTCGATCTTGGATTCCGCGCACTAGAATTTAAAGTTTTATCATTTTTTCGTCGAATCGTATAATATTACATTCGGAAAAATAAAAAATTTTTGGTCTCCTGAGCGAAAGTTTAACCTACAAACCAACATCATCGAATGTCCTATAGCGAGTAGTTGTTCAAAGCGACGGCCTGGCCAACACAGTTCAAGGTCATTGAAATTCGTAACGAAGCATCTAAATAATTATCATACTATTTCGTTCTAATGCCGACAGCCTCTTCCAGCTTCGTGTATCGGTAAAACATGCACGGCGAACAACTAGCAGGGCGAGTTGTGGGGTCGCGGATGGGCGTCTGAGCGATTTGGTGACATCAAAGTTTAATAAGCGCCATAAGCCGATCCGAACTGCGGCTAAAACTCGCCGAGCAATAAAACCAGCAATAAAGCGTTCGCCTTTCTCACGTCCCGCGGGTGGAGAGGCGACCGGAGCGTAGCGGGGCTGGCGAAGGAAGCGTGCCTCGCTTGCATGGTGGTTAACCGAAAGGTTAGAAGGGCGGGAACACATTAGCGGTGGAAGGTGGCTTGCTCATAGAGACGTCCGGTCGCCCAATTACTCCCGCATTAAATCAATGTTCCTCCAGGCTGGGCCATTCCGGCATCCCGGTAATAAACCGTGGGCAACATATCTGCACGACTTACGGCTCATCCCTTGTGTCGCTGCCTCGACACCCACCCCACCTCCACGAACAGGCAGAGGGGTTGAACAGACCGAGGCTGCCGAGAAATGTGCTTTCTGTCGTAATATTTGGCTTTAAATCATGTCGCGCTGACAGGCCCCACTTTCTTCGCACCTTCTGATTCATCCGCGACACCGCTTGCGATCTTATTCTCACGTTCTCTCTCGCCACCCTCCCTGACCCTCGGGTTCGACGGCTTTTTCAGTTTGAGGTACCTGTTGGCGGTGACACAGCCGATGTACAGTCACTCCCATTAATATTTTTTCATTTATTGGACCATACGACTTGGTGTTTTTTTAGAAGTTAGAACAATTGCTTTGTTACGTAACGTGAACGGAATTTTTGAAAAATATTGCAATTGGTCGGAATCGCAGTGAAAATACTAAAGGTTGTATTTTGCAATTTTTTTATGCGGGCTTATTTTGAAAATGTAGAAACACGTTTTGTAGATCTGCATCAATTAAACGTATCCGGAAAATTTCATCAAAATCGGTCAACGTTGCAATCAACTGCAAACGTTTGAAGATGGTAAAAATTGTAATTTTTCACGATTTTCAGCCTCTAACTGCAATAAATTTAAGGATTCTTTCAATGTTCAAAGTTAATTCGAAGTTCGAGTTCGTTATCAGTTTTCAGAAAGTTTCCATTTTTTTTTTTAACTCAATAAATAACTCTTTTATCGTGTCATTCATATTGGTATGTACTAAACTGTATTTGTGTTGATCATGGTAACATTTTTGTCGCCTCAATTTTACTTGTCTTTCATTATTTCTTCATCGTTAAAAGTCCCATAGTTAAGAGGTTAACCCTCTGTGATAGAATGTCACACCAAAAAGAAAATAATTTGTATTACAGTAAAATACGCTGCTATTACATATGTTAGTTTATGATAGAAAATTAAAAATAGTCGTGACGTCATTGAACTGCCATTTTAAAGCTTTACATGATTTTCCTATTCGTGAAATAAATTTTAATTTTGTTCACTGGTCTTCTTTTATCTTCTGACGGTATGAAATTTAGTAAATAACATCCTTGTATTAAAAATTAAGATATTTCAAGGTTATGGAGAAAGAAACATTTATCCAAATACAAGTGTAAGTGGAGAGATACTGGTAGAAATAGTTATTGATTAAATGTAGATCCATCGAATAAGAATATTTTTGGAACTCACGAAGTGAAAATCCTGCAAATTCGCTCAATAGGGGACTTTTCCACGGCATCTGCACGGGACGAACTCAAACGAACTGAAGTCTATGGCCGCGTTCAACCGTGAGATTAGCCTCGCGCACAATTTACGACGGCGATCTTATTCACCTCTCGGCTTCCATATAAAAGCTTTTTCCTGTAAGCTGCGATACATCCTTTGGACGTCGGGGCTCGCGTAAGAAGAAGCCCTTTGGAGACCGTACACCATAACAAATTAACACTACTCGGTTATAACCGATTCTAAGCTACGAATCCTCCGCATTTATGATTTGTGCAAATATGTGAGGTACGACGAATTGAATGTGTTACGGAAAATGTGATGCTTCAATAATTTTAAATATTTACTCAATGTAAGTAGACAAGAATCTGTATAAATATTAAATTTAGTTGCACAAGTTTTGAAGTCTGGAATCAAATGGAAATTAGTTATTCCTGTTAACTGTCTTATCCAGTACGACATAATATGCAAATCGTAATAAATGTTGTTAAATATTATTCTATATAGGTATAAAAAATCATGGGTGCTACAATTGTAGGTTTAGTCTATGGTTATAGGTAACCATAGTTAGTTTATAGCAAAATTAAACAACAACTGTTCAAATTTCAACTGAGATGACCAATGGTAAAATAATTTATCTTTCAAATATATATTAAACGGCTCAAAATAAAACTGTAGCTTGGTAACCGTGTTTTGGATTTTTTCTTTGTTGGTAAATTAATTCTTCATCTGGTTCTCTTTAAAGATGCAAAAATGTGTGATGATATACGTAGTAGTCAAGATGCAGAAGAATTGAAAAATACATTTAGAATATTTTTATTTCATTAAAGCTGTTAAAAGAAAAAATATATTTTTATATAACTCCTTACAATCGATACATAAAATTTTTAGTTTGCATACAGATCCGCAGTTTAATAACTACTATCTGTTTATCGCAATTGTTGGCACATTAGAGCAAAACAAATAACAATGAAATAAATATGAACCTTTTTTTGTAATTACGGTCTTGGGTATGAAATTTACAAAAATTTCTGCAGAATTAAAAATCATTCGAATAAGTATAAAATTTACAAAACAGTGTTCATATTTAAAAATAATTGATCCACGGAAAGTTAATAGATGCATCTTTGATGTTTCAGGTACCGAGATGACGCTCTCTGTTGGACAGACAGGTAAGACTCAACGCTAAAACCTTAAATGTAACCATATAAATTACAAAACGCAATTATTCATTCTATTCTTTACCGCAATATTGTATAATTCTTTAGTACAATATTGACATGAAAAATATTCGACAATTCTAACTTACGAATGAAAGCATGGAGTACAGACACAATTTATGAGTTTAAACTAATCGCAAAAAAGGGGGGTGAACTAACAAACACTACTGAACCTATCGATATCCTTCGAATCCCTTTTGTGAAGTAAACATACACAGGAAGACCGACTCACACCGATCGCGGGGCCAATAAAATCATTATGATCAGAATAGTCGGATCACACGACCGACACTTGGATCGTCGGAATTCCCTACGAACCTTGAACTGATATCCGTGAAATTGGAGGGACCGTTAAATGTAACATGGAAGACACACGCGCAAGAGGCGTCAGCCTTTCGATGAAAAAGGAGCCGCGGGAATGATTTTAACACCGTTTTAAACGATCGCGATACTTTCGATTTATTTCTGTTTCGCCGGAACGGCCGTGGTACGGTGGCAGGACTCGGGGAAAGAGGGGGAAACGTCGGGAGAAAGAGAGACGGACGTTAGGACGCGAGGTGTGTCAAAAAGGAGACACAGAAAACGTGGCAGAAAAGGGGAACGGCTAGGGATATAAAGGAGAGCGCAGGAGCGAGGTGAATAATACAGAGAGATTGACGTTGCGAACGCAATTCCATTGTTCAAAGTGAGTACAGAGTCGGAGCGCCCGCTAAAGCAATGAGCAAGGCAACGAGCTTTTGCCACGAGGTTCTTGCCCACCGGTATAAATCAACTCGCGAGTGACCAAACCACTCCGCCATACGATCCACCGTATACACCGGCTACATCAAATTAGCGACACTTCTTTCGATCGACATGTCGATGCCGAGTTTTTGCTATCCGCGGAATACTTTCTCTCTGCTCTGACTATCCGCGGCGTCGGATCCACTTTTTTTTTCAACCGAGACTGTGTTCGGTGGTCCTATACCGTTCTTCTGCGGATCCGTGTAAATTATTGGCTCCGTGCTCGAGGAATTCTGTTCCTGACAATCGGGACGGATCGAATGAAAAATTAAGCTTTATTTTGTAGTTTAATTAGGTGATGAACTTCGGTTATCCGAACTGATCAGGGAAACATTAGAGTTCGTATAATAGAATGATTATTATAATATTAGATAAAATGTTTATTGATTTGTACAATAGTGTTGCTTGTGTTGAGATATTAGACACTTCAGACACAAGAGAAAACATTTTGAGTACTTCGTACGTGATATTTCATTCATTAAATATACAATAAATTGATTTTCTTTGTGTTAAATATAAAGTCATAATTAGACTGTGGATTTTTATACAAAATATATACGTTCATCAATTGTAACAATCAAAAGCCAAGTAAGAAGTTCTACCATTATTTAACAATTTTAGAGAGTCAAAAATGATCCATCGAATGTTCCTAAATAGTGTCATCTGTGTCATTATTGTCATAAATGTATAAAATCCTCATATCGTACATGTGTGACATTGATGAGGAACCTGTTCGAAGATATTAGATATTTAATGAATAAATTTGGTGGACAAAATAAATATTACAAGCATTATACAAACAGTAAATGCTATAAAGAATTTCAAATTCAAGCAGCGTTTAAAAGAAAATCCTTTATAAATGGCTCGCAAGGAGGAAGGGAAATAAATTAATGATGACACCTGGGTCGGCGTAATCAACCAAAACCGAAGCGACGTTAATTGCGAACAGCCGAACCCGCCGCGATAATTAATAACTGGCGCGACGTTATCAACTCTCGGGCCCTGTGTCGTATCTCTCGATCTTTTTGCTTGCTCATGAAACGCCGACGGATCTTCGCGCGCAAAACGTAGGTACAAAGCGTAATTGGTCCGCGCGATTCGATCGCGAAAAAGAACGGCCACGCATATTACACGCCATATCCGGTCACGCATATTTTATTCGGCCATTCGTAATTCATCGAATCGCCTTTTTATAATTCGATCATTCGAGTAAATCGCGGCTCGATCGTTCCCAGGGTATAAATCGTTCCTCGCTAATGTCTCTATCGTAACCGTTTGATTACACGTTCCGAACTACGTTTCTCGATGACTCACGAATATGCATAAATGTTTAAATGCAGCGCGAGAATATTTTTAACTCTTTAATCGCCTACAGGTTTCGATGTAGTCCGCAAAATTCGAATCGATACAATTTCATTACATTTTCGGCTCACTGTAATCTAGAAAAAAAAATAAAAAATTTGACTTTTCACATATTAATCCATGTTATAAAATGTTCTTATATTTTTATTTCATATCAGAACTGACCACAGTGACGTACATGTAACACGTGCACAAATAAATCAATAAATTTTGCTCTTTCGTGTACTGAATTATTAGTTGAAGAAAATAAATTGACAATAAAAACAGACTAATAGCTGCCAATTTTTTCAAAACTGGTTCGTCAAACCCGAACAATATATTTTATTATCTAAGGACGTTTAAAACAATTTAGACATAGTTTCAGAATGTGAGTGCTCGTTATACTTATTGAACAATGAATTACGTAATATCGATTAAATAAATTTTTTAACAGACTTGATCATTTTCTGATTCGAAAAATGAAATTTGCATTATAATGTTGTCTTTGATACTAATTGACAAACTTATTTAGATCCCAGTTAGTCGGTGATCATTGTAAAAACATCATACCTCTGTATTAAGAACAACTGTGAGAAAGGGAAATTGGAAGTTTTTATATTTAAAAATATTAATTTTTGCATCTACACGCGAGAAAATATATATATATCTTTTGCTTGTTTATAGCGTGTAACATGTTTTTCATGTCTATGTCTTACGATTTCATAACGTATCAGGTAAAGCAATTTAATAATATTCGCATCATGAAAATAAAATGTGGAAACTTTAATGTCTATAATTTCTACTTGACGTAATCTACTAGCGACAAGCCGAAGCCAGTTTTTTTAATTAACTTCTTACGCGTAACACATTATGTAATCCCTACTTTGATTATAAATATAATATGTAGGTATACATTAATTTATAATATCACTTTGCACAAATAATTGTATTGCCGAGAGTAAGTCATTCAGAAAAGACGAATTGTTTTAAACAAAATTGTCTACGAGAGATAATTAGATAGCGACTAAAATTTTCTGAGAAGTTAAATTTTCAGTTATGTTATAATTGAAGAAATTAAATATTGTGCAAACTAAATTTAAAATTGTTTTTCATTGTTATCGATTAGAGATTACTGTTGTTGCTTCGTCTTTCGTGCCATTTGTACGAAAAGTGAGCAGGAATTTTCTCGGTGATTTTTTCAAATTTAACCAGACACCTTTAAAGAAAAGAAGAATGTTAATCGATGATAGGTCGCAATACATTTTGAGAAAATAGAGGATGTCGCTAAAAAGTTAAAATAATACGTACGCGGCCGGTTAATGAACAGTTGTTTTCAAAGAGATCGTTAGAGACGGGTGATTTATAAGTGGTGAAACAAAACTATTAGGATGGGAATTCGTAAAGCGGGCAATCTGCGGGGCCCCGTTCCGTAGCAGGTTAATAATTATTGAACTATCGATTAAATGTTCGGCCAAGCTGATTGATCAGCGTTTATATCGCGCATACATCGGCCGCGTCCGCTCCCTACAATTTTCAACCGGGCGCCCATCTTTCAAGTGCATCGCGATCTTTTAGCTCACCAACGGGCGCTTCACTACTGGCCTAATGGCGTTGTTCAGGGAAATTATCGATAATGAATAAAAAACGTGTCCAGATTATCGTTCCTTCCTCGGCTTCTTGCTGGATATCGAACGGTATCAGTTTATCGGCTAATGATTTTAATTGATGTTACCGCCACGTCTACCGAACCCGGTTGATTGTGATACTACAATTTTTCAGCCGAAACTGAGCTAATCAGGTGTTGCGATCCTACGACTTTGACAATTTTAATTGATGCGGTGATCAACGAGGATCGATGGCATTTATGGCTTTTAAAAATTGTCAGAAAATGCTAGATTATAACATTCGACAGACTTTATTGCAATTTTGATTTATTTCAGATCCACAAAGGTGTTACTACCATTGAAAATAAAATTATATTGTTCTCCACTTTTGCAAAAAGTTGAACATTGCATAAACATCCGCAGTCTTGTTACGTACAATATTATCTGGTAATGATAACAAATTTCATTTATCCGAACCGTTCAACTCTCCCCTCCACTACGGTTTCTTCATTCTTATAATAGGGATTGATGTTCGCATAACTGGATATACTCGCCTATTTGACATTTTATGAGTTCGGATAAGCGGTGTACGCCGCGAATCAGTTCGCAGAATAAGAGCTACGAGTTCGATAAATTGTGGTACGAAGCTGGTTCGAATAAATGGAGTCCCGCTGCGTATGCTAATTAAATTTCGGATACAGTACTTTGCGCGCGTGCAACCCCGCGAGACAGTTCGCCACACCTCGCCAGCCGATCTGATTCCTAAAACCTACAATCTGAAGCATCTCGGGCATCTGCGCGAGGATCTCTCGACTTCTGTGGTCCGCTGCGCGGTACCAATCGGCCCCATGATTTACACTCGTTAAAAACGTCGATCAGAAATCAGTCGCGTACCGAAACCGGTGGCCGGGGAGATCGGACGTAATAACAGGGGCTTGCGTCCGCGCGCAGCGCGATCGATTCTTTGCCGGAAGCCGGATCGGACGGATCGAGTCGCAAACAGGAATATACGCATACCGGCCGGGTTAGCCGTCTCTTAAACAACCACAGCGTATTTTTTTGCTGGCGTTCGATTTAACTGGATGTCGTTACTACGCTCGGCATTGTTGTCCGCCGATTCGTTCATCGATTCATCCTTACTTTCCGGCTGAACGTTGCCCCGCGTCTTCTCCTCGTCCTCCACCGGTGCGGTGTGCGCTCCTCTCCTCGTGCTCCCTCTTTCTCGGGCTATCTTCATCCCTCTCTCGGTCGGTTCGGTGCCTCGGTCTCCCTCTCGCTTCGGCCTGCCGATCCGATCCGATCCGATCCTATATTTATTGTATCGAGGAGACCAGAGCCGCCGCATTCCTCGCGCATGCGCCGCCCGTAATGAGCGGTCTCCAGTCCTGTCTGTCTTTCCATCCCGTCCGTCCATGCGTCTGTCCAGCCGACCGGTCGTAGCCCCCCTTGCTCACCCTTTCACCCTACCACCTTGGCCTCCTCCACCTCCACCTTCTCCCGGTGCTCGCTCCTCCGCCGCCTCCACCGTCCACCGTCCACCGTCCTCCTCATCCTCATCCTCATCCTTATCCTCCGCGTCCTCGTCTTTCCACGTCAACTTCTGCTCCTACTTCGACGGATCGTCCTTCTTCTCCTTCCTCCTTCACCTCCTCCTCCTCCTCTTCTTCTTCTTCTTCTTCTTCTACTTCGGTTCGGGCTCCCGCAGAAGTCCCTTCCGATTCTGCGGAGCGGGAGTGATCGCTCCACGAAAACAGTACACACGTGAACCGCCTAGTCTTTGAAAATTTCGATTTTTCGGTGATCCAGCGTTTCTTGGAAATAAAGCATGCAGTTGAACTACTTTTGTTGGTAGAACATTTTCGCGAATACTCGACGAATCGCCTGCACTGCGACATCCAGTCAGGGTCGTGATCAACGGTATCTGCTAATTAGATATGTTACTAGTTTCTTTTAGGATAAATTAACCCTTAACACTAAACCTACCGAGCACTAAAAGCGATTAAAATGTTTTAACTTATAAAAATGACAAGGCTCTATTTATGTAGATTTTGTGTAATTTTTATTTCCATGTAAGTCACTTTATAATGAAGTAGATGCAAATACAGGAAACGAAAGAAAGAAATTCTTCAAATGCAGCTCTTGAATGGCTAGAAACTTAGCTCAAAGCAGGTGCTTCTGTTTGATTAACAAAACAAGCTTTCTAATATTTCACGTTTACTTAACGATAAAAAGTATTCATTAAATTAAAAATTTATTAAAATATTAAAAATTATTATTCTCGCAAATCATTTCTAAGTTCATGAACATTGAGCGATTGCTATAGTCCGCGGCATGAACCAGATCACTCGATTGAATCCACTTATCTGATCGTGAACTGTGAATAACAGAATGAAAATTCGCAAGAATTGGAGGAACTGCAACTATTATATGAACGTCTCATATGAATTGTTTATTCGGCCAGAAGTCCTGTAAAATGGAACAACACCGAGAAACGTTAGTGTCTTTTCATATTCGCGCAACGTTTAAAAGGGATCGGCGTTCGGATTCTCGGCGCGAACCGAGAGACAAGAGGACGAGAGAAACTGGACGACAGGCGCGGTTAACGCGTCACCGGGCAGACCAATAGGAAAGATTCGCTTCCGTGGTTTGCTTATCGATTCAAATCGCGTGCAGCGTGTATGAATGAAGGAATGAGTGGGCGAGCCGAGCCACCGGTTGAATGGAAGCCCCACGGGTGACCACAAGGCACACGCGCGCGTACAAACTCCTCTTTCTTTCGTTCTTTTACACGCTCCCTTTCTTTTTCTCTCTCTCGCACTCGCCGCGCTGGCGCACCTTTTTTCTTTGTCCGACAGTAGTCTCGTACACTTGACCCTTGTGGCGAAGAACCGATGAAATCGTTCCTAACACTATCCGGCTTCGGGCTTCACCGCCATATCTCTTTCGATGCATCTTTCCTGAATATGTTCTGTGCCGGGTCGCGTCTTCCGGTAAGTCGTCCCAGTTCATTCGGTCTCAATCAACGATCGTTTTTTTCTGTTACATAGTCAATTTCAACAGCATTCAAAATGTCATGTATATTTTTCAAAACGTGTCAATTATTGATATATTAAATTATATTAAATTAGATCTGACATTAAGTGTGCCGTTTAATGCAAAGCTCGTGCAAGTTCTTCCGATAATGCACTCCGATGAGATCAAAGAGCATTTTTTGGGTTACATATTCAATTTCTACAGGATTCAAAATGTCATGTATATTTATCAACACATGTAATAAATAGTTTAAAACGAAAAGAAGCGTCAAATTTCGAACAATTTATATGTATTTAAAAATCCATTTAAAGCTATTGTGCTATATATAGTATAGTTGATTAAAGCAAATTTACTGACACATTTTGACAAGTTTTATTTCAATCAAATTTTATAAAATTCTGACTTGTTCAGGTGTAACATTCGAATGTCACGTTTATACTCGCGTTAGTATTTGGAACAATTGATTCCGGGAAACAATATAATGAAACTAAAATGAGAGAAAATAAAAGTCCGACGCATTCGAATGCCGGACTTGCTCGGTGATTCGAGGACTAAAGAACAATTCGTCGAACAATCTCGGTCGCAGCGATGCGACGAGGCAGTCGAGGGAAGAACCTCGCCTCGGAAGCCGTGAAAATATCCCCTTACAGCCATTATTTGGTTCAGTTTTCGTTTCTTCTGACAGTTAGCCGCGCGATAGTTTTACATCCGAACGTTCATTAATTCAGAGCTCGTCCGCGAGACGTCTTTTATCGGTGGCTACCGTCGAGGTTAACGATTCCACGTAAGAAGCCCCGCTCTCCCTCTAATAGCTTGTATCGGCATTCCAGCGATTCAAAAAATGTGCCAAACCGCTTCCCTTACCTCGGCGACTTTTGCATTCCGGGTTTTTTCCTGGCCAGCGTCGTCGATATATTTGCTACGCGGCGGATTTTCTTTTTGGCCGGTTCACGGTATCCGCTAATTAATATAATCGCGCGCGTGACTCGTTGTTCTTCTTGTACCCGCGTCCTTTAATGGAAAATGCGCGCGCTTCGGCCCGAGGACACCAGTTTTGAAGAATAAAGCGGGGTTCGGCGATGCCACTGTTCTAACAGCGTTTATTCAACTAACTGTCGTGGACGTGCAGAACGTGTTACAGTAATGCCTCGATATATGTGCAAAAGATGTCCACGATATTTGTGAAAAACTTACCCCCACTACCTCTGTATCTCTAAACCAATGAACTTTCGTTTTAATTATTTTCTCGTGAAACTTTTAATAACATAATTGTGACATTTTTCTGATTAAAACGAGACCAAACAGGATATAGTTCTGAGCGTATCAGAACATATTCAGAACCTCGAATATCTGAACCTAGATTTTCATTTTATTAGAAACTGTTCTAATATCTGAACACTCGTATTTCAATACTAGGTCTTCCATTAAGAAATGTTGTTTTAGATTATAAAAAACACTGTTTTTTACAATTTTACTAACCACGTGTCGGGGAGTGACAACTCTAATCTTCACGAATAGAAAATAGCGCAAAATTTAAAATGACACCTCTTAATGGAAGATCCTTTATGACTTTTATGATTTTTGCAGAAACAATCATTTCAATTTCGTTAGAAAGTACTGTACACATTAAGATACAACTTCAAAGTATAACTTTGGAGTTTTACAAGTAACGTTTTATTTTATTACTGGAATTTTAATAACATTTTATTGTCTCTTTGCCTCCTTGTAGCCAGAGAATTTGTCCAGTGATTAATATTTATCGAACCTTCGTTAATCAAAATGAGGAGGATTGAGAGCAACATTCAAAACGGAGGATCCCTTAAAATTGAAACGCCCTTCGAATCAGCAGGACCTTTCAACACGCTTTCTGAATCACTTAGCACAGCGATCTTTCTTCCACCCGACAATTCTATTCGGTAAATATCCGTCGCATTGAAACGGTTAAATGCAAAACTCGCGAATGAAACGCGATCAGACGATGGTGACGTAAGGTCGTTCACGGTGGACACGCGTATCGCGGTGAAGCCAATTTTCGAGCGCTTTGTGCCGCGCGCTGCTAAAAATGCGTGTCGAATCGACAGCGAAGATCAACCTGACGAGGCACCTTCGAGAGATCCGTCCGGTACGATCTCGAACGGGCATCGGATCCTCTCAAAGCATTCCATTGTAGTGGCCGTGCTTCTAGAAACAATTCACCGATCGCCGGTTTTTCACCGGCCGCGTAAAAATCTTTCCTCGCTCTCCTGCCACCTGATCAACGTAGTACTGTAAAACCTTGCTAGTTACTACCTCGTATATTATGGTACACCTCGTATAAGAGGTGTTCAAGCTGTTGGAACCCGTGATGGGGATTGTGGTGGCTGCAGTCAGAGAAAAAAGATAGAACACTATTAATTTGTTACTATTTAATGAGTAGATAGCATAAATGAAATTTCTTGCAAATAGTTGTATATGATTGTTTATATTCAGTTGGTAAAACTAAAATATTGCTCCGCACGAATTTAGCGTGTTCTGACTAGACTGCGGATTTCATGCATTTATCACAAAAATAAGTAAGTGCAATTTAAAACTGAGAAAAGGTTACAATAATTTAAGAATGCCAATCTATTATTTCTAGTTTGTTAAAATTATTAAAGTAAGAATGAACTCTCTCTCTCTCTCTCTCTCTCTCTTTCTCTCTCTCTCTCTCTCTCTCACTCTCTGTCTCGCTCCAGTCCCTTGCAATTGAAGCAGACAATTTTTATTTTGCATAAAGATCCGCTGTCTAGTTCTGACATTTTTCTCAATTTTTTCGAAAATCGTTTCTTTTACGAAAAAGAAGTAATAGTATCTACAGATTTTGTCTAACATGTTTTTCGATATAATAAATAATTGACAAGATATTGCTGTGTCCCCACTGTACCTTCCCCTTCTAACGCCCTATTCCCCCACTCATCCGCCGCGGCCAGTCACGTGACGCGTTTTGCCTCTGTGGTGCATGCGTCCGGTACTGGCAGACTAACTTTTTCCCCTCCGTTCGTTTTACCTCCCCTCATCCACCGACTAATTAATGGGGGTACTCGGTGTTATGAAAATTGTAGAAGGGATACGCAGATATCGGAACTTCGGTAAACACTGTTCTGTATTGGGTTCTTCTCATCAGCTTAATGCGAGCCCCGACATTAAGTAGCTAGCTTCCGTTGCCATGCGTATTCATGGCGAACCGGTACGCGTGTATTAATTGACAAATAACTTTTTGCCCCGGCTGCACCGTATACGGACCGCATTGTCTGCGATTATGTACGTCCCTGCGCGATGGCTTTTCTTTTCTCCTGGCTGTCGTTGTTCTTTCTTTTCTTCTCTTTTTTTTTTCGTCGGCCGGAGCGGCAATGAAATGCTGTTTTCCGAAAATGGCGCTGGAATGAGGACAGGTCTCCGGTAGCGGCGCGCACCGAGTCCTATCATTTAATTTGGTATCGGGATACTTACGTGCGCCCTCCGTTGAAACCCTCCGACGAGGATTTTCTTTCTTGTCTACTCCGCCGACGGACGAATGCCGTCCTCGCGGATTTCGCGAGCCGTTTCTTACCGGACGATCCGATCTGCTCCAAATCCATTTTTACGAAACCGTTTACACTAGTTCCCGATTCCACTGAAGCATAAACCGTGTCCCCCGGGAATTTTATGATCTGCCTGATCGGTGAACCTTCGCTGTCGGATGTCTTCAGATTTATTACTAGACTGTGGATCGTGAGGCAAAATAAAAATTAGCAAAAAGTCAATTGTAAGGAAGAGAAATTTAATGAAAATCCAGAGAAAGAATACATTTTCATTTAATTTCTGTCCCTTGCAATTGATTTGGAAAATTTTTATTTTGCAAAATAAAAATAGTTAGCGTTGATTGCAGGAAATATAAACTAAATAGAATTATTTCTTCCCTTAATCATTTTAATAGATGAGAAATCATATATTGACGTGTTCAATTTTCAAAATTTTCCTACAATTTTGAGTATCGTCTACTCAATTTTGTTATAAATTCATGAAGACCCGCAGCCTATTTATCAATGTCAAAGATGTTTAACGAAACGTTTTGCAGCAATTGAAAAAAAAAATAAAACGAATAAACGAATTCACTCATTAGTACTTATGCCACAAGTGAGTCGGTGGCAATGAGCATCATCGTGTTGTAATAGTACATAGCATAGGAAACGTCCTCGTAAAAGGCAGTCAAAGTGGTTAGCTCCTAACTACTCTCGTAGATGTCTACCAGCCGGACTAGTTGCCCGTTAAGGAGTTATAAGAGCTAGTGTAACCAGGCTACGCTTCACTTTTTCTTTCGTAGGAAAAGTATCGGTCGTTTGCTAATGGGACGCAGATACATGCTTCATTATTAAACAAGTGAAAGTGCCTTGTTTTGTTTTTCCGTCGCACGTCACGTAACGATTATTAGATCCCGATAATTAGTACTCTATCGCCGGCTAACTTTCGCAGTACTTTTACATAAATTAAATTATTTATTAAATTGTTCATAATAAAATTTTAATTTTTTTTATTTAAAAAACTTCGCTGTACTTTTACATAAATTAAATTTTTTGACTATTCATTGAACACTTAAAAAGAGAAATTTTTGTACTTAACGTTTATTCCACTTCAAGGGATTACGTGTTTCGACGATTGAAAAATGTTGTAATTATTAAACAAATTTTAAAATAATAAATACATTAATATTGAATTTTGGGACTACACTAATTTTTGAAGAACTATACGTACTGTTATGACGATTTGAGCTTAACTCTATACAAAATGTATGTGTCTAATGATTGACATAAAAATCGCTGCACTTACCTGAAATAGAAAAATAAAAACATTTGTAATCTGTACGAGCTTGGCCGTCGTTTAAACTAAAATAAATAAAGAATAACGAAGGACAAAATACAACAGCATTTGAAGAGCAACATTTTTATTTTTGCAAGATATTCGAGTTATGGAATACATGCTAAATTCTTTTGCCATTCCTTTTGTCACAAAAAGTACAGGCTGGGGTAAGAGTAATCTCAAACGTTGGCGATCATGCTTTTTTAATGTCGTACAGAAAAAGTTGGTCCTCCATCTTCATTTGCCTGAGATCAGAAGGGCCACGGTGCCAATAAAGCGACCTATCTCGACAGTAGATTGTGCGTCTGTGTCGAAACCACGATGCTACCCCTCTATCCGAGAGTTCTGTTGAACCTCGAAGGGAAGATCATCGATTAAACTCCAATTGGATTATACTCTTACAAGAGAACATTTTTATACAACTCTGAAAAAATGTGATCATCGGATATCTATTCTTTTATCGTTTGTCGTTCACATCGGTGATTGTTGAAGAATTAAGAACATTCTCCATCACCCAAAAGCCGCAAAAGTCTCTCACAATTAAATTAATAAAAAAGCAGACCAGTGTCCTCTTCAGAATCCGTGAAACCGGCGAGAACGGAGGCTAGGGGTTGAACAGCCCCGCTCCTCCAGGGGTAGGAAAGCGTGCCGTCGTGGGGCGCGCGCAGCAATCCCGTTCGTTTGGTGGGGATGATATTCGACGGGGGTGGCTGTGGCAAGGCCGAGCATGAGGCCGCCACGCGCCTCCACTCGATGACACTTATGCACACGCCCTCAGACCGCGTGCGTGTTGCGCCTGTCAAAAGTTCTGATCTCACTCGCGTCCTCTCTTTCTTTCCCTCTTCCTCTTTCGGGGGCTGTACCTCGCCACTGCAAACCGAACTGCACCTCGACCACGTGTCCCTCCACCTGCAACAGTACTGCTGAAATGATTTTCATTCAAAATTTTAAGGGATTGCCAGTGATTTCGGTAAAGTGAGACGCGTCGAAGTGAGATTGTAATTTAATGGTGAATTCGAAGAATTTTACTGTTCCTTTGTTTGACTTTGTGATTTTTTTTTATGATCGGCGTGGACCGTGCGACGATCGGAGGTTGTTAGCCTGGTGATTTTGGGCGGGAACTGTTTTTCACGTTGAAAGAGCTTGCTAGAAAAATTTGACTAATGGACACGCAAACGTACAGCAGAATGTGGCAAACGCCGAATCTGTACAACACCTATAAATACCCCGCCATTATGCAGCTCCAGACGAACAATAACGAATTTCATTCGTGGTTTCATTCTAGGAAACCGTCCATGGACGATGTCGGAAATCCTACCTCTGTCAACGCACGGTGAGTACGTTTACGATGTTGAGTAACTCGGCGGAGCTTGAAGTATGTCGTGTTCTCCGGAATCGGTGACAGTTCGGATTACACGTGATAGAACGGAAATTGATTTGGTATTTGGTCTGCCATTTTACTGGCAGTAACGAACCAACAATAATTTTACATTCACGCGAGAAATTATTTTATTTTGTTTAATAGCACATCCAGTGTATAGTATTAATTTTTGTTTAGTCGAAATTTCGCAGATTAATGTATAAATTTAAATGTTTATTATGCTGTTACGGAACAGTGAATTGATTGTTCGGTGAACGTTGCAACAATTCCAATGTTAATGTTTGTAACTTTAAACCGATCCAGGTACATATACAACATTGTAGAACTTTGCCAAATTATTATATCATCTATTCTATACAGCTGTCTCCGATGGTCCTAATAATTAAACGCAGGATTTACAAACTGCTATAACATTGATTTCAAAACAGTTATGGACAACCTTTATTTCGATTAATTGAAGAATCGAAATTTTGTATTATTATTTAAATACCTTAACTGTTATTTTCCTTGTATCGATTTCTCCGTAATTGATAGCACTGATTATTGTAGCTGCCGATTACTGTGTAATTTACAGAACCATAAAACCTAGAAATACATAACATTGATTCCTAACAAAGTGTTGAACTATATAAAACAACTACACACTTGTTACAGTCGCAGTTCATATTGTGCAAGATAACAAATTTTCAAATGGATGTTTCGATGTCCTGCTTTCAATTTTGATTAACTTTTATACAATAGTTGTTATACATATAATATAAAAATACAGTCTAATAAAATTAATGAATCATGTATATTATAACTCAGCAAATACTTTCTTCTTGTATACTTAAATGAACCAGTTGAACGTCATTTATAGTGTCTGACTTCATTGGCGAACGATGAGAATTGAAAGTAAATGTTAATGTAGAGAAGAAGCAACAATCGATTTTAGAATTGCTTCGTACCTAACGTAGAACTGAGAAACTGAAATGGCAGGAATTTTTAGAAACTTTTAGAATGTCGAAAAATTGTTTTAATATATCACTTGCAAAATGGAGGTGCATTGAGGTCTGGCGACCTACCCCACAGCTAACCAGGTACCACAATCGAAATAGACAATAGTTGGAAATATCAGTAACAAACCAGTTATTTTGCGGAACCATTGCGAAGCCCAGCTTACCGTTCGAAACCCGAATTGGATAATTTAATCGTCTCAATTAGTCGAAAATCTGCGGCGATTAGTCCGTGCAGGCTATGGTTCGACGACAAACAAGTTAAACGCCGTGTCACTCGGGGAATCGTGGCGTCCGTCGACAATGCAAATTCGACTAACCCATCGATCGAGCACGATTCCGGCAATGACCGGTAATAATCTGGCAAACAATCGAAGAGCCCGGTAGAATATCGATATCGGCCGGCTATCGGCGTCGAAAAAGCTGGCAGGTCACAGGTAAAATTGTCCTCCTCCTCCTCCCCTCCCCCGGACTTATCGGTTGTGATCATCTACCCCTCATTCGGCATCGAGGAGAAGAGCCTATCCGCCGCCGTAACAATTGAACCCGTAATAGAATCACATTTATTCTTATTACCCGACGAGGTCAACCGACCAGCGAACGTCCAACCTTCGCCGTGGACCGATCCGACTTCAGATCAGCTTTCCTAAGCCATTCCACGAGCTGCGTTATTTCCCCCTTGGCTCTACGCACACACACGCGCTCTCGCACACACACGACCACGCACCCACTCTTTGTTTAGTCCTGCGGTATCCTCTCTTCCGTCGAGAGCTTGTTCCTTTTCAAGAGAATTAACACTTCACCTGCGTTAACCCCTTAAGGACTTCTTCAATCCTGAGATGGCTTATGTCGCTAATTTTTACTAGAATCAGACATGACAATTATCCAAAAAGATTCGCGTGAAACTAATCAGTAGACTGCAGATTTTTATTTATAGAATGTTTAGACGAACGACTAATTAAATTTTTAATAGCTATAAGGCTTTATCATACAAATTCATTCGAACAATTGATTTTCCCTTATATATTTATTATTCACAATTTCTTCTTTCGTTTAAAAATATTTTATTTTCAGATTGCTTAAATTTGTTCGTATCAATTTATGCTCTATAAATTATCCAGTAATTCGATATCAACGTGCAATACTACTGTCAAATTCAATATAAAACGCGTCATGGTTGCACAGGTCGAAAAAAAGTATTGTTCGATTGGAAGAATAGATATCGAAGGATGGATCTTGCTTGAAGGTGTCTGAATGCGAAGGGGTACGTGAGATCACGAGGGTATGCTAATTTTGTCTGTGTCGTGTGGGGTAGATTAGGGCTACGGTAATATTTGTAGGGGTTATCGTGTAATTTAAATTAATGAGAGACTGAAACCCGAAGATCTCATTATGTTCAGTTGAAATGTGTCCCATTGGACATGAAGGAATCTTGTAATTATGAAAATTTTCGATATTTGCATTTCCATAAACGCAACTATTTCATTTTATTGTATCCAATGCTGCATGAAACTATTAGATGATATTTACAATATACATTGGAATAACTAGTTCGAACGAAAATTAGAAAGTTTTGGTTTTACATAAGAATTTACCAAATTATGAATACTTACAATTTCTTTGATGTTTACAATCGTGTCATATGCAATAATCACGTCAAAATTAATATATAATAATAATACATAATTCTTTTCCTGTTTTTGAAGATCAACAACGATCAAGATCATTAAAGAGGAACTTGCTGGAAACAAAATTGACAATCCAGCAATCAAGTAACTGCAATCATGAGAACTTTTTACAAACCGCGGAGAATAAGAACATGTATGGACACATCAATTATTTGTAACAATTTTTCATGTCAGACAGTTCTTAACGAGGGCTTATGCACTGCTCGGTTTTGTTTAATTAATACACCGGTGACTCACGCGCCTATGTCACGGTGCGCAACAAAGCATCTGCCACACACTGTATCTTATTCTCCATCTCGCCGCGTTCTTCAGGACTGAACCTACAAGACTATCAAAACCTTTGCTCGCGTTATGAAGATGCCGCCTTGTAGATATATATAAAATTTCTGCGGAAAGTCCTAACCCATTCTGATGTTGACAATAATTCATCAGCCTGTATTGTTGTATGGTCCGAGCCAGAAGGACAACGCGGTCCCCTCTTATCTTTCTCCGAGATTCCGTCAAAATCCAAGGTCTCTTCTCCGGCGAAACATATTGCCGAGATTACGGTCACTTTTTCAAAACTTCTGAATTCTGGATATTCCTAATAATCACGTTAATTAACACGTTGACCGCCGACTCACAGCCCTAACAAATTTCAATAAAACAAACATAATTTCATTAGCGAAATCTAAATTGGAAAGACGAAATTTATTATACTAATTCACACGTTAATCAAATTTATTTCATTCGTATCACAATAAAAATGATAAAATGTAGTTGAAGAATAGTGTCACCCATATAGGACTAACGTGGTAGGCATTAATAATTGTTAAATAATTGAGTCAAATAAAATTATTGTGTTTTTAGGGACGAACAATGTCCAAGCGTACTTCAAGTTACAGTGCAAAGATTGGTACCTTTACTTTTAAACTTTATTCGAGATTCCACTGAGTCGTGAGTTAGACAAGCAAACATGATCCAAATTGTACCGTGTTTGGTCTCGTTTTAATCAGAAAAATTTCGTAAATATGTTGGTAAAGGTTTCATAAACAAATGATTCAAAACAAAATTTGTCATTGAATTAGTATTGTTTGATCGACATATCTAATTCCGTATCATGTTGCACTTCTCAATGACCGAGCTCCCGGCCTAAGGGATCAAATTTTCACAATTATCATGGAGATCGTTGACAATTATCGCTCACAGACATTGGGAATAAATTTTTCGCAATTATCGCGTAGATCTCTTTCATACGTATTGAGGCATTAGTGTACTTACCGGTCGAAATTGGGGATGAGTCGTTAAGTCTATCTCGGTGGAATAGTTATGAGCAGTACGGTTTATATTCTCAAACAGTAGTGACTCGAATCACAATTTATCGAGACTGCTGATCATCCCGGCCCTAGTCCCGTGCTTTATCTAGACCGAGATTAAAATATCCCGTAAAGTGATTGGACGTTCGCACGTACTAATGGCGGAGGTGTCCGTAACAGGTACGACTCAACAGTTAAACTGCGGAGGTTCGTGTAACGCGGCGGAACGACAAGTAACCGTGAAGGTGCGATGATAAAGGAAAGGTACCTACGTGGGCGTTAACTGGTGGCGACCTCAGAGGCGTAACCAATGCTCCAGGCGACAACCTTATCGAATGGCAAGTATGCCTCTGCTCGTGCTGCCAACCTAACAAGCTGCCGGCCGGAGTCTTTGCCACCGTTAAAATATCACTATTTGGAACAGGAACAAGTATTACAGAGCCAACGGGAATCTCTATTTACGCTTCGATGATAAGCTACTTAGGTTTTCAGGCTTCTGTTCTTCTATTTAGATGAGTATGGCAAACTTCTTTCGTGATCACAGTTTTATACAAAAATTTGATAAACAATTATTATAAAATGGAATTTTATGTTCTTTGTTTGTTGGTTTTAGGACATATAAATAAAGGTTCAGTCGAAAATAAAATTAACATTCTCAGTGACATTTTAAAAATTAAAAATTCATTAATGACTAGACAACGGATTTTGTGCGTTTATGATAAAAATGAGCAGGTGTGATTTAAAACAGTAAAAACATTCGAAGAATTTTAAAGTACTATTACTTCATTTTCAACTTATTAAACATATTAAGAAAGAAAATAAATTCCTGTTTCACTCCAGATCGCTGCAATTCGGGTAGACAACTTTCATTTCATAACCAGACTATTATTTTTAACTATATGTGTCTTCGCTCCCCGGACCATCAAATTAATTTTTAAACCTGTTCCCGACAAATTGATATCATTGTGGTGAGAGTTCTTGTACATACATGTATAAAAAATTGAACATTTGAGCTTTCGTCCGTTTAGTAAAAGTTCACGTTCATACAAGAGGATTTCGCACAGCTAAAGTTCAGTTAACCAGGTACAGCCGAAATGGAGTTCATATAAATAGAGTTCGCGTATAAACGGGGGTCCACTGTACTCGGAGAATCTTCCCACGCCGCATGCCGGTTACATTGAAATCTCCGGCGCAATGAATTTTTGCTGGTCGCGCGAAACCAGCTGGTTCGGATTTCGTCGGTGGAAGAAGGGAGTAGTCTCTTTGGTGACCGGCTCACCTGACTCGCAACCGTTACGGGGGTCTCCGTTCGGTGCCACTATTAATATTAATGCATTCCGCCGTTCTTGCGGCATTGTACTCGCGTCGACGTCGCGGCCGCATCCCGGCGACGACGTCCGACGACGACGTCCAACAATATCCTCGCGACGCGACGTCCAGCCAGCGAGAGCGTGTGCACGGTGCCGCGAGCGGGCGCGTTCCAGTAAAGTGGCAACTCTTCTGCCTGTTGAAGGCGGGTACCTATGTCCGCTGATTGTCCCGACGGTTTTGTCCCGGTGCCGGCTGAATATTCAACCGGCCGATAAATAACGCTGAAAGGAAGAGAAACGAGCGAAACAATGACGAGCAAGATTTTTCCCCGCGGCCCGTTCAACTCGTCGCGTCGCGTCGCGTCGCCGCGCAGCTCGTCGGCTCCCCGGCTCCAGCTCCGACTCTTCGGAGGAGACTTTTCTTATGCCGAGACACCTCCGGAGTCCACCCTGTTCCGAGAGAGCGGCCTCTCTATTGTCGCGCGATTTCCTCCCGTCTTATGAAACCTCGACAATGCCCGTTTCTACGCTCTCGCCTACCGTAACCAATCCCGCGTTACGCTCCAGCCCGGCGATCTATACCACGCATTCTTTTCTCTTTAAGTATACCTCCTCGTGTGCCCGTGCACTGTCCCCCGTTGCCTCGCGTCGCGTCGCGTCGTGTTCCTCCTTTCCTTCTGGTTGCTTCAGCCGACTGCTTTTTTCTTCGAGGTTTTCGCTTTTTTCCAGCCGAACGCCCGTTTAGTTTCTGTGTTCCTTTATCGGTGATCGTTTGTAGCCGCAAGGAAGTACAGGAGACCCCTATGGTTATCGCCAGGCATTTTATACATTTATAACAAAATAGACCTAATGCAAAACAGTGGAAACATTTTAGATAATATTGTTCAGTTATTTCCAATTCACTAAAATTATTAGGAACAGAAATAAACGTGACGACTGTACCTTGAAATTATTGCAGATCATTTTTATCTCGAGTTATAGCTACCCAGGTAGCACCGTACGTCCATGGGACGTCCGTTTTAGGTACCGTTTACGTCCATACGTCCTATGTCCGTTTTGTATGTCCCACGGACGTCCCTAACACCTAAATTTCGGACGTCCCACGGACGTCCGTTTTTTACGTCCTAAGGACATCCGTGGGACCAAAATTTCGGATTTCCCAGGGACGTCGTTTTTTTCGTTTTAAGGACATCCGTAGGACCTAAATTTCGGACGTCCCAGGGACATTAGTTTTTTCCGTCCTAAGGACATCCGTAGGACTTCAATTTCGGACTTAGAACTTCAATTTTATATCTCGTCGGAGTACTCAGTTTTTACGCGTGAGACATATATTAATACATATATATATATTCGAATTTCCTCATGTATTTCGAATACCTTAATGATATGTATATGATATATATTTATATAATAATATATATATATATATATATGTATATATATATATTATAATAGTTAAGAGCTAGAGAGCGGATATTTATACAAAATAAAAAATTTGTACTTGAGTTGCATCAAATAACAGAAGTAAAATAGGCATTTGTTTTCTTAATTAATATGTTGAATAGATCACAAATAATATAACAATATATAGTATTTTTTTTTTCTTAAATTTAAAAACGCCCAGTGGCTCAAGTGATGAGGCTCGCGGTTACGACTCTTGTGATCCCGGGTTCGAATCCCCCCGGCACCTTTGAGGTTTTTTCTCAAGTGATATAAAAAAACGTGACACACCGGGATGGTTCAGAATCAACCATAATAAACTGTAGGTCCAATACGATGAATATTATTTAATAAAAAATAAAATAAATAAAAAAAATAAATGGAAGGTGGAAAATGCTGGAGCATTGTTAATGGAATTATAACCCTGAAGGGAATAATTAACAATAACGTAACCTACAGTATTTTCAAATTTTCATAATTTTTTATTTACTGAAAAATTCCACATACGTCCCAGGGAGGTCCCAGATAGGTCCGCACGGGACGTCCTATGTACGTCACACTTTGTAACACGGACATCATTCGGACATTTCTGGGACGTATATCGGACATATATCGGACATATCTCGGACATACGGACATGATTCGGACGTCCCTGGGACATACGAAGGTCCGACTACGGACGTATTTAGGACATCCATCGGACATCCGAGTGCTACCTGGGTACTGTATAGATCATTTTGACAAATCTAATGTAAACTACAAGAAGAGATTAGTTTCATGGTTATTATCAGTAAGATCGAAAGTTAGTTTAACCCTTAACTTGTACTAGGATCTCTTATTACCCGAACAAAATTTATTTATTGTATTATATTGTATTGTACTTTAATCGCTAATTTTAGCTTTCTTTAATCTCTTTAAAATAATTGAATTGTTTAGTCTGTAAGTTTCTTTAATTTCTTTAGAATAATTTAATTGTTTAGTCTTCAAATATATACCTAAAGATATTTAAGAAAACTTGTGCTAAATTTTGGGAAGGTCCTAATATGATTCATTTGAGTAAACACTACCACTCAAGAGTTAAACTATGTTTAGGAATTTGTGACATCACAGGAATTCAAGGAAACGAAAACACTGACAAATTAGCTAAGAATCATCTTCAATGTATTCCTCCAAAATTCCTTACACAGATTTCAAAGTATCAGCCTAATATTTATCAGGCCAAGATACCCCCTAAATCGCCACCAATGAAGGAACCAATTATCTCAAACACTTTCATAGTCAAAAGTCTAATTCAGGGTATACAGAGGAAAATCTAAATCGGGCAATTTTAACTAGAATCAATGTAGATCAGACCATTACAATTTGGCCTTGTCTTTAGCTAGAATAGGAATAATAAGTGATCCCAAGTGTCCATGTGGCTATGAAAGGTAGGACTTTTAAACCTTGTACTATGGCAACGCCATTTATTCAAGGATCAGAGAGAAAACCGTATTAAAAAACTCAGAACATCGTCAAAGACTTATGAAGGTTTGACTTTGATTGTTTAAATGCAACCGTATATTTTCTATTCTCTATAAAAAAAGTATTGACCTATGTATGTCGACAACTGATTAGTTTAGGAGTTATTTTAATTTAAATATCCCAGAGAAAACCTTGGATAAAGAATAAAGTTTACGCAGAGGCTTTAACTACATTGCTCGATGTGAAGAAATGTTTAAATTAACTTAACTTCTAAACTAATCATTTTTTGATATATATTAATACTTTTTTTATAGAAAATACACGATTGCATTTAAAAAATCAAAGTTGACCCTCGTATGTCCTTGACGCGTCCGCGAAAAAAAGTAGTAACACGAGTATGTGCATCTCTTGAATCCATTTAAGAACCCATCCTGTATATTATGTAACTAAAATAACTGAAATGTGGGAAATGAATATAATTTTTAAGAGTAACAATATTTTCCATATGTATCAACATGTCCTGGGGTGGGGCAAGGTTTAACCTGCAAAATTTATTAAAAATATAGTAAGCCTTTGTTTATAAATATGGACCAAAATGGAAGATTTAGGGAGCCACCAAGCAACCACTAGCCGCAGGGCGCCGATGCTTCTCCACAAATCTTTTTCCTTTGATCGACCAATATAAAGAAAGGATTATGCGAACATTCGGCTACAGTATCTATCATCGTGAATTATCACGCCGTACGTTAGGACATTCGCGAAGACTTATTATCTGACATGATTTAAGAGTTAAAAATTTACTTGACCCTCCCGAAGAATACGCTTCCACAGGCAGGATTCGCATATTTTACTCGGCGTATAGGTTATCGCGAGATTATCAATTAAATAATAATATTGTGATTAATAGCAATGATTCGGGCCACCGATTCTCAGCAAAAACGCTCTGTTTCGACAGCTACGTCCGCGAGAGAGAAATACATTTATCCTAAATGAATATTATCCGTCGCCAAAGAATCACTTTGCAAGTGTGAGATCAACTCCCGGTGTTCTTAAATGTACCCAATTTTTAAACTAAGCGACAGTTTAAGACGCAGTAAATCTTAATTCGTAGTTCACTGTGATTTCAGAGTTTGTTTAATTTTTTTAGTCCAATAGATTTTAATTACGTTCAATTTTCTCTTGATCGATAAAAAGGTAGAAGTAATATAAAATGCATAACTGTTGATAACGCTAACAAATGTGTCAGACAGAAGTTAAATAATCGGGCGCACTTTCCGAAGTAGATATAGGTCGTATGAAGGTCAACTTTGTTTTTTTAAACGGAAACGTATATTTTTTAATGCACTATTCGACACTACTCGTGATTCCCTGCATAAAAATCACAAAATCATTAGTTTAGAACAGTGGTCTTCAAACTTTGTCAATATTTAAGGAACCCTTATGAGTATAAAATTGTTTCGCGGGACCCGGGATCATGAACAATAGAATATTCACAGTCTAGGTAGTACATATAAAGAAAAACGTTTGAATATTCTTTTATTATATTATAATAAAAGTTAAAAAAATATTATTTTGAATATTTTATATATGTTTATGGAACTCTAGGACATTTTGTGGGTTCCGTGGAACACAGTTTGAATAACACTGCTTTACAAGATATTTTGATTTGAACAATGAGTACAAGAGTTACTGTGCTAGTCTTAGCTGCACTGTAACTAACTTTTCTGAAGTCAGTATTCGAAGTCGGACAATCCGCGTCCTTCCCTTGTAAGAGGGTTAACGGTTAAACAAGCTGGTATACGAAATGCTTCCTCGTCCGTTGGATTGGTAGCAACCCTAACCGCGAAACGGTAGCACGGACACGGGATAGGACAATCAGGGCATCGAAGTTAACGAGAGCGAAGTGCTATTCGCTGGGCGAATCAATGGGCAGCGTCTCGAAGGGGGTGGTAGGCCCCCACGGTTAGGGTTTAAGCAGTCCGGCGACGTCTCGCAAATTATAAGAACGTGCGTCCGGCGAATGCACGTGGCGCAGCCGAATTTCTGCACGTGGGTCGAGCGGAATTCCTAATAAGTCAGTGACTAGACAGAAGTCTCGCGCTCGTATCGGCGTGCAGCTTGCCTCGCGGCGGAGATAGAGTGACGTCACGGATACGTGGGATTCCTCTCGAGCAGCTGGATCACGTGCTGCGGCCGAACGTGAGGCTAACTTAAATGCGGATCAGGGAGAACCGTTCCAAAACCGATCCCAAATGAATGCACCGGTCGCGATTCAAATTGTTTTCACGTTCTTCCGTCGCGGTATCGACCCTCGCCTTCAATGAAGCTGGTTTCTTTAGAGGTCAATAGCTCTCTCGCGACACACCGACGCTCGTCCGCGAGCAGATTGTCACAATTTACGTGCTCTGTCTCGGGAATCATGTGGGAGATCCTCTTTTAATGCTCCCATCAAGTTTCGCGGCGATTCAACACGTTGATTGGTGTGGAGGGCATCGGTGACCGGTGCTATTGAATTGCTTAGAACTGGCAGTCCTGAAATTAACGATCAGACTGCGGATTTTATGCACTCGCGACGAAAACGAGTATATCCATATATTATTTTCAACATATTAAAATTATTAATAAAAGAAAAAAGTCTTTATTCAGCTTCTGTAATTCTCCATTGACATACGCAATTTTTAGTTTGTTGGTACCAGTGTCCTTATCAGTTTATTTATACTGAAATTGACTAGATCGTAATACAAGATGGTTCAATCAGTAACTAACGTATTATTACTAATTAAGCTATTCTTTTCCTGCTGGGACCAAACATTTTGCACTCCTTTTTGAACAGTTATGTAGATTTTGACGAGGAAACTTTAATAATCCACGTTTTAATGCGCGGAGTTTACCCATTCAAAAGCTATACGCATGTGAAGTTGAGCGATTTCAAGGGGTTTTCACAAATAAGTATTGGTGTTTGCTGAGTTGATCCGCTAGGTGGCAGCTTAAGCATTTAGTAGCGAGTATCTTTGGTATTATTAGTACCCTCATCCATAATACGTCGAAAATCGCTCCGAGCCATCGTCTTATATCGAAAGTAAATTTTATACCGCAGCAGTCAATTTGAATTAGTCATGATGTAACTGCAATTTCATGACTACTATCATTCCTGTTTCCAACCACCTGTTATAAAATGCAGTGCGTTAACTGAAACTTTCACTTCGTACATTTGTGTAAAGAGCTGACCTTAAAATGTTAAAAATGTGACAAGCAAATGTTGATAAATTACCTTTTTATCTATTTATTTAATTATCACTTATTAGAGGAGGAGTATCGTTTCTGTATTCTTAATTTTTCCAATAAAGCTATTCGAAGCATTAGCGAGTATCGTCAGAAGCTGGAAAATAGCATTCGCTGGATTTCTTTTGGGTGTCCCAGACTTTATCTCGATAGTCGGCCAATTTACACGGAATTGGAGGCCGTGTAAATAGAAGCACGGCTGATTTAATTTCCCGTAATGGCAATTGACTGCGGCTGTAGCGGTCCTCAACGGTCCCAGTAGAGAGCGTTCTTCCTTTTCCCCACGCCACGTCGGAAAAGAGAATCGATAACGAATCGAGGAAGACGGAATTTCTTCACGCGGTTCCCTCGCGTGAATATAAAACGCAGAAATCGTTTTTCAAATGTTGCGCCACGATAAATCAAGTGGGTACGACGATCGCATAAAATGTGCGATTCGAAATTATCCTATTGGATCGCATGCAGATATCGAAGATTTTCTCTCGTGTGTTCAAAATGGACGATGCTCGAGTTTCCAGTGAAAAATAAAACAGTTAAATGTTACGGAATACCTCATGACTAGACTGAGGATTTTATGTTGTTATAGCAAAAATGGGTGGGTATGAATTCAAACGATAAAAACATTATAATAATTTAAGAGTATGAATACATTTTTTGCAACTTACTAAAATCGCTAAAAAGAGAAATAAATTTCCATTTAGTTCTTATGTCTTGCAATTAATCTACAATATTTTTATTTTGCATAAAGATCCGCAGTCTACTCGTGACTATTATTATTATCAATAAGATCAGTCATTTTCACGGTGAAAAGTAGTGCTTATGAAATGTGCATATTTAAACGCTTTTTCTGACTACAATTTTCAAAAAATTCAATTGATTTCATCTTTTTTAAAAAATGCTGAACATTTATCAAGTGATATGCATTTGATAAAAGTCTATATGAGAAAGCTGATGTTTTAGCAAACGAACAGCATAATTCACCGATCGGGACCATTGTGCGGTGTTTCGAAAATCACGGGGCGTCGAGCACCGCGGAGCGGTTTTTTGTTGATTTAATTCAGCGAGACCCGAGCCGAAATAGGAAAAGTACACGGGAACAGGGAAGGGTGAAACTCGGCGTAAAGAAACGCAGTAATTACGTGTTCAGCCTAATACGTCCGGGCAGTGAAATGCCACACGAGGCCGGGATACTGCAGTCGCAAAATTTCTCCGCGCAAAACCAAGGGAGTAACAATGGGTATTTTCATTAGTCGAGTGGTCCGGGCCGAACGGTAGATATTTGATTCGGTTTTTATCGGTTCGGCCGACATTCCGGTCCGCGGGCCCGCTCCGCTCGATGGGATCGGAAAAACGGCCGCAAAGCTGACTTCTCGATCGCGATATCAGAAGAAGTTCCATTTAGGAGAAAAATAGCATTGTAAATGTACCGTGTCAAGCGGAGCTTGTTTGTCGTGAACTTGAGTTTCGGCCGGCAAAAAGTTGCACGCCCGAGCGGTACAATCGCCCACCCCCCAACCCCTCAATCCGTTCCCCGGCTTCGATTACCGGAACGCGCGCCGATTTTGTGGATTTGCGAATCGATCTACAACGCGAGGAATGCGTGCGCAATCTATTCGATTATAGTGGATTAGGCTGCTGTAACAAAAATGTATTTTCTATGCTTGCGCCAAAATCAAATTTGTTTCAAGTATTCTAATAATTTGAGCATCCATCACAGATACAGAAGGAAATTTTAATTTTTCGATCGAAACTTTATTAAAAAATAATTGTGGAAAATTCTTTGCGAAATTATATCCACAGTTGAAAATGTTGAAATCGTGAAGACTCTTTCACGATGAAAAGTAAATTTGAATGTATGTAAATGAGTGGTCTGTTAAATGTCTAGCTAAAAGTCAAATTATTTCAAATACAAAGACAGTTTAAAATAATTCTATTTTATTCTTTCCATTCATTCTTTTACGCGGACGCGCCTCTCTTTAATAATAGAATAACATTTCTCAAAAAAACAATACCAATCCGACTCCAAATCTCTACGCACAATTTTCATAATTCCATGTAATCAGAATTACCATCTCAAGTTAATACCCCCCGTGCACAATTATCGATTCACTTACGCGCAAACAAGAAGCCGGCAACAGGCATGAACCGAGCGAAACGAACGACGCTACAATTGGTTAACAAATTGAAGAAGAAAAGGGGCGGGGGAGAGGGACAGCTAATGGAGGTGCAAATCCGGTCGAATAAAAAGACGCGACAAAACTGGAACGCCAATGGGCACGCACACACTCGCTCGAATTTTTTCGAGTCGTACAATGTTCGGTCCCGATGTCTCGGGCCCGCAGACTAAACGGGCTGGTCTTATCTAATCTCAATATAATTACGAGTGCACATCATAAAATTGCTTATTATACTATGGAAAAGTTGATTCGGGGACCATAATACGGGGTTTGGGAATTAACCTTACCTGTCTGCCTACCTACGCTGGTGATGATTATGTCTACTTATAGGTATAACTACTTATGTGCACCAAACTACCCGTCTACCGGCTCAAATAATCTTCGCTGTGCTCTCTCTCTCCCCCTCACCCCCCTCCCCTTGTGCTTCTTCTTTCTCCACCTGCCTTTCTACCTTCCTGCTACCCCATCACTTTGTCCTCCATCCCCCGGCGTTCTTTATTCCGTCCTTCGTTCGCCAACCTCGGTCTCTCTGTTCTCTATCCGTCTGTCTTTCGCTCTATCTTTCCTCTTTTCTCGACGGGAGAAACTAGTTTATAAAACGAGTCGGGCACACCGGCCTTTTTTTCCGTTTCGAATGACCCTCGTGTGCCGTGTCCCGCACTAATGCCGTGTAGTGACGATGCTTGTTTATGTGTTACAGATTTGACGAGAGACACTACGCTTTCGAAAGGTATGCTAGTTTTAGTCCGAATGCATGCCCAATCTCTCTCACTCTCTCACTCTTTCTCTTTCTTTGTGCCACTCAAACACCCTTTCTTTCACCAATCTTCTTTTTTCGTTCTTTTCGTCTTCTTCCTATTTTATCGTCGCTGCGTTTCGTATACACTTTGTTTGCTTCGCCGGTGGGATACATCTTTTTATCGGTTTCGCGGGACCCGCAGGTAAATATAATTGGCAATTATGGATATTGCCAGAGAATTTGTATTCGATCACACCTCGAGTGGATGGTGCTGAATTATTGTTAGATTCGCCCGTTTACACCGTAAGGAAAAATGAAAAAAAATCTTCCTATTGATTTATTTTAGTGAAAAATCACTTCGTATTTCAGTAATTTGTGCATATTGTTACGTATACACGTATTGTTGATGATAACAACAGCGAATTGATTGTTTTGGACAGGAAAATAGAGCGTATACGCAAATGATGCAAATGGGGGTTAAACTTTCAGTCATATTATACAGTTCGACGAGAAAATGATAAAAGTTTAACTAATTAAAATTACATTTTGTCGCTTCTAACAAAGAAAATAAAAATACTTTACAAATATATAATATATTATTAATAAATTACATTATTAACAATACTAACATTAATATATTTTAATAAGAAACGACCCTACAGGATAAGAATCTTGAGAATCAAAGAATATTATTCGACATAGGATATAAAGATTCAGTTGTTTAGTTATTTGTCCTAAATATAGAAATAACACATTTAAATAAAATAATTTTCTTGTGGTAAAAAATGTCTTATTAACAAAGATTCGCAACCGCCAACAGCAGAAGATTAATGACCCAAACTAAAATTCTCGAATTTTTATTGCAAGAAGTTCGAAGCGATAAAATTAAGAGGGGGGCTGGTCCCGTTTGATAGACTCGACGAAAATTTGAAGCAGCCCACAGCTGCGCAAATCGAGGAGCGCATGGACCGCCCGAAAATGAGGAGTAAATGACGTCGGGAGAGTTTTTAAGGTGTCGAGTCAATTTTTTGCTCGGATGCAAATTGCCCCCGGGGCACGTGTGTACTTCACGGTATGACGAATATAATGGCAATCGCCTTTTCGTGCAGGTGATCCATAGAGAAATTAAGTGGTCCATTGAATAAGTAATTATTGACTTTAAAAAAATTTGTCGCAAGATAGATGACGGTAATTCAATATTTTTATTCATGAATGCACCTAAGAATAGAACGGTTAGCATTATAGTAGCAATTATTCATTTTACTTGTTAGCAGTGCGCAGAATTTTTAACAGAGTTTTACTGTACATTTACTGCACATACTGTACATTTACTGCCACATAAAATACATTGAGTATACAGTCTTTTGATCGCGTTATGCAGGAATCTATTGTATACGTTTCCAATTTTGTTTTCATAGGACGAATGCAAATATAAGCATATGTTAAATCCATGTTCAAGAAAACAGAGGATTGCTATTAGAATGACAATAAGATACAATCAAATATTCTCACTTGCAGAGAATACATCTAATAATAGAAATTTCCTATATTAATTGATAGGATCAAAAATGGAATAGAAATTTATTTCTATATTCGATAATTTTAATATGTTGATTTTAAGATAACAGTGTACTGTATATTCTTAAATGATGCTTTCAGTATGTTATATTTTGTCTACTAACACAGTCTAGTAATAACAAATTAAGAATTTCGATTAATCCCTTTTAAATAAATTAAATTTTAATGCAGGTCATAAACGAATAGCAACAGGAGCGATGAACAAATAGTTTCTGAATAATTTATCGTTTGTACTATTTGTAGTGTAATTTACAGGTAGCGTTGTTTCAGGTATACGTTAGAATGTTCGTTTATACAACCTCGTATTTTCATTTCGCAAATTCTGTCGCTTGCGATTCAAGCAGAAGATCGAGCACCGTCCCCATCCGGCCGGATTCGCATAGAAACTCCTTAGACAGGGGAGCCCGAAAGTAATTATTGCGCTGCACGACAATTAACTTTTTTTGAAGCGCGAGCGGGCGTGCGCACACAGCCTCGCTACTCTATGATTTCGCAGGCTGTATCAGCGAGATAATAACGTCCGAATATTCCCGGGCGGGATGGAGAACGGTGCCCGTGTTAACCGAAGCCTACGAAAGAATCCGCTCCGTCTCGGCTTGCCTCCACGTATTTTTCCTTCCCGTCCCAAAACACCGGCTCCAATTAGCCGGATAAATCGCTACGATAACCTAATAATGATTCTATTAACAATGTAAATGGGACTAAACTGCGACACGGTGTGGGTCGGCCGTAATCGCGGAGCATCGCGCGGATAATAATGCCTATTACCGAAAGTTCTCGCCTCGCGTTTTATCTGCGCGCCGGCACAACGACTGCAACACCTAATTCCGTCTGCATCGCGCATAATATAAACGCATAATACTTCCTACGGATCTCCATAATGAACGGTTCAAACGAGTCCTATGAACCGCGATCCTTTACGTGGGCTTGTGCAACCACCATCGCGCTCTTACGGCCCGACTCGAAAATTCTGTTCGCACCAGTTCCACCCTGATGGAATGTGGTTGCTCTATTCTGGACACCGACTCGATGATAGCTACCCGACAATTTATACTGCTTGTCGATTTCAGAATGCTACTCTTGCGAAGCTGGAGTCCGTAATTGACGTGGTCTCGAAGGGTAACATACTCTGCGAGTATTTGTACACTTGTGGACAAGCAACACTGTTCAATTGATGATAAGATCGCACGGATTCCCTCGTGAAGATCAAAAATATGTGGCACAAAATGCAGTGTACGTTGGAGAGAATACCTGTAGCTTGTTCTTGAGGGGTCAATAAAAGTGGAAGAAACGAATGATGGAAAATAAGGGAAAGAGGTTGACAAGAAGGCTGACTTATAATAATATAATATAATTGTTTGTATGAATTTAAAAATCAAAGAAGAATTATTTTTTCTGTTTAATAGTTTTTGTACTTTAATTTTTTTTAATATTCAAAATCTCACCCACACATGTTTGTCATAAATGCATAAAGTCATTTTGTACAAAAACTTGAGTTCGATAAACAAATTTCGTACATGGAGCCCGAGTATTATTTAAAAGTGATAGAACATAGAATTCCATCAGCGCACTCTATTTATAATATTTCCATAATGGGGCAGTTGGAGCAGTGATTCCGCGCGCCGTGTCGGCGTCAATTATCGTATAAATATTATCCGGCCTTGCGACGCGATTATGTAAAAATTCCAAGTGCAGAGCAGAATTGCAAAACAGCCGCGCGCACGAGCCGTCGACGTCGATTTTAAGTTGTGGGATATGTTTACCGTGTCGTTGTATTATAATGTGGCCAAACGAGCGCTTTTGTTTCCCAAAGGACCGCTCGGACCCCTCGTTCATCTTCCGCGGCTCGTGAGATGCTTCATTTTGTCCCTAAATCTTCCACCGTCTACGACCTATGTTTCTTCGCAATTCCGATCTTTTTATATTCAAAGGCAATTAAGTGGAAATTGATTTAAGTTCGCTGATACACCATGCTAGAAGCATGTAACAAGGTGAAGGAAAAGAAGCTTAGGAACTTTGAAAAGTTACTTTTAATAGCTCCTGCGTGGCAATCTTTAGAGCGGCTATTCTTTTCTTTCTAGGATCGAAAATTTTCCACTTTTTTTATACGAACCTGTAGACTTTGACGAGAAAACTGGAAAAAATTTTAGAGCGAGGAGATCACTCGTTTTAGAGCATTTAATCATCACGAACTTTAGAAATAGTCTAAGCTACTACACTTTTCTTCAAAAATTTATCTAAACTCTTTGAAAATTTACTTTTAATATCCCCTTGTTGGCAATCTTATAGAATTTCGAACATTTAATTACGAAATCTAGTTGAAATTTTGAAGAAAAGTGTCGTAGTAGCTTATACTATTTTTGTACTTTTTGAATTTAAAAAGTTATAAAGTTATTTTTAGAACATTTATCACGAATTTTAGGTTAAATTTTCAATAAAAAATGTCTTTACAATTTATACTGTTTTTAATTTCTGTGTATTACACGCTAAACATTTTAAACCGTATTTAACCTCTACACTCTCTATCTGTGAAGTCTCTATCTCTACACTCTCTATCTGTAAAGTCTCTACCACTATACTCTCTATATTCTGTAAGCTCGCCCTCTGTTCACGTTCTCTATTATTTTCACTGTCCACATATACTCTCTATATTCTCTAACACTCTATTTTCTCCATTCTCTTTTCCACTTTATATGCTGCGCATACTTGTTGCACTCTCTAAGTTCTCTATATTATTCGCTACTTTCTGAAGTGCTGATTACACGCAGCTAGTACAGTAGAGACGGAGGTTACTTAGCTAATGAGGCTAGTTGAATAATTAATTCAAGTTTTAGAGAGTCCTAATAATTAAATGTGTAGTAGAATGAGTCATAAAAATTTTCTTACGTCTTTTGCAAATATATCGTTAAGCAAATATTTTTGTTTTGACTATTTATGGACTTTTGTGAAAGTTGGTATTCCACTATGCTATTTTAACAGATACATTTGTAAAGATATATTGCAACAAGAGAAAAAAATAATTAAAGAAAGAAACATCCAACAAATAAAAATTTTAAAGAAAATCGAAACGCCAATGATGTAAAGTAGTCAAATATCTCTTGAATTTTTTTAAATAAATGACAAGTCAACTAATTATATAGCCATTTTGACTCATTGTTTTTACTGATGTAATTATGCCACAGACTACAATCTACTCTCAATTAATAAAATTTTAGTGAAACAGTAATAATTCGTTTATAAAATTAGATATGTTAATAATTAGCCAACCCTGGTCTCCCCTACATATTTCTCGATTGCAAGCGAATGAGCAAGTCATACTAAGCGAGTATATGTATAGTGAGTATTAAGTACAGTGAACTCGATCATTCGCTGGCTAGATGTTTTGCTCAACATCGAATGTTTTGCGCATCGTCGGTTTCTGTGAGCAACAACACGTCGGCTCGTTCCTTCGCTATATAATTTCACACGTAACAATTTTTACTATAATTAATACATACGTCAATTCCGATTCGCTCTGGTCGTTCGCTGACAAGTTTACTATCCCTAATTGATTGCATTGAGAGGGTGATTAATACCTGCAAACGATATCGTTCGAGTGAGTTAGCTACAGTTTAATATACAGGGTGCTCCAAATAACGTGTTAAATGCTATTTTCCCAACAAGCGAATATTCTTTCTATTTTTCTTAAATAAATAAGACAGAACAAAAAGATGTTTCAAGTAAATGGTCTTCACCTAAATAAAATAAAATAAATATTCCATTTGAACATTGGAGTGCAGTTTTCAAGAATTAAAGACTAAAAATTTTGGGACACCTTGTATATTCATTTTCGTATAGCAGAAATGATTTAGAAGGCTTGATAATAAAAAAAAAAGATTAACACGTTCACTAAATTGTTGATCATAATTGGGAGACACATTCTGTGGGCAGGTTTAAAAATTAATTTTACTGTGTATTTGCGAAAACTTTATTAGGATCTAAATAAAATAAAAGAATTGATAGAGCCATCATGACGATAAAAATTAATTCATTTTAGGACCTATAATTTCGGGAAAATTTGTTTGGCAGTTGACGCGATGACCGGTTTTATATTTTTCATTCCACAATGATTGAAATTATGAAGCTGCTTACATGGAAATTGATTCGACAAATTTGTTTATACACGCACATATTGAGATACAAATTTCCCAAAATCTAAACAAATAGAGCCTTGTCATTTTTATACGCTAAAACATTTCAATCGCTTTTAATGCTCGGTAGGTTTAGTGTTAACATTTGATTGGCCGAGCCTGTGTTATTCGCATTATTATTCGTTACAGGTGTCGCGTAGAATTAGAAAC
Organism: Lasioglossum leucozonium; assembly: GCA_028454225.1. Classification (NCBI taxonomy): domain Eukaryota; kingdom Metazoa; phylum Arthropoda; class Insecta; order Hymenoptera; family Halictidae; genus Lasioglossum; species Lasioglossum leucozonium. The sequence goes on along the minus strand of CM052206.1, from coordinate 588,354 downwards.
CTGGCAAAGACGACGTAGCTCATTGAAATCGTACGAAACGCGGCTCTTTTTGAGCGGAAGCGAGATAAATCGGATATTGCTCCTTTAGCGGCGTCAAATTGTCCACGGTTCATCGCATAAGTATAGACACGAGGCGTCGGGTTTCTTATTAAGCTGGAAAGTAGGAATGCAACTTACGGAGCATCGGAGGGTATAGAGTTCAACGTTCGATTCAGCTCGGCACAATTCCACCAATCCCTACGAGCGTCTTAAAAGGCATTTTAAATCGGCGTGTCGTGAAAGAATCTCATAGAGATGCGGCGTATAAAGGCATTCCACTAAACCCTCCTCCCCTTTCTCTGCTTCCCCCTCCCACCCCTATCCTTTCCTTCGCCTCAGTTCAGCATTTTGATCTATCATCATCGGGGACTTCCTTCGGTTCCATTCTTTTCCTGTTATTACACCTACGTACTCTCCTCTTCATTAAGAGCGCCAGGAACGACGAAATCTCTGCTCTTGTGGAATGACCTTGAGCCTCAACACTGTTGACGTAGTTCCCTGAGTACAGGGTGTGTCAAAATTATGCGTAAGGTCTGTCACAGCTGAATTCTGTATCTTTGGATCGGTGCAGGACTGTTTGAAAAATTACGTGCAGAAACGGCCTTGATCGGTTTTTTCAAAATTTCACATTATTTTTATGTGCCTCGTAATCTACTCGTCGAGAGGACAAGAAGTTTAAAAAGAACTGTGGGTCCGAGGTTAACGTTTCTCTTAAAAAACGACTTCAAAGTTTTGTTAACTATTTTACTCCATATGGCTAGAGCGTGTCTACATGAGAGAAAAGAAATTGGAAGCATAGAACAAAATTTTCATTCACGTTTTATTGGCAAGGAAGTGAATTTACATAAAAAATTAAGTCGGAAAAAAGTACAATGTTTTTTCGTTCAAGCTTTTGTTTTTGAGAAAAATGAGTTTGAAGTTCACTCTAGTATTTGCAGGAAGTAGAATTGGTCGGTCATGAACAGACGCTCCATCCATTTCCTATACCATATCTAACAACACGCGTACTCGCTGAATTTTCATTCGATTTTGTCAAATCAATTTTCTCTTTATACGTACCACCAGATCGGTAACACTATGCTTTCTCATTAATTTTTTTTATATCAAACAATATGCTTGATAAACTTTCTTATTTCGATTAAATTAGTTGAATCTGTTTAATCAGTTCGCAAGTTTGATTTATATTATATTACTAGTGCTATTCGTGCGTAAAATTATTTTGTTTTGTTCACAATTTTCTTGAATACTTATATTACTCTTTTAATCTTTTTATATTTTAAAGACCTTAAGTAAATTATCATATGATCGTTCACTCAGTGTGACGCAGCGAAAATGAATTTTTATTTCTAGACCAATGCTCATTTATGATAAACGTGGCAGGCAACGTGTAATAGATTTTCGAGGAGAGTTACATGCTATGTGACCAGACGAGTTAAATGAAACTATGGTTAACTGTACACGGTTAGGTGTGAAAGAATGCTGCTAAACCTCACGCTTTACACGCACCGTTGATTATTCTAACTATTGTTGTCTTTGCAAGTTGTCACCAGATAACTATTGATGAATCGGTGTGTGTACCAAGGCGTAAATATAATTTTGAAAGACATATGCTAATTTGTATTATCTCGATATAAGAATATTAATAAGTGCAGTTACGAAATTTCTATTGTCGTATTACATATTTTCGTAACAATTTGCGAACGGTCAATTTTTCTAAAATTTCGTTCAACAGTCGTTCGTTTGTGAAATTTTTAGTTTACGAACCCATTGTTGCGTTCACTGTATAGTAACATCGTGAGTTTCTCAAAAAGCCGGAGGTAAATAATGCTCTACCAACGGAAGGCTAGGATAATGGAGCGAAGGTTGAAGGTTGACAGAGGGGGTGAAAATGGCTGCAGGCTATAAACACTCTCCGCCACCGCAAGCCCGAGATTCGATAAGCCGACTATGGTCTTTTATTAGGATCCACTCAACGCCGGCAACGTAAACTCCACGCCCTGTTCAGGCGGTCTTTTTAGAAGCGCATTTCTCTAACTATATTTTCATGTTCCAAATCGCGCGTCGAATGGTGCATTCGCGCGGAGCAGAGAGAAAAACCAGGAACCCCGCGTTTGTATTTTTCGTTCGAAGGGAACGGGGGAATCGCCAAGATACTTCTACCAATTAAATAGTATCAACTATTTTTAACTAAATATCAACTAACAAGGGAAGTACACGTGAATTCAAAAAATTATGAAACTTTGCGCACAAGTCAAGTATTTTTTCGTGCTACTTCTCGCATTAAAGGGAAAATCTAAAAATCAATCCCTGAAAAAATTTCAATATATTCGTTAAATATCTTATGAACAACATATGATATTTAAAAAAATTTCCACGATATTACTGTGTCTACCAGCCAGTGTAAAAAAAGTTTTTTAAATACATTTCACAAAAAAAATTTTTGTTAATTATTATTAAAACGAATTATTACTTACAATTAGTAATGCCTAAAAAATCAGTACATCCGAAATGATTGGAACTCTTTCTAGACAAAGACCTTCTTCGTCGACACAATTTTCGTTTCCCAAATTCTTCCATTTCGTAGGCACAGCAAGCATACACATTGCGATTGTGTACCAAATATGCACACACGCACACTTTTTCACGTTCATTTATTTATTTATATTTGTATTTATCCGGATCTGCGTGCGTTAATAATAGAACCGAAGCACATACACATGCGTCCTGGTGTGTTCACCCTGAGGAGGCATGGCGCTACTCATTTATTCCATAAATCTGACAATAAATAACGGACATATTGGGGTGGCCTTGCGACTCGGGGTATCCGTGGCTGCTTATCGTATCCCACAAATGCGCCGGAACGCATTTAAAATGTATTGAACTGTCACGGGGCAGTGGTTTCCCGGATTTTTACATTTTTCATCGGCGCGCCGCCCGGCTGCAGGTCCGCGCGGATTACTGAATTATTGTTGTTCTAAGTGTGTCGGTCAAGGGGGAGTGAACCCCAAGTTTCTCGGAGTCGGGGGTAATCCCTGACCATAACAGCCCCGAGCCCCGAGACCCTCCAACGATTCCCCACCACCGATGATCGTCGCGCGCCGCACCGCCTTCGCTCATCCGAGGAAGCAGCCCTTCCACACGAGCACGCGTCCCTTGCCAAATCGCTGGTCGTTACGCGGCTACGGGCCTTTACGTCCGCGGCTGCATACTTCTGCATCCGCAACTGTCGTTAGTCTTTAAACGACGCGATTCGCCACGGCTTCGACGGCTCACGAAACTCGACATCTGCGGATTATTCGCTGGAGATCGCCTCCCTACGATCCGCGCGGTCACCAATCATACTAGCGAAAAATGTTAACTCTCGTCCGACGAATGTCGAGTCATCTGAACTTTTTTCATCTTAAAAACATTTATATTACGTAGGTAGTGCGAAACTGAAGAGCCACTTTCCTAAAAATAAATTGAAAATTTTGTAAGAATATTAAACAATTTTTTCCCCGCACGAATCCTCCATAGATTTGAACACTGAAGTCTCTCTTCTTTCTTCGAAAATTGACGTACAATGTTTCTTCAATTTATGGATCAAAAATTGGGGAGGTTATATGATATTGTAGAGTTGACTGTACGCGCTGCACTCAAACTACAATAAAACGACTACAAAAAATCGTGCGAGCAAGTTTTTCTTGTAGTTTTAAAAAGAAGACCTCGATCTTTAAATCTACGGAAGATCCATTCCCGAAAAAGTTTTTCTACCTCTTTCGGGACGCTTGAATTGGTAGGATTTTCGAAAGAAAACATGTCCTTGGTTTTCCATCTGTCACGTCATGCAAAATTATCTTATTGTTAGACAAAAATGAACTATGGTTGATTCATTATTGTACTATTATTTTTTTTTACCAAATTATCATAATTTAAATATCGACACGAGAATAAAAAATTCAGTGTTCATTGGATGTACATTGTTTTATAAAAATTACAAGACTTATTTAGATTTTTCACAATGTATATAATAATATCTGCTCCAATAAAGAAATTTATTGAATAATTTCTAATGGAAGCATCTGTATCATTTTAATAATTAAAAAATAAAAAGTAAAACGGGTCATTTAAACGATCGTCAAAAATATTCTTCGGAATCCAACTTATTGTTAGAATAAATATAAAATAATAAAAAGATTTTGTATAATACTATTGAACGCTTAAGCTCGTTCAAATTTGAAAATATTGACAGAAGGGGTAAGTTGGATCAAAAGTATGTTCGGATTGGTGACGATCGGAAAGGACAACGGGAAAGGGTGACAAGAATTGCGCTATTAGAGGGTAGAGGAATATCGGCAATTCGGTTTCAGCAAGGGTATACGTTGCAGTGAAGACGACAGATATGGAGCTTTGAATTTGTACCTCATTTTCATACATACACATTCTCATGGCGTTTATAGCGGAACTTTTGCGTATATACCTGTTACATGCCTGTTATGTTAACGTTACGTTCAACCGCTCCTTTTAAAACGGTAGTCGTGGGCGCCGCGAACTGTGAACATTCAATTAATGGCAATTAAAATGTAAGCTCGTTCAATCAAATTCATATTACATGTCTTTTTACACAGTAGTTTCTTCTACACGATTTCTTTCAACACGTTTTATTCGCTGTTGCACCATTTCTTAACACGTTTTGTTCATAGTTACATGATTTCTTACTATGCACATTTAACTTTTACATACCAACAAAAGATTGTGTAAATTTTTTATCTAAGCACATGTAGAAATGAAAATTCCACAAAATCTAAATAAATAGAGCCTTGTCACTTTTATGAGCCTAAAACATTTTAATCGCTGTTAGTGCTCAGTAGGTTTAGTGTTAAATAATACTCATACAAGATAGACATTCTACTATTAATGGATAACTTTAAATACGATATAATTCTTAAGTATTTAAATTGAATTATGTTTTACCGCATTGTTAGAACAGCAGGTCGCGGTGTAAATCACTCGAAGACACAAAAATGTGTATCTACGACGAATAGAATCGAGAGCACAAATCGAATTCGCGCCATTTTAATTCCGTCCGGACAATTCGCCCCAATTAATCGGAACACGCGACAGGCGAGAAGGATGCTGCAGGCAAGGGGATGGAGAGGAAAGGATAGACAGCCTCCTAATCTGCATCAGCAGATTGCTCTGAGAATTGACACTGTGGATTTTGCCTCGCCCTTCGAAGTTGCTACACTTGACATCTCATTTGAAATCAAACCGTCTCGGCCAGCTCCTTAGAGGTCCCTCTCGCGCCTTCCGCAACAGGACACGAACTCGATGCATACATTAAGCAGCTTTAATTGAGAAGAGTTCCCTGGACGATCCGCCGGTGTAGCCAAGTAATAACCTCGCTAAATCTTTTCCGCCGGGGGCGGCAACTTCACCGGAGACACTTAATGCGTCAACTTCCGCAATCTGGGGATCATATTCGAGGTACAATCCACCTCTTCCAAGGCTCTGACTGCGTGATATACAATTATCAAATTGAAAGTGAAAACGAGATGACAATATTCTTATATTTTTCGCTATTTTATATTTCACCCACTTAACTTCTTCATAATGCATAAAAATCCGCAGTCTACTTATAATTACTAAGTAAACCTAGTAAATTAATCCTCACATATAACAAAAAACTTAAATCCTTTGATCGAATTTTAAAAATGTTAGTAGTTTGTAACGTCTTGTTTGAGTGTAGACCATTTTTCACCCAAAACGCTTAAGTTTTGAAGTGCGTTTAAACGAATTTCGGTGACTGTAGTCTACGCGAATCTGTTGGGTAAATGAGTACATACGACGATCGTGATTTTCTCAGCCGTTCATTCCCTTCACCGGTATCTTGCAGATCAAACAGCCCGTGCTATCGGGAAAATACGAGACTGTGAAGGATGCAGCCTATTTTCTCGCTGGCGAACCGCCCCTGGCGTAATAGCAATTCGCCATCGGTCCCATTGAAATTAATGGTTATTAAAAGCCACGCTCTCTCTCTCTCACACACACGCTGTCCTCAACATCGACGGATGAAACTTTCTCGCATATTCAGTGCCTATCGATACGCTGCCTGTAACCGTCTGTTCTCTGTTCCTCCCCCGCGTACCAAAGGGAGAACTAACAGCGAGCCTGCTTACCGTGAATTTGACAGACGATTAAACATTCAGGACCTGTAGCTGATGTTATCTTCCACTTACGAAACGCAAGAAAATTTCCTTCTTTGTTTCTCGGCGAGTCCCCAGAAATTGAAGACTTCAATGTCTCGTGGAATTGTGTCCTCTCGGTTTTCCTTTTCATGTTTCGCCCTAATCTGCATGCCAATGTCCGAGAGAAACTGCTTGCTACGTCATAATTTTGAAATTGGATCGTACCAACTGAAAATGTTGACGAGAAGCGATCGAGTTTCTTCGAACGAAAAATTTCGGATCGCTTCTAATTTCAGATCTACCGACGGAGATGAATCTGTTCTTGAAACACCATCTGCAATATATTTTATTTTTCAATTATTTAATTATTTTATTCTTCTAATTTCATGAACAATCCATCTCGATATATTCATCTCACAAACGAAATTCGAGTTTGATCTTGATCTTCGGAGTTCAAGGTCATGTCACAGTACATATGACACCCTGTAGATTGAAAGAATTAAAAAATGACTATACACTACTTTCAGCTTGTTTAAATTAAACAAGAAACGGTTTTATTTTTCATAAAGATCCATTTGTTAGATTGTTTGAATCAGGTTTTAAAAATCAGGACGAACATTTTTAACCTAGCGATAACAAAATATTTTGTAACGCTACTTCTCAGCTAGCGGAATACGTTCCCGTGAAAGAGGAGCACGTTAGCATTCCATCGTTAACATATTCTTTGAGAATCCGTTCCAGGGGGAGCAGTGTAATCCGTTTCAGTCGTTCGGTTTATTCCGCATTGTGTTAAATACACGTACAGTATTCCGAGCTGCATAAGGCACGGTGTGTACGTGGAACGGTCTATTCAAAAGTTAGTATGCAATTGGAGAAAAATGCGTGTCGTCTCGCGCCGGCACCCGCTCAAAAGCTTGGGAAAGCATTTCCATACATTTACAATTCTATTATGCAGTTCTTTACGACGCCGCCCGGTGTAATAAGCGCAGCCGAACGCGGAGGCTTATTAGCAGTTATCGGTCAACGTTCGATCGACACTTTACGCTCGATCTTTAACGGTATTAGCCCATTTCGTAGCTTCATTTTGATCTCTTCATTGAACAGAATACTCTAGTCCCAGGCCAAAAAATTTGAAGCAGAGATCATAAATAACAGTTATTTTTTAAATTTAATCCAAAAAAATCATTTATCATCATATTTCATCACAGGGAAGACAGTAACCATGAAATTTCAAAGAAATTCTTCGGAAAAAATAGTTGCTACATGACGACATAGCGGTTTACGTGTTAATCAGAAGAATTAGAAAATAAATACCGAAGAAATGACTCGACCAGTTGTTATTAAAATTATCTGGCTAGAACGTTAGACGGTTCTCACAAATTCGTCGGAGGCAGGCGATCGACATGCATAAAAGAAGCAGCTCCGCTCCCCAATTCCAGAGAGACAGAGAGCGATCGCGATCCGCAGTGCCGTCGATGGGATTTCATTAGAGTCCCGTCGATATCACGGCGAGGAAGAAGTCAGGCCGCGATTAATAAACGCTCTCGATCGGCGTCGTATATCAGGATGGGTAATTAAGCGCGTAACCATAGAATCTCGAGGCGTGGCGGCGGTGCAGCGGGTAACCTGTTGTGCCGCGGCGACGAAGGGCGGTATTATTAGTCGCAAGACGCTATAAATATAAGCCGTTACGAATTAAAGGAACCTCCTTGCCTTTATTACAACATTTTTAATTACTGCGAAATGGCTGGAAATTTTTTTCTCGCCTCGCTTCCTCCCTCCAATTCTCTTTCACATTCTGTCCCCCCTCTCTCTCATTCTCTCTCTCTCTCTCTCTCTCTCTGTTTCTTGTTCTTTCGCGTTCTCTTTCCGACTCGTTGCCGGCGAGAGGCGGCCAGCTATCGCGCCGCTTCCTTTTACGAGCTGCGAGAAAACACACGGCGCTAATTAAACGAAACGCTTCAAATGCCGAAGCGCATTAGATCGGGCCCCTTCTCACTTTAAAATGCCGCTGTTCGATCCTCGGAGAGGAGTCAGTCCGCTTCTCTCTAGCAGGGGGTGCATCGGCGAACCGTCAAGCCGATCCCGACCGTTCCGAGGGAAATGAACGCGTAACGAGAATCGCTCGGCGGAATCAAGGATGCTGAATTCTGAACGACTATGGTGATCGGCCGGGTTCCTGGAACTGGGGACGCCTGACGAGTTTGCAGCTCTCGATTCGTTAGCTTGTAAGGGATCGAGAGTAATGCAATGTCACTTTATCCTTGTTTAACGCGGCCTCTACGGTCGCACCAACGCTACAATACTGCGACTTAGAATTGTTCGAGAAATTCGACGGTCTGACCTACATGGCGCTCGCGGATCGCATTCACGCAATGGTTTTCTTCTTTTTCGTTTCTCAGATTTTCAATTTACATCGCCTTTTTGATTTTTCGGTTGACTGATATATGCTATTCTTTCTGTTACTTTATAACAAATTATCATTTCATTTTTCATTAACACGTTGATCCCATAAAATTCCACAGTCTACTAATTGCAATTAGAAAAGAAGTGGAATTGAGAACGTATACCATTTTGAGCTGGTTATTTCTATAACAATATATGAATTTTTATGGAAATTTTCCATACCAACGCCATTAATAAATTTATACAATATGTTAGTAAATTGTCTAAATTTCGTGGATTTGCAGGAATGTAGGAATTATAGTGAAGAATTATAGTATAGTGTAGTATAGTATGGAAGTAATACAGTAGTATAGCATAGTAGTAGTATAGTATAGCATAGTGGTAGTATAGTAGTAGATAGTATTATAGCATAATATACTAGTAGATAGTATTATAGCATAATATACTAGTAGATAGTATTATAGCATAATATACTAGTAGATAGTATAGTATACTATAGTAATAGATCAAGGATTAAAATGATTAAATTGTTTCTTTTGTACGCAATAAAAAAAAGTTTCCACAATCACCATATTCTGGCAGAAGGTACAAATACGTTGGTAGCGAGGGAAGAAGAATGGTCGTGGTGATATAAATCCCACTTTAGTTCGAGATACGTATGCGTTTCAGATAGAAGCAGTTATTCATAAGCAATGGCGTATAAATAATACAGTACACTGCTACGTTACTGAAACATTGAAAGTTCTGTAAATATTGTATTGGTTCAAGGGTGAATCGAGACACTTGTTATCTCCCTCCTTGCGCATTCTTCACTTGTTTCGGAAGGTTCCACCTGAAATTCTTTAATATGAAAAATGTTTCGCAGCGAACAGTACAGACGCCCAGTATTCCACATTTTAAGTTCTACACCGAATTTTAAACGTTTTCTCGACAATTCGACAGCTCACATTTGTAACACAAAAGTATACGGAAAACATTTGATGAACTCTTAAAGGTTATTGAGCGTTGCAGAAAATGCTAGTCAAGGTCACAAAGATTGTTGATTAATGATGAACTGTGCAAAATAAAAATTGTTTCCATTAGTTACAGTACCAAATGCATTTGTTTCTTAATTATGGAGTTGTGAAAAATGTGTCGATATTCCTAACACTAAACCTACCGAGCTTCTCAAGCAGCCGGTACATGTTGCCTTATAAAAACAACAAGATTATATTTATTTGAACTTAGTGCGATTCATATTATATCATCTGGTCTACTAAATATATTTATTTAATCATTTACCACAAAAGCATCTTTATAATTTCAATAATCATGCAATAAAAAGCTAGAATCGATCATTTGACTGGTGGTTTAGTGTTAAATTCTTTTAATCTTTCCACTGTTTCAAAATTACACTCCCTCATATTTATCACGAATGCATAAAACCAATAGTCTAATTATCAAAAAAAAAAGGCAAAGTACACTGTTAAAATTGAACCGCATACTTCGCCGGCACTGTTCACAATTGCATAATTGAACTTTATTAAAGTCCGACGCAACAATGCATGGCAATAATGCTCTGTGCAAAGATTAATCGGAAAGCTTTGCTTGCAATATGCAAATCGCAATGAAGCCTGCAGACGAATTTTATAATAAGCAGACAGACGTGCATTACGCAAACGCGATGCGGCACCAGAAATGGTGCAATGTCGCGTTACGGCAGAAAGAATAAGGAGAGATATTTAGCACATAATGTTACGGGTACTCATGAATTACAAGTGCCGCGTATTCGTTATGGATATCTCCGGAACATTTCTCTGTTCACAAAGGAACGCATATGGCGCCATTCGCGGTTATAAATTTCGTGTCATAAGCCGCGGTATCATTTTAAATAGAGGCAGTATCGTAAATAATGACGCATTGCTCTTTCGAAAGGAGCCGTTCTTCTTTTAGAAGAGAGAATAATAAGAATACGAAGTCCAGTCTTTCGCGCATCACAGAACTACATACAGTCTGCAAAAAATATTATTCAACATATTATGTAAAATGTTGCGACACATGCAATTCCATCACATTCTTATCATTCTTCGGAGTAGGCGCGTGTTCATGATAACTTTCCAAACGTTGAATTGTTCCTGCGCATTGAAATTTTATATTGTCGTTTGATAGATGATAGTATACGGTCACGTGACGCGTTTCGTCTTTATCGCGTATGTGTCACAGCATCGCGTGATTAACGGAACTGACAGAGAGGGGGTAACTTTTTCCCCTCAATTCGTGCTCCCTCCCCTCATCTGGCGACCCTGAAGCGGATTTAATTGCGGTAACAGTGTCTATTATATTACTCCGCCTTATTGAAATTATTAAATAAAAAAAGAAATTTTCATCTGGCTCTTGCTTTTTGCAATTTTTAATTTACATGAGATTCGAAATCTAGTTATTTCATATATTTTTATTAAATATGTCTATTAAAAATGCCATAATACAAACTTCGTTGTTTTATTATACACAACTGTCTTCACACAAGTTTTTCATCTATATTATTCATAGGTGTGATTAAAATTATTAGTAACAATTATTAATCGCTTGATAGTAAAATCCTCACTTAATAATCCACCTAATTTCAGCATTAATGAATTGACATTCGTTGCCATTAGTTTTATAACAATGATTATTAATTAAATCCTTAACGCCGGTCACCGATGACTCCTATGGCGACGTGTTAATAAAAAAAGTAGTAAGAAAATATTATTTGTTTGCAAGGATCAATTAGAAAACGTTTGTTTAAATCGTCCTCGGAGAACAGCCAATGGGAACACGGAAGGACATTAATCAGATAGAGAAACGTCATTATGCAGAGCGCCGTTCGCGCGGCAATCTTGTAAAACATTATTCTAACTAAACTGTCATAAACGAGAGGAAATGAAAAGAGCTACTTAATAGCTTATGTATGCAAATGCGAGGCGGCAGATTGCGCGGAGTGCTCTCGAGTGAGAGAAATAGCAGCAGCCGAGGAAACGGTCGAAAGGGTGGCTCTCGTCGTCGCCCTTCAGACGACTGCTCCTCCAATTTCCAATAATAAGTCTTACCCGACTTCAACCGCGGTTATACTACTTCACTGAAAATCCTTGAATCCTATGAACAGGTTCCTTATAATTATTAGATTATTAGGATTTTCACGCTGAAATCCTAATCTCGTTTATCTTTGATACCATAGTTTTATAAAATTAATTATTATAGTGCATGTATAGTAAACTTCACATGTATAAATAGACTCGAGATAATAAAAATTATATATAGTTTACTTTTGTAGCAAAGTTCCGCATTTTTTAATTCGTAGCCTAATGACGAATGTTCTTTTCTTATTATATCTTTTAAATACATAAAGTATGTATTTGACTTATTATAGATATAAAAGTTTATGTCATTTTTTTTATGAAATCAATGTACCTGACTAATGAAACTCTAAATATTATAATAATTAGACAGCGGATTTTACGCATTTATAACAAAAATGAGTAGGTGTCATTTGAAACGGGAAAAACATTAGAAAAATTTAAAAGTACTGTTATATATAAAATAAATTTCACACCGATTTGTTGCAATTTTGGTAATCTTACAAAAAGTTATTTCAAATTGTTTGAGGAATTCTTTCAAGAAAGTACATCGTTTCTGGGACACCCTGTATTTATAGTTTAATCTAAAATACCGATATCGAATACAGTAAAAGTTCAGATTAAATTGAAAAGAACAGTGTAGTTTCTTTCCTCGAATTATGTAGATGAAAAATGGAGAACAATAAAAAAATTCAAGAAGTCGCAACGTAACAATGCCCATTGACGGCGCTTTAGAACGTGTTCCCAAAGAAGTCAAATTACACGGTTGTCGTCTTAATGCCATCACCGAGTGACTGTAAATGCAGCCCAGTGAATAATGATTCACGAAAGGTATGTAAATTTCAACGACATTTCTTACATATTCATACCGCGGCTCGCGGTTTAATGAATTGAAATCAGTTAGAACTTCTATTAACAAATCGAATGTTTACATTTACTCTTTTAAAACCGTCGTTCATTAACCTCGGACCAACCGTAGCTCCGCGACTCGGAAAGATAGAAAATAATGAATTACGATCGTCTAGAAAATGTATAACTCATGCAAATCATCGGTGATAATGGATGCTGATGTGAAATCGTTTGTCATTCTGCCATCCGACGGTTCATATTATAATTCATCATGGAAGTGCAATCATAGAACTATCTAAGCAAGAGCATGTGAAACAAATCATTTAACAGTGGACCGAGTAATTAAAATCTCGAATTTTATTAACTAGCTAGCTATGTTAGACCCCGCATTCAAAGCTCGGTAACAAAACTAAAACAAAATCGTGCACCAATTTTTAAGGTGTCTCTGTAAACTGGAAGCTTCAGTCTTGAAACCTGAGGTGCTTTGAGCCACGAAAAAAATTTTTCAAAGTTTCCACAGGCGTTCGATGTACATTTTTGAGAAAAAGCGTGTCTACACATTCTCACCACCCTGCAATGTGAAAAAGGCATAGAATAAAGTGAACGCCGGGTTATGAAACTCGAGTTTCCCAGCTTTAAAATGTGTCCTAATTTATATTATCGTACGAAAATTTTTAACGAAATGATCACAGTTTAAATATTGAATGTTCAAATACCACCTAGGTCCACTGTATTATGCAAGAACATAAGTGTATCACAATATGTTCTTGATATAATCTTCCCGTCGCATTCGATCACTAATTATAAGGGACTGTGGAGTTTGTTCTCCTCGAGATGAATATTCATGCGGCAATCATAGCCTCCTAAAATTGTCGTTGCCGAGTTTACGCGCGATCCTTATCCCTGAAATTCATTATAATACTTGTCCGCGAGTTACAATTTATCCGAGACGCTCATTTCTTACTCGGGTGAAGAGACAGACGACCATTACCGGGAATAAAAATGGCAGATTTTCAGCTGACCGTTTCAGGCCGCGTAAGAAAATTATGCAAATCGGGATGCAAAGTGCTCTGTACAATATGAAAAACGACAATTGAGTTTACACAACGAGACGATCGAGCCTTCCTATTTTAGGAAAGCTTATTCGGGCTTCAATGAAACGGTCGTTTAACGTTCCAGTGTAAAATTATTATAAACGAGCGTGGCAACGGGGAATGCTACACCACTTATGTTACAACGCGATATACAGGGTGTCCCAAAAACGTTATACTTCCTTGATAGGGGTGATTCCTGAGTTCATTTGAAGTAACTTTTTCCTTTGCGAAAATGCTGCCGGTGGCTTTCAGTAAATTCTACTAATTTGAATTTAGATATTTCTATAATTTGAATAAAAATGAAAACTAAGACACTCAGCTAGATAAACAAAATAAAAAATGACTAAAAGATAATATCGTTTAATTATTGTAAAACTATAAAAATAAATTTTGCGTATACATCATGTTGTTATTAAGTTATACAGTTAGAAATGTCAGCAAAAAGTTCATGTTAATTAATATATGTATGTAGCGTATCTTTCAGACCAACTATTATTACCGAATAAAATTAAAGACAACATTTCAACAACTGGTTTGATAATATCACGAGTATTCAAATTGTACATAAACATGTGATTAATATTTAAATAATGCGTGTTCAAAGCCTGACTAATTTGTATCGCATCCGCATCTTTAGAATTTTTGGATGCGGTTGAACAATAATTGGGACGCGTCCCGCGGATTGTATCGCTATTATTGCGACATGCTCGAAACTCGAGAAGCATAATTAAACTAGGGTTGAGTCCCCGCTATACACCGAAGGAGGATCGCTCCTCAATCCGACTCCTTGATCCAATTAACGCGGCAGAGTAATCCCCCGGTTCGTTCCTGTTCTGCCCAGGTACCGTCGACATCGGTTCAGCCTAGCTTCATCTTAAACAATTTCATTTGCATAGCAAATAATCAAACAATTTGCTTTGACATTTAAATTAGCAAAAGAAAAGCGGCGCACGAAACGCCGCGGCGCTGCCTCTAATTTTCGAAGACGCCAACTAACCGAACGTAATTTCTCATTTGCATGTTTCGTTTTCTGCGATCCTTGCGATTCGATGTTCAACAAATTACATTTTAGTAAAGAAAAATTCAAGAAGGAAATAACCACCCCGTGTGTTCGTTTATTATCAGCCACGCAATTTCTGCGAGATCGTACTACTAAAATCTATACACAATAAATAACAGCATTCGGAATTTTGCACAAGATGCTTTTGATTATGTGTTTTCGATAAAATTCGATAAAAAATTCTTTTTTACACAGTTTGGTAGACATACCATGCAACTTCGGTTGCAACTGTCTTTTAATATAATTTCTTGTTCTCGAGGTATTTCACAAAAATATTGAAATTTTTTGAAGGGTTGATTTCATCCCCAGACTAGACAACTGACTGTGAAGAAAGAAAACAAAAACCCTATTAACTTCAGATAGACTTACCCGTCCGCAACGCTTGGCTTCAACAGTTTTCAAATTGGATCAAGTCCCTCGCCTCTACGGCGTTCCTCAAAACCGACTTCGTGTACGAGCCCAGGAGGCTCCCAGCTGTTCGACAACGGTCCGCATCAAATTGGAGTTGGATTTGGTCGGACGAAACTTCGATACAATTGAATGCTGATCCGTCTCGGAGGCGAAGGAGAGAGAGAAAGAGAGAGAGAGCCATTCTTATGTATGAAATCCACGTGCAGCCTAGATGGAGAAGTTTCGGGATGACGCGGCGCGACGGTGGTCGCTATCACATATAGATATTATTGTTATTGCACCATGTAAGCATCGGTTGCGTAGTAGGGTGGCTCTGTCGTGTGCTCTTAGGGGTAGGTTATCAGAGTGGGTGGAAGGGGGTTGAACGGAGTTTTTGGTGCGGGTTCGAACCGTAGAGGAGGCTTGGTCGGTGGAGAAGCCGAGTGTCATTATGCAAAGGAGATGGTCAGTTCGGTAATCCAGGGATCCCGGTGGCCAGAGGTCGTCGCATTCCAGACATCTTGCGGAATTGTTTCTGCAAGATTGTCTTCGAGAGCTACGAGCTCGGAATCGCCTCAGCTCTCCGCTCGAAAGTCTGATGGATGTCCCGCTATATTGAAAGAAATATCTCACGTGAATTGCGCCGGTTATCTTCCATCCTGTAATGGGTTTCTTGCTTCCTGAGACTGCGAATATGCTACCGGGCCTGCATCCCTTCGCAGTGAAATGTGGCGACCTCTATCACTTGAAATTTTGCAGAAATTGTAGAATCTCGGCTTGAGAAGGAAACGGTGGTGGATCTTCGAGTTAGATTGCTTTGGGCCACAGCAAATTTTATAACATTAAATTTAAATAGCTTCGAGGGGCGTTTTTCATACACGTTTTTTCTGGGTGAAGGAAGGCGTTTCAGATACTATTAATATAATTTTTCAGTACGTATTTACTATTTGGAAATTAGCAGGTGCTCAACTAATGTCCCTCAACTCGAATATAGTAGGTGCGTATTAAAAAGTCTTTTGCTAATATCTCGTTCACTATTAGGTTTAGGACATAACATGATACTCTGAGGTGGGTCATTCCCTTAAAAAAATCGAGGTGACCTTGAAATCTCCTTGGAAAATAAAACACGTACAATATGTAAAGTGCCCTTCAAAGTGTATAGTTTCGTAGTTATTCGACGCAATTAAGTTGATTGAAACGCTCTGTATAAAAATTAATGCTCTCCGCACGCTAGCACTGTCATCGCCTGGTTGATCAATATAGCAATAAACAGTGAACGGTGCGAAGCGGTATCGGCTGATCCCGCTTTGCGCTACGAGGCATCCGCTCCCTCCGCTAAGCAGCTCAATTCCGCGAGAAGCGCATCGCGTCGCCGACACTAAAAACGCTAGCAAAAAGTAGAAAAAGAACGCTATATCAAGAACAACCCCCATCGGACAACGGAAAGGAATGAGAAGAGAAAGGCGGAGGTGAAAGAGAATCGCACATAACGCTGTTAACGTTCCCGGGCGCGCGAGAGAGAGAGAGTATTCGGTTAGCCGCCGGTTGGTCGACGGTGGTGCAGGAGGTACCATTGAACGGATTTAGCGGCTTAGGAAAAGTGCGAGGAAAGAAACGCGGCCGAGGACTTAGCGTCGCTCGTAAAAGGTCTGGGCTGCGATGATGAGCGTGGCGGTGCGGTGCGGTGGCACGCACACATTTCCAGCTGAACACGGGCCCGGCGCACTTAGGATCCATGGATGCGATCGGGAGCCACTCTGAAAACACATCGGTGCCCGGTATCGCGTCGTATCTAAGGTATGGATGAATCATTTATCGGGTCCATAACCCGGGACGGCCGGCCAACCGGTCAGTTTTATGCCGGCGCAGTAGAATTTGATCAAACTTCGTTTTGCGGCCACTCGGGGAGCAATAAGAGACCGGCTCGCCCCTAAAACTCCAGCCCCGAAGGTCTCGTACCTTCCGCCACCCGACGAATCAGCCCTTACTTCGCCCACTCCCCTGGCCACCCCTTGTCCACCTAGCCCGCCCATTGAATCCCGTTTCTGCAACGAAATGACACCCCCGGACGACCACAATCGCATCATAATTACTCAAACACGGGAACACCCTCGCTCCATTTACAAGACACTTCTCTTGTAAGGTCGGGACGCCGAGATCCGACGGGGAAAGTCCTCTCCGAGATGGTGAACTTCGCTTTCGCCATGGTTTCATGGGCATCTTTCGGTGAAACGGGTTCTGCGGCGAATTCCAGGGGTGGAATTAGACTGTTTGGAAGAGCTGCTTTCCGGGAGGGTGTGAACTATGATACCGAGGGGCGAGTCAAACTGTTATAATTGTCGATTAGTTGTGAAACAACTGCAATTTCGTGACTTTTATCCTCTTCGTTTCGAGAAAACTGGGTTATGTCCTTAAAATGCACTGTTGTGGTCCTTGAAGGACGGACGATTTTAACCCTCCGCATGCTATGCCAGTCATTCCTGACCCGTCGCGAAGGCCACCTAAATATCTCATTTATTAATCTAAATGGTATCGAAGGAGGACTACCGTAGAAGATGTATATGTATGATAACATTTTCTTTTGTCTATCAGTGCATATTGTGCACTGAATATGCTTCAGTCACGACCTTTAGATGACCTTGAGTACCAAAAATGTTACAAAATTGTAAACTTTGAGAATTGTAAACTTATAATCATTATCATATTATTTACAGAATACGAACGTTAAGTTCTTGTATTTAACGTTCAAAGACTTAAACAAACCACTGTGGATTTTCGAGGTACAACGAAATTTCAATGTTTCGTTCGAAGCTGTATTAAAAAGGATTCCGTCTCTGTATGATGGTAGCCATAAACCAAGGCGATGGACGATTCTTTAATTTGTTTACACTGCAAGAGAGTCGAGGGGTTGCGGGGGTTGATTTCATCCCTCACAAGTATCGTTTCGCCGCCTCCGAACTAGGCATACGCGACGTAAAACCGCGATAAAAAACTTCCTCGCTCGTAACTCAAGCTTATATTCATTCTTCTTGGGTCTATCGCTCCGATCTTCATACGCGAACAATGTACGCGTAAGTTTTTGGCTTTAGGTATATTGATATTGGGAAAACCTTACGTCTTTTATTAGATGTTCTTTTTCTAAAATGAATTATTTAGTGCTTCTTGCATTTACAACAAAAACGAGTAAGACAAATACAAAAGTGTGAAGACATGTTAATACAATTGTTTTGAATTCATTTTTATTCAACTTCTATTCCATGTCATTGTCTTGGATAGTTTTTAGACTTATAAAGATCCGCAGTCTAACCGAGTCATTGTACTTTTTAATTTATTTAAACAACTATCGATAAAAATAAAAATCTGTTGAACGTTTGGTGCTTCAAATTGTTTTATAAAAATGCAAATTTGCATAAAGAATTTCTTAGTCATGAATTACAAAATTGATTTAACATAATTCTGTACTGTATTAATAAATAGAAGAAGATACCGAACATAACCGAACATATTTACGTCAGGATGCAATAGTTATAATTTTTTTTCAGCGAGAAACAACTAAATAACATTCGCGCAAATGCCATTCAATTCTGTTCGAAAGTCTGACGACTAGCCTGACAGGGTACTAGAAAACGCGAGACACATCGAACGGTGAATAAAACGAGCGGTGCAGTTAACCGTCATGGCGCGGCGTATCGCGTTACGAACAATTCGAAACAATTATCCGGTTCTCTCGGCACTTTGGCCCCGGCGAATATTCATCAAACTATCGCGTTTCGCGGAAACAGTTTAAAAATCGTAGCCCGGCAATTACCTAGCGACGATATCGCGGCGCGGGAGCAAATTAAAAAACACGCGGCCTGACCGCTGACCGGTGATCACCGGGGCCCCGAGCGCATCGCAATCATCCCCGATTGAATTATTGAGAGATTGCCCGAGCACGTGTAATTACCGATGCGAAAAGTGATTCTTGGTCGGTGAACAAGTGCGTCCGAGATAAATGAAGTCAAAGCTCCGCGCGGGGGAAAGAAAAGGTGTGCGAGAGCGCGAGCGGGTCTGTGATATGCTGCTTGTTCTTCCTCTTTCCCCGTGTACGAAGAAGCCGATCCTGTCCGGTCCGTACAAACTCATAAATCTCGGTGCAAATAATTGCTTGGCTACGCTCTCGGTGTAAGAAAGAAAGAGAAGGGGGGTCGGGGGAGGGGGAGGGGGGACGAGTCAGATCAGTGGTGTTGATTTAGCGGTGCTCAGAGGTCACGTGTTTTCGCTATGCGCGGCTACGCCAATGCGTACGCCCGATCGGGAGAACTCGAAGCTATTACCGGACACAAATCGTTTCTGCAGGTGTACATCCACTGCGCAACCACCCTTGCTTCGCGACAAATTGATCCTCCGCAACGCTAATGAGAGAGTTCGCTGGAATTTTGTTAAGCTGCACGCCACTTAGGCGGTACAGCCTCGACCGAAAGTTACCTTTTTTCGCTCGGAAATAAACGTGCATTTCGCTTGTACCCTTGCATAATTCCTTGTTCTTCCATAACACAGATTGACGCAATAGAGAAATTTGAGAAACTTGAGGAACAATTGCTCGAATTTGTTATTGGGATATACAAATGTTTCTGATTTTTCTTTATTGGAATATAATAGTTCGTATCGTATGTTTCATACGACCACGGCACACGCGTTAAAAATAATTTTATTGTAAATTTGATACTGACAAATATTTTAGCATCGAAAAGAAAAGGATGGTATGTGATATGAAAACTAGTACATACATACAAGTTAAATTTTTATTAATTATACAATAAGATAGTTTATGACTATCCAACATTAATTCAATGTAAGAAATATAACTGCTTAATTTCCTAAATAAGTCTATAATTTTACAAGAATGTATTATTTGTATTATAAATTCATTAACATATTCATTTTTCCATTGATGTTTCGTAAAAATTTCTGTAGTATTATAGTAGTAAAATAGTAGTTAGTAGTGTTGTAGCAGTAAAATTCACAAAATCGGAAGCTTCAATTTGTTCAAATTTAATGGATAATCAGGATACGTTGGGATTAAGAATTCCAGAAAAAAGCGCAAAGAAGCATTTGCGGTCGGAAGGTCAGGTTGGTGGGTGATTCCTAAAAATTTAACGCCATTCCGTCGAGAACGGCCATGCATCTTCTATGAAATACGATTTCTGAATTTCGCTCGATGGTTTCCGAGAAGCGGTAACCACAAAGACAACGGGCACACCACTTTCTTACCCGAGCGAAGTTCCCGAGCCACTGATGGACACTTCGCTGTGTTCTAAGAAACGCTATCGGCCCGGTAAACGCACTGTCCTCGGTCAGGGACAAAAAGAGACCCGGGCCCGTCCGTGGAGATGGCATCGAGCCGGCCTGTCATTCACAAAATTTTAATTAATTAAATGTACCATCATTGTGTGACAAAAGGGTAAGAAATTTTTAAAGAAACCGATTAAACTACTAACGCAATCAAATACGACGTTTGTCAGATAACGTAATTAATTTGTCTATTTCTCACAAATAAAATAACTTATATATAAATAATAAACATACATAAAGATTAAATTAAAATACTACATGTCATATATATTTCAAGGACCTAATACACGAGAAAGGCACATAAAAAAGAATGTTATAATTTAGAGAAAAATTGTCGAAGACCATTTAAGAGTATTAACATATTATTTTCATTACATTAAAATTTTTAATAAAGAAAATAATTTGATATTTAGCTCCTGCGTCTTGCAATTGATGCACAAGCTTTTTATTTTGCAGAGAGATCCGGACTCTAGTCATTGAATTGAGACGGTACTACGTTCCCACAAAATCGATTATACCTCGCAAAGGAATTTGGTAATTTGTGACCCAATGTACCGATTGCACACGACTCCCCTTGGTTTCAGTCAGGAGTCGTTCGTCGCATGCTGCACCAACAAGTCCAATATTTGTAGTGCTCGAACGCGACTCGCACACATGTCAGGGAAATAGGTGAGAGTATTACGTGTCCTTTTGGCGTCAGAGTACCTGAGAATCCGCCACGACATCGGTAATCCTACGTAGAACACGAATACCGACTACCCTTGCTGGAAAGAAAAGGTTTTCCACAGCGAATCGTTTAATCGACGAAATAAAATTTTTCCTTATTCTTTATTAAAGAATTTATGCAAATGAAAACTTGCATCAAGAACCGCAGTCATGCCTCCAATATTTTACCCTATCTTTTCAAGGAGAGAAACGTGAAAAATTATTTCTCGTTTATGCAAATTTTCATTTTCACCTTTAATGGGAGTTCCGCAGACCTGTATTTTACAAGAAAAATTTGTACGAATTGCAAGTATATAACCCAGTTTGTTCCTTAATTATCTCGTTGGTAGATCAATAAACATCGCTAGACTGTGGATTTTATTAATTCACACCAAAAACGAGTAAACGAATCATCATTATTAATAACTAGACAGCGGATCTTTATGCAAAATAAAAGTGTTTTACCTTAATTGCATCAAACTGGAATGAAATAAAAATATTTTTTCTTACTAAATATGTTTAATAGCTTGAAAATGATATAACAATATTCTTAAATTCTTCTAATCTGTTTACTATTTTAAATTACACCTACTCATTTCTGTCATAAATGCATAAAAACAGCATTATTTTCAGCTTATTGATATTATTAAAGGGAGAAACAAATTTCTATTCAGTTCTTATAACTTAGAATTATTGCAAAAAATTTCTCTCCTGCTCAAAAATCTTTAATCTGATCTTCACTTCTCGGTTCGCTTGCTATATTGCCTGGCTGACCTACTGTGAAGAGGACTCGAGCATCAGCGAATTAGAAGGTTTCGGTCGAAACAGTGACAATAAGAATCCGGTTTCTATTTTCTTCCGTCCTTTCCTTTGTCACACACATATTTCGCCCACTTCATTTGTCCCTGAGGGAGCATTTCAGCCTATGTTTACCTTCAGGCGACATTGCTGCCTGGAGACTTCACGTAAAGTGAAATGCAGCCTCGTCTCGACAAAATGCAATGGAATATTTAGCGAATCATCGTGGTTCATATCGTAACTTCAATAAATTATTCCTTCGAATGTATCTTCTGAGCGTCTTGCGGGTACATCAAATTTTTTGTTGGCTTCCAAATTTTCAGAAGATTATTACAATACAATATTCTAAAGAATATATTCAACATACAGCAAATGGGAAAAAATTAACACTTACCGTATTAATCGAATATTAGATTGTACTTATTACCTCGAACTCTAATGTACATAATATACAGGGTGTCCTACGTAACTGTCGCCACGTTTTATTCAGCACTTGCGGTAACTAGATAAAAAAACCTTTGGAACAAAATTATTTAGTTTTTAGTCGACTACAAAATTCGAAGAAGAAATTCGTTCATGAAAAATAAAGGTCACTTTCCTGATTACCTAAGCGTGACCTTAACAGTAAGATCTAAACAGTAAAGCAGGCTTGAGTTGCAGATATTTCTTTCGAGAGATCAATATCTTGTCCAATATATCAACAACTCGAACCTGCCTTACTGTTAAAACTTTACTGTTAAGGTCATACCAAGGTCATCCGATCCGTGACCTTTATTTGTAATGAACAAATTTCTTTTTCGAATTTTTTCTATACGATCATAGAAGGTCACATAAAAGACTTCGCATCTTGTGCAATATTACCAAATAGAAATCTTTCAAAACGATTGACCAAACTTCTATTTTGTACGTAATTTCCTCAAAAAGAATAAACATACTTTGCTCCATAAAATAGAATAGGACAAAAAGTTTACATAAATATTCCGAAGTCCACGACCTGAAGACATTGCGTAAAATTTTTGTAGATCATTCTTCCGACCCAAAACTGTGAGTTTAAAAGAAAAGACGTATCCAAAGCCAAAGTATAACGTTATTGCATATTCAACGCTTTCACCCCCTGTCGCATTACACCGTGCAACCCCGTGCGCGTAAACCGTTCCCGACTTTACGATGCTATATACCAACGAGTTTATTCTTTTATTACGAACATCATGTTTCCGACTTTCGGTGCCCCATGCATCACACATTCTATGTATTACGTACGTCTCCTACCGTCTTGCGTGATCCTTGCTAAGTCTTAATATGTTTCTCCTCAGACCGTTCTGTTTTATCCAGTCTAAATATAAAAATATATGAATACAACGAATATTAGTTCTTTAATATGCTACACCGACAAAAATTTTATAAATACAAACGGAAATTATTTTTAGTTAAACCTAATACTTTATTCACAATATATATAGATGTTATTAACAAGAAATTCTAATAATTTCCTATTTTAAACCATAATTTCATCACTTATGATATTAAAAAATTTCAGTTTGATGACATTCGTGTTGTTGGAGTCGTTTTTGTGCCGTTTACCGTTGTCTAATGATGATAACAGTAATCAGGTAATAACCATAATAACAGTAATAATAGTAGGTGTACAAGGTTCAGTATCAGAATCGCTACCTTAAACAAAATTGCATCGCACAAAATAACAGTCAAAAGCGTTTCGGTTCCGGTAATTCGCGCGGGTAGACTGTTTCTGAAAAATACTTGACAAATGTAGAGCCATGATAAGAGCCGCAGTAGACGAAGGCTTCGGACAGACCGGTATTTCTCCGCTGCGCTAACGCAGATGTCAGCAACGATATCATCTACCATGCGTTAAAGTCTCAGGTTACCTCTGCACCGCATGTTGCCGGGTCATTGGGGCCGCGTTTCATCACAAACCGGGCCCCTGTACTTTTACTTTCCTCTCTGCATACCAGGGTAAATGGCGTCACTCGTTTATCTGACAAATTTACCTTCAATCCGCGCGTTAGTTATTCGTCTGCTCGTTAGATCCAATCATTAGCTTGTCATACGTTCTCTCTCATAATAAAAAGGAAAAAGACAAAATTCTTTTCTAAACTATTATATAATTGCTAAAGTTCATGTCCGATTATCAGAAACCATAATAGCATTCTTTAGCCCATTCACATCATAATAAAAAATAATACAAAATTGAAGTACAAATGTTTTTGCAGAGAATGGTGATAACATTTTACTTATTTGCTCTTTGTAATATAAATACTTTGTCAGATGAATGAAAATATTTATGGTAAAAAATTGAACTGATATGCTGAAAATAAAACTTTAGAAGAATTAAAAAATATTAAACGCATTAAGTATTTCTATTTCATTCCAATTTGTGGCAATTTAGATAGCCAATTTTTATTCTGCATAAAGGTCCTAAATAGTCTACCATTATCTATCGTTTAACCGTGAAGAGTAAGAAAAGATGCAAAAGGAAGGGATCGTCGAGGACTCTCCAGTCAATCCATAGGACTCATTAACGCCGGGACTGGATTCGCGTACCAGTGACGTCACAGCGACCATCGAATTACTCCGGAAGTCGTCTCACGTTCCGGCCAGTTCATTCTTCACTCGTAGGTAGCCCTGGTAGACTGGTTGATGCTGTGACGCCCCTTTTACAAAGCTTGTCCTACTGCTCCGCGTGTACCTGTAAAGCCGAGCAAGAAGAGCCGCCTGCCATAACAGGGTCTCCTGGTATCTTCGGCACAGCTCCGATTCCGATGATCTTTCACCAATCTCGTCTCTCATCTTCATCTTTTTATATCATCTCCTC
Organism: Lasioglossum leucozonium; assembly: GCA_028454225.1. Taxonomy (NCBI): domain Eukaryota; kingdom Metazoa; phylum Arthropoda; class Insecta; order Hymenoptera; family Halictidae; genus Lasioglossum; species Lasioglossum leucozonium. The sequence continues at coordinate 563,584 of CM052206.1, read as the reverse complement.
CGCACGCCGTGCGCTTCTTCTTCTTCTTCTCCCGTGCCCTCCTCCCCCGTCGTCGTCGCTTCAAAAACCAATCCTCTCGTCTCTCCTCTCCTTTCTGTAATTTCCCGTGCGAGCTGCTATCCTCCTGTCCGCGAAGCCTTTCCTTTTCTTTTGCTTCCTGCTTTTTTCCCCTATGTCAAAGGTTTGCTCGCCGTTTAACCTGTTAACCGGGGAACCATCAACCCGCACCTTGGTTTCAGTCAATCTAAACTGATTTTTTCACTGTTACTAATTATTACGTGGTCACGTAATTGTGAATGACGGTTTCGAGGTGGGCTTAAAAAATAATTTCAATAGATAAATATTTGTTTTTAACCTTTCAACTGGGAATGGCGAGTTAATTCGCTGATTTTTTTCACTATTAATAATTATTAGGTGGTCACGTAATTGTGAATGACGGTTTTAGAGTGGGCTAAAAAAATTATCTCAAGAGATAAACATTTGTTTTTGAACTTTTTAACTAAGGGCTGGTTAATATCCTATTCGAGTTCTAGATCACCTTTTTAACAACTTTGCATTTTCTATATAATCTAACAAATCATTCTTTTAGTCGATTATATCATAATAAAAACAAAATGGTACTCACGTTGATTATAAAAATATTTATGTTACCCCAAACAAACAGTTCATGATTGGAAAGTCACCCAGTTCAATGGATAAAGGAATAAAATTTCTTTTGTAGTGATAGCGTTTTGATCCATGTAAATTTCTATGGAATTGATTTATGATTTCCCGAGATATTCTTGGTGCACGAGTTTGTTGATACAATTTTTAAACGTAATGGTGGATTTTTAAAAACTCGATTGTTTTGCCAACCCAGACGTATGCAACATCTTAAATATCGTGTGTGTCAGTAATAATTATTTCCTTCATATTATATAGTACGTATAACTCATTCTTAACGTGTCAGGTAACGCAATTTAAAATACAAATAATAATGGCGGTACGGAAATCACGCGGCCTCATATAATAAAGATAATTAACGCAGCTTCGTAATCGTGTAAGCGGTATATGGAGGGCGGGGCTGCTTGCGTGTGATTTAGGGCTTAATATTGCACATCGAACGTTGACCACAGATGAGTTTTACGAGTTGGCACAGCCGTACAAACGAAGATTTCAAATGACAGTTTATAGCGTTGCATGGGTCGTCTGTTCGATAGAAATATTATTATAATTTAATCCAACATCGAATTATTTAGACGAAACAACTTCAATTTTCAATAACTACGTTAGAATTTACATTAAGTATTTGAAAACTGACGATAATAATTACTTTATTGGATTTTGAATTATTAGATTATATTTACAACATATTTTTATGATTTTTGGCTTTTTAAATATGTTAAGAGCTTGTTACGTTACATAAAACTGATTTACATAGTTAATTTATAGATAAGAGTTTTATAGATAAGAGTAGATAACAGTTTTATACAAAACTGTTTGGTACGAAGAAATTTCTTACCCATGTTTCTATTAAACAAAAAAGATACTACTATACAACTACTCACAACTGCATGGAGACATGGGGGCATAAAATTCGCAGTCTATTACAATACAATATAAAATTATATAAACGTTTAGAGATTCTGTTTGAAATGTTCATCACGGCTTCAATATTATATGACAAGCAGTTAATCAACCGTTGGTAAAAAAGTGTTGAAAAGCCTGCTGAGCAGGAAAAGACGTTGCTAAATCAGTAATATCCAGTGTCGCTAAATTAAGACTTGTCTCCCACTGTACCGTACTCCTTGTACGACGCTATTCCCCCACTCTGTGTCGTCAGGTTAAGAATTGTCTCCCACTCTACCTTCTACGACGCTATTCGCGCTAAGCGAACATCCCCACGCTGCCGCCACAGCTCGATCACGTGACACGTTCCGTCTCTGTTGCGCATGCGTCGCAATGTCACGTGACTAGTCAGCTAACTGTATTCCCCTGAATTCCCTTGGTCCGGCAACACTGGCAGTGTCGCCAGATTGAAGGTACCCCCTCTCTGATGATCAGAGTAATAATGTGACACGTTGCGTGTGCGCGTCGGGGATTGAGTGGTGCGAACGATGGTGAAATAGGATAGTGGAAGGGGAAAAGTAGGAGAGTACGTAGACAACACTCCGGAGGAATGAAGACGTATTTATGAAATTGTTAATTCTCGCGTGTCGTTGGTCGCGGCGATGGATGCTGAATAAAATCGCCTCGCGCAGGCCGAGGATTTTAGGATCGATCCGTGGGGCTGAATGAAAAGGAGCGCGGGAGAGAGGGAGGGAGGGAGGAAGAGGAGCTAGAGATTTAAATGCGTCGGCGTACACGTGCAACGAACATTGCATGCTATTATCAAGGATATCCGAGGTAATGATCAGCCGATCGTCTTCACTTGTTTATGGCGGTGGTTTGCTCGCGATCTTGCCTCTGTAATTAATTTAACCAGCGCATTTCTGTCTATTTCTCTTCAACGGCCGGAACGAGCGGGCACGGTTCGCATATACATGTATATAAGCGCGAGATGCTAACCGTTGATCAACTCCTCTTGACTTACGATGATGCACAGCCTCTTATGCGAATTTATCCGGCCTTTCGCTCCTTACCAAGAAAGAAACTATTAACCGGCGACTATCAGCGTCGGACAGGTGAAGTATTATGTGCGCGCGGCCGGGCTTTCGCGAAAAATCCGAAAGCCAATTAGCGCGCCGGGCCCGCGCTTGAATAGTTACACACCGAAAATAGATGTTCCTTTCGAGAGGCGGATGTAAATCAGCTGCAATTAAATTCTTAATTAAGAGCGCCCACTGTGCCGCGTTGATGAAGTTCGCAATTAGACGAGAACATGCTTTCTTCCCCCCCCCCCATCCACCTTTATTTTCTATATTTTTTCACTCCAACCAACGCTGTTTTTCTCTTTTTCCGCTGTTGCCTCTTGTTGTTGTCGGTTTTGCCTGACATTCCGGAGGGAATAGTTGCATGAAGTAACAATCGGCCGTAATTTGCATATGAAATGGACCGCATAATGATTTCGTGCTGGATCTTTGAAATTAGTCCCGACTTCATCTTCTCTTTGTATTATACTTCGTTTGATGTTGATTACTATGTTGCAACCACCGTTTTTTTTTTTTTTAGAAAATAACCAACACTCCGGAGGAATTTACGTTGTACACAACGCTTCCTCCGAATGAGTTTATATGTACATTTTATCCGCTAATCGAGGATGATGACTTAGTTCGTCATACTTGTTGAACTTGCTAGTTACCCTGGTAGCTAATTTTCATATTTCTCTGCCTAATGATTCCTCCATTTAATCACGTTATTTATCCTGACGCAGACCATGTGCTAGACATGTTTATTGAATCTACTCGAGACCGATCATCTTCGTGCTTAAGTATGTCGGCATAACAGCTTAGAATTATTTTTTAGTTAGCGAGGATTCGCTGCATACAAACCTGTGATTATTGAATATAGGCTGTGCACCTTAGCCTTTGTGATTGGTCGTGATGAAAATGGTTTAATTTATCGACATAATAATTTCCTATAGTAATGAATTGTTACATGTAATTTTGTGGAATTGGTACCATAGTATAGTATTATAATTTTGGTCATTGCTGTCAGATTATTGCATACTAGTTTAATTTATCGACATAATAATTTCCTATAGTAATGAATTGTTACATGTAATTTTGTGGAATTGGTACCATAGTATAGTATTATAATTTTGGTCATTGCTGTCAGATTATTGCATACTAGTTTGATTTTGTATTTGAAACTGTAGATAAACATAAAATATTTCCTACATATTTAAAAAAAATATTTGTTACTTAATGTAAAATAAGTATGTATGTATGTAATGATATTTGGTCCCCTCAGGGTTTCAAATCCATTCCACCACTCCTCCCTTTCCAATCGTCAACTATCGCCTAATTTCCAATTTCAGCGGGACCTACTTTTATGTAAAATAAGTATTGTATGTATATTTGAATATTAAAAACAGATTGAATCTCTTTTTAATACCATATGAATGTGTATACAATATTTTGTGGTACTCGGGGTGTACCATTTATAAGAACCACTCATGCAATGCCAACAACAATAAAGATAATAGCCTCGTAACTAAATGAACGTTTCATTAATAAACTTAGTTATTGAAAATTTGCGACAATCAACCCCAGATACAGTGACAAGCAACCCCTCGGGGTGCATCGTCACAAAATGATTAACTTTCAAGCTTATTTTTTTGGTAAAGTCAGACATAAACAAAGTAGATAAATGTAACAACCATACCCGATCTCCCCTAAACTGTTTTGTAGTTCGAGAAACGGAGACTGAATTTCCCGGGGCACAAAGTGCGCATAACGCGAAAGAAAGGCGACGATTAGTCACGAGCTATTAACGAGGAATCCGGCTTGTAAACTAAATAGCCGTATTACAAGCTATTCTTATATTACGAAGTTGCAGCGAGGCCGCTCGTTACCTAAATCCGAGCGTTAAGCATTAAAGTCTCGACCGGCTTAAACAGCATATTAAAGTTCACGGAACAAGAAACATTAGTGAAAACTTAGCATTCAACGAAGCAGTCTCCCTCGTGCGTAGTTCCATTCTTTAGAATTTAGAATGCTCGGTTTTAGGATGCGCGGGCGATGTCTATTATTCAAACAATTCTACCCTTTGAGGTTCACAATTTTATGGATTCCGTGCATTCTGAGTAACAACTACCTTCATAAATTATGCGTAAGACGAATAAAAAAGCGTGAATTTCTTCACATATAAACATAATATGTAAGTACTGCATAGAATTAGAGATCAAGAAAATTTTTTAAAAATTTTCTACAACATTTAATAACATTATAGTCGTTGAATCGTATAGTTGAAGCACAGATTTTAATAAACTTAGTTTGCAATTATTCAGGAAAGTAGAATTTATCAAGTTCACAGTTCTGAAGTGAACTGACGCGATGAGTTCTCCCTTGAAGACAGGCCAGTAAATTGAACCTTAGAAAGTAATTTTTTCAGGAAAAGTGCAGCGTATAGTATACCGCGTAATACCGAAGGTATCATTCGGATGAAGGGAACGGTGCAGTTTCTGAGGGTCGCTCTCCATCTAATCTAGTAATGCGACACGCCTAGGGACACCGGAAAGCTTGTCCAGGCATGCAGGAAAAGGGGGCATCATCATGGAATCGCTCCAATGGGAATCATTGTGTCTCATCTTTCTACCTTCTTGCTTAGTCATACTTATAACTTTCTTGCCTTATTGTTCTGCACCTTCGTCCCAGAGGAGCGAGACACACGCGCGCTGGTTTCACTTACTTCCCTACACCTTCTCCTAACTTTGAGCACAACATAATGCTACGTGACCACGCGAGATCAACTGTCTTGAGTAGATCTGCGGAGAGATCATTGGACTGCTGATCTTGCTGGAAAATAAAAATTGTTCTATTAATTACTGGAAACTTATACATTTTTTTATAAGATTTGTAAGTTGTGAAGAATATGAAAGTTAGACTGCGAATGTTAATGTAATTTGCAATTTTTGCAGGCAAACTTTAAAAAAGTGAAATCACATAAAATCTTATTTTCAGCGGTAGTAGTCTTGGTAGTTCTGGAGTAAATAAAAATCGTACTAAATCCTGTGGAATTTTATATTCTAGCATTTTTTCACAATTTTTAGAAGCCATTAATGCATAAAGATCCGCAGTCTAGTGATAGTATAGTAATCTCTATGTGAAAATTTCGGGACTGCAATAACAATTACATCACGTGTACGAACAGCGAGAAAACAATACTGATCTAGCGACAAAACTTTTCCATTTTTAATTATTTTTTAATGAAATTTTACCTGCATATTTGTGTCATTCTTCTTGCTTAACCCCTTGCCGTACCATTTTCATTACGGCTACAGCGATTAAAACGTCTTCATCCCCAAAAATGGCGTAGAATAGATACAATTCATTGGAATTATTATTATGACCTCATATACTCATATAAGTTTTGTTTGTTTTCAGGTAAGTTCCTCCTATTTAGCGACTCACACTCACTTGTTCACTTGGTGAGTAGCATTAATTACAATACCTTTTCAATTCTCAAAGACAAAGTAAGCTATCATTTTAAAATAAGTGTATCACGTACTTTGACCTGGTATTTATTTTAATAAATTAGTTAACGTTGATTTATTTTTGTTCGAAACTTGTAATAACTCTTGAGTATTGAAAGTTTCGATAGTCTTGAAAGGCTTGAAAGATTTGAAAATCTTGAAAGTCTTGAAAGTTTTGAAAGTCTTGAAATGCTTGAAAGGTTTGAGAATCTTGAATGTCTTGAAAGTTTTGAAAGTCTTGAAAGACTTGAATTCGTGAAAGTTTCGCACATCTTGAAACGTTGATCGTCTTGAATTCTTGAAAGTGTTAAAAGTCTTGAAAGTCTTGAATCGACTTCCTTCGAAGCATCTCAAATCCCATCGAAAGTAACCAGTGCTCGCACGAGCACCGGAAAGATCGAAGAGAACCACGTACCTGTTTCAATAAATAATACGAAAGCTAAATAAAAAAAAAAAGGGAATATTGATGGTCGGTAAGACCCGAAGCAAAGCAAATTAGCCGCGGCGGCGATCACGGTTACACGGTGTATGTAGGTCCGCGCTATCAGTGACAAGATGCATCTTCATATTACTTAAATCGCGATGTCTTCCCACACGGGGACGACGCGACGGGGCAAAGCGTGCGGCGGCAAAGGAACGAATGGACACACGGACGAACATACAAGTAGACAGATTCAGTGAGCGGAGCGATGCCATGCTGAGGCGAACCCGAGCCGCCCCTGTAATCACAATTGAAGGCTATTTTCTCACCGCTCTGATGATGCACTCTGATGATGCCTACCTCGCATATAACCTCATAGGATCATCTCCATGGTGAGCATAGAGAGGAGGCCGAGTTTAGTTCCTCCGCCGCGGCCGGTCTGGTGGTTCCGAGCAGAAAATAAGTATAGAAGATGATGGACGCTCCGAGTAATTCCCTCTAATAATTGAAATGTACCCGCCGGACCGCTTGGCCGAGAGCCTGTGCCAGTTTGCGGTGCATGCGTATGGGTTGATACATAATTGCGCGCGCACTATCAAGTCCAAAACCAATTTCGATTTCGTCCCCCGCGCAAAAAGAGGAGGCCGATGCGGATGTGCCTTCCACCGCCGCTAACGCCCCCGCTCCACGCTCCGGAGGATCGACGATCTTACCGGCCCAAAGGCTTTTCGGTGACCGTCCTGAAATCCTCATATTAACGCGAGAAACTCTTGAACCGTCAATTTTGCTGGACGAAAGTCTCTCTTGATGACCATTTTGGAATCTTCTAATTCTTATTGAAACTTGCTAAAGAATATCTTGATTTATCTCGTGACGAGTTAAAAAATGCATTGCACACGAATAGCAGCAATTAAGACAGAAACTAATTAAGAAATCATAAAAACTTCATAAAAAATAAATGGAGGCTCTACAAAATATTGGATACTAAACAAAACTGGTAAATCCCTGTTTTACGCATACAGGATACTTCAGCTAACTCGGTCATCTTAAATATCTCGCTTATTTTATATGATAGAGAAAAGGTAAAAAAATGTTCTCAAGGTCACTTTTTTCGACATTTCAAGATCATCGAAGTTCTTTTGAAATGGTGCTACATATTTTCAGTACAACAGTCTCATAAAAGGAAACAAATTCAACTCTGACCGACATGTTGACCTTCGCGTGACCTTCGACGAGAAGGTTAGATTTATGTGTTTCAATGCAAAATATCGCCTGTTAAGATTATATGTATAAGAATTTTCACTTCTATTATATGCTATATAAAATTTAACAAATTAACAGGGACATTTATTTGTCCCCGAGTGCATATCCAGGGTATCCAGTGCATATCAGTCAGATTTGAGCGAAAACAAGAGTCGAGGAAAGGCATGGGAGTGTCTGAACAGGGCAGAGGTGGAGAGGAACCAGCTGGCGCTGTCCTGTCGGGGGCATTAATCATCGAAGTATCTAAATGACGGGATTCCGATGTATTACCATATAAATGACATCATATTTCTGGTCAGGTTTCCCCAGTTTGTCGGGTCGCCCTCGCGTGATGTATGGACGACGGCATATTGGCGGGGCCACCCACCCACTACATCACCCCTATCGGCTCGGACTCTTACGCTATCGTCTTTCCTATCACCGTTGCGCGACGTTACCCCGTCTAACCTACCCCGTCCTACCACGATATTGGAACGTCTTTCGACAATGAGAACATCGATCTCGTTATTACGTACGTGTCGTTTATTGACTCCGAGATGATGAACACCTTCTCCGGACTTGACAGTGCTCCGAGCTTAGGGTCACCGAGATGTTCTGCGGATTGAACAGATGTAAAGGCGTTGAACAATTTTATTGGCCCTGACCGGTCTTGACTATATTTTTATATCTTTTCTTTGCGCTAATTTCCATCGTCTACAAATTTACGTTAAGACTATTTTGAGAATTTAGCTGTATACAATTCTGAACATTTTTTTTATAAATAATTCAGGGCTCCAGGGGTTCATAAACTTGGGGTTGCTTAGATAAATGGATGAGGTGATACTAATTATTCCTTTGTGAAACTTTTACCAACATATTTCTGATATTTTTCTGACTGAAATGAGTACAAACATGATTATCAATTAAGTAGAAACTCCATTGACCGAACCAATGTCTGAATTCTCCATTATTTGAATGTGTTTATTCATTAAATTTAAATCAATCCATATTGTACAGGGTGAATATTGATGTTAAAAGAGTGCCGCAAAATTAACCTTGACCTTGAATTACAAGGTCAAAAGAATAATTTTTTATTGCATCATATTCTACTCGTCACATGCGAAAGGAATTATGGGTCGAAATTCAATCGTTCTCTTAAAAAGTTATGGTAAATTTTTTTCATTATCGAAATGATATTTTTTTATATTGGTAAGAAGGGGAGAATCTGTAACCGATATAAGTGACATTTCGTTCTCGAATTTTATCGAAACATTGTTGTGTGCGCGTTGGTTTAATAAAGTAGGAGTTATGCCGAAACACAACATACAGTTAAAATGTTGATAGATTAGGATACAAATGATACCATTCTTCTGGCTGGAATTAACCTTCCCCAGAAAATGAAGTAGAAAGAAATATTCGAGCAATTCGAAGCACTAGAACCTGAAAAATTTTTGTTTTCATTCAATAATGACCCAACTTGCGTTGAGTACTATGAAAAATAGTCAAAATAGACTCATCAATTTGCTCCCCTCCACGGAAATCTTTAGTAAAAGGCGAAAGATTTATGCGTGATTTGAAGGGAAACCAGAGTGACGAGCTAGTCGCCGCACTGTCTAGATATAACCCTCCACTTACATTTCTACTAGCGAGAATATTCGCCATCTAGCGGAGGGTAAATGGTCAATGTTGGGCTCACTTCAAGCAGAAAAACATCAAGGACATATTGATAAAATTTTCATAAATTATAATACAAAAGCAAAAAAGTCTAATCGCTAAATTAGCCCCACCCTTAATTTATTTTTAAAAATATCTTAAATTATTTAAAAATTTTAATATTCCCTCGCCAATAAGCCGATGCGAATAATTTGCTTGCCCACTATCCTTTTCTATCCAAAAATATACCGATGAAATTTTCATAAATTATAATTGAAAACAAAAAGGTTTTGTCGCTGAATTAACCCCTCTCTTAATTTATATTTAAAAATATCCTAAATTTTCTAAAAATTTTAGTATTCTCTCAGCAATATGCCGATGTCAATTGCTTACTTATCTTCTTCTACGTTCGACATTGGCGGCAAGACGTCAAGAAGTAACGTCGACAAGTGACACTTCGGTCCCGAAGTTGTCACAAATATCGAAACATTGGCGTAATTCCGATTACAAGTGTCTCCTGCTCGCGACCGTTGCAAGCGATCCATAGATCAGAAGGCAACGGTGAATTAGATTTGGACTTGTCCCGCGCGAACGGGACAGCCTGACACCACTGAAAGCTTAATTGACAGGAATGACGGAGACCCGCGCGGTGATCGATCATCGTGGAAGAGGACGGTTTGTCACTGGTTCAGCCTCCCCGTCATCTCGTTCGTTCGGGCCGAGGCAGGCGTCAACTCTTAACCACCCACCCTACATCGGTCACCCCTGAGTTACTCGATTCGTACCTTTCTCGTTCGGCGACTCGGGGGCGAGCATTATGGATACCGTTCCCGGGGGCTCATTGGTATTCCGCGACGGCCACGGTCTCGCAGCACTTTGCGAAAAAATTTCAAGTTAATAAGAAAAGCCGACGGAAGCCAGATGGCTTTCGTTCTACTTCGACTTCGTTCACATCGTTGGCCCTTCGCGCGCCGCCACTTCGCCTACACCCCCGCGGCGCTGATTTTTCTCCGCTTCTTAGCGGTGGCGGCGGCGGCTGCAGAGGCGATGAATCGTGGAGATTTATCATTGTTTTCAGCCCGCCGGAAAACTTTTCTTGCCGAACACCAGGGAAGATTACTGTCCCCTGACACCGTGACATATATCCTCTTTATTGGGCCTAACGAGCGACGGAAAATGGCAACACCTTTTCTCGTGTCCGTAGGGTGGTGTACACCGCACTGGAATTAGGCGAGTTTAGGCTCGCTGGTGAAACGTAATGCGATATACCAGATCGTACTTGTAATACATATACGGGGCTGATGGTAAATGTGTTATTAATTTCAGAAAGAGTAGGGAGAATGGCAACTTCCCAACGTTACAAACTAACCTCCTGCGAAAATAAAACATCAACGATACAATAAAGTATTGTGAAAATGCAGATATACGTATTGAAATAAAAATTGCACAAAATCTAAATAAATAGAGCCTTGTCATTTTTATAAGCTGAAACATTTTAATCGCTTTTATTGCCCGGTAGGTTTAGTTAACTTTTTCTATTTTTTGATCGAACCTAGCACCGATATCAACTTTACACCAAAAATTACTCCAACTTTCGTTTCACAAAATTCTTACCAGAAAAATGCCATCAGCGCCGTAAACGTAATCGAACAAATCTCATAGATCGGAATCAAATCAATTCGCCGAGTCCCCTGGCAACAAGCAGGAAGAAATTAACGCGTAAATGTTCGCGAGGGATCAAAGCCGGCTCGGAACGATCCCGCGACATTTCAGCGTTATCGTAGACATCGGGAGGTTCACGGCACGGTGAGAAACGACAGCGGTGAAGTTAGCGGGTAATTGTGCGGTTAGAACCCCTCTTGTGGCGTAATGAAGGAGTCGTCAACGAGGCCTATCTGCACTCAATTAGCGTGATTACATGTTCCCTCCTTTCATCGTCCGGAATATCCCGTCGCGACATCAGCAACCGGGTAGGTCGGGGTGTAATTGCGCGACACGTCCGAGATTGAGCTTTATAAAAGTTTCGGAGGCCGCGCCGCGTCGCGTCGCGTCGCGTCATCGTGGAAATCCTTCTCGCAAAATCGGCCGGGCAGCTCGTTCCGTTCCGGAGGCCGAGGTAAACGGCCGAAAACGAGCACTTATGAAGGGAAAAGGTAAATGCGCGTAAACGTGATCACCAAGGGAAGAACCGCGGCCGCGGTCTACATGTTCCTCGGCATGTGGACCATTGGTAAGCCCTGTGTTCGGAAGAGAGGACATTCTTTTCAAGACAATCGCTTAATCAGGAACTAAAAGAAATTTACAGTACCGGAGAACGCCGTTTATAGCAAATTGCCTGGTTGACCACTTGTCCTATGACCTAAGTCACGATGACTCGCAATCAACAACAAGTTGAACCGCGAGTCCGACACGCGTTGTTTACGTTTGTTTCATTTGTATCATTTGTCTTTCTTATTTTTTTCACCCGTATTTCTTACCTCGAGTTTCGATATTGTAGGTTAAGGGGTGAACTGAACTCTATCTGAGCAGAATCCTCTTACATGAACGTGAACTCCGGTTAAACGAATGGAAAGTCATAGTCAGTAGTGAGAGACAGGCGGGCTCCTATTACGTGAATCAACTTGTCTCCTGACAGGTTCGTATAGAGTTCTACTGTAACAGGAACTTTTTTATGTATATGTTAATTTACGGTCCATCGACGACTGAATAATAAAGTTTAGTTTTCTGTAAAAATTTAGAAAGCTATAGAATCCCTGAAATTCAAGCGAGGAGTAGTATTAAAATTTCGTTAGATCTGTTGCAGGAAAGAATTCTTCCTTTTTTTAATAATTTTCCTAGGCGAAAAATAATATATCGATACCCTCCAATTCTTTTAGTCTCCCTACTGTTTTTCAAATTACTACTCATGTTTATCATGTAATCGTGTGCGAGTTTTCAATGTCCTCATTCTAAATGATTTGTCACGTGGAAAATTAATAATTTTGGACTTGATAAATTGTAGTTGATAAATGTTCAATAGCTATTTCGACGACTATGAAATTTTCAAAGGAACGATACTATTTTGTCGAAGTAGTTTTGTGTAATGAACTATTATATTTATGCGGATAAAAGTTACATAAAACAATGTTTATTAAAGTGGTGAGAGAAAAAAGAATTTTTAAAAACCTATCACTCCTCTCATGAGTGACGGTGCTAAAATTTCTAATATATTCGCAATAGTTCTTTCGTTCGTGATCTCATATTTCTTATAAATGAAATAACGATGTATGTAATCAACTTACGCATTGTTAATGTAACAGGTCAGTAAATTGTGAACAAGTATAAATTGCACTGCAGATGTGTCTGCCATCGCACGGCAGGAATCGGTACCAATGAATTTCATTATGATGCACTCCGTCGGTACTACAGGTTTCTTCAGGTATGCTCGTGTTCATTACGTGAAACATATCCAAAGAATGAATATATTTTATTAATTGCAGACAATATTTCTTTAATATAATTAATTAAGTTTAATATATTTTGAAATATATGTGTAAACCTTAAAACAAGTCTACATTAAAGCAACATAAATGAACATTTTATTACCTCGCGTTACTGCATGCTTTTAAACGAATCCAATAAACAGTGCATACTGTATAAAAACATTTTGAGTTCCCTATTTTTCTCAAATGAAAGCGAGCAACAAGCGAAGATATTTCCAAGAAATATGAAACATTTAGCATTTATTACATAGAATTATAACGTTAAATTCGAGCCAAGTAGTAAATAACATTATTATAAACAACATTATTTATTAACCTACAAATATTTAAATACGATATTCCATGAGTATCATAAAAAAAGGTTTTATTTCAATTTTTTCCCACTTTCTGCCGAATAGATCATCTCCATTTTAATAAAATTTTAATTTCTGCTCTAGGACCTTGAATAATTCTTCTGGTTCTTCATTTATCCTTCTGCTGAGAGTTTTACAAAATGAGTATTTTAATTTTTTGACCGTCAAATTAAAAATATTTTATAGATGTGAAATCCTCGCACGAAAGTCAAGTTACATTCTGCGCGTTTAATTTAGAGGAAAGAGAATTGAAAGAATCGATTGATCGTCAATCCATAAACGGTGCGTGCGAAGCCGGTAACCGAAGCGATAAATCGATGATTCGATGTCCGCGCTGTCGAGTGACGAAGTTACCTCCGGAATGTACAAGAAAAAGTAGCAAACCATGATGAATCGCTATCAAAGTGTCACGCTGTCTGGGCACGACGCTCTGCTCTCGCTGTTGTACTCGTTTTGTAAGACGTCGATGCGCTACGTTTACAACCGAGGAGGCCGAATTAATGTTCCAGACGATGATTTGTCTTTCGTATTACTGCAAAAATTCGATTCGCTTAATTAGCTACCTTGCGAAGACAGCGCCAACAGTGAAAATCAGATCTATCAAACCACCCTCGATGAACTTGTCTTCCAATGCGTCAAAAATTTATGAAACGAAAAACTGTACAAGGGCACATGCGAAATTATTTTTGTCATTTTTTTTAGAACTGTACAAATAATTATTTAAAGAGATTGTAGGCTACTGCCACAGCAGATACAGAAACCTACCGAGCATTAAAATCGATAAAAATGTTTTAGCTTATAAAAATGACAAGGCTCTATTAACTTAGATTTTGTGCAGTTTTTATCTCAATATGTGTTTAGATAAAAAATTTATCTAATCGAGTTCCATGTAAACAAATTCATAATTTCAATAATTGTAAAATGAAAAATATAAAACCGGGTCATTTGACCGGCAGTGATAGGTTTTGTGTTACATTACATCTACTGATTTTTGTCATAAATGCTTAAAATTCGCCGTCTAGTAATATGTAATAAGATCGGGACAGATCGGCGCAACATGTTCGCTGACATTTTGGTACGATGTCATTGGATGCATTAATACTGCGACACACGTTCCCGATATTAACAGCACGCCTTATAGGGGTGGCAATGTATTTATGAGTATTTCTTACCTTGCACCCTTCGCTTCATTAAGACCTTCGTAAATCCAGTTACGATCTGACAGAAGCGAAATATCAGCTATATTTGTTCAGGAAGGTCCGGCATATGATTCCAGAATTAGCGGGACAATGTAATAAATGATTCCGGATCATTCGGGGACATTACATGAACCATTGTGTCGCACTATATCTCCATTATAATAATCTTCGTTAATGAACCGGTCGATGTTTTCTCACGAGATATTACATATGATGTTACAAATGATAGTTTTTGCGAGAACATACAAGTGTGAAGCAAAAACAATTGTCGTGAACTTTTTATTCCTATTGTAAAAGTCGCAAAAATGATCTAAGGATCTCATAAAAATTAAAATAAATTATAAATGTCTTATAAAAAGATTATTAGAATATTTTTAATTGATTACTTGTTCTTTCTTGTTGATTCTTTTTCCTCATTTTGTCTTGCATTTATACTTTGAATGCAAGGTAATTATTTTTTTTTCTATTCAATTAAGAAATGTCCTAAATTTTCTAAGAATCTTATTTCGTTTTATACGTATAATTAGACTGCGAATGTTAATTTTAAAAAAGTAGATCTGGAATAAATAAAAAGTATACTAAATTCGGTGGAATCCTAGATTTTAGCATTTTTCGAAAATTTTCAAAAGCCATAAATGCATAAAGATCCCCAGCCTATACATAAATAATAAATTCTCCAATTTTCTTGGCAAAGCTTCTCCGCTTGCGACGCGCCGATAAAACACTCCCGTCTCGCGAAGAACCTAACGGAAAGCGTGTGACCGAGGTACACCGGGCTCGCCGAATAAGTTCATAAATTTTCGCGAGATACGGATTGCAAGAGAGAACGAGTAGCGACATTCCCGGGCGAAGATATCGGCCGGAAAATATGGAACGGCCGTTTAAGACTGTTACTGCCAGGATCAGAACGTTCGGGGGTAACTGGGGTGGCTACCCCTCCTGCGTTACATTGGTCGAGCAGTTTAAAAAGCTATTTCACGGCGGCCGGGGTGCATCTGTTTTGAAAATCTCACAATTTTAAAGAGACACCGGGGTGGAGGCTCCCCGGGGAGGACTTGTCAGTCGTTTAAGGGTTCCCGCCACCCCGTTTCACCCCGTTTCACCCCGGAAGTCATTGGCTTGCGGTGTGTGTCCGTGTCGTTACATCAGGACGCGAAACGCCAGAAACAAGTGCTCCTCGCGTGTATGAGGATTGTCTCTTCGAGTCGAATCGGAGGTAATTCAGCCGAAGGGTAGGTTTCGAGGGATTTAAGTGGAACATGTTTCGCCCTCTCCAAATCGATACCAACAAAATATTCGATTTTAACACATTCAGTTAATTAGAGAAAAGTATTAGGTTGTTTATTTTAAGTCCGTCCGCGTTTGACATACCAAGATTTTTTACAATTTTTAGATTACATTTGTTCCATGTACATCATCGATAAGGTATAGTTGCGTATGAACTGCGGATCTTTATGCAAATTAAACGTCTTCAGCAGCGATTGTGGGAAGTAGGAGTTAAATAAAAATTCATTTCATCCCCTAATAGTTTTCTTACATTGAAAACAACACGACACTATTCTTAGATTTTCCTAATTTTTCACTGTTTTATATTTCGCCTAGCCAATTTCTTCATAAATGCATAAAAATCCGCGGTCTACTTATCGCGTAATTAAAATGTCGATTATTTCAAATAAAATTTGCGATTTCTAGAAATTTCAGTAGTCGTTCATTTTCACAGCCGTTGGAAACCGAATATTCTATCTGGACTGTGGATTTCATGCATTTACGAGCTAAATGATTCAATGCATAACAGTAAAAACATTTAAACAATTTAAAAATACCGTTTTACTATTTTCAGGTCATTAAAATTGTTATATATTTTTTATTTTGCATAAAAATCCGCAGACTCATTCATCAAAATTAGTTCTAGTCATCGAGCGGACTCTAAAAATTGGTCGATTCGTTACACTTTCTGTTCTTCGAAACTTCCTATCCCACTTCATCCGTTGTCTACCATAAATCCGCTTTCGATTATGTTATCTAATGGGAGTATTATGCAACGTGATTGCTGGCTTTAAAGTGTCGTTCCTACAGCGGCGTGGGGTCGCCACGAAGTCTTGGAAGAATCGCGTATCCATTATGGAGGTAATTAGGTGTGCAAGAGAGATCAGTAGAGTGAAATAAAAGAACCGCGTCAAACGTAGGAATGCTTCTACCGTCGCGTCGGACGGTGAAAAATCAAACGAAAGGAGACAATGAATAATTTTACTACGTATAATTTATACGAAAGTAAATATTTACTGATTTATTACTATGAAACAAAAGGAATTCCACGTCGTGGAATTATAACTACTACTGCTCGTTTTGCCATTTTTAGAGCTTTTAAAATATCGTTATTGTATAAAAAAGAATTAGGTCCTATTCCAACAACTATGGTGTCACTTGTGACACCGAATCTGTATATAAAATAAAAAGTTCGTGCATCAATTGGAAGATACAGAACTCATATTTTCCACTAACAATTTTTCCAGTTTCAAATTGCACCTATTCATTTTTTTGTCATAAATGCATCGAGTCCGTATTCCAACGGTACGCAAGCACGAAAAGCATATTCTTCAAGAGCCACGTCTACCCATAAGTCATCGGTACACGCCCGATCAACGCAACAGACGTAATCATCCGCCAGAACCACTCGACCGTCTCGCTGGTTGCCAAATAAAGGGTTGATCGTATACTAAATAATGCATATGTCCTCCCCCCACCCTTGTCATTAATAACCAAGACAAATCGCAACTGCGTAACACGTTGCACAATTCTGGTATGCATTCTCCTCGTTACGCGTGGAACAGTGTGCACACTTTATTGAGCAACTCTCATTCACCGATTCGGTTGATCGTGTGTGCGATCGTTACGATTGATTCGTCGTCTCCGTTGCTCCCACCCTAACCACTGCGTACCGCTTCGTTCCCGTCAGTCCCTTCTGCTTCTTCTTCTTCTACTTCTTCTTCTTCTTCTTCTTCTTCGATTGTTCGTCGGCTATCGCTCACCCTTTCCGGTCAATCGAAGCCAGCGTACGTGTCGTACATTTACGTACTACTAATTTTGAGTTATTTATACCGAGGCCTGTACCAATGACACCAGGCGAGAAGCTGATGGAGCATGGCTGTTGAACTTGCAAGAAAACGCGGTAGATTCGTTCATTCCAACTTCCTAGAACCTCCAGGAAATTGTGAACAATGTTAAATATTTCTTATTTCAGCATTTACTTGATCGTACAAAATTTCATACTGAATTTCATATAAAACAATAAATTACGTAAAATACTATACACGTTTATACTAAATGTCTACACTGTTACAAAACAAGCCAGAATTCCTCCCTCCGCACGCCAGGTGCAAGACTAACTTTCATTGTGCATAATTATTGTTAAATGGCAAAAAAAAATCCTGAAACAGGTTTTTCCTATTTTGAATTAAAAATCACGCACTCGAGTTTATATTAAAATGAACTAGAGTATTAGTAAACGAACAGGAGTATTAGTAATAAGTAGACAGCGGATCTTTATGCATTTATAGCAAAATTAAATAAATGAAATAAAAAAATGTTGGAAAATTAAAAAAATTGAAGTTGTAAACATATGACTTCTCCTCTATGAAGATCATTAAGGGAAGATGTAACATTGAATTTGGTATCTATTTCTTGCCATCGATGAAGGGAATTTTTATTTTGCATAAAGATCCGCAGTCTAGTAATAAGTCGTTAGTTTTAGGTGGTTTCGCAGGGTTCGCAAAGTCCTGCGATTTGCTAATGTAAAATACTTTTCTTGCACAGATCAGCCATTAAAACCGCGCGCAATTTGCGAAAAGATAATTGAAAAAGCAATGGGCCTCGGTACCGTCGCCGAGCGACGCGACGGTGCACTTAATTAAATGTATATGTAGATGCCGGCGGAACATATAAGGGAGAGAAGTAATGCTTATACGTGGATTGAGATTAGCTTGAAGAATTATGAAGCGAGTTAAATCAACTGTGAGATTAGATCGGTAGGTACTGTTATCTACCTCGCTCTCCGTCGGTCCCTCCAGTTATTTGCTACATTAAGATAAGAATTCTCGGGCCAACATCGAATTTGCAACAGACTTGTAAGTGCAGCAACAAGACAGAGCAAGGGAGAGGACCCGGATAGATAAGTAAATTCCGGGAGAAATTTTTATCGTTTCTCGATACGATATTTCTCCTTTTCCCCCTCCGCTACGTCGGAACCGCTGCTGGTTTACAACGGTGCGACATTACAGATAAAAAGGGAAAATGAGAACTTATGAATTTCATCCGAAGGGGTGGATTTTATTGCACATAATAGCGTTTGTCTGGTTTATCACGATCGTCCCTCATCTGCGAATAAGTCGGGGAAGTTTGCGCCCGGACCAACCCTTGCCTCCTTCGGAATAAATTTCAGAACTTCGGGACGTGGACCTGGCCGGAGACAAATAACCTGCAGATTGGAATTTCGGCCAGTTAAGATTGCACTAATTTTTCTAAACATTGCTCCGAGTATTTCGGTGTTTTATTTTTTGTTGAGTCCTGAGATTCAGATCGATCGAAATAGGACGTCTTTCATACAAATAAGGAAAGTAATGTTTATATTTGCTGTGATTAAGATTGTATAATGCAATAAATATTATACAATTATTCAGTGTAAAACTAGAAATTTCATAACTTATCAATAACTAAAATTTTTTTATTATACACTGTCCTTAAAATAATTACGTTTAAATATAATATGTCATTTTTGTAGAGATTGACGAATGTTATAAATTCACGTAAATCAGTATAATGGCAAATTGATATTCAAAATATTTGAGAAAGTATTGGAAATAGTTAATGAAATATTCTTGTTTGTATGAAATAATATTCCAGTTTACTAGCTAATGTGTAAATAATTTTTTTTTAATTGTTATTGGTCGCACAGATAAAAAATTTAAAAATCGGGACCTTCACTTTTTCCATTACAAATGAGACCAACAATAATTTTTAAAAACAATTATTTACACAGTAGCTGGCAAACTAATCCCTCTAACGTACGAAAAAAATTCAAGCTGTTGGGTCGCATTATGAAAAAGTGATTCATTTTTAAAAGCAGTACGAATACTTTGTACACCCACTGTATGTTGATAGAATAAATAATATTTGCAAATATTTGTATTTCTTAGTGCAAATATTTTTACTCCGATCACGATTCATGCGGTCAGTGTGCAGTGACCTATACGGACGTGTTAAGTTCCCTCGAAATTCCGATAGCAGGGAAATCAAAGTGCACCGACGAGGATGCTCGGCGCGTAGAGACACGCGCCGGCCGTCGAACTGATCGATCGTATAGAATTACGATTGGACGGGCCGGCGATCCGTAGTTATTCGAAAAAGGGAAGACGCCGTGCCGCGCCGATTGGGGTCGATTTCATCGAAGAAAGGGCTGGCCAGCAGCAGGGCGTCCGAGTGTAAAGGTATTCGAAACGCAACTGGAACGCTCGGCTGGAAACGGCGCACGAAAAATCCCCCAAGGGGTGCTCTCCGTCGTGACGCGGTACGACCCTTCCGGCTCCTCCAGGATCGCTGGCTGCGACACCTCATTTCCTTATCTTTAACAGGCCGTTACTTTTCCGTGCCTCGTTTCTCGATACTCTTTTTATCTTGCGGACCGACTCTCTTTTCCAGGAAACCCGCCGCGATACGACGCGAGGATAGGCTAATTATTACACCACCGTTTCTCGCCGATCTTGGACATTGTTTTAGAGTGAAAGCATCCCAACCCTTCCAAGATGGATTGCCTCTTTTAAACACGTGATACATAATTGAAAAATTAATTATAGACTTATTTGTGTTATTGTGTAAGTAGACTGCGGGTCTTTATGCATTTATTTATTAACCCCCTAACTGAATTGAAATTATATTTGGTTGTAGTCAATATACATATACTTTAGCTAAGAAATAGGCACACGATAGATATACTGTTTTATCTATGAAATTCTGAACGGCGAAGACATTCTAATAACCACAAAATAAATAGTAGCGCTAGGGATGAAGCTAAACGAAATCTAAAATATCAAATAATATTTGAAATCTTTATTTCGCTAAATATTGTCCACGTCCAACTGACCTCAGCTAGCATCGATGAACAGGCATACAATAAATATAAATTTTTTTTTCCTATCAAATTCTGAACGATGAACAATTTCTATTCCCTATAATCGCAAACTAAATAACAGTGCTAGCAAACTATAATAGAATCTAAAATATTAAATAGTATTTGAAATGTTTATTTCGGCAAATATTGCCCACATCTGGGTCCAACTGACCTCAGCATCGGCGACACGCGACCGTTTAATCGCATTTACCTAAGCGCGCAAATCGGGGATGGCGAATCGCCGATCGTATCGACGCGACGGTTCATCAGCATATAGAGAGAGCGAAGCAGCGAGCGATGTGTCGCTGCGGCGGAGCGGAAAGCGAAAACCATCAGTCAGGTCGAAGGTCTTCGGAGGGTGATGTCCGTTTTGGTCTTCGGCTGCCGGCCAATAACACCGCTCTTCTATGGCCCCGTTCCGCCTCTAGGAAGTCGACCCCCGGGATACAAAGTCGACGCACCCCGTGAAAAATGATCGCTCCTAAATTGCTTGCTTACATGATAAATATACTGTTCGTTCACGTACATATTGCTCGCGCGAGATACGTATGTCACGCGGGGGTGAGTGCCGGCCGAGAATTTAAATGCGGCTGTGCCGGTGGCTGTCCCGCGGATACTTTGCATCGAAAGAGTCCTGAATTTATTAGCTTGTTGCGCGGGATACGCGCTGTTATTCGGCTGAAATGCGCCCGGCACGGCGCGGCGGTTGGCTACTGTTCGTAAGTCACTTACGAGCTAGACGGTAGCGTGTGAAAGTGTCGAGCTGCAAGAATGTCCTAGCACTCTTCCTTGTTGCGTGAAACAATGCCAACCAGGAGATTCTAATTTTAACCGTCGCCGGTTGCTCATTTTCCCAATGTTCTTTTCTTTTTCTTTTTTTTCGTTTTATTTGTTTCTGATCATTAACGACTTGGTATAGTCATCATCCTAGATAGCACAGAGACGTCCAAAAGACGTCTTGAAAACGTCTTACAGACGTCTGTTGTTGGATATTCAGACGTCTTAAAGACACCTCCAACGGCTTCCGAACGTCCTTTGTTCGGATCTGAATTTTTTTTGAGAAGTTAGAGCAGTTAGTTTACTACATGATGTGCAAAGAAATTTTTCTAAAAAATTGCAATTGGTCGGAATTGTAAAGAAAATTCTGACAGTTGCATTTTGCAACTTTTTTATGCGAGTCTATATTGAAAATTTAAAAAATACGTTTTGTAGTTCTGTGTCAATTATATGCATTGCGAAAGTTTCATCCTTAGTAAAAATCCTTAGATTCGTTGCAGTTAGAGGCTGAAAATCATGAAAAACTGCAATTTTTATCATCTTTAAACGTTTACAGGTCATTGCAACATTAACAGATTTTGATAAAATTTTCAGAACATATTTAATTGATAATTAATTTAATTTTCAATATAAGCCCACATAAAAGAGTTGCAAAATATAACTTTTAGTCTTTTCTCTGCAATTGCGACCAATTGCAATTTTTCTCAAAAATTCTTTTCACGTTGCGTAACAAATCAATTGTTCTAACTTCTCAAAAAAAAAGTCCAAGTCGTATGGTCCAATATTAAAAAAGTTATCGTGTTTTTAAGAGTATTAGTAGGAGTCAGTGTACGTGAATGAGACCTGTCACGATAGGTCTAGTATTAAAAGAGAAGAGGATCAAGCAGAATGTATAATTCCATATCCCGGATGGCACGAAAGGAAACCGGTACATAATGGAACGGAACCGGTCGAGTCCCGTTAAGAGTCGCGTCCCAGTGTTGACTGTGCACCTTGCGAAGTTCGGGTCTATCGTCGATAAGCGACTCAACACACCGTCTATCCGGTCTATCTCTGATCGGACAAGCTGGTCCGGGGGATGTCGGTGACACGGTGAGGCACTGTATATTTCGGCCCGTGGCATTGTCAACGAAAGTATCTATGAAAATCGAGTGTCGCTTCGTTTGCACGGCATGAAATTCCAGCAAAATCTATGGCTGGATCTCGATTTCCCGGCCGGTGTTGTGCAGTGGTAGCCATAGCAGGGCGAAGCTAACGGTAAGCTGTTTGCGTCCGGCGATATATTATACCCTGGTACCACTGTACCAGTATCTTCTAACGTCTCTGTTAGCGCGGCCGAAGATCGGAACGGAGATTCGCCCTCCCACCCCTTTAAGGGTGACAGTGTCACGGTACAAGTAACGGTACGCGGTGCCACTTCAACCTGTTACCCCTGTACGCGACTCGTCCCGCCGTGTTTGTGCTCCGTATCGTCTCCGATCTCGTTCGAGTTTCCGGAACGAGGACGTCCTTCACCCCCGGCTCCGTGGATACGACTCGTGGCAAGGTGTCGAGGGTGGAGACTGCCCGATTTTCTAGCGGAAAATCAGCGGGCCAATTGGACACGCTGGATTCCGTCCTGGCTGTTTTGGTCTCCCGGTAATTGTTTTGATGCGGATTAGTCCCTCGAGGACTCCCGACGCCAGGAAATTATTACACGCTAAAATGGTAAATTCTAGCTGAAGGATCGTAAAACATTATTTATAACAACGACAAGGCTGAATTCATTTAGATTTTGTGCAATTTTTATTAATTCATTTAGATTTTGTGCAAAATTAAAAATATAAATCATTTGACCAACAGTTTAGTGTTAAAAACATTCTTTATAATCTATTTTATGTAGCAGTAAATGTAGAAAAAATTGTTTAACAAGATTGTATGTTTACTGCTATAGAAGGTACATGTATACAAGTCTTTTTAAACAATTTTTTAGTCGCGCTAGGTTTGAACATTTTCCTCTTTAAACAATGTTGGAATTTCCTTAAAAATGTTCATTTTAACAACTATGAACACATTCGTTCTATTTTGCAAGCAATGACATAAAGAATTAAATTGTTTAGAATTTTCTCCACAAAATAGTTTACCACGTTAATAGATATAAAACAAGTATAAAAATGAGTAGATCATATTCAAAACATATTGTGGTATTTATTAAAATCATTCAATAAAGAAATGAATATAAAGTCCTTAATTTTGCATAAAAATTCGCAGTCTTGTTATTAGTGTTAAGTATCTACTAGTTCTAGGTATTAATAAAGTTCTTACTCCATAGTTTAAATTAATAATGTCTCTGTAGATTGGTAAGAGAATTAAAAATTTGTGCATGATTCGTAATCTATAATATTTATGATACTTCTTGCAAGCTTAAGATTGTTTACGATATGTATGCGATGGTAACGCAGACACGTCAAGTATAATAAACACAGCCAGGCCATAGTAAACTCTCAAAAAACTGCATTCAATCTTCAATCAACCTGACCCACGCGGTGCAAGTACAATTTGCAAAAGACAAAAACGTAGCCAACTGCAATTACATTTCTCCCCGACCGCTGTTTCAATTAACCACAACGAATGCACACTCGAAAAACACTGTGCACTCCCCCCAGAAGAAGAATTCTCGAACCGCTAACGCGATTTACAATAAAACCCTAAACAAGAACACAGTCTCGTCCAGAAAGAACCAGAGCGACCTTAAGCTCCATTTCCACTAGCGCGCAACGAGTTCACAATTGCGGCGGGTGGTTTTGTTGCAAATACAGTTTTTATATGGAATGCTGAATTGAATTGCAAAAACAAAAGAAAAATGGCTGCAAAAGCGCTAAGATTCGCCTAGCCAATATAATAAATCCACACGTGCGTGTTAACGTCTAATTGAAGTATTACAGTAACGTCTCGATATATGTATAAGAAAACTTTCGGACTTCGGTTAGGTCTTGATGAACCTTTTACCAACATATTTCTGTCATTTTTCTGATTCTAACGACACTATTCAGATCAAATTTACTTATTTAATTCGAGATACATTAAGACCTCGATTATCCGTACTAAACAGTGGAACGTGCGTGTTCGGATAATAGACGACGTAGATAAAATCTTGACTGATCTGTACAATAAGTGGTGTTGTACATGAATAGCTTTAGATTGAACTGGGAAACGTGTATTTGTCATCGGTTCGAATAGTCGAGGTTCTACGTCATGTTTGGGCTCGTTTCAATCAGAGAAATGTCGCGAATATGTTGATAAAACTTCCATAAAAAAATAATGAGAAAAAAAAGATTGTCCTTGAACAAATATTATGCAGGTCTATGAAGGCATTCCCATATTTTTCGCGTATAATCGATGAATTACTAGACAGGTTAAATGCCATTGAGAACCAAGCTTTAGGTTTCTGGACGGTGTCGGATCGATCATTTCCATACCGGAAATCCGAGCTCGGGAGCCGCGTCTCACGGTGACAGAAGCTCCGAACTGTTCCGCTTAACACGCGTCTCTTGGATCACCGCGACGACGGCGACGGCGACGACGGGGACGGTCCTCCGTGGTCAGGCAATAAAATCTTAATATATAGATGCCAGCCACGGCGCAAAGCACCACCGTGCGGTTTGCGGCTGGACGGTCCGGTGAGCGATGTAACAAGGGAGCGGTGCAATTTTAAGCCACATACCAACGAGAATAACGCGCGACCGCGCGATCATGGCCCGGGACCCGGGCCTGATGCGAGGCCATGTATATTCTAGTATGCTTTGTAATTCTCGATTTCCTGCCGTCGTTGATCCCGCGCCGGTCCACTCCGGCAACACCTCCATTATCACGAGCCCCCCGGTGCGGTCGCCTTGTCACCTTTTTCCATCGCTTTTTAGCCGTGAATACCTTGCCCGAGCAGCCGGCCCGTTCCTCGTTACACGATCCACGGCGATCTCACGCGGATCTTCTACCCCCCAGGCGAACGATGATCGATGCGTTCCTTGAAAATATCGAAATTGATTCGGTAGCCGAGTATCGCCCCCTCGAGAACGATCGTGATGTAGTTGGTATTGTTAACTCCTTTATGGGAAGATCGACGTCAATTGGTCGCTCAAGGATACTTGCCGGTTTACCTTATTGCTCTAGGCAGAGTCGCCAGATGAGGGGAGGGAGCACGAATTCAGGGGAAAAAGTTACCCTCTCTCTCTCTCTCTCTCTCCCTCTCTCTCTGCAGATACAGGACACTTGCACGACAGAGACGAAATTATTAGATTCTAGATTTATTATTATTACTATGTATGTAAGAGGACAATCACAATATTCACAATATTCTCCAGTGAGAAACCACTTAACATAACTACCTAGTTTTCCGAGGAAACTTTTTTTACGTACAAAAAGAAATATGTGAAAGAATAATAATGTATTTTCTTAATGTTCGTTTTAAATTTTGATTATTATGCGAGCCTATGGTCATATTTTATACATAGATGGTCCTTTTATATTCAGTTTGGGGAAATATGCACCGGAATGGTTTAAGAAAAAAATTGCAACCCTAATTGGAGGGTTAACCTCGATAGAGTCAACTATGATAGAGTTGTGTCTCCTGAAAATCGAGTTGGTGAAATTTAAAACAGAAAGACTAAAAGAATTTAAGAGGATTAGGTAATATATTGCTTTTATCTTGTTAAAGTTATTAAAAAATTAAATTTCTATTTGATTGAGTGTCCAAGTAGGGCGTTTTCCTGTAGCATTCGCGCGACATTTTCGTTCATAGATGGTTGAGTAAATTAGAAAGATTCTATCGTCCCCGTGGAGGATACCTATATCTCGTTACACGATCATGAAACAGAACCACCACTACTCTTGTAGATCGGAAGATCGCACGGATCCGTTCTCTTCAGCACCACCCCCCACCAGGTTCCGAGGGTAGTTTCTTCCGACCGCAGATTAGTTACGGGGAGCGTCTTCCTCGCGGTCCGCAAAAATAATAATTTAACAATTATCTACGATCTCCTCCTTCCTCTGACATTCCGTTATTTTCAGCGAGAAAAATATGCACAGGGTCCTGGGGACCGTTCCCGATAACTTCGGTGTACAGGCATGATAAAAAGTCATAAGTCTTAAGAACGCGGAAGGTATCGTGGAACACCATTAGCCGGTAAACGACCTCGGGAGGGAGCATCGATCGTTGTGATATTCATTTCTGTGACATTAATTAATCATTTTGTCGCATGTTTTCCCTGTATATTAATTAACCACAGTTATATATCTTTTAAAGAAAATGTTTATTTTGCATAAAAATCAACAGTGTACCAGTCATAAAGAGCTCATATGATACTCAATTTAGAATATATCAACATATCTTTACTTTTAGGAAAAAATCAATAGTGTAGGTAATGACGAGTAATATAGGTAGCACCTTGCTAACAGATAAAAATGGCGTGCGACTTGTGGGTCACGTTTTTCTGATAATTGGATATTCGCGCCACGATTTGTTCCAATTCCCCCGATGGATCATATGAGTTTTTTCGCCGGGCGCGAGGATCATTTGTCTTCGTTTCGGCAGTCACCGTGGATCGCCATTCCATGGTTGCGTTTGTTCATACTGTCAACGGTGACATCGTTTGCTGCAAATCGAAGATTCGGAGAACAAAAGGATGGAATTCGGAAAGGGAGAGGAGGAAACCGAGGGGTCGTGTCGTGAGACACCGTGCTGAAAAAAAAATACAACAACTGAGGGGAGACAATGCGGAGTTCAAGGAAGAAAGGAGTACGGTCACCTACCGCTTCAAGAAAAGACCACTTAAATACCTGAAAATGATTTTATATGAAAGTACAAAGGAAAAGTGAGAAGTGTTATTGAAAGCAATAAGTAGACTGCGAAATGCAATTTGCAATTTTTGTAGACGGAATTTCGAGAAAGTGTAATGATTCCACTGGAATCAAATAAAAAAATGTTCAGTGCTAGTGTTTGTACATCTGCAATAAATAAAAATTGTACTAAATTCTGTCGAATTGTATATTTAAAAAATTTTCGAAAGCATACACAAAGAACTGCAAACCAGCAATAAGATCTCGTTAAATATGCAAACACAGAGGCACATGTATTTTAAATATTTTTAAAAGAATATTCTTCAGCTGTTAAAATTTTGATGTGATTTATAGAGTTTTTCGTCTTACACCCTCGTTACGTATTTTCTTTTCGACGATGGCGAACCGTTTTACTATTCTACTCGTGCAAACGGAGGAGATTTACGGACTCTGGGAAATTTGTTGCACTGTTTTAATAATTTCATTTGATATAACACCGTTTGAAATATAAATGTCCACATAAACGAGCCCTTCGGATAAGTTCACGGTTACCTCCGTCCTAAATGATGTTTAATAATATTATATTTTAATACGTATCTAAATCTTTTCCTTTTAAAAATAGAAATAGAAAATATCTTTTCCATTACCACCATAATGTATGTACACTAATCTATAATTCGTTTACATAGGCATCAATCATTTGCAAACACTTACCGTAACGGAGAAGCAAGTTCGTACACATTGCAGTGCTCTGCATCATTTAATGACTGAATGACGGTTGGAAGTGTTTCGTATAAGAATTAATTGTCTATAGATATGCGCTGGGTAAAATTTCTTGCCCATACGAATCGTGTAACAGCATGAACTTTTTGAACGACGTCCCGTCACTAATATGGAGTACAACATGAATGACTATTGCGAATGACGTGAAACTTTCCATACACGAACAACGATATTATACTAGCATGGTCTGCTGGCGTCAACTAAATATTAGAACGGTAGTTAGAAGTGGGGACAGGGCATTTAACGCATTTGCTGCTAGCGTTCCTTTTGGCGACAGTTATACTAGGATAAGGGGCTTCCTACCGTTTTTCTGGAACATATTGCCCAAAACTGAAATATACAGTAGTTTCACAATATTCTCCACTGAAAAACCACTTAACATACCTCGTTTTCCACGGAAATGTGTTTTTTATGTACAAAGAAATATGTAAAAGAACGGTTTCAATTCCGGGACGGTTGGCAACCCTAGTTCCTACTGCAACTAAGTCCCTAGTCACTGAACATAAAATACCTAGTTTCCCAAGAAAATGTCTTTGTAAGTACAAAAAAATATGTAAAAATATAGTACCAATTCCGGGACGATTGGCAACCCTAGTTCCTACTGGATCTAAGTCCCCTAGTCACTGAGCATAACTACCTAGTTTTTCAAGGAAATTATTTCTCAAGGACAAAAAATATATAAACAATTCCGGGACGTTTGGCAAACCTAGTTTCTACTGTACTTTTCGGTATCCACAAGGGGTTCGCGGGATCTTGAGATCGGCACAGTCCCGATCGGCTCGGAGCTTGTGGTTCGCGGAAATGTGGGTCGGCTATCGCCGGCCGATTTCCGTTATTCCCATCGGGCATCAGAAAAGGAAGGCGTCGGGTCTGGGTTAGCCGAAGCCGAAGCCGTAGCCGTAGTCTGTCTAAACTTAGAATGGAAAGGTGAGTTTCGTAGTGGCTATCAACTGCCGTGGCGCCGGTGATCTAACGACCGGTGCTGACAACCGGATGCAAGAAGAGAGACCGATACCCGGCTCGTGAGCTCCCTCCCCCGGCAGCCCCCATTAACATGCAACCCGCGGCCGTACATATTTTGGGGAGTCCTCGCGAAGAATACCAATATTCCGCTTTGACATTCCAATAAAACGCGGCCGTTTTGTTTATGAGGTTGTACGCCGACAAGCCGGCGCGTGTATGTGTCCGTGGTACGCTCGCGCGCACCGACAGATACGCTACGGGTCTCTCCCCCGATTCTCTTCACCCTCTCGCTCTTTCTCTGTTCGTACTCTCTCATTTTCTGTTTACGATTTTCGTGTTTCCCTGTTTTTTCAATTCCCCTCTGTCCCTTTATTGTACATTTTCGGAGCTTCGTCCGATTCTCGTCTCTTTCCCATCAGCTTAATCTATGCTGCGTCTACGTCTAACAAACGACAATTCAAGGCCAGGATTCATGATTAACTCGAAAGGCGAGGTCTTGATATTGAGTAACTTATCGGTGTACGTAATTGTGTATTTCCGGTGCTTTTTTTGGAAAGCTAATCTCTTTGCCAAGCGAAAAGTATGCTTCGAATGCTAATCTCGAAGACATTAGTATACACTAGCGAGGACAGTAGCAATAAATAATTTTCTTCGAAAGATTCTATACAGTTTTAAGTTTTTAAAACATGAAATTTACTGTTTCAGGAATTAACAAAGCTGCCGTCTACACTAACAAATATCTATTTTGCATTAAAGTAGCTATTTTATTGAATAAAAGTTTATTTATGTTGGAGTCATATAAAGTTCCACGTAAACAGTTATGTAGAAATAAGTGAGGTGCGAGTAACTGAAGGTTAATATTCTGTAACTTTCTTTTCCTCTTTGCGGTTATAGTTTCGATGCATTTATTATTAGTAATGGTTCAAGTAACAGCATGTTTATTGACCGTGATAAATAGATCTTTATACAAAACAAAAATTGTTTGCATGAACTGCAAGCAGAGTCACCAGGTTAAGACTTCACCCTCCACTCTACCTTCCCTTCTTCTACGACGCTATTCCCCCACGCTACATAATATATTGTATAATATTTTTTTTTTAATAATTACGGTAATCTTTTCGGAGCCGACGACAAGTACTTCTACTTTGTTACATTTGTTCCCTTCGTGGTACTATAGTACCATGTATTATACAGAATTAAAAACATTTATTAAATAAATTTTACTCGGCACATCCGAATTTCGCGAAAGTCATGGTAATAGTTAATGCCAGAACGAAGAATGTATATGGTAATGAGAATCGATCGGTGCGATCAGCTGTTGTCCTAATAGCCTTCGTGAATCCTCCCCGAGCGAACGGCACAGATAAAACCGGGTTCCCCCAGTCTCAAGGGAACATTTCTGCGCGGCTCGTACTCTTATAAATATTGCAAACGCCTAAACAAAGCGGAAAACTGCCATACCGTCGTATGTCAATCCGTAGACCCGACAAGAGTTGTTGGTAGCCACCGAGCGAATCCGTAATTTTCATCGATCATTTACGGTGTGCTCGTCTGATTTATTGTGCGGAAAACAGGAAATCGAATACACAGTTCCATAGTACAGTTCAAGCTAATTTTCATTGTTCTTTAACTTTTTTGCAGCCTTAATTACAAAATAAAAATTGCCCGTGTTAAATTCAAGATACAAAAGACATTCGTTTTCTTTCTTTATAAAGTTGAGATAAACACAATAATATTTTTATCCTGCAATTGATCTGCTCATTCTTGTTGTAAACGCATAAAATCCGCAATGTAAGAAACAAATGTTTTTTTTTTATTTCTGAAGTATAATAAAAATGGACCAAAACAAAATTCGATTAAGCTTAACTATCATAACTTTTGTAGCTAGCTTGAAAATTTTGATACATGTTTATTTTTTTTGCACAAAAAGCTAACTTGTAAGTATTTCTTGATGTTTATATTAAGTTTTTATACTGTTCATTGAAACATTAATAGAAATATATTGTTAACACGTTGATTGCCACGTTGATTAGATGAGTGACGTCATTCATTGATCAGATTTGGAAACACTTTTGTGGGAAAACGTGTTCAAGAACATAAACTTTATTAGAGCGTATAGCTCGCAGAAGGTTTGCAGAGCTAACAAATCATTAAAAAAAAGACACAGAAATTGGATTTCGAAATTTTTGTCTAGACCTAATCCAATAAAATAGATTTTTCATCCCCCTAACACGAATTTTGACAGCTGAAAAAAATACGTGTCAAATATTTTTTTCAATTCTACATCCTAGAAAAATGCTTTTTTTCAATTCTATAGCATGGAAAAAATCTGAATTAATTACTTTAAAGTTGTGAGACTCTTGCAGGTTGTAATTCGTTAGCAAATATTGAATATCGATGTTCACAGAAATCATAGATTCTACTTAACTCGAAATCCACATGTTCAGAAAAAGCTTCTCATAAAATGTCATAGTTGATTCCCAGGTGGTCACTTGGCTGTGACCAGCTTGCAACCAACGCCTAGATTGCAGCGAGAATCCGAGTCCGCTGGCAAATGAAAAGCGGCGAGCGTTATTCTGCCGGTTGAATTAAATTATCGAGCACCTCGGATTCGGATATTAAAGGGTTTCGACGGTCGTCGCTCCGGATACGCATGAAAGTCGCGTTCGTCGGCACGTAACTCGATTTTCGTAACCCGATCCCGTATGGTAATGCGCTGTGCGTCGAAACCGGGTTAACGTAGGCGAGAGAATGTTTAACCTGGTCGACGAGGATGCGTATTGTTATTTTAATAGGCATTATTTGATTTTAAAGTTCAGTGAATGCCAGTGTGTTCTTGAAGGGGGATTTGATTGCTCCGCCGATAGGGTCGGACCCTATTATTTCGTTCTCCAATCCCTATTTCTTAGCGGCGCGGAGGCCTACACAGGAGCCCGTGGACGCAGGACACGCATTCGCACATTCAGAAACAGCCACTTTTCCTTTATCCCGCGGGAAGCTACGTCGACGACCAAAACTACGGGACGACGACGGGGGACTTTCCTTCGTGACTCGCGTTCCTTTCCACTAGGAACACGCGCATCTAATTTTCCAAGTCCAGTTACCGTAGAAAAGAAAAACCAACCGCGTAATCAACTTGATAAAATAAAAATCCTACTTAATAGTCAGCTTTTCTGAAAATAATTTGCTTAAAAATAAAAAATCTACCAGCAAACTACTCTTCAGTGAACACGACGTTCGGCTTGTTTCTCACTTCAAAAAAGTTGTGAGAAGAAACTTCCACAGTGTTTTTTGTAACTCGGACTAAACACAATTTTTCCAAAAATTTTCATTGGTTCAAACACTGAAGTCTGATCCATAAAAAAGTTATCCTTCCAGTGTGTGTAATTATGCATATAAACAGCATGACGGTAGATATAAAATTTAGTGTTGGCTGATTGTTAACGTTTTCCCTTCCGCAATATTTGATCGAAAGCATTTCGGTCGATCGGGCGCAGTCTCGGTCAGAATTAGCGGTGTGCTAGGAAAAATCTGCCCGAAAGGACCGTGCGCCTCTGTATGCCGGTTGATTTGCCACAAAGGGGACGAAATAGACTAAAGGGAAGAGGGGTTGAGCCGCTAAACTCGCCTCCAGTAAATAGAGTCTAATCAACTGCGGGTCTTGGCCGATCGGCCAGATTTCGACCTAAAATGGCCCCATTGTACCACACTCGTACACTCCACGCGCTGGTATTTCAACTGCACCTACTTCGTTAAATAACGGTACGGCCGAACTTTCTCTTTCTTTTCCGATTTCCAATTTTTTTTTCTGCTAACCTTTTCGAACAGCCAGCTCAATTTGGTAAGAAATTTTTTTATGCGAAATAAAACTGCGTTAATCGTTAGACAGCGGATCTTGTGCATTTAAGACAAAAATTAGTAGTTGCAATTTAAAACAGTAAAAATATTAGAAAAATAGTGTTACACTATCTCCGACTTACTAAAATTCTTTAAAGTAACAATGCATTGTTAGTTAACTTTCATTTCTTCCAGATTACTTAGAAAATAGTATTATTAAAGGGTAAAGGAAATTATTTCTATTCGTTAGAAATGATATAGAAAATTTTTATCCTCTGTAAAGATTCAATTTATAGTTTGATAAATAAAGATATAAAAATTTCTGTAACTTGAAAACAGCAAATACCATCCTCTAGATAGAAATTACCAATGGATTCACCGTATTAAAAATTTCATTCACTCTCGTGTGTGAAATAAGTATTGACAATAACGATGAACATCATTGATCGATGCTCATTGGTTAAAAAGGGGATAGAACAGAACAATTGTGGCAGTCAGTCTCACAATTAGACAGCGGATCTTCATGCAAAACAAAATTTGAATAGGTTGAAAATAATTGAACAGCATTTTTAAATTCTTCTAGTGTTATTACTGTTTTAAACTACACCTACTCATGTCATAAATGCATAAAATTCGCTGTCTACTCAGAATTGATGGCACACACTTGAAATCAGAATAACACTTTTATAAGTCATGAAAATATTGGAGAAATTGCGTTTAGTCTGAATTACAAGAAGAAAAAATAGTAACAGCTGCTTCTCTCAATTTTTTAATTTGGATTTTTAAGGAAAATTAAAAAAAAAGGCATTTCGTAAATGTTTTCCCCTTAAAAAGAGAATTTCGTCGTGAAAGTTACATGACGCGCCGCGGAATAAAATGACAGGCAACAAAAGGAAGTGAAATTCGCGCGTCAGTTTCTTCTGGCAACGTCGACGTTAACAAAATCCTGATCCTAGACAAATAACGGGCCGAGGAGAATTTCGACGTAGGGGTCGTCGTCCTGCGAAACGAAGTTAGACCGATCGGCTCCTTGCGGGGCGAGCAGAGTCGAGGAAGGATAATTAAGTAACGCAGAGGGGTGGCTCGTTTGGATGGTCGTGAGACGCGACCACGAGACACTCCTACCCCCGAAAAGGTGCAGGGTACTTTTTCCTGCCGACACGGGAAAAAATATTGCACGATATGTATACACAATGTATGTATAACGGGGCGACCAGAAGGGAGCGAGAATTCATTTTGCTAATCTGTTTCAACGACAGGCATAATTGAAAAAAGAAGACGATTATGAGCCCAGCGTGGCAGAACAACGCGTCCGATGGATCGCTGTGATAAATCTCTTGGTTTTTTACTGGAATCATCCATCGATCTGTCATTGGACAAAGCAATATCGACCACTTGTCAGACAGCCTTGAACTTTTGTTTAACATGCGAGTGGACAGTGAATTTTATGTACAGTAGGGAGACACTTATCCAAACCAGTGTGAACGAGAGATCTCGAAAAGACGGTCTTCCATGGTTCGAAAAAAAATTAAAGATAAATTTAACATTAAACCTATCACTGCTAGCCAAATGACTAATTTTATATTTTTCATTTTACAGTTATTGAAATTATACAGTTACTTACATGGAAATTGATTCGATCAATTTTTTTATCCAAACACATATTGTTATAAAAACTGCAGAAAATCTAAACAAATAGAGCCTTGTTATTTTTATAAGCTAAAACATTTTAATCGCTTTTAGTGCTCGGTAGGTTTACTGTTAACAAATGAGTTTTGTTAACATTAACTATATACAATTAGAATACTTCATATTTAGTTCCATTTGAATTTACTTTAAAAACTATTGAAAGATCGAATTATTAATTATTATATTAAAGAGAAATTATTCTTGAACGTAAAATATTGACATGTATGTACCTTGGAGTATATTTAACATAACACCTTTTTTACACAATTCATGGTTTTGATATTTTAAAATATCTACTAAAAATTGTTTCGTGCATAGTGGTGTTCATTCATAAATATGCATAATATTCAACGATTATTTCTAAATTAATTATATTGCTTATAAATTTATAACTATGTTATTAGTGTTGCTTTAACTGAAGCGATTCAGGCGGCTTCACGGAAGCACGAAAACATAGCGGCTCGCCTTTGCCGGTACAAATTCAGTTTGTACAATTACATTGGATGATGCCTGGAAAATGTAAATGTAGAAGGGATGCGTGAGGAAGCATGCTAATAGTATGACCTATCTCTGCGATAGTACAACATTAAATCTACGTTATAATCCTGGCATCTAATAGAATCCAGTCCTGTGCTTTCAGTTTGTTTATGTAGGATTGTATAATTCTTAATTTTCTTTCACAAGCTAACAGATCCGTGAATGCGTATAATGTAAAAGACAATCTCATTTTGTAAATATAATTTTAAGATGAGAATACTTCGTTCAAAATATTACATAAAAGTTAAAGGTCAACAAATACGATCTGGATAATTATAATTATAAGTTACCTTAAAATCAAAATTCGATTTAAGAAGATCTCATTCGAGGAAGAGTACCTCGAAGAATTTCAAATATTTTTGATTGAAAAAAATACATTTTGTACTTCAAGTACTAGTAAAAGTGTGAGCAAAAAAACCAATATATAAAATATAGTCTTCTGTTTTCCTTTAAAAAAATCCTAAAAAGTCTAAAAAATACAACTCTAAAGCAGACTACCCTCTTATTGCATTTGCTATTGTTCGATTACGCTCGAAATACTTTATTACTAATGCATAAAGCAAGAACAATTGAATTTGATTTTTATTCACCAACCACCCCCCTCGCCACCGACCTTCTGCCCTGCGGACGGAAACGTCGATCCCCACCTTACCTTCATCCGCCCCCGCGTTCGTCCCCAAACCCCGCCGCACCCTCCCCCGGGTTCTCGCCGGGACAAGGGGTGGCAGCCGGCTACTAACGAGAAACGAAGTTATTTGAGGGTTCTGCAGAAAGGAGTCGAACAATCATAATAATCAAGTGCGATTCGCGTTTATTGTCGGCGATTATTGCCCGGCACCCTCTTGGAAATTAAGCGGCGTACACCGTCGAGTCGCGTCGCTCTTCCTTCTTCGCGTAAGGGGATGGAACGAGCCTGCTCGGATAAATAATAACAACGGCGCGAGCCGGGCCCGCGGAGTTAAAAGGATACGGAGAGATGACAGAAGAGTTGGAAAATGTATTAGTCGGAGGGGGTTGTTGCCGGTGTTGCTCGCGAGGGTTGATGAGCCGACGACAAATTTGCGGTTCGCAAATCGAATTAAACTCGAATTATTCCGCCGGATACTTTCGGTGAGCAGCCATTGGACACCGATGGGGTGAATTGTGGTTAATAGGCCGCGGATTTTATAATTCCATAATTCAGAACAATGGAAAGATTGAACAATATTTTTCAGCGATTATTTCATAATTTTTCAAGGTCCATGGTTAAGGATTTTTTAATAGACAAACATGCTTATCCACGGAGTCAATGAGTCACGCCCAGCAACATAACCTAATAATTTCGAATTATTATGTAAAAGAAGAATTACACGCTTTCTTTTGGCACATCACAATTACTGAAAATTCTGCTAACACTTTATCTATTAATAGGATTTTCAATAATCGTGTTGTACGAGTCATAAGTTCGCGATTGAAGTTGCTATTGATGTTGAAAGATTTATTAAAGAATCTTTAGCCACGGGACATAATCGTTCAAAAATTCTGAGATAATACAAATAATATCTAAAATCATTAATTATGGAATAAATCATTAAGAAAAATATTTTTTAAATGATGAACGTGTTCTACACGCTCCAGTTTCATGGATACAAATCCACAGTTTAATAATTAAGAACCTCTTTTCCCAAATAAACTTGTTCTCTTTTTTTAGTCGGCTGCCGCCCCTTGTCCCGGCGAGAACCGGGAGGGGGTGGGTTTGGGGATGAATGCGGGGGTGGATGAGAGTAAGGTGGGGATCGACGTTTCCGTCCGCAGGGCAGAAGGTCGGGGGTGGGTGGTGACGAACGACTGCGTTGCAATTTGAAAAATTACAGGCGCCGACGCACCCCCGCGCGATACACCCCCTGCTCGATCGCGCGCGCCGCTCCTAGCCTCGAGGCGAACGAGCCGCAAAAATGGAAGGCGTTCTCACGGCACGCGATTCGCAACACCGACTGAATCGCGATTCAACGGCGAATCGGCGATTTTCTGTTCCGAATCGCGCCTGGGGGTTGCTCGTGGCCGGGATAGTTGCTTCCGGTGGAAGGGAGCCGCTATGCCAAGACTTACAAGTGTATCTGGAATTTTGAAGTGATTCGAGAAGTTCGGTTTATTCGCTGCCTCGAGTTTATGCTTCGAAAAATATCTTTGGTCTCGTTGAGCAGCGTAGTTTAACCATTTCTACCTTGAGGGTTATTTTATTTATTGAAACGATGATTTGCGAATTTGATCCTTAAGTACTATGATTTTATGCGTTTATGACAAAAATGACTAGGTGTAACTTAAAACAGTGAAAACATTAGGAGAATTTAAAATGACTGTTATATTATTTTCAACCTGTTAAACATATTAATCTTCACTCTGCGTACATCTATTCTAATGTTAAATCTGTACTGGGGTGCAATCACATCCACTGCATGTTTTCAGTGGAAAATTTAAAGAAAACGCTATTTCTGGAATTTTTTTAATTTTCGTGAGGGTTGGTATGAAAAGCTTGAAAAACCTATTTGAATATTGTATAAAAATTCTGTAGAAAAGAAAATAATAAATTTAATCATTTATTTTGTAAATTTTCCATTTTCCAACTTTTCATGTATGTTTTTATTAGGGGCGTTATTCTGGGGTGTGTATACACCCCTATACGCAGAGTGAAGGTTAAGGAAGAAAATAAATTTCTATTTCACTTCAGTTTGTTGCAAATCAAGAAAAAAGTTTAGATCCCCTGCCGACAGATCACTAATATTCGATTAGTGTAGTATAGTTAGTATAGAAAGTTAGCGTCTTATAGTATAGTTAGCGGTCCAGTTATGATAGAAATAATTCTGGTATTGGTTAGAAGTATTTCAATGCAATATTTTTAATTTTACAGCCAGTACAAAGGTACTTTAATGGCGCAACGCTTCATCGAGGTACCCTTACTGTAATTTTGCGGGCCATCCCCGATCAACTCAACACGCCGAGCAACCCTCGTATAATCAATCCGTTTAATCGGATTAATTTGTTAGCAGAATAAGACGCAACGACCCGACTGTTTTCACGGGATCGCGTGTCTCTGATTCTTGTTTATCTTTCTGGTAACATCGTTTGAATACTCTTGCACCCTTTCAGCTTACGAAATGTATACAGATACGTCTCATAATACATTTGCTAACAGAACGTATACTGAAATGACATCAATTATTCAAAATGTAATTTAGTTTTGTGGGCAATTCGCAAATCTGAAAAACAATTATGTTTCGAAACATAATTACTATATGCATTTATCACGAAAATGGACAGTTGGCAATTTAAAACAGTGGACCGATTTAAAATATTTAAGAATAATCAATGTGTTATTTGCAGCTTATGAACATTATTAAAGAATGAAAGGAATTATTACTTGGCCCTTATTTGTTGCAATTGATGCAAACAATGTTTACTTTGCATAAAATTCCGCAGTCTAATAATTCCAAAATATACATAAATATTTCTCTTGAACCGATCGGGTGCCATCTTTAAAAATGTTTCATTCAGAATTTTTGTAGTGATTTCAATTTAAAAATTTAAAAATTGACCTTTCTATAATACCAGAAATTAAACATTATACAAGAAATTATATACTATTGTATGTATGTATACTAATTATTAGACTGTGGATCTTTATGCATTTATGGCTTATAAAAATGTTCAAAAAATGCTAGAATACAAAATTCGGTATAACTTATTTGTTTTGGATTTACAAAAGTTGTTCCCATTAAAAATAGAATTTTATATCATTCCACTATCTTAAAAGTCTACAAAAATTGCATAAACATCCGCTGTCTATTAATTGTAAAAAGACCGTAACTGTTTAACCGTAATCTCGGAAAATTAGCATTTCAAAGTGAACAAGAGTGCAGGTTTGTTTTCCATCATTGGGACGTCTTTATTTCAAGTTTTGCCCAACCTTTCCGAAAAGATCCCTCCACCAGCTGGTCTAAGGTACAAGCAAGATCCTTGTTGATACACTCCACATTTCGTAGCAATTGTTATCGCGTTGTCCAATCTCCCCCCCGGAGCAAGAAACTATATCATACTGCACGACGAAACTTTTACTTGACTCTTCATGGAAGCACACCATAAATCTAAGCACTTTCCCGATACGGGAGCTCTCTAAAACAGCGATGGCAAACTAGTTCCAGGAACAAACAGAATAACAAAAAAACCAATCAATTGACTGGTCTCTCTGGCTTCCAGTGACGATCCGAGATGCGCTGATAGAACTGTCCTTAGGAGAAAGCTTTTTCTTCACGCTGTTACCCACACATCTTAATCTCGGCTGTCCGACAATTATCTTTTCCTTTGAGATACGGAAGGAGACCTTTCCGTCGATACTCCGGGGATCTGACACCTTTACAATCATACCTGCTCAAGGACAAAGTCATTAATACTGCAACTAGGTGATCTGTTACATTGGCGGGTTCAAATTTTTTCATTCCCCACATGGTAAATAGAGAGTATTTATACAGTAAAGTAATTTTGTTATTAATAATTCGATAATTATTATTAACAATTAGACGGCAGATGTTTACGCAAAATAAAAATTATCTCCCTGAATTGCAACAAAATGGAGTGAAATAGAAAATTATTTCCTATCTCAATATGTTTAGTAGATTTAAAATAATAGCTGTAAATTCTTCAAATGTTTTTACTATTTTAAATTACACCCACTCATTTTTGTCATAAATGCGTAAAATCCGCTGTTTATTAACAATAAAATTATTTTAATGAAGAAAATTACTTGGAATAAAATCTTTTCACATCCACTTCTTATAACACATTTGTCGAGTTCAATCTATTGTAGAGTAATCTTCCCAGCGAATAAACTCATATTGAACGAAAAAATAACATTTACGATGCCCTCATCAAATTGAAATTCGTACACTCGGCACTACCCTGTGAATTAATTTATTTACTTTACTAGTCACTTCATGAAGACACTAACGTGGATATCTTATTGCAGTCTCTTTGAGACTATTCACATCGACAGCTTCGTCAAAGCTGTAACAGCACTTAGGATGCTGATTATAGTAAGATTGAGTGGATGATTTTCATAGTTGTAAGAAAACTTTGAAAATTGAAGATGTCAATGATTTCTCATCTATTAATATGATTAAGGGAAGGAATAACAGACAATTTTCACTTTGCCTAAAGATTCAGAATTTAATCGTAAGTCTAGGCGCTTTTCCAATCGTGATAGGGGAAAATCCTTCTAGCGGTTAGAAGAAGGTAGATCAACTAATTTCATTGTGCAGCCATAAAGAGGAGTGCCGATCCGGGTACCGATCAGCGTGAAACTCTAGTCAAAGATCGAATTTTCCCAGCGTGGTGTTCGCGTCGCGTCGAGTCGCGTCGCGTCGAGGAGCGCAAGGGATGCGGAGGGACACGTGCATGGTGTAAGTAGAGCGAGTTGTACCGATGGTCCGATCGCAATCTCTCTGATGATGCCGGTACACCGCAGCCCGGTACGTGTTTGTCGGAAATTCTCGATTACGCGAAGGAAGAGGGCCGGTTTATTACGAGCACGTGGGAGGACTTGGCGTGGCACGTAACACGGTAGCTAGGTAATACGTGGTGTACCGAGGCGAAAGCCCGGTGGTTACCGGTGTCGCTGGGAACACCATAAGATAGGGTCTCATTATTGTAGCTACCACCGCTCCTAAATTGCCGCCCTAGGCTTGGGGGTTACCGTCGCGTCGGGTCGCGTCGCGTCGCGTCGCAGTCGCAGTCGCGGGAGTCGAACGCTCGGCCTCCGTCAGACTAAACCGGTGGACCAATTAACTTTCAATTAGAGAATGGAGATAACTCTTATCGCGTCCGCGGGGGCGGATTTTATGGGGCCCTTCTTTAACCCCCGGACGACGTTTATGTCCGCGCTGATACATGGTCCTCGAAAGGGTTAGATTGCGATCGCTATACACATAAAAGTGATATTATCCGATTCAAGGAGCGACCGGTTACGCGAGTATGGGCCATCGTTTAATAAAATGAACGAGGGGGTGGCTCGGAGGTGAACACAATAAGTTCGATCTTCACGGCCCCGATGCAACGATAGAGATATGCTTCCTGATGTACGACAAGAGTTATTCAAACTGATCTTTGTTAGTTGCTTCGCACATCGTGGAAGGGCGGCGAGAGCTTCTCTAAATGTCCTTCAAGATTGCATCTTAGTTTGTTGCTAAATGTATAATACCATTGTAGCTTGCATGTTTATTATAGTGCATAATTTTAAGGTATAACGCTGATCACTGCCGATCTTTATGCCAAATAAAAATCTTCAGCAGCGTTCGCGGGAAGCAGGAGTTAAATAAAAATTCATTTCATCCCTTAACAGTGGCGGCTCGTGGCAAAAATTAGTGAGGGTGCTGCTCCAGAAATTTTTTAGCGTTTGTTTCAAATTTGTGTAAAAGGGAGATGACTACTGACATTAAGCTCAAGGATTATACTATGTATACATACAATAAGAGGACCACTTGAAGGTAAAATTTTTAATTATTTTTAGGTGATATTATGTGTTCTCTCCATGCTATTTTTTTTCACAACTCCGACCAAATGCATTTTTCCAACATGTTTGTTAGACATTATTTACTACTAAGCTAATCCTTCCAGCCTTACAGAGAAATTCAATCCGTTCGGTCCATTTATAAAAAAGTTATTCTGATCTAAAGCGTGTGTGTGATCAATTATGCGAATAACTGTATGTATTCGGAAGAGGCAAAGCGGTGTTTCGTAGGTGCGCGCGTGTCGGTGGCCGCCATCCCCAATTACTCCGACAGCGTGTCAGAGCCATGAAAACGGCTCTAAACCGCAATGGCGGCGGGCCGATTAATTGGCCGAGGTAGCGACGCGGTAGCCACGTAGGCAATCGAGAATTTAGAAAGCGCGCGCGCGAGCTGCTTGTTCCCTGGAACCCATTTCTTCCTAGATTTCGACGAAACAGCCCCTGTTTATCGATCTCGCGCGCATACAAATTAACGAGTAGGCGTCCAC
Organism: Lasioglossum leucozonium; assembly: GCA_028454225.1. Taxonomy (NCBI): domain Eukaryota; kingdom Metazoa; phylum Arthropoda; class Insecta; order Hymenoptera; family Halictidae; genus Lasioglossum; species Lasioglossum leucozonium. The sequence goes on along the minus strand of CM052206.1, from coordinate 521,530 downwards.
GGTGCTTAGAAATCGTTCCGTTTCGCCTCGTTACCGATCGCGCGGCCTACCGGACAATGGTTGCTATCGTTCGTCCGCGTAAACACACCGTGGTCAAGCGACCAACAGCCAACGAACACGGGACATCCATATGTATGATTATGAGGACGTTAGGAGTTATCACCGAACGGAGAAGAGCGGGAGATATACATAGAGAAGGGGGGAGAGAGAGAGAGAGAGAGAGAGAGAGAGAGAGAGAGGAGGAGAAGAAGGGAGACTCGGCGAAGAACGAGCCCGCAGCTAAGTTCATATTTGTGCATTACGCTCACGTGCAACGATACAATAAGGAATCCTTCGTATCGGGGGATGCATGCTAAGTACCGCTCGCTCGCTCGTTGCACCCAGCGACTGCGGCTCGCGTCGCTCTTCGCCACGATTCTTTCTCGTACACACCGTAGCCCCGCGTTTCCTTGACGCTGCTGCCACCGTCAACCTGGTCGTTCGATGAATTCACGCCCTGACTGCTTCAACCCTCGGACGTCCATCCATCGGACAGCGAACTCTCCCGCGCTCGTCCGACATCGCCGATGCGCCGCATCATCGGGCCCCGTCTTATCCAATTCACATACGCCTTGTCACTTTTATGCATAAAACTTATTTAACAGAACTACCAACAGTTAAGACGAAACTATTTCTACCAAAACCAGACAAAATGACTGCTCTTTAAAAAATACGTGATAATAGAATATTTTTATATTCATTGATTTATTACTATGTAGTCAACGACCATTGCCTCGCTGAAAACACCGGTTCTCGTACGATCACCGAAGTAAAACAGCGTGGAGCGTGGAAGGCGGCTTGGATGGGTGACCGCTCGGTAAAAAGCCGGGAGGTGTCCCTCTTGGGTGCTTTTCACGTGTTGTTGGCAAAATAGGTGGTTCGGAACCCACCTTAATAAAAAGTAAGTCCTGGTGAAATTGGAAATTAGGCGATACTATGAAGAGTGGTAAAAGGAGGAGAAGTTGGTATAATGAATTTGAAACCCTGAGGGGACCAAATATCATTACATACATACATACATTTATTACTATGTAATAAAAGGAATTCCAAGTTTTGCATAAAAATTTGTAAAATTGAAAGTATGTTGAATTATGCGTACATTGCTATGAGAAATCACACATTATAAACACGTTGAAATCTTAAACATCAATCTATAAATAGACAGCGGATTTTATGCATTTATAACAAAAATGAGTAGGTGTAATTTCTATGAAATGAATTCCCATTTCACTACAATTTTTATTTTACATAAAGGTCCGCTGTCTATTTATAAATAATAGTTTCTGTAAACAGTTTCACTCAATCCTTATATCAATAACCAAAATTTTCTGGAATATTCAATGACGTTGCAATTTATAGTTTTTTATGCCGCGAATGTAAATTAATTCTCCGATCATCCAAGTATACATGAAAGTCTACAATAACTGTGCTATTTGCCAAGAAAATCGTTAAAGTAGGTACCTTTAAAAAGAAATTGCAAAGTGGGTATCCAGATACCTGTTTATTGACGTAATGGTTAAACAGAGAAGTGTCTCCGTCGACTAGCTGCAAGATACATTTGTAAACCTAGTAGTACGACGTCATTAACGTTCCGACACGATCGACTACAGATTCGAATTTCCATAAAAAATTTTATCGGCCTTCCGCGTTTAATATGTCCACCGCGGTGCCGATGTATTTATAGTGTTAACAAGAGCAAAGAACGCTCTCCGATTTTGAAAAAGCGCTGCTGCCACACATCAGTATGTGCTAACAGCGCGCTATTACGACGGAGCAGCGTCGGGCATTTGCACGTATCGCGCACCTAATCAAAGAGAATCATGGCGTCTCGTAAGGGCGTGGGTGCCTGCAGTCGATTACGCGCGTGTGTGGATACCTGTTCTCCTTCCACCTGGCCGCAGACGCGAAACACCGTAGCGTTATTTTCACCGGTGGGTATCGGACTGGCAGCACTACTCGTCGTTTCTCGGTTCGCTTCGTCGATTTATTTGATTTATTTCTTTTTTTTTTTAGATTTCTCTCACCCGCTGCGTATTCCGGCCGCGTAATTGCATATGGACGCTGCGTGAGATAAATCGACGATCGATCGCCGATTAAGTAACAGAAAAAGTCCCGAGTCTATGAATATCCATGAGAGGCGATCGGCTTCTTACTTCACGGATCACTCGGGGTAAACGGAAAACAACAACTAACATTATTCCTAGCCGCAGTCGCTTCCTGTTTTCCGTTCTGCCAACTCTTTTGTCTGCTCTTGTGAATTCTCATTCGGAATCTATCGCTGGAATGCAGCGAAACTAGAAACGATACCGGTATACCATTGAAGGAGAACGGTCGAAAGAGTCGTGCGATTTACGAAAGGAAACTTAGGAGAATGCGTATCTGCAATTTATTTGTTTATAGCTAGCTTCCGTTCGCAGTGTTTTCCGATCCAGAATCATTAAGCATAGCTACTATCCGGGTCGTCAAATTATGGGAATAAGTTACCGTTTCTCTGCCAGTACCGATTAATCATGTGACAGAGACAGTGGCGGAACTACAATACCGCAAAACCTCGCAACGCGGGGGAGGGGGCGTAATCGAAGGGGGCCAAAATTTTTGCATTTATTTTCTTGTAATTTTACAAAAAAACATACTTTTTGCGTTAATTGAATTTTTAAAATTCTCCTCCCTAAAAAGCATTAAAAAATCTCAATCCTATAAAAATATCGAAAGAAAAGGGGGCTCAAAAAGATATTTTTATAATTTCGAGGTTTGCACCCCGTACACAAGGTGAAAGTTACTGTAAACGAATCAATAAAACAAACAATTAAGAACAACGAATGTAATAACTCTGAAAAACCGATAGCAGGTCGGGTTAACGGGTTGAAGAGTCTAGACACAGAAAAATCCGTCGCCATCCGTCGGCCGCGGCACCATAGTCGTCGGAGCGGTGTGGCGTGGTGTTCCGCGCGAGGGTTAAGAATCGGCGGACGCGCACGTGGCCGCTTACAGGCCACTTCCGGGGAACGTCGCCCTTGGCTCGCGACAAGGTAGCCTCTCCCGCGTAGGTGTACGATCCAACCTCTTAACCATCCGGCAAGTGTCATTAGCAGGAGTGGGCGGGGCTTGGGTGACGGCGAGGTCGCGCGGCGTCGGCATCGGTGTGCGTCTCTTGTCGCGGAATCCGTCTGTCCGTCAACGGAGGGTGCAGCGTGACGCAAACACGGCGAGAGTGTGCGCGGTCCGCGTAGCCCGCGGGTGCCCGCGGTAGGTGTGCCCGAGCCCGGCGACGGTGGCGCGCGATTGGCCGGGTCGGTGTGTCGTGGGCGGGGACTGTGGAACCACGACTCGGCGCACGCTCTCGCGCCCTCTTTCTCGCTCCTCTTTCCACCGTGGCGCGCCGTCTCTCTCTTGCCGACGGGTCTCGGCGCACGGCTCGCGTTACAGACCCGGTACAGTCCGGTCTAGTCTGTCGTTCGGTCACGAACCGGCCGTTTAGCTGTCTGCCTGCAACCCCCGCGTCCGACGCGCACAACGCGGCCGCGTGATCCGTGCGATCGAAGGGACCCGTAACAGCTGGTCCACGCGAGAGAGCGTCCGAGTTGTTGACACGCACGTGCGCGCGCGTGAGCTACCGTCGATACGCGCGAACACACCGTCGTAGCTAGAGCGTCGAGACGCGTCCGCTGCCGGGACTATCCTCTCCCATCTTCCCCTTCGGTTCGACGCCGCTCTCGTTTTCGTTTCCGTTTCCGTTTTTTCCACGTTCTCCTGTTTCGTCTCTCCGCGTTACGGTACCGATGTCGGGACGGTCGGATCGGTACGCGAGACCGGGACGCGTCGCGCGATGGACGATGACGATCCGCGGGATGATATGACTGTTTCGGGGTGGTGTGCCGCTATCTTTGTTCCTTGGTGCCGGAAGGTGAACATTTCTTGTTGAAACGCGGGTGCACGGACTATCGCGGAGACTAGTGGTGGCAGTGCTAGGCGAAGAACGAAGAGGACGACGCAGGCGGGGGTGCAGGGAGGATTGAGGGAGAAGGAATATAAAAGAGATATTTAGAGGAGAATTAAGGAGAGGGAAATGTTGCCGTATCAGGTGGCCATGGATTATGGGGGCTTTCAACGACAAAGCCCGGTCGGGGTCGGTGTCGGTGTCGGCGTCGATGTCGGCGGACCCCATCAGGGGGCCGCTGGGGCGCTCAACATCAACCCCGCGTTCACGCACTCCTGGTTCGTACCGGCGGACCTCTGTGTCCCGTACAAACAGAGTCAGGGTCCTCTCCTCGAGCCAGGGCATGTTGTTTCTCTTATACTTATTTTTCTTACTACTTTTACATTACGGCCTCGTCAGTTTTTTCTTAACGCGTTACGATCTACCTAGCCCATTCACTGCGACACCGTCGCGTCGCGACGGTTCGGGATCGCTCGACGACCGTCAGCGCCGCTACCCTACGCAGCGACGACGCGTTGATTAGGGGACAATCGCTCGCTTGTCTTTGCAAGGGGAGCGAGGGAACGCGGTGAACCGTTCCGCTCTGCCGTATCATTGCTAAAGATTTGACTAATGGAAGGGAAACCTGCCGTCTGATTTCTCGCACCTTGCGCTCATTCCGTTAAGCTTTAATGGGGTGTCTCGCTGTTCGGATGAACAGCTTCGCAACCCTGCTATACCACCTGCAATAATTTGTCGCTTGTCGTGGGCTTTCACCACGATTTTCGGTCAAATTTCAATTGTTTTGCTGGTTACGAAAATTATTCGCATCTTGCAAACCCTCTTTTACTTTAGAACTTGCTACTGTAACGGATAGCTCTATCAACCTTAGACGGATAAGAAACATTACAATTTTAATTATGTACCATGTAATTGTTCTATATATTATCGATGAATTTATTTTAAAGCAATAAAGTAAAGAGCTATTGGTGTAAATGTCGATGTCGGGTCCGGTGCGACGTAGAACCGCGAAGGGTTAACAGGGTGTAAATCTAGCTGTTCAGATAACTTGACTAGAGGTTGAGCCCCTCTAACCAGTAATATTTTGTCACTTTACCATTGGCATGGACATTCATGATTTAAATGACGAAAGATTTTAGATAAGTCTTTGTTTAATTACCATGACTCATCCTATCCTAGAGTACTCAAATCTTTTATCAATCAATGATATACACTGGTTAATGCAGTTCGACTTAATCGAAGCAAATACGTTGCCCGCAACACCGAACACTTTCCCGTTGCCTCCGAAGTAATTTTGTGAAAGTTCCAGATTGAATTATCATCCTATGCCAGTAATATTTCATCAGACATATTGTATAAACATACGCGATCACGTTTCATGACGTCTTGCGATGTATTTGCATACTGTTCCCTCGAGGTAGAACGGCTCGCCGCGGTCTATTTTGTTACGATTTATAAATCTTTGCTTTAAATTCATTTAAAATTAGAAAGAAATATAATAATTTTGGAATGGACACATTAAGAGTTATACAGAGTCAATCGGAGAGGGTGGAAAGTAATTATAGTTCATAATTCTTTGCTCTAAATCGAATGTAAAAAACGATGAATTCATTTGAAATGAGAAAGAAAAATAATTTTGGAAATTACACATTAAGAAGTACACAGGATTAATCAGAGAAGGTGAAAAGTAATTATAATTCACAACCGTTCATTGCTGGAATGTAAATGAATTTTGGAAATGGCACATTAACACATTCACTGCCAGTAAAATTTATTTTAAAGAAGACGCATAGATTTTTACAAAATATAATAATATTTAGTTGCAAATGTAGTACTAACATGGATTTAATAAATAATGAAAAAAAAACACTACGAGATATCTCGTAACTGGTAGTTTTGGCAGAGACGCTTCGCTTACTACGAGATATCGCGTATCTTGGCAGTGAATGGGTTAAAAGTTACACAGGATTAATCAGAGAGAGCGAGAAGTAATTATAATTCTTTGCTCTGAATCGAATGTAAGATACATTGAATTCGTTTGAAATGAGAATAAGAAATAATTTCAGAAACGGCATAGTAAGAGTTACGTGGAAATTGAATGTCAGCAATTTCCTCCACGAATCGTCGACGTATATTTATTCGCAGCAGTGAAAGGGCTAGAGGCGTGTAGCAAACTGCTCTCTCGAGGTAGATCGCGACGATTTTTACGATCACTTAATCATAGATGTTTAAACGCTCCGACTAACACGATTCTTAGGACAGTAATAATAAGAACAATATTTTACGAATACATTTCAGAGAAAGAAAGAAAGAAGCGACCACAAAGGGGAATATTATGTTCGATTGTACAATAATTTTTCGTATAAATCGGCGAGTGTAAGTGAAAACTGGAATTAAAAAAGGTCGTAAAAGCAATTTTTCAAAAATTGTTTTTTTTTCGCAAAAAAGAATGCAAGCTCCAGCACCAATGTAAAGAAATAAGGTTGAAAGTTCTCCAACGATTGGTTAGTTTGTTGTTCCTTTTTCAAGAAAGCGACGAGTGGACTTTCATTCTTTCCATTTTCCTGATGTTCTAATATTTTCCTCACTTTGCTATACTTTTTCTCTTTTTTAAATTGTAATTTTTTAAGCAACTCTGAAATAAATTGCATTCTCATGGATTCTCCTCGAAATTTACGTTTTGTCACTTACAGCCTTTTTTAATTCGAGTCTTAAATTTCTCTCGTCGACGATCGATGTTTCTTTTCGGTGCGGTCAGCTCTCGATTTTGTGATTCAAAAAGTGTAAGACATTAATATGTGACGTACGTACCGTCGACGATGACGTTACGGAGCGTCGCTGTAAATAGTGCGCCGTAAACCTGACGTTATAACTGTAAATCATTCCTCGTGTGCAGGATGTCGAATTTTTATCAGGCCATCAATCACCTTTTTTATCGGGCTCGAACCAAGTGTGGAAACTTTATAGGGAGCGTTTGAATTTTTACGCGTAACATTGGCGCTGGTCTTCGCGAAAATCGCGGAACGCGGAAAAAACGTCCGTCGGCTTGCTCAAGGTGGAAATTATGGCCGATTCGGGGATGGAACGAGATCTCTAAATTTTGCAACGGGAATTAAATATTCTCGGTTTCAGTTGCTTCATTCCCGCATTTCCATACATATCGTCGGCCTTTTATAGCCGTACGTGGACACCGCGAGTCCGCGGTACCGGTTGCACCAGAGAAATATCACGACGGCGTACCGGTAAATCCAGCTTTGTTTTAACTTCGATTAAACGGCATTGCGTAACTTGACGTTCAGATTTGTCTAGTGCACTGCAGATAAATTGTCCGGCTCGAATGTGGACCATCGGTTAGCATCCGATGCAATAAGAAGCTACTGTTGCGTCCGCGGACTCTACATATGCATTTTTGTTAAGACGATCGGTTTTCCGAATAAATCGCGCGACCTGCATTGAGAAACGTAATGGCGGCCGTGATGGCTTTGACCATTAACGTGTTCATAACTCTACTGCCCTACGGATTTTAAATTTTCTTCTTGCGAATTGCCATCTGTCACTTTATCCACTCTTCTTTTGTATTTGTTGAAAGTAAATAACTGTATTCACTGTTCTTTTAGTAGTGTTTGGAATATTGTGCTCAAATCAATTAAATATTACGATATTAAAGCTAACGCAAATCTGAAAAATACTAATATAACAAATTCGAACTGTTGCAATTTATAATAGCTGCTAATTGCATTTCTTGCAAAGTAAACTATTTGCAAAGTAAAATTACGTCCAATATTCCAGATTCGATAAATAAATTAAAAATTTCTAGATTTCTTCGCTGAAGAGGATTATAATGAACATTAACACTAGATTTACTCGTTTCTAAAAATAACAATAATGTATCTATTCAACATTTTAGCCATTTTTTTATACACCCAAAGAAATAAATTTGTTGAATAATCCCCCATGGAAAGGTACATCCCTATTATCTTAACAATTGTAAATTAAAGATATCAGAATGTAAATTTTTAAACGTGATCGACTTTATAAAAATGACAAAATTTATTTAGATTTTCGGAAATATTTAGTACTATAATACGTGCTCCAAGAAATAGTTGAATGATTTCTCACGGATGCATCTTTCAAATAATCGTAAACTAAAAATATTAGAACCTGTCATGTCGACGGGTCTCGTAAACATGTTAATTTTATCATCGTTGCGATAATATTCAACAACTAGTGCAACAACTCTTTCACGACTCTTAAGCAATTCTTTTAGCCCGGATTTCATTCAGGTTGACGCGAGGAAGCGGGCCGCATTAAGGACGTTAACGTAATTTCAGCGATATATTACAGTGATACACGGCGAGCTTATAAATGTGGTTGCATAATTGGCCGGTTATTACGCCCAGATGAGTCATTTTTCTTCGCCGCTAATTGGTATTACGGTCTACACGTAAAAACTGAAACTCGGCCCCGATACTACAACGAGATTTCAAAGATTATGGAACACCGTGTCTGAACATTGGAGATTACAGGGCTGCGGACAGTTCAATGAAATAAGAACCGTGATAATTAAAATTAAACGATCAACCGCGTTTTACGGAGCAAGGGGGGACGGGTAGATCGTGATCGTGTCCCGCGCGTATCAACGATTGTAATGAAGTTTTACGAGCTTGTAAAGTGGTTGCAAATATGGACGCGTGAGTTCCGTTTTTTTTCTCTCTCTCCCGACGCAACCGAGATATGATTTTATGGGGCAATATCCGTCCCCTGTGTTCTTTCCACGGGCCATTATCAAGTCAATAATTCAGGGACTGGTGCGGATAAAAATCGCATGAAAATTGACTGCTCTCTTCGCGAAACGTTTAACAATGTTATGGACACGGTTACGACGTTACAGTTCCATTCAATTTCAGTAAGGTACCGTAGACGTACCGTAGAACCTCGATTATCCGAACTAAACAGGCAAACATTAGTTATAATTAGATTACGGATCTTTACGCAAAATAAACATTTTCTTCGACAGAAATCATATAAAAATTTCTTACTATTATATATCTACTATTAATATTGTATATTATATATCTTAATCAATTGAAAAAATAACATATGGTTGACAATTGTCATAGTGTTTTTACTGTTTTAAATTGCAGTCACTCGAGATTCAGACAATCGAGGTTCTACTTATACAAGTTCTCATTATTGTATAACACTATTTGTTCCTTATGTGCAAGCAAGAATTGACTAAGATATTTTTTGATTGGTGGTACAACAATATAGTTGGATGCTCTTCTTCAATTTTTTGATGATTTTTTTGAATTCATTGAATTCTCTCACATAAGGTACACTTGTATTAATACATATACATGTGTGTAGACATACGTTTGATAAATAGACTTTTGAAAACAAATAAGAACATTGAACAGAATGAAAAGTAAATTCTAGTTATAAACATTATACTTTAAAAAGTAGACGTCACCTGTGATCATTAAGCTGCAATATCAAACTAAAATTAAATATGCACGCAGATGCGTGTATGAATATTCTCTCATCACATATTTTTACTAGATTCTCGTATTTATTAGTACAATTCGGTTTACAAGTATCCGAATACTTAACAACGGTCGCTTTCTTTTCTAAGGGTTGCGAATCCTTTTGTCAATCACTGTGAGTGTTCGGATACTGATGGACGGGGGTGGTATATCCTTCAGTTCGATTTGATTCCGCTATCACCGTCAGGGAATGACGGTCGAACGAAAAATCTCTATTTTGACATGTCCTCGTCAAAGCGGACAGGGTCGAGCAGGTACGGCGGGCGGCGGCGCGGGGCGCAAGAAGAATCTGCTCGGTCCTTCGCTGGATAGCGTCGGGTGGAGAGCAGGTCCCCGGAGAGCTCTGTCACAGCGAGTGGATAATGGGAATTGTGATGGCTGGTGGTGGGTACAGAGGGTTGAAGGGTGGTAAACCGATGGTGCAGATGAGTACGTCACGCCGCGGCAGTAAACCCGATACGATTAGAGGAACGCTGATGCTGACGGGGCATCCCGGGGAGCCGTCAACACTACCTTCGTATTTTCAACCCCGCCTCCCCTTTCTTCCATTATTCCTCCGTGTTCGTTTCGGCCAGAGTCTTCGGTCCACTTCGGACCACCTCGAGAAACCGTCCCATTATCGCGCGCATAGTTACACCGTGGACACGCGTAGCTCAGGAACGATTGTCCCTGCAGGATGAAACCGGCTTGATACCCGTTCGCTCGATCGGGTTCGGGGGTGAACGAAACCGTCGGGGATGATTGGATTCAAGGTGAACCGGGGGTGATTTCATACCTGGGTCAAGAAGTTGATTGGAATATTGGTTGATGGTAGCTGTTCTTCTTACTTAGGTGGAACTAGAGTCGATAACTTGATGCTTTCGCTCAATTTTTATTTTAGTTGACAGCAAAACTACCGACCATTAAAAATTACTGATTACTGATTAAAAATTCCGTACGATTTTTATTATATTTGCAGAACAAAATTTTTTTGAGAAATGCATTTAAAAAAAAATTTTCACACAGTTTGGCAGGCACAATAATACAATGCAGCTTTCGTTTCAAATTTTTTTTAATATCGTTTGTTGTTCTCGAGAGGTTTCACGAAAAAGATTACTCTTTCAAGGGATGATATCACCCCTTTAACCTTCACTCTGCGTATAGGGGTGTAACCACATCCCAGATTAATAAAAACATACATGAAAAGTTGCCAAATGGAAAATTTCCAAAATAAATTATTAAACCTACTATTTTTGTTCATAGAAAATTTTTTTATAATATATTCAAATAGATATTAATTTCAGAAATAGTGATTTCTTTACATTTTCCACTGAAAACATGCAGGGGGTGTGATTGCACCCCAGTGGAGGGTTAACATTAGAGTATACACTACTGTGCAAAAGAAAGAAGCACCCAGTATATGTAATTATAAGATATAACAAACAATATCTTTATTGCATTTGAATTATTAGAATGATTTATTGCATTCGAAGTATTAGATAAACTAAAGAGCGGAAATTACTGTGTTCTTATTTGATTTTTTACGCTCTTGAAGGGCGAAGGACGTAGAGTGAAGGTTAATGCGATAGTTCGAACTTAAATTCCATAATTTTTTGAATTTACGGGTTCGATAACCACCCCTGTGAGTTCAAGAATGTGTAAAAAAAAAAAGATTCAAATAAATCGTTGCCATGGCTATCACGAAATCGTCAAAAGTATCCTTCTTAGCAGTGTCTGTCCTCGGGCATGTTTCAAAGTGGAGTTTCACCTGTCTAGTAATTTCTTGCCGAGCATAGAATCCTTGTCTCTGCGCATCCGCATAAATTTCTTTCATTCTACTATCTGCGCTCGGATCAAGGTTGCAGGATCCAGCAGGTACATTTATCGCTATCAAACAAAAGCGCGGAGGGACAAAGTGCAGTGACCGCGAGTTGTGTCTGCGTTTGGCGAGGGTGTCGCCGTTACGGGCCTCACGTTCCCGGAAGTAAGGACATGAGAATGTCCGGATACAAGTTGTGAACGTGCGTCCCTTAGGAGGCTAGACTATCCAGTGTTCCTCGTGCGTCAAACTGCCGATAATTATTCGAGGCAGGAAGCGAAACAGGAGTTCTTCTTTTTCTTTTCTTTTTTTTTTTTTATTTCGAATGCATTCAGATTTAGTTTCTTCCCGGATTGCTTCGAGTCGTTTGGTTTGAACGTGCCGAGGTTGTTGATCGAGGATTGAATCATCTTTAGCGTCTTCGGATAATAGAAAAAACGGTTCGTCGCTTGCGAGCGCATGTATCATTTCCTTTGTTCTTTCTCGGTATCTAATCTTGAATGCGTTGAACATTTACCTTCTGTTTAGTTTTTCTTCTGTTGATAAATTTAATGCGCTTAAAAAATTACGTCAAAAATCGTTCGATACTGTTCGAGACTTTAACGCTAGATTTACGTGGCCCGTCAAAATGGCGGATTCTGAATTGTCGAATTCAGGATTATTAACCTTCGTACGATCCTCACGGTGAAAATTCTCACATTTTTCTCGTATTGCAAGACGATTTCTTTCCTGTCGGTGTTGTGATACGTATTTCATTAAAACGTGATATTATAAATAAATTTTTTAGATTTAAAAAATATTCAACTATTTCTGAGGAACGTATACGGGGGTTAAAAGTGCAAGCATTCGTGATGAAGTATTTAATAAATTTATTTCTTCGAGCAGGTATTATAATAAAAATTGTCGAAAATCGAAATGATATTCTTGTTATTTTTGTAATGTATAAAATAGTCACTTTTAATGCCCCGTAAACCTAGTATTAACTTTTAATTACTCGCATATAATACTTACAATCTCGAAACATTGCATACAAGGAATAAACAAAGCTGTCGACTACAATAGCAAATCTATTTTGCATTAAAGTAGTTATTTTATTGAATAACAATTTATTTACGTTGAAAATGTAGTGCGAATAACTGAAGGTTAATTTAAGAAATTTCTTTTGTCGCTCCATAAAAATTTGTAGGTAAATAAAAGTCGTACGTCTCTAGTTAATAGTCACTTTGTTAGATTACCAAGTCTTCTCGATTGCGGCGTTGGTGATTACGATGCATCTAATTTCCTTGTTAAAGTGATATGAGAAGGTGAGGCAGCAGCCGCGTCATCGGATTTTCCTTTCCTTGAAAATAACATAGTTAAACCATTAAGACGGTCGCTACTGTCATTCACTTCGCACATTGGGCATCGCGATACACGTAGAATTTCTAACAATGCTTGAATTCACTGCGACACATGGATTTTATTGCATGGCGAAGAGTGAAGCAGGCATGCAGAAGATGAATACTTTGAGTAGGTACATCACAAAAGTTAAAATAATTTGTACGTCTATGCGAGCACTTTGAACATAGTTTGTATTTCCGAATACACGCGCTGCTTGCGGAATTTCTGCTGAAAGCGTGCGTTGTTATCTGACAGCACATTTTATAGTACGCATGGTGCCATAAACAGGGAGGAGACAAACATTTATTCGACTATAAAATATACACTGAAACGCGAACAGCTTTGTCTAGTGCATACTTACCGCGAACATGAGACGCGATCATGGTGTCTCGAGCATGATCGACGTTTACCCATAGCCGAGCCACTTGACAGATGGAAACCAATCTGCTACAGGTCTTTTCATTCGTGCACATCCGTATTGGGTGTCCCAAAAACGTCGGAGAGCCTTGAAAGGGGTGATTTCCTAGGTCATTTGAAGTAACTGTTTCCTTAGCGAGAATCCTCTCCGCGGCTTCGTTAAGGAGTTATTAACGAAAAACATGGACCAATCGGAGCGCGGGTAAGGGATTCCGCCCGTCCCAGTGAGCGTCGCGTTGCCATTGTTTTTCGTTAATAACTCCCGAACGAATCCGCGGAGAACATTTTCGTAAAGGAAAAAGTTGTTTCAAATGACCGTACGAATCATCCTTTTCAACGAAATATTTTTCGGAGACCTTATAGAAGTTTATTGAAAAGATCTCTATCTTGTTGAAAGAAAACCGGACATCGGAGATGCAGGGGGTTGAAAGCAGTCGCGCCACCGGTGGCGAGTTTTCGGAGGTCAGTGCCGAGCGATTAAGTATCGAGCGTGTCCCGACTGTTGTACCATCGAAAATGCAAAGGGGGGTTCTTCCGGCTGAGGGAAGCTACGTTCCGTCCGAGTCTCCGGGTACGTTTACCGAAAGTTCTCAGGCTCGACCTCCGCTCGGACACATCGGGAACCACGTCACGTAGACTTTAAGCCCTCCCTTATCTGCGCGTCATCAAGAACCAACTTCCCTCTGTCTCTCTATCCGGCTCCTCTGTCTTTTTTCCTCCGATTCCCTCCTCCTTTGCCTACGCTCCGCGCTTTTTCTATCTTTGCCGTCTCTTCTCGATTTCTTTTTTTTTCTCTCTCTCTCTCTCTCTCTCTCTCTCTCTCTCATTGTCTCCTTTCCATCTTCCTGCTCCTCTCCACCGGTGCACGAAGTACACATGCGCGAGTTCCTCGTGATTTACATCGCCGGATGTGCTGGGATAATTTAGTGGTTATCGTATTGTCTCTTTTTCCCTCCCTCTCTTCCTCCCCCTCTTCCTCCTTCTCCTCCTCCACCTCCCTACGCTACCACCTCCTGCTCGCTTTCTTCTTTCGTCGCCGGTGGAAGGGTTTCATTGAGACACCGCCTCGTGTACAAAATATTTTTCCGAAAGCGGGCTCCTTTGAGCTCCGTCGTTCACGTGAACAAGCCCGAGCCACTCTGCCTTAGGGGGACCGCGGTTCGCGTTCCCCTCCTGGATCAGAACGGCGACGTACGCTGGACTTTCGTGAATGATCTGGAAATGACGAAAGCCCACCAAGTTCTGGGAAAGCGGAATAATATTACGCTACCGAGAACGACACTCCAGTTTCGGAGAACGAATTTCTAAACGAACGAAGAGCTATTCTGAAAATAGACGCCAGCCATTGATAAAAGTGCTTTCATAAGTTTACGTAATCGCTTACGAAATTTATTAACTTGTTTAGCGTTTAGTAAACTCGGCGTGCTCTAGATGTCGAAATTATTGTAAAGAATTTGTAAATTTGCGCTTACTACCCCTTGCATCGATACAAAATGGATATGCGATTTTCATGTGATATTGTGATATTATAAAATATTAAACTGAATGTATGTATAAAAAAAAATTTCATGCAACATTTACTTAGATTTGGACCAAAACTCACCATTTTTTTTAACAATCCGATCGCTGCATATATTTTATTTTTCGTTCAAAAATTTGGTATTTCCACAAACCCGATGGTCACTTCACTTCAACTCGTACATAACTGACTCAAAACCGACTACCGCGATAACAATTACGAATTGCTCCTTTTGAACAATGAAAGTGATAGTCATAAACAAAATTCAACCGTAAACTATTGGCCTTCAAGAAGTGCATTCCTGTAATATCGAATATACACTATTTCACAAAATTGCTAGGGTTAAATTAAACGTAGGCATAACATGAATTTTTTTTCTGTGAAATTTCGAAGGATGAATCGAAAATTCTATTGAAAAGTAAAAAATGATTAGTAGACAGCAGATCTTTATGCAAAATGTTTTTCACTTGAAAAAAAATTTATTTTCTTCCGTACCCTTCACTCTGCGTAAATTTATTATTTTTTATATAATCAAATAGATTTTTTAATCTTTTCATACAGCATTAAAATATATGTATGTACGCAGAGTGAATACGTTTAATAGATTGAAAATAATATAACAGGATTTTTAAATTTCTCTAATATTTTTACTCTATCAAATTGCACCTACCAATTTTTTCCCATAAAGGCATAAAATTCGCTGACTAATGATTAGGTTCGTCAAAGTAGGACATGGCGACGATATCACCGAGCTCGCAGGAACATGTCCACGGTTTCTATCGCGGTGCCTCCTCCGGGGGCTCGTTATCGAACGGCCACCGGAAATGACATTTTCTTTGTCGAAGTGCTACAAAAGCTTAGGCATCCGATAGCCGAAAGGGCCGCGGAAGAAAATTATGTCGGAACTGGAGCCGTAACATTAGGAGCATTGTATTGTAGCAGGAGGCTACGGCTCTCCGGGGAATAGGCAGGGAGCTCTCGGCCGTTTGGTCCTTCTCCAGCTCACGTTTTCGCCTCCATATCGGCGCAGACTTGTAATCGAACACACGGACACGAGGCGAGAGGCGCGGACGGAATGGGACGTGCCCTCAGGTGGTGCTTCGGACCAGCAAATGAATTGTTTAATTGAATTAGCCGGCGTACTTACTCGGCCTACCGCGGCCATCATAATTCCCTCGATGCCTGCTAATTGCCGCCTCTTTCTCGCGATTATTATGTATCGAACCGCTTCCACGGTGCGGGAAACGCTTTCGGGGCCGGAACCATCGACGGGAGCAATTTCCATCGGCATCGAATGTTATTAGCAAATCTTGGCTTCGTGTACGACCAATTCGAATGGGCGCAGGTTATTAATTGATTGGGACCCGAAAATTCGTGCCGCTCGAGTACCCGAAGTCGAAATTGGGTCGAAAAAATCAAATATATACAGCGATCGGATTGTTTAACCTTCACTCTGCCCGTAGACGTGTAACCACAACCAAACTAATAAAAACTCAATACACGTCGTTTTTGAACTTGGTATCCTCCTCAAATTAAATATAAAATTAATTCATTATTAGAATCCCTCTTTATTAAGCAATTTCACTTGTGAATTCTTCTCACATTTTATCGAGTATATTCCAGCACACAACAGTCTGTGTCATTTAATTCGTAAGAAGTAGTTCTTTCATGAAGCAACGAAAAACTTTTATTCTTCGAGTTATCTTATTTAAGCTTCCCATTAGCAGAAACAATACATTATCAAAAATGGAATACAAAATAAAAAAATTGAAGATATCGAATTTCGCAATGGTTAATAGTTTGTACAAAATCAATTGTAAGTTAGACACTAAATCATATCGTGACATAATCATATAGTGTGTAATTTACCGTGTATATTCTATATAAACTTTAAATGGTTTAAAGCAATAAATAAATAAATAATGAATTTGTTTCCCTGGATATAAATCCAATGAACTCAACAAATTATGCCGTTCTCCGCCGAACGTTTTTGTTCTAATATCAAAAATGACAAGGGGGCCTTCCTCCACCATATCCAAGGACGATACTCTCAAACGGTCCGAAGAGACTTGGCAGGATCAAAACAATTAGCCCCGCCACGAAAATCCCGAAGACTATCGTCTCGATGACCGAGAGAGTCGGTGGCGGTCGCCGAAGTTCGGTCACGGAACGCGGGCCAAAGTGCGATTAGAGTGTCTTCCGCTGCTGATTGTGCAAAGATAAAGGAAACAGGGGGTGTAGAGGGCGGGGGGGGGGGGGCACGTGGGTGGTTGCGGAAGGCGGTAGGACAAAGGAGGAGGTGCCTCCGCGTTCGTATCGGGGTCCGTTTTTCCCAAGAGGTCGGTCTCGAGAAGAGAAAGGCCGACCGGGCCGTCTGCAGACGTGCGAAAATAAAATTACGCCCAACTTTCGGTCAAATTTGTTGAAATTGGGCGGCAGCGTGGCAAGTGGGGCAGGGGCAAGGGCTCTCGCGGCTCCCACGGGACACGGGATGGAAGAGGTCCCTCGCGCAACTGTCGGTATGGCTATATCTGCAGAGCCATATCGTTGAAGGGTGGCAACACGCCTTGGACACATAAGGATCCTCGTGCTCGCCGTGCTAAGTGCCGGCCATCAATAATTCAGCAGCGGACCCTGACGAGGTTACCGGCGTTCCTTTCGATCGGTGCCCGCGCGTCCCTGGATTTTTCATCCGGCAACTTCCACCTGATAGGGAATTATTAATGTCGGCGAAGAAAAGGGTGGTTCACGATTCCCGGGTTAGATCGAGGACACTCATTTTCTTGTTCTGATTTGGAACATCGGTGACTCGCGATTAGAGTCTCTAGATAAATATTGACTTTATAGATGGATATGAAAACAAAACCTTTGACTACGAAGGCGCATACGCGCTGTCCTCTTACGTCTATTAATACGCAGGGTCATCGGTAAATAATGGTGAAACCGAAAAGGGAGCGATTCTACATTAAAAAGTAAGTTGAAAATGTGCGAAGAAAATTTGTTCACGAGGCTTTGTTTTCGGGAAAACCGTATTTGTCTATTGTCTGGGTATAGTCTGACGCGTCTGATCATGACCGGCCGGATCTACTTGCAAATGCTAAACACGCAAAGTCGACGGATTTTCTCGAAGACAAAGCCTCGTGAACAAATTTTCTTTCTACATTCTTGAACTATTTTTTAAGAAGAATCATCCCCTTTTGTATTGCATCATGAGTTAGCGATCAGCCTGTATAGATGGTTTAGAAAATGTTTTAGAATAACAATAGAGAACGAGGATAATTAATTTTGTTAAAATATTCTAGACTAGACTAGACTTCTATAACTAGACAGCGGATATTCATTCAAAATAAAATGTTTTTACCAAAAGTGCAACAAACTGGAATGAAATGGAAATTTATTTTCTTTCTTAATATGTTTAATAGGTTGAAAATAATATAACAGCATTCTTCTGATGTTTTTACTGTTTTCAAGTACACCTACTTATTTTTTTCATAAATGCATAAAATCCGCTGTCTATCTATCTATGTATCACTGACGAGTGACATACTCCTCCTCTGAAAAGTTTCATGTGAAAATCGGCGTTGAACGCTTTCGAAACAATATTCGTTAGCGACGAAACGATAGACAGAACTGTCCGATGACGATTCCAGCGTGCCGGACGCTTCGAGTTTCAACAACGAGAAGGTCCGATCCGTCGTGGAGCCACTATTTGACGTAACTTACGACAAAGTGCCCGCATTTTAGTAAGCATCGTTGCATACGGTCCCACATGCGATGCACGTACCGCCATGCTCGTTTCTGCATTCGCCATCGTAAAAAAGTCCGCTCCGCGACCGTCTATCCGTATCCGAAATTCCAACGGAACCCCTTGAACCGATACGAGCAATAAAAAAGGGAATCGTACGTTTGTTTATTGCTCGTCGGACAAGTTTATCCTGCACTGACACGATGTTCCGTACCGTGACACGCTTTGTACTTGACAAACGGCGACTGGAACCTCTTCGACTAGCGTCTCTCGGGACTGGACATTTGTTTTCAAAAGTATATTTATAGAGTTACACTTTATTTATTTGAGGTCGAAGCGTTAGAAACTTGCTCGCAGAACTTTACTAACCCTTTAACCGAACATTAAACATTTCTTCTTACTTTTCTACATATATGATTTTTTTCATTTTATGCATATGAAATTGATATAATATCTCATACCATACTTAAATGTTTAGTACTTGATTAGGTACCAACATGTTTAATTATGTAAACAATATTTTGAATAATGGTAACGCAATTTTTAGTGGGGACTCTGAGTCATTTAGCAAATACAACCTAGGAAGGATTCATTCAAATGATATCATGTCAGGAAAAATTGAAAATTGAGATAATTCAAAATAGTTGACCGGTAGCATGTATAAGGATAGGCACCCATCAGGATAGACACCCATCAGATTAGCTACCCATTAGGTTAGCTACCCATCAAGTTAGCTATCCATCGGGTCAGCTACCATCAGGTTAGCCAGCCATATAAAATAATTACCATTCAGGGGGATGTATTAAATAGAACCCAGCAAGAATTCATGAAAATGATATCAGCGCGCAAGAAACTGAACTCGCAACAGGAACTATGCAATCCGGTATTTCGCCCCGCTACGTAGTTACCACGCGAGACATCCGTGACGCGAATCCCCTATCCGAAGGCGCACGGGAACTTCGGGCTATCCCAGCCAGTCGAACTTTAAATTGCTCCTCGGGATTACTTTAACGAGAGAAAGAATCGCGCGGCCGGCATCGGTGTCAAATGAAATTTCGTTCGGGGCATCCCGGTGTGTTTTCGAGTTCAGTTCCCGGTGGCAGTCTCGTCAGCGGGGCGTTCAACGAGCCACCGGAAGGGGGGAAGAAGCGTCTGTGATTGTCCCAGTGGGACCAGAGAAGAGCCGGCTGTAACCGAGGCAGTCGTTGGCGGGTGGAGGCTCGAAAGTCACCGGGACCCTTGTAAAACGCGAAAACAAGACGGTGGCCGGATAGCGGATCATCCTCGGCCAGCTTCACCCCTCCCCCCCAGCCTTTCCTCCAGTTTTTACGACTTTTGACTCCCGCGGCGGTGTATAATAATAGGTCGACGTCGTCGTTCCGGATCAGGCTCCCCGCCGATCAACGAAAGGGATGAACAGCGGGAGCGGCGTCGTTTTACAGCCGTTAAGCGCGATAGCTGCCTAATAAAAGTCCCATCTTGTTTTCAACCCTTTCGACCGACTAATGGCGCACTTAATTGCCCTCGAGCTTCGCTTTTTCCGTGGCCTCGCGGAGCTTTGTTAACCCTTTATGTCCTGTTGCTACTTCAAAGCACCACTTTCACAGCGGGATGACGCAATTAACCATTTGTCCGAATTCTGGATCAATTAAACTGCAAAATAAGATAATCTTTTTATTCTGTTCGACGGCGTACAAGTCGCTTGCACGTTCGCTGCCATTATTGTTGAAATACTTGATTCGATGCCTCTTTTAGGAAATGTTACAACAATTTAACAGAAGATTATGGACTTTCTGCATATCCTGCTGTGTACTATCTCTTTGTTATTTAATCTTGTTTATAATTGGTTAATTTTTTAGTAAACTCCAAGATCGTAGATGTTACACATATGTTCATTTCAATTATTTATTTCAAGAACCATTTTTTGTCAGGTTTTTGAGGTCGATTTGAATCTATTAATTTGTGATTAAATTTAACAAGAATTGCTAGAATATCGGAATCCTGCAATAAATATGCTTGAGTATTGATTATCTTCCATTGCATTATTTCGTATGGACACGATAAATTACGTAACGAAAATCAATGACGAACTAGACGTGAAAATATTCTGTTTTATGTGTGCCAAGGTGTTGGCTGAACGCTTCAAGGTTCGAATTGGATTATACGACGCTATACAGAATTTATTTACGTATCTGCTTCTAAAATAGAGATTCGATAACTTCCCTCGTGAGTGGAGACACGTTGAATTATTCGAACCACCTCGGCTCTAATTAATTATAGAAGCTCTACCAGCTTACTAACTTCAACGTAAGCTCCACTATCTACAACGTAAAACGCCGAACGGATTTCTATGAAGTGTACTTCGTTTACAATGTCGAAATTAACATATTATTTCGACGATGATCCTATCCTGTTCAATGGAAAACGCATTTGCATGGTCGCGCCCCTTCCTCCTTGTCGAGCGGAGTGTACGGTGGGAGGGGGGGGCGGTGGCGGTGGCGGGAAATCGCAACGATTGAAATTTCGATAGAGCGGCGGCGCGCGGCGCGGCGCGGCGCGGCACGGCGCGTCGGTCGATGTATCGCTGCGAGATGGGGGCCGATTCGCTGGTTAACAAAAGGTTAATGACCGGGGAACCGGCCGTCGTTGGAGGGGGAAACGGGTTTCGAATAATGCGGATTACGTTCGCCATTGGTCAGCGTTTAATGTTTAAAATGTAAAACCGGAATCGAGGGGCCGTCCACGGGGCGTGGTTAATGTTACGTCGACATTCACCCAGATACATTCGCTGGCTTGTCAGCAAACACAGGCATGATAGCGTTTGAATAATGTATGCGTTCGAAGCGGTGGCGGCCGCTTTTGCCGCGCGTTTGCTCTCGCGGATCGCACCGCCACGCCGCGCCGCGCCGCGCCGCCACGCCTCTCGTTCCCGCGAATCGTGCCACGTCAAATCACGAAACATTCGATATTAAACGGAATGTAAATATCTATGCGTACACCTCGTAACCGGTCGCACAATCTCGGACCCGGTGATTTCACTGGCGAAAATGCAGAATCACATTTCTTTCTACATATGTACATGAGCCGCTGATTACAAATTATCTTTTCCCTGCTTGCCCTACCTATATTCTATGCCGTTAATTAATACATTATTATGTGAAGGGGTACAGTAATGAGTTCTTTCCGATTAGCACTTTGTTGGCGAGAGGGTTTGTTCGGAGCGACCTCGGTAAAAAGTCATTGGCGGAATTACAAATTTTCGTCTCCCCGCGTCCCGCGCAAAATATAATTTTCAGATTTTTTGTAAAAATTCAATAGACGCAAAGAGTATGTACTGTTATTAGATTAAATTATTTAACTTAATTTTTCAGCGACTTCACCTCTCATGGACTTTATAAACTGACATAATTGTATACATTTATAAAATCATAGAATTTCTCTTTCTTTTCAACCGTTCAAGGCATGTAACCCCTTAACTTATAATACGAAATGGCGCATTGAATAACCCTATCTATACAAAACAAGTCTGTCTGATTAATATTTCTTGTAATACAACAAAGAAAAGTTTTCTTCGCACAAATACGACGTATATCGTGTGCTACTAAGATTAATTGGGCAATAGACTTTACTAATATTATGTATGTATGTAATGATATTTGGTCCCCTCAGAGTTTCAAATCCATTCCACCACCTCTCCCTTTACCAATCCTCAACTATCGCCTAATTTCAAGCGGGACCTACTTTTTATTAAGGTGGTTTCCGAACCACCTATTTTGCCAACAACACGTGAAACGCACCCAGAGGGCCACTTCCCGGCTTTTTACCGAGCGGTCACCCATCCTAGTGCGTTCCCCGCCCTACGCCGTTTAACTTCGGTGATCGAACGAGAACCGGTATTTTCAGCGAGGCAATGGTCGTTGACTACTACTAATATTATGTATTTATATGTATTAATTAATATTAACGTCTTTACAACTCGCGTCTGACGACTACATAGAACGAAGGAACCGTTACCGCTCGCACAAATGATCTAGAACGCAGATCGATGATTTGGTAATTACACAGATGTCGCAGTACGCGTAACTTACGGTCGTCAGTTGCTAACTTATCGACACAGATATCCATCGCTAATAATAATGATATTTCAAGCAACATTCTCTAACGAATGAAACTCGAATTCCAATCGTTTCTCAGTTATAGACAGAAGAGTTTGTTGAATTTCGAGTGGAATAAATCTACATTTGGAATCGATTAACCTACATGAACTGTTAGCCCGGGAACGAAGAGGAAGAATCGGCCAGGGGTGCTGCGTACTCTAGGTCAATAGCTGTAACACGATTCCGGCGGAGCAGCTAATTCGCTGCCGGCATATCAAGTGCCGGGAGTCCTTGCAGAAGGATTACGCGAAACGAATACCTTAAGGAACCAACGAATATAATTGAATTTCGGGCAGGAACCGAATCGTATTTCTATTCCGTGCGCGGCAACGGCAACATGTTTCAATTTGTCGTAAACGTGTAAAGGCTTCGACCTCGAAAAAAGAATCTTGTACGGAGTTTCGTGACTCGCTCGGAGTCATCGATGACCTATATCGGAGATCGGGTCACTCCTTCACCTTTTAACCGAGTGATTGTTCGATTGGGAACGCTTGCGAAAACCGTAACGAAAGACAAGCACGCTTCAGATAACAAAAAAACATTGTATATTGCGCCCCCTTTGTGGTTGACTAATTGTTCACGAGTATGCATAATTAGTATCAAGACCCTTTTGCTCGAGCTGTCCAGAAAATCGCTTACGACACGATCGAACAAATAACCGGAAAAATTAGATTTATCCGAGCCCCGTGACTTTTACCCGTCTAACGTTCGTTCGTTCCTCTTTCGTTACAGTATTCTGGAGTTGCGCAAGGAGAAGAGCAGGGATGCTGCCAGGTCTCGGCGAGGGAAGGAGAACTTCGAGTTCTACGAGTTAGCGAAAATGCTGCCATTACCGGCGGCTATTACCTCCCAGTTGGACAAAGCCTCCATAATAAGGCTAACCATCTCGTACCTCAAACTTCGGGAGTTCTCGGGTCACGGAGACCCGCCATGGAATCGAGATGGGCCTCCGCCAAATAAACCTGTCAAAGGTAAGCGGTTCAGCTTCGTTAACCTATCGAGACCGTGTTCCAAGTAGCTTTCGAATCATTTTCGAAAGTTTTTCAGTCTGTCGACGGGAGCTTCTCTGTAACGGCAGTGAAAACAACTGGTTTTGCGGAATTTTTTTCAGAATTTTAGTATAGTAAAAAATTTTAATATTTCTTTTTTTAGTTTAATTCTCATTTCTCGTTTCTCGAAATTATCTTTTCTAAACTGGCGTGCAGGGTAACTAAAAAACTTATTCGAACAAAATTCGTTTTCTTTTTTAATACGTTTAATAGGCTGAAAATCACTTGGTATACAATAAATAAATGCATAATATCACTTGGTTAATGGATCAATGATGAATTGAAGAACTTCATTTTTCAATACATCAGATCTGAAATAACTTAAAGTCTATTCAGTCTGCAATGCAAATGCAATATTTTAATATTAACAAATGATGAAAACTGAATATCAAACTAAATAAAGAAATATGTCTTGTGTTCGCGAATCCCTCACGGTTGCAGCAGTGCGGAAACTGCACAGATGATTGGACCCCTGTTTATTAGAAAGTGTATCTGCTGGT
The DNA here is from genome assembly GCA_028454225.1 of Lasioglossum leucozonium. Taxonomy (NCBI): domain Eukaryota; kingdom Metazoa; phylum Arthropoda; class Insecta; order Hymenoptera; family Halictidae; genus Lasioglossum; species Lasioglossum leucozonium. The sequence continues at coordinate 497,446 of CM052206.1, read as the reverse complement.
GATATCTTCTGATGGATCAGTATTTAACCCCGGTAGGGGAGTCGATGCACCGTTGAAGATCGACGACCGTGTACTCGCCTGGCGAAACGTGTCGTCGGGGTGAAAGCACCGGAGAAAGTCAAGTTTATTGCAAAACGAAACTGTCATTAAAACGCCGCGCAAATACTGTGATTGCTAGCATGTAAATTAGCAACTCTTGAAAATAATATTTTCCTATTGGCTAGAATTCTTTATTCAAAGCTCATAAATAAAAGCTCATAGAAAAAATTACCAAGTAGCAAATGTTTAAAGTATGATATTTATCTGCAATATTTAAAAATAATTATTTACAATTGTCTACGTTTTTGAAGTTATTCTTAAAAATATTGTAGGGAACAAATGATGAGGTTCGCAGATAAGATATTTGGTTTTTTATTAAAGTAAATGTCGCTCTGTAAATAAAATTGTTTTGTAAATGCACTTTAATTTTAGTAACTTATGTTGACGATGTTGACATAAAATAATAAGGTTAACTAAAGATTCAATAGAATATTTAATAATCTAATTGCTGAAGACAATCAACTCCTATTTGATCCCCCTGTAAAAATCTGAATTTCTGCAACTACAAATTATCTGACAGTCGTAAGATATCGTAAACTGAAATATTTTCGAAATTATTTTCTAAAAATCTTCTATTGTAAATCCGAAGCACCCTTCCTATTGTGTTCAACATGCTCAGGAACACAGCAAGCGCATAAAATCCTCTGTCTCCTGATAATCATAGTAACAATCGCGCGGCTCTATTCCAATCAAACAATCGAACAGCCCCCAGAGTGTAAGGTAATTTAATAAAAATGGAAAGGGTGAGGCAATTTCCGCAGTGTCGCGACTTAATGGCCAAACGATAGAAACAAACGTCCTGAATCAGCCGTATCGTTGATTCATCGAGATACGAAGGGTGGGGCTCTGAATTTCAATGGAAATTCACGGTACACCGGTATCGAATTAACTGAACAATGGTTGTCCGGCAACGTTCTTAAGAATTCGCGTAAGCAACCGGGCAATAGATCGAGCTTCGCGATACCCTTTATAACTCGGGTGACCACGCAGCCGGCACGAGATTCCCAGATACATAGTAATAGAGAATTGTCGGCTATGATCGAGCGATACCATCGCCATTGGCTTTCTTCATTTTCGTGGTTCATTTAACGAAAATGGGAGGCGACCGTCCAGCCGGGCGAAATCATCTTCTCTCTTGCCTAACTGGTGGACACCGAAACGTTCGAACATCCGTGCACCCCCATGAGGCTTCGCGATCGAACTAAGTTACGTAACAGGTCTTGCTATTCGCTAAACATAATCGCCACTGGTAATACCAAATACTGTTGCCTTTAACTTATTGAAATATTACTACACACAACTTGATAACTTGACTAAACGTTGATAACGTTCAGGACCATTCGCTGCTTTATTTATCAATTTCTTTAAACATGTATTTGGAGGTGCTTCGCGTGTCATGTTAATCCTTCTGTATTTTTGTACAAATTGGTGAAGTTTAATGGCAGAGTGTACCGACATTTTCATGGAATTTTCAACTGTTTTTCTTTACACAATTTACGGATTTATCTCGCCGACCATGTACAGGCGAAAGCGAACGAAACCCTCAGATTCCAGCACGCGATCTTCCAGTGAAAAGGAGGGAAAATAAGGCGGTGTCGAAAGAATTCACTTATTCATCGGCACTACTTTCGGAATCGGGGGTGGTTGGTTGGTTGAGTTAATATTTGTCGTGGCGCGGGTGGTGAATTGGGGTGGAAAAGAGCGAGAGAGGGTGACCGAGAGAAAGAGGGGTAGAGAGAAAAAGGAGAGGGGCATGGAGGATTCGACGCGTACATATAAAGCGGCACACATAAAGGCTTAGGTGGCTGCACCACCGCTACCTACATGGAAATCTAATCACAGCAACCCCTGCGTTGGGCCTCGCGTTACCAACCGCCAATGTAACTAAACTAACGAAATTGAGTTAGGCACCGTCCGCACATCGCCGCCGCAGCTCCTCGTCAAACTGAATCCAGTACACCCTCGCCGCATGTCAGTACCACAAGCGGAACGAGACCTCTCGACTTAACGAAGTAAAATGCGTTAAAGATTTCCAGACACGTCGGTTCATTTATTTTTCTTTCCGGTGCTCTTGACAGAAACTGACATCGTACTCTCTCTCCTTTCTCCCGGTCCTTTCTTTCAATTTGTTTCGTTTCGAGACTCGAGAGATTACGCACAGTACTGGTCATAAGTATTTTCAGACTTGTAAACTTTTACTCGCAGAGCGACCTACCCAGTGAACCAACAGTTGAATCGCGTGTCTGTTGAAACTTAACAATGACACAACCTTTTCGTTGAAATAGCACTCGGGAAATGAAATAACTAGACAGCGGACGTTTAGGCAAAGTATTTCTAATGAAAATATTTTGTTAATGTGATTTCGAGAATTCGTACTTATTTCGGTATAGCAATTCACCTCTAACAGAGAGAATCTTAGAAGCAAATTACTGTGTGTGTGTGTGTGTTACCTCCCATCGCAGTATTAAATAATGCAGAACACCATAACATCTCGGGCACGAAACAATTATGCGAAAGTGAAAGAACCTTCGAATGGTAATTTCACTTAGCAACTCGCCCCTAGAGGTCTGCCGTTTCCGTTGGAGTCGCATGGAAATTGGCAAAGCAACCGGAAACGACGGAGCGGCTTCCAAACTGTGCATCTTAGGGACGCTAGATTGTGCGGGATGGCTCACGTAATTTCAAATTGATTTTTTATGTCCCTATCGCAATTCTGCCACTGTATTTCTCCATTTTTGTTACCTGACTTCATGGATAACCTCAAAATAGAATCAGCATCCTCGAAAAATTCATTGCGGCTTTGATAAAAAAATATTTCATTATGAATACATCTGTACAGGGTGTAAAGAAAGTTAAAATTAATTTCAAGGTCAAAATTAATTTCAAGAGCTCAATCGTTCTCTTAAAAAATTATGATAGAATGTTATAAATTAACTGATTTTATTTATATTATATTTTCATTCTTGGGTCGGATGGAGTTTACATAGCGTGCTATTGTTGAAGCCGTTGCAAATTGTATTTTTGTACGTGAAATATATCGAAAGGATAATACAAATAAAATCAGTTTGATAATGAAAAACTTTACCATAATTTTTTAAGAGAACGATTAGAAATTCAAGGTCAAAGTTAATTTTGATAGTCTCGACATATAATTTATGTAGTAATACTTTAACCTGTGACTAACATGCGAGTTTCCGCAGGTATTACGTAACAACACTCGGATCATAATAAAATGAAAATACATCTACATTTAATAATAGTTTTATACATATTTTACATAAAAATCTTTGACGAAAAACACATATTTCTGTTTAGCAGATTATTGCACAGAAAATGTTAAAGCGTTTCTGATAATTAATTACTTTTTGGAAATATATTTTTCATCGAAAATATTTATATAACTATTTCTAACCATTTGGAATGTATAAACGTCTCACAATTAGTGTGAATAGGATTTAAGTAAAGATAGCGAAAATGAGATTAGAGCAAGGAGAAGCGGACGAGAAAAATATGAAAGTAGAATGCTCTGTTCAAGACAGAACAGGAGACACATTAGCACATTCGATCTTTCCTAAATTGATCGTGGTTATAGCGCAGATATTTTTCCATCTTCCCCAAGGAAATATCCAGCGGCTACAGTCCCACACATTTCGGTAAAACGACCCCTTAGTTATTTATCAAAATGTTACGGCAACCGACGGACAAACGTGATAACAGTGCTTCGCTTTTCTCGAAATTGATTTTTATACTGGCCGTTGTGCAATGTTCTTTACTTTGCATTCTAAAATAAACTGTAATTAATGGTATTTCGTGAAACTTAATATATTTTTCATTGCAGATATTTATTTACTACTTGCTATTATTATACTAAACTGAAAAAACATAAAAGTACAAAAGTTTATGTTATATGAAAATAATTTACACAACTCTGGTATTAATAATGTACAACTTGTCAGATTCCAGCGCGAATGTTTATATAAACATTTATTAAAAAATATTATAGGATCAAAAGATCATTATATTGGATAACTGCAATAACGAACATAACGCGAACAACCTCAGATCACTTCAAATCGGACTGAGACAGCATCGCCAAGTTTACCATGTTCCGGCCTGTACTAGAGACAGCCGTGTTCGTAACCTCAAGACCTTTCAACAAAAACCAATCAGTTTCTACGAAAAAGAAATCCGCCAGCTTGTAAAACGCTAGGAGACAATTATTATAGAAAATGCCGGTAACTAATAATAAAATTGTTTGAAAATGTAACCGCTCGTGTTTCGTTAACAGTGGTTATCAAGTCAAGTACGAACTTCTGTAGTCATCCAATAACCATGCAGCAAGATCGTGCAGCAAGTCAGTTAATTCCTCTAATAAAGATAATTTCGACAGTAAAGACCGCTACGCCAACCGGTCGCGGAGGAATCCAAGCTGACAGTTCGGCAAAGAGTTAATAAAGACCCGATGGGTAGAATTGATTGACGGCCAATGATCGGGGGCTACCTTCGGTTTATTTTGACCAACCAAGTGAGTCACACTATTCACCCCGGGAAATAGGCTGCTGACCGTGCTCCCGTTGATCCCTTCGCGTCCTCTTTCTCCCCTCGTTTAACAAACAAGACGGCCGTCTTCTTACCGTAATAATAAACCCACCCTCGGCCGGGCTCCCGTAATGAAAGACTTAGAAGACTCGATCAAACTCGACGCGAACCGCTTAATCTGGTAAGCCTCACGGAGAAACGAGCCCGAGGTGTGCCGAGGCTAACTTGCCGGATTGACGAGCCTTTGCCTCTGCTTCTGCCTCTGCCTCTGCCTACCTTTCGCTGTTCGGTCAACGAGTTCATTCTGATATTTCGGACCCGGATCCCCGAATAATCCGGTCGGACTTTCGCCTGTCCAGCGCGCGGGTCCTCCTGCAACGACACCGTCGTCGTTTGTTTCATCGAGCACGGTGCGTGAATACCGATTCAACTTTTACCGATCAACGCGTCTTCCCTTCCCTTCCCTTCCCTTCGTCCACCGTTCCGAGAAACGCAGTCTCTCGCACTCGCGACAACATGGACTCCGCGAGGGTTGCACGGCCAGAGACTTCGGTAAATTGCGAAACGATTGTTTGCCGGGCTTTGTAAGAACATTTAACACGTTGGCTACCGATGTTTATTTCAGCAATAGCCTCCACAGTTGCGATATTCTATTAACTCTTTTAACCGAACGATTCGCATGTTCAATTACAACACACCAGTACCCATAAAAGTAGCACAAAATTAAACCAACTGATTTGACAATGATTTTTGTAAACTTCTTATCCTCGCAGAGTGATAAAATTTGGTTTACTCGGTTTGAGGGAAATTGATTTTCAACTTTTGGTGTTTATTGGAGTAAATTAGTGTTTATAAATTTTACATTAACTGGTAACACGAACTCGTATATTTTATTAAATTTGTACGTTTCTGTGATTTCAGGTGCAAATCGAGGAAGGTCTCCAGCATCTGCCGCGGTTGACCACTTCGAAGTACATCAAGGCACCCATATACTTCAAGTAAGCTTGGAATTCCATCAACTACTTCAAGGACGCTAAATTTAATTCATGTTAATCTTTCGTACCCGAACAATTGTGCATCAATTATAATAAATATAATTTATAATTCATTCATGAAAGCAATTAAATGCATAAATGTGCTAATACATAATTACTCTGCACATGTTTCCAGAACGTTTTTGGAAAGATTGTTTCGAGTGCGAAAGAATTAATCCGTATCCAAAAGGACACCACAAGTTAAAACTTTGGCTCTGAAATTTCACTACTTGACTAGAAAATTAAGTACGTTCAACGCCAAAATTCAACAAGTATAACATTTTCAAACTCGCAATTTACTTAACAGTAAAATTGACTTTCTATTCTTTGCTATTTAAAGTCGTAATACACATAATCCGAATAATATTGCGAGACCCCATGATTGTCCACTGTTAACCCTTTGCCGTATTTTAACGAGTCAGACTCGTGATGAAGATTTTAAACAAAGTCTAACAAATACGAATGTTACGCCTTTCTTTCTAGATGAAATAAAATTTTATTTGTTTGTAATCAATATTTCAGCATTACAATCAATGTAGCAATACAAAAAATATATGTATTCTTTTCTCTTCTACGACATTTTTCGAGATGAAGACGTTTTAATCACTGTAACCGCAAAGAAAATGGTACGGCAAGGGGTTAACTGACTTCGCTATCTTGTAAGGTAAATTGTTAATTATATCTTGAAGGTAAACAGAAAAAAACAAACTGTTTCGGTGGTAGCAAACCTGTGAAACTATCCAGTCCCACGAAAAAAAAGTACGCGGTAACTGTAAACTCTCGCTTCGAATGTCCCAGTTAATAAGTCGTGGAAGAAATCCCAATAAACTTAATAAAAATTTCACGTCCCCGTTGGTTGGAACTCCCTCGGCCTTAATTCTCGGAGCAGTTACCGCTGAAGCTTTACAACGTTACGAACAAGACACGAGTGGTTCCGTAAGATTAGATGGAAAGAAAAAAGACTGTCAAACTGAAAGAATCTTCGAGAAAGCGAGCGACCGAGGGAGGTCCGGCGAGGCCTGGAGCCAGCGTCCCGGAAGCAAAAGCGATACCAGCGGCGTCGGCGTCGGCGTCGGCGTCGCAGCCGGGCGGTGGTTCCGGCTGAAAAGTGGATAGCACAGTCCGCGTCACGATAGCTCCAATATTTTTCGTTTCAGTCGCTGGACGGCTTCGCGATGGCGGTCGCCGCTGATGGACGGTTCCTGTACATATCCGAGACCGTCTCGATTTACCTTGGACTCTCACAGGTGAGTGTGCAGCACGGTGTGTTGTGTAGCGCGAGGCACGGGGCGTCGCGTCGTTGTAAGCGTGACTCGTTCGCGGGGATGTTGATGGAAGGTCGGTCGGGGCTGGGAACACGGAGGAACGCGGGGGGCGGCAGAGAGGGCCGGGAGCAGAGAGATAGGTGACGGTGGGAAGGTGGAGGAGAGGGTGAAATGAAGCGGAAGACATATAAGACACGAGCATGCACGCGAAGCTGGCACGTATGCGAGCCGGAAGGGCAAAGATAGTGGCGAGGGAAGACGGTCGGCGGAAAAAGGAGAAGCTGAATGAAGAGGGAACGCGGAGAACGAAGAGGAGCGGACGGCGGAGTAGGTGCCTGCTGCCGCCGCCGCTGAGAACGAAAAGAAGCGAAGAGAAAGGGAAGCGAAAGGGAAGGAAGGCGAGAAGAGAAGGAGCGTGGTTGGTACGGAGAGACGGAGAAAGAGGTGGATAAGGACGGGAGAGGTCAAGGGAGGAAAAGAGGAGAAGGTTGTATGAGTTGGCGGCCATACTGGCTGGCACCAAGCATGACATAGACGAGGGAAGGATGGGTGGTTGGAGGCGGGGGTGGTCGCATGCGGCTCACGTAGCCTCTGCACGGCGGCGTGTTCGCCATTCCTAATGCTGCCCGTGAAGGTAGATGGAGAAAAGAGAGAGAGAGGAGGGGAGCAGAGGGATACAGAGGGGAATAGACAGAGAGAGAGAAAGAGAGAGAGAGAGACAGAGAGAGAGAGAGAGAGAGAGAGGGTACCGGAGAGGAGGGAGGAGAGAGAGATAGATAGAGGGACGCGATAGCGGGAGGAACAGGAGGTGTACGGGAGGTGACCGGTGTACCAGCTCGGTTCTGCGAGACTCGTGGAGCAATCAATAGGGTGTTTCGGGGATTCGGGAAACCGGCGCCGACGTTGCCACAAACATGGCCGCCGGCAGCCCCTGCGTTCCATAGGTATTCCTACGTGCCAGAACCAGACACCGGAATGCGCGAAACATTCCGGACTCCGACGCTTTCCATCCGCGGAAAAGAGACGCTATTTTCAGAACAGAGACCTCCTTTCGTCCGTTGTACCAAGTCCCCAAGAATCATCGACCCTCCCAACTTCCGTTTCCTCTTCGACGACGATCTTTAATTGCAAGGTTCTTAATAGGTCGCGGGCTTAGACCGGGGGACGGTACCGCGGACACCGACGCGGTGGTTTTATTATTCCGCGGGCAAGTTCGATTGAAATTAAAGTTTCCAAGCTGATGAAATTGACTTCCGTCGGAATTAAGAGTTTCGTTCCCCGGGCGGGAACCGCCGTGCACCTCCACGCCGCCGACGCCGCCATCACCGCCGCCGCGCCGCCGCCGGTAATCTACTCCGCAGAATTTACATACCTTGTCTTTGAGCCGTTCGGGAAATTCTGATCAGACGATCCATCTATGCGACGCACGTAATCATGGATTCGAGTTTGTTTATTTGAAAAATGTCGGCGACCGCGTCGTCGCTAAATTTTAGAGGAGTATTGTTGTTCCGTAAACGTTATTCGCGTTTGATAGGCGGTAAACGAACATGTTTTACCACAAATGTGAACGGAATCTTTCACAAAAGTTTACGAGTATTTTCTGCCGCCATTTTATTTATTTAATTTGGAAGTACAGAATTCTGTTAGCGAAGGGATAAAAATGTTCATTAATTAGTTTCCACACGCATATTGCATTGTTATAACGACTGTACGGTAGATAACTATTTAAAGAACATGTTGTCTCCTTTCAGAAGATATTGAAGTTTGTTCACGTATGCTCCATTGGAAGTATAAAAGGTTGACCCCAGTATGAAACTTCTTTCAATTCAATTCCTAAGAGAAAAGTTAGGATTATCATAAAGATATCGGTTAGATGTCAAGCACCAAAGTTTATTTCATTCCTATCATAAACCTGGTAGTAATGGTAGGAAAGGACAGATAACTTTAATAGCAATACTATTTTTATCTTTTCAGTCAGCTCCGAAATTATAGCGAAGCTCTATTTTATCCAATTTAATTATTTTCTGTTGATAATTTTGTACGTGGACCTTGTAACGGTTATCGAGTTAATCTAGCAAACATTGTGTGCTCAAAAATCACAGGTAATCGTTCCGATCGTGTTGAATTAATTTCTTAAGTAGACCTCCATAAATAAGCTGCTGTCAAACAAGTGTACGCCACTTGTTAAGTAACTGATATAAACGTGCGATATTCATCATATTTTTCTTCGATTTGCCATTCTGAACTTTTCTCAAAAAGTTGGAGTGGCTTATATATAATAATAATAATTTTGAAGAATAATTATTTACACATTAGCTAATAAACTAATCCCTCTAACATCTTAAAAAAACTCAAACTGTTGGGTCGAATTTTGATACAGTTATTCATTTTTAAAAGCTGTACGAATACTTTGTACACCTACTGTTAGTGATATTTCGGTCCCGAAGTTTTCATTACACATATTAGATCAAGATATTGGGGAAAGATTATTCAAGGAGTCCCCAGATTAGAGAAATTCAAGAGTATCGATATTGACTGTTCGCCTATCTAAATAATTGAGGAAAGAAAGTGCCATGTGGCTCGTATTTCTCGCAGCAGATGCAGAAGATGTCTGTTTTGCATGAAGATCCTTGGTCTAGCAATGAGAATTTGAGAATTGGATTTTGGACAATTGCTGATGCCTAGATTAAAACGGCGCGTGTGCTTTGGATTTCAGGTAGAGATGACGGGATCAAGCGTTTTCGATTATGTTCATCAGCAAGACCACGCGGAAGTCGCCGAGCAGTTAGGCCTCGGTTTAACATCCTCGACCAGTTCTTCCGGTCCTCACTCGTCGAGCTCCGGATTGGCGTCGCCGAGCAGCGCGGCGTCCGAAGAACACGGTTCATCTTCCACTGCGAATCCCGACGGTAACAGTTCATGTCGCATGTCGTCGCTTAATTGCGTCATCGGAGCTGAGGTTATCGGCTGATAATTTCCAAATGATTACGAGTCTCGAATCTTCTTTAGAAAGAAACGTGGAAATATACACGGGAAACAAAGATGGCCGCCGTCTGCAGCTTGAAGTGGCTTGTTAAATAAATTTCTATAGAAATGGCAAATGAACCATTGAGCGTCGATTGTTCGGTTAATCATTTATCTTTCGTCTTCTAGAAATCATGTCAAGTTAATCGTTTATCTTTAATCTTCTACAAACAGAGATTATAAAATATTAAAATATATCAAGTGTTCGCTTAATCTTTTGTGATTTTTCATTGGTATTCCATTTTCTTATTGATATTATTGTTACATGTGACATTTACAATACAACTGCGACACTGTATTCGAATTATACATAGAATTGAAAATCTCTTCTGGCTCAAGTGAACGTATTAGTTATGTTCTAAATCTTTTCATACACTCAATTTAGATACAATTATAAATAGTTTATTGAAATATTTATGGAATTTACTTGTTTAGGAAGAGAATATTGTCAAGCTATTACAACTTTTTTACGATAACACTAGTTTCTTCAAGACGAGAGTTCACTTACAAAAAACACTAAGAGACATATTCTATAGTGATGTAAAAGCAGTAATCATTCTCTAACTTTAATAATTTATTAATTTTCCCAATTAAACTCATTTAATTTTCTCTATTAATTTTGCTAATCAAAATCTTTCTAAAAGCAACACTGAAAAAAGAACATGCGTTTTTGCTTTAAATTATTTATTCATATAAGATGGACGAATGATCTTATTTACAGTATCCCCTTTTTATCTAACTGCAGTGTCCTCGGTAATGTCCTTGTCGGCCAGCGGTCTTTACAAAGGATATGATCGAGCGTTCTGCGTTCGGATGAAATCTACTTTAACGAAAAGGGGGTGCCATTTTAAGTCTTCTGGATATAGGGTGAGCTCGCATACTTCTTTAAATTTTCCAACAATTTAATAGAAAAATTATACATATTTATTTTTAATTGAATAGAACATTTCCTATGGAACACATTCCATAAGCAATAGTAACGTTACAACAGTTATAAAATGCAGAAGATAATCCTATTTGAAGTTTCCACTTTAATTATCATCTTATAGATTCGTATTTAAAAGACTGACAAAACCTTCAACTTCTTATGTTTGAACTCTTGCTGTAAAAGTGTAGAAAAACAATATGCAACTTAATATTCTAATCGTAGAATTATCTTGCTGTGGAACTTCTGCAGAATATTCTACAATCTCGTTTTTAAGACAGAGAATTTGAAAAAAGAGTAACACACGGGAAGCTTCCCTTATCGATCTTTCAAATGGAACTACATTCTGATTCCCCCGTTCAATTTTTCTTCTTGAATAAAACCTTTTGCAATCAATTACGTCCAATTAACGAAGCCCTGGTTCTTAATTGACTATTATACATTCAGGTCGTACTGTTACTGTGCCGTTTGAGACCACAGTATACGTTTAGCCATACAAGAAAGTCTGCGCCGCCATTGATGGGCATGGTTGGACTGGCAATCGCACTTCCTCCGCCGAGTGTGCATGAAATTCGTCTTGAAACCGACATGTTCGTCACTCGAATTAATTTCGATTTTCGGATAGCACATTGCGAACCTAAGTGAGTATAACGACGACAATTACACTAGATACCCTTTCTTGTAATGGCGATTAACAGACTGTGAATGTTTATAAAAATTCAAAATTTTTTAGACTAAATAAACGAAATAAGAGAGTAGAAATAATTTTATTCCCTGTACTATGAATTTAATCGTGAAGAATTGTATCTTCCGTGTCAGGAAATAGTATAAATACCAAATACATGGACATCTACAGTCTAATAATTAATAATTATTTATATCCCGTAAATCCAGTGATAAATTTCGTAACATGTTTTTCTACGTTGTCTTACAGGGTGTCTGAATTATTAGACTATACTGCTGACGAATTAACAGGGAAGAATCTGTATACATTGTGCCATGGAGAAGATGCGAATCGTCTTCGGAAATCGCACATCGATTGTAAGTTTCCATTTGTTTATTCTCATTTTGTAAATTTTCACAAGTGAGAAAAATGCTGTCTTAAAATTCTATTATTACGTAATCCTTTGACAACCTTAATAACTGGAGAAATAATAATTCTAAATGTTCATTTCGGTGACACTTACTTCTTCGTGTCGTTTTAAAGTATACAACGTATTACAAAACATGCAAACCGTTATTAAAGTAAAAAGTACAATACTTCACAAATAGTTTTGTTCGCTTGTTATTCTGTGTAACGCATGAACTCTACAGGAAGAAGTTTATTTGTTCCAGTAATTCACAAGGGGCAGGTGTTGACACATTACTATAGGCTGATGAACAAAAGTGGAGGATACACGTGGTTGCAAACCTGTGCCACAGTTGTGTGCAATACGAAAAATGCAGAAGAGCAAAATATCATTTGTGTCAATTATGTCATAAGGTAACTGACTAATTCTTTAAACAAATTCATTTCCAATCGTTTCATTGCATTTCTGTACGTGATCATAAAATATTTAAGAAGACAGTGCAGTGTTCATCTTGTTCATAATGTTCATGGATTATTTTAATTAATTTCAACGATGAGAAACTAGAGTCATTTATTTACTTCAATATACAACATGGCTAATATTTAGTTATACTCATAACCCAAACCTAACCCAAGACTGATAAGGCTAATATTAATCATTTGGTCGTCGGTGATTAGCGGTGAAAAAGACAGTGGATTTTATACATTTATGATAAAAATGAGTAGGTCTAATTCGAAATAGTGAAAACATTAGAATAATTTAAAAATGCTATTACATTAATTTTCAACCTAATAAACATATTAAGAAAGAAAATTAATTTCTATTTCACTCGAGTTTCTTTTAATTCAAGTAGAATATTTCTATTTTGCATAACGATTCGTTGTCTGATAGTTGAACGTCTCCGGTAACTTTTTATTCAAATGTGGAGTAGATATTTCGAATATCTGAAGTAAATATCCTACTAAATATCATTTTGCAGTAATCTCAACGGAAATTCTGTTGTATAAAATTTCCTACTGAGAAACGATTGAGCATTAGCACTTTCTTACATGATCGTAACGTTAAGATTCTCCTCTTTTCAGTGGTCGCGAATATGAGAATTTAATTATGGACTGTTGCCAATTGGAAGACGGTGTGATGGGTGTCAAGCGCGAGGACGCCGCTGGGAACGATCCAGAAAATGGATCACCGGATGCCGACAGAGGAGGTATGTGTCTTAGAACTGAGCATTTCGATAAAACTTCACAGTGACAAATTCGAAATTAGCAAATTTAAAAATATAAATGAAAAAACGAAATTTTCTTCTATGAAATAACAACGATTTTCATTAGCCTTGAACTAATTCTCTAGAATTCTCTAGAACTCCGCATTCGATCAAAATTGTCATGTCTTTATCAATTTAACGCGGAAATAACAAATACAATAAGAAAACACTATAAATTATAAATAATTGAAGTCAGTACTTTTTATCAAAGTTACATCTCTAAGGAAGTAAAAAATGTCGATATACGTAAACAACGTTTAACATTATTCAATGTTAATCAGGATTTTTCTTAAGTTTCTTTTAAAGGAATTCTACTTAGACTTTTCATTTCCTAAAAAATTTGTTTATGTTTGAAGAAATATTGTAACAAAATTGTTTCTCATATATGTATTGTATACTTCTCCTCTCTCTTAGCACGTTCACAGTCCAAGAATCTAAGCTCGAATACAAAGAAAGGTAATAGTATTTTTAAAAGCAATAATAACATGTAAGAACGATGAATAATAATGTATTTTTAATTATACAATTTGGATTGTCCCTGGCCGCATCTAGCTTGTTACATAAATCAATAACATATGACGGTAAAATCGATATTGTAAATTCATAGTTTTTCTTACATACGTTTCACAAGCAAGAACACATTCACCTTCATATTCATATTTCTACACATACTATTTCTTACAAAACAAGTCTTCTTTTAAATACTTTATATCGTGTAATTCTAAACATTGTGAAAAGTGTTGACGGTTAATTTTATTTGCAGAACTTATTGTCTTCAAACACGTATGATACATAAAATCTTGATTCTAAGTCTTCATGACCCATATATGGAACATGAGACTGCGAACGTGTTAAGATAAAATTTCGCTGACAAAAATTCTACATATACAAACATATTTGACTAATGCCTATCCGAACGGTTCAACACTACTCTATAATATTCATAGACCGACATGTTGCGTTGCAGAAGGCAGAAGTCGAGGGGGGCCACCAAACCAGCATCAAGAGCACTCGCACAGGTCTCCACCGGAAGATCGAGAAGACACTCGTGGCTCCGAAAGCGACAAACGAGGCAGCAGACACCACGACATGGCGCAGCTGCAGCAAGACTCTCAAACCAACGCAGGAAACATCAACAGCTTGGTAGTAAAGTTACGGGGTCACAAGCGGAAGTTGCACGAGGAGGACAGCAGCTCGAACGAAGAAGAGGAGGACGACGAGGACTCGACGGCGAAGGTAACGAACAACGAGAGGAGCCATGCTCTCAGTCCAGCACCCTCGAATCACTCGATCTCGGGTGGCGACCAGGCGCTCTGTTCGTCCAGCCCGAAATCGAGGCGCGTGGAGGACAGGACGCCGAACGCGGACAGTACGGGCACCTCGGTGAAAGATCTCGAGCAAGCGATGTCCAAGCATCTTCCGGTGACAAACCTGAACAAGGCGCATTCGCCGACGCTTCATCAGCCGACAGACTTCAGCACGGACGCGCTGCTGAAGCAGCAGCAACAGAGGAGCACGATACAGTGGATCGGCGCGCATCATCATTTAGGACACCTGAGTCCTCAGCAATCAGCCACTGCCCCGTTGCCAGCATCGGCTCTGCTACGGCAACTGTACGCCAATAGGGAGAGCGTGATACGAGCGAACGTTCACGGAATCACTTCCAGCGGCAGCGCTCGCACCCCTTCGTCCGGTGGAACGTATTACACCGGTGACGCGACACCTAGCGGACCCTTGCCCACTCCGCCAGGTTCGGAAGGGTCCAGCACATACGGCGAGCATCAGTTCGTCCTAGGAACGCATAATCAGAAAGGTACAACCGGAACGAGTTGCGCCGATGCCTTCACCAGTTTGGTGTCCTCCTACTCAACCGCGAGCGGTTACACGGTCGACTATCATTCCGCGATGACACCGCCGTCATCCGTGTCGCCTCGGGATAAACAGCAGCAGCAACAACAACAGCAACAGCTTCATCCCGTGAACGTAATCAGCAATTACGAAGGCACCTCCGCGTACACCGACCCCGTGCTACGCCATCAGTACGAGCCGGCGCAACCGTTGCCATTGAAACCACAAGTGTATTCAGCTGCCGTTCATCCGAGCGCGTTGGATGCAGCCGCGGCATACGCTTCCGCAGGACTGACCGAGCAAACTCAGTTTTATCATCATCCAGCGGCCGGAGCCGGCTTCCACATCTACCATCCGACTAACAAATCGACGACGAACGGCTGGTATAGTTCGACGTCCTAGTGGCGCAATACCGTGCGCGACACTCGTGTACTTAAGTAACTGAAATCGAGCCCAAAGCCCTCTCATGCATATCAGTGATATCGTATTCACCTCGACGTCTCTGTGTCCATCCCTGTCCCCCATTGTTTTCCCTTTACCTGTATTTTTCTTTTTCTCGTCTATATCTACATCTTTCCTTTGCGCGTTCCGATCGCGAAGGGAGTTCGCGAGTGCCTCTTGGGTGAAGGTTAAAATGCGCGTGACGCGTGTTGACGCGAAAATTTTCAGTGACGAAACATTTTATTTTAATGAAAAAAAGAGAGCGCAACACTCGTGTTGTAGTCATGCAATGACTACACTTGTACATGCTCCGAAATGATAAAACTTGTTAATTTGCAGGTGCGTTATGATACGTACCAATATAAAAAGTCATTTTCTGATCGACATGTTAAATATCGGTATGTTGATAAGTACTTTTAACACTAAACCTACCAAGCGGTCAAAGCAAGGCAATCGTTACCTTATGAAAATGAAGACATTCAATTTACTTAGAAGTTCTATGATTTTTCATAGAAAATTTATTCCATCATTTCGTATGAATGTATTTCTATAATTATAATAATTGTCGACCCAGAAACCGGTCATTTGACGTTGGTGCGCGTTTAATGTTAGCCCTTATAGCGATCACGCTCTGTGCGTTGAATCTCAAGTAATATCACATCTTTTCATTCACAGTTCTCCGTTATCTTTCTAATCATTCCCTTCGACTTTAGGTCTAATTTCGCCCAAAAAGCGCTCGCCTAAATTGCGATCTCCCCTCGACCGCTACATGTTCATTATCTCTCTATCCCCCATACTTCCCATCCCCTTACTACATTTTGTCTTGTTCCTCTCGCTCCTCCATTTCTTCTTCATCGAACTCAGCGATTGTACACGCGCATCCAATGTGCCAACCGGACTGTAAAAAAAATCTACGAAATCGCTGCTCTCTATCTCGACTATGTAGAACGACTTATTGTAATATAACAAAATAAATTATTATGTATGTTGACAATTCGGAGATATTCGCGTGAACGTGGAGAGAGAGAGAGAGAGAGAGAGAAAGAGATAGGTGTTTACCGATGACCGCCGTGCGTGTTCGAAAACGAGGAAAGCGACAGAAACGACGTCGACGTCGACGGCGACGCCGGTGATGTGTGACGCTCAATGAGAATGAAACGTTGAAACGAGGAATGACTATTTAGTATAGTTGCGGCTCGCGTGGCGAGGTCAGTCACGCGGCATGGGGTAATGAAAGGGGGAAAATAAACAAAAAAAAAAAAACAAGGAGAACAAAAGACATTTTATCAGCGTTATTGCTGAGCCAGCGTGGTTGTTTAGCGATAATTACTCGAGAAGCCGTACTTGTCGTAATTTTTTATACTGTAACATTTTGTTGCGTGGAATACGGAATGACTTTAGTGAAGTCGACAGTGCAATCGTTACGAGTTTTATGCGTTAATTTAAGAGGATCGAATTAGAGATAACAGGCAAAAAAAAAGGATGATGTTTATCTTGCTTTATATGAGAATGAAAATGAGTATGAAAGAGAGAGAGAGAGAGAGAGAGAGAGAGAGAGAGAGAGAGAGAGAGAAAGTGAGAAAAAAAGTTCGAGGAACGATTGTTTCTCTGCGCGAGAATATGTAACATTATCGAAGGGAATCGCTATCTCTACTAATATTAAAGTACGTTGTTCGGAGTTGTTAACTTATTTCGCCGCTTATCATTTTGCGAGCTGATCGTTGCTCGTTGATAACTCTCTGTTCTATTGGGAATCGGTATCGTTTGTTGTCATTGTTAATACATATCAAGCAGTTTCGTTTGGTAACAAATGGTATCACTACGTTGCGGCGTGAAAATCGACTTTGAACGATCAACGAGACAACACGGAGAAACGCTCGGCTCTTATCTCACAACAATCGTGCAATCGCTTTAGAAAATGAATTCCCCTTTTGTTTAGATTAGACGAGCGCGCATAGGCTGCTTTTAAAGGGACAGTTTAGGAGGAATATTAAGAACTATTGACTAGAGATAGCGAGTTCTTTCAAAGAGATTATTATGTTTTGTTGTAAATTGATGAATTGTTTTTTGACGAGTACACGTGTAAATACAATTTATGTGCTGTAAGATCCACCTGTTGAATATTTCTATTCATAATTTTTCGGAAGTTTCTACGAAGTTTATTTTCGTTGAAAGGACATTGTAAGGCAGTGACTTAAACACTAAAATATACGCATAACATCTTCATCTTGATAAAAAGAACACTTTGTGATTCCTGAAATTCACCCTGGACAGCTCGCTGCAGACGCTCTCGGTTTATTCGGATAATCATCGATATACGATCAACTTCTTGCGTCGGTAGATACTGTAAAAATCAAAAGATATTTTTCAAAGATAGAAATATACGAAAGATTACTTTCAATTCGCTTTGTGTACTGTATTTTTGTTTTTTTTTTTTTGTGATTTCAATTAATCGCGCGGTTTGGACCGATATCAACAATTTCTAATAATAGACTCCGAAGCACTTCGGATAGGTGAAAATCGGCGTTTGCCAAATAGCAATGTTCTGCCTGTAAATACATTTATAAAAAAGAATGCACGTGTGAAACAGTCCGCGCAGGAGAGGTCGATAATTCCACGATGAGTTTAACGGAAATTCTAAAAACCGTGAAACGCGGCGCATGCAGACATTTGCCTTACAAAATTGTTCTTCAGAAACATGTACATAAAACAAAAAGTAAGTTCAGGTGTAACGATTACAAGACTGATTATAACATCTGCTTCTTCTACTCTATTGTTCGAACGAAGAGTGAACTCGAATCAAAGTGCATAGGTATACCCGTAGATGTTCACATCCCCATTATTCTTCATTTAAAAGACCATGATGTAATGTAAAAAAATAAAACAATACGCCTGAATCTTTGACAAAGCTGCAAATTTTTATTCATTCTATTACTCTGGTATTCTCTTACGTCTAATCTTACGTCTAATCAAATACGGTGATATAAACAAATATTCTGATTGTTATCGTTTTCAAAGTCTTTTGAAGTTCATCGATGATTTTTAAATGGCACCATATACATATTTTTAACTTTATAGTATTGTAGCTAATGTCAAGACGAGTTCAATGATGTAATACGCTAAGACCTTCAAATGACCTTGAACCAGATTTATGATAAAGCAATGATAACATCAAAATGTGCGATCATTTTATTTGAATTAAATTAAATGCTCGATATTATAACCTCGAGTAGTAACGCAAACATTTAAACGTTTTGCAAGACAATCAATTGCACTTTCAATTGTTTCTGTTGAAATTGATCTACAAGATCTAATTATTCTTTCTTGCATGTTCTCTGGTGTAGTCGGTGGATCATCGTACACGTCATCTTTGAGTGTTCCCCATTCAACATTTTTTTTGTACCACCAAATTTACCTCCTTCATCGGTACAACTTTTCTCTTAACTTTTCTTTTAACTAAAACATTGTAATTGCTTTTAGTGCTCGGTACGTTTAGTGTTAAATTGCATAAGGATCTTCCCGAAAGGGTGTGCACGTCCACTCTTTGCCCCTGACTGTATGCATACATACCGTATGTGTTCACACGTGTGCAGCGCACTCTGCCGTTGAAGTCGAAAACTACACGTCGAAAATCAGACGGTTGATAATTAAACGCATCACACACACATATCATTACTTGTTGGATTATGAAATATTATTTTCTTAGATATGCTATTAAAATCATAACGTTAATATATATATCGTTGAACATTCTTTTCTAGACAAGGTGTTATTACATTAAAAATGTGTGAAAATAATGAAAAATGTTGTTCGTCCTAGATGAAAGTAAAATTATGTGTAAGTACGGAACAAATCATATTTTACGCTACCATAATATACAACAGTTTGATACAGCATAGAAAGTGTACAACTTGATTCGATATAACCTAACGTTACCGAACAGAGCATAGAATAAACTCTTACCACCTTTATTGAAACTTCGTAAGAAATTATGAATCATGATTCCTGAAACTATTTAAAATGTACTTGTAAAAAATCATTGAATATCTATGATAAACATTTAGAAATGCTGAACCATTGAATTATAAAATCCTTCGGTTGTGCACTGAAAACAAAAAAATTAAGAGCACAAACATTTCACGAAAGGTACTACGATATCCTTGAATATTATATAAAACTACATTGTGTTATAACCCTATCGCGAGACAGTGTGTAAATGTTAGGTTAGGTTCGGCGATGATAAGAGAACGCTCATTCCTAACAAGCTATACTCCAATTCGATGTTCGATATATTGACCTCAAGTCGACTAGCTTAATGCTCGATCGTCATTGGAGCTCGTTGTCCGTCTTTGTATTACTTCCCGCAGATACCCGCCTATATAAGAGATGGGGCGTCCAAATTCAAAAGCAGATCGCAAGTGCAACAAATTCGGGACGACACGCAAAAGGTTGTTCGACGCGACCAGAGAACAATTACCCTCGGAGTGAACAGTCTTGAACGGGAGCCGGAGTCATGATTTTGCGATTGACAATCTTCGTCGCTCTAGCGATCTTGGCGATCGAGGCGCAAAAGTATCCGCAAACTTTCGAGGAGCAGGAACAATGGAAAGAGTTCGAAGAATTCCTCGAGTGGAAGAAAGCAAAGCAACTTGGCGTGATTCGATCGCACGAAAAGAAATACAAGAAACCGTACTATGAGAACCGTAAAGAGGATAGAGTTTACGAATCCAACGAGCAACTCGACTCTAATCCACCACCAGTCGACCAGGTTGCTCTAATGGCAAGATACATCGTCAATCAAGCTGGTAAGAAAAACGCAATTACGATACATATTAATTCGCGATTGTCGTATTTCCATTAATGTCATACTTCCACCTATCCGGGGCGATTAAAACGATTCGAAAGTATAACGTAGAAAATAAAAAGAGAATATTGTGACTCATTAAGTGGATATTTCTAAAATGTGAAAATCGGTGAATGTGCATGAGTTGCATGAATACCCACGTACGTGTAAATTTGAATATGCACATGTTTCTGAAATGTACAGTACACGCGCAATCTACACCTTTGATATACTTCACGGTACTCTAAAATTAATATTGGACTCGTGTGCACTACTTTGGCAACAAACCAAATTTTCGATTTCGAGCACGACGTCCATCGTTACTATTGTTTTTTTTATTATATTTTCTCATTCACCTCGATAAGTATGTGCATTTATCGATAAGATAACAGAAACTGCTCTAAAAATATACTGCAACATGTAAATAAATTGAAAATTTACCGTCAATAGCCTAATTTTAAGCGAAGCAATGATAAAGTCGAATATACTGATGTTATAATGTAATTAATAATGATATAATTACTAATTATAAATGAAGAACTCGTTGTTATGTTTTGAAACATTCCTTTTCGTGCGCACTCCTTTCGTTCGTGCCGTGACCTAAGCAAGTTTTTCGAAATAAAAAATTATTTACAATTCACACTTATAGCATAGGGTCGACAGCTATTGTGACTGTCATATTTCAAGCATCTTCTTTCGAAAAACGGATAATTAATTATTTTAATCATTATTTAATTCTAATTTCACTCTTTCTGGCAGTTAATTTAATTACGAACTTGAAGCAATTTATGCAATTCTGTTAGTAAAATTGATAAGTAAAATTTTATATAATCCTAAATATTGCCGCCTATAAAAACAAAAACAATATTTCAGGATAGCGATCAAATCGAGAGAAGTAATCGTTTTCAATGTCAGTATAAATAGACAGACACGCATTATTTAATTCGCAATTTCCTTGAGCGTTACTCACACATCAGTAAACGGTACAATAACTTTTCCTGAAATGAGCACTAAGAGAAACAATGAAAAGATAACCGTTATCTCCATCGTTTTATTATTGATATCATGAATACTGTTAATCGCCTATTATAATTTGATAATCATATTTAATAACTTTAACCATCTATGTACATACTTCATTACTCAGATTGGGTGTCCGTGGCAACCATAAGTACGCGGAAGGAAATCGAGTCGTATCCTACCGTAACCTTAGTCTCGTATAGCGACGGTGAATTAGGAAATGGTTCGGGAATTCCATATTTTTACCTCACTCCCTTGGACTTCACGGCTCAAGATCTTGCGGTAAGTAGCAATCTATCCACGCAATTCATACGTTTGCAAATCGTCAGATCGTAATTGGCGTTACCTCCCCCCGGATGAGATAACCACCATCGTTAGAAAAATCAACCAACATTATTTTAATCGATGTCTGAACGCTGTTTTCATCGCGTACAATGAGAAACCAGATATAAATTCTAATCGAACGTTCTATAGATCAGTATGTCGATCTGATAATAATTTTCTAATCGCAGAAAGACAATCGAGCATCGGTGATGATGTCATTGGCCCAGGGAAGCTATTGTAAATCGAAACAATGGGACCCGATGGATCCTCGTTGCGCCAGGATACTTATGAGCGGCAAAATTAAAACGGTCAGTAACCGCAAAATATTTATTTTATTAATATGGTCAATAAAGTTCTTCATTGTTTAATGGTTGTATTTTGTTAACAGTTGAGGAATGATACCTCAGAACTTGATCTAGCTAAACGGGTATTCTTCAATCGTCATCCAAAATTAACCAACATGCCGCCAAGTAAAAATCTATTTTATAATCAATATGATTGAATTGTTTTTCACATAAAAATTCTACTATGCGAATTATTTAACAAAAATTGTTCGTATTAAACAATTTCAGATCATCGCTTCTATTTTGCCAAACTAAAAATAACGACGATCGCAGTTTTGGATACTTTTGGCGGGCCAAAGTACATCAATGTGAGAGACTACTTGCATCCACCAGTTAATAACATTACGGAAGAATTTAACAGGATTTTCCCTTTGGGATCCGGTGAAAATGAATGGCGGAAAGAATACACGCCAGTTTCTAACTATTTAAATCCTGTAGTCCGGACTGTATAACATAAGATAGAAGTCTTAATTCACGATAGTTGTAGATATGCAAGAAACATGGACCATTCTAATGAGATTACGATTTTATACATTTTTGAATATTTTGTCATAATCTGCACAATTAGCAATTACACGAATTTATGTAATTATTGTACGAGATGAAATTTGTAATAAATTAAAAAATTAATTCTAATCAATTTCGGTGATTAAATTTAAATTTATCAATTTTAGAACTTATCCTGTCGTGGAAGCAGACAATTGCTATTGTTGTAAATTTTCTACGTCAGGAATTAATTACATCGTGACATTTTGAAATCAGGTCATATTCCTGCATTCAATGTTCACCATGACTCGAAAGAATTGAAAAATTAATCATACTTGCCTCATATTCGTTTATCACCATGCTCACTCCACGCTTAATTATGATTTCTATAGAGATCTGGTTCCCATTCCATTTTGTGTTTCCGTTCGGCTCACAATCGGTCGCCGCACGTACGAAATTATAAGAGTAGCAGTGCTGACAGTGCTAATTAGCGATCATTGCAGTAAAAATTTTCTATAAATACAGAGTATCAATAATATAAAAAAATCATACACAAAGATTTCTAGATTTAATAAAATTATTTCATGAATTAATATAATTCAAACAGAAAATTATGCCAGGTGTTATATTACATCACAAATTACAAAAATAGCATGCAATAATGAATTTACTGTTGAAACCAGGAAAGACTTTGTCGTGAAAACTTGTCGAAAACTAAACTGTTATATGTAATTTTATGTAATAGCGATATGGCTTTTGAAACATATTTTCCGGAAAAACGATAGCAATGCTATCCTATCATAGTATATCTTCATTTACAAAGTTAATTTAAGAAAGTAAATACTAATTTCAGAATAGTACAAATTTTATTGTATGTAAGGTAATTTAATATCATTAGTTATATTACACCTTTATAACATAGAAATTACATGTTTGTAAAGTACAAAGAAATAAAACATTGCATAGTTTTTTTTTTAAAATACAAAACAGCATAAATTACAGTGGTCTATCAAATTGTGACATCCAAACTATGATATACGAAATTACATTTTTTTATGTACATTCTATGTAATTTATATTTTCATTATATATTAACATATAATTATATATTAACACTTGAACTATTATTACGAAAAGTTTGATCATTCATATCGACTACGTTTTCTTTACATTTGGTGTGCCTTTACCATGAGTAAGACTCGATGAGCTCAATATAACAGAAATTTGTTCTGGTAGTGGACAAGCGATTAAAAGAAGCTCCTCTGCATTATAATATTTACTCAGTATCTGGTATAATTGTGTAAATGCGGCGCATACGTTATTTTTTATTGGTCTAAACAGAATGAACTCTGTTTCCTTATTGGACAGATATAATTGCATTGATTGTTGAATTTCAGGACATTTAGATTTAATTACTCTTAACACCGAACTGATTATTGCAGCGAGCTCTTGTGGACTTCCAAAAATATGTTCTTGAGGTTTATCTGAATTCTTAGTATTAACTAATAACTTTTCTTTATCTAATAATTTTAAAATTACATCTATCAACAGAAATGTTGCATGCTGTATAAGGTGTTGACAAGTACATTTCAATTTACTATCTACATGTTTCCTGGAGTCTATTAGCTGTTCCTTCATTTGTGGTGCTCCTTCTAATAAAAACTCTAATAACGCATTATTTGACAGCGTAAACAGCCTGGAACTTTTTTCCAGTAAACCAAATGCTGCTGTCTTAACTTTAGAGAAGTCTAGACTGTACTCCTTTATAGTAAAGTCCACTTGAAACGGTGCAATTTGTTCGCGTAATATTAACAAGTGTTTTATTTGGAAAAGTTCTGCGTCTAAAGTTGATGCTCGTTTTACAATTTCATGCCTTGCATTCTCTATACTTTGAACACAAAGGGATATTGCTTCTTGACTCAGAGACTGAAAAACAGATCTGTCTACGCATCTGTATAGTCTGGATAAGCAAACCAACGTTCTGCGGACCGTAGGATACCACATCCCATGCAGATCTGCTGGTGAATTTCCCATATGTGTTTTTTGATAAATAGAATCCATTATAATATGATTTCTAGAAACAGGTTCGATGAAATTGTCATCATTGGATGACACCGATATCCTTTTCATTTTCGTTTGCCGTGTTTCTTCTCGTATCGATTCTGCTATATCCTCCATCATTTTTAATTTTTCTGGATATGCTAAATCACCCGGTGATGGATTGTAGTTCAAAACATCGGATTGTAAGTAAAGGTGTGCACGAAAAACAAGTCTTTCCTGTACGTCGTGCAACAATTGTAAACAAATATTTCCAAATCCATCCAAAGGTTCAAAATTATTTTGTACATGCTCATCCAACATTTCAATTCTCAGAATACAACAAATCTCAGCCAACGTTTCTAAATGATTAATATGAATAATAAATGGTCTTAGCGTGTCGTACAAAGATGTACATAAGCTTTCTAAGTATGTTGTTAGTCCACTGGATGGCTTAGAGAAGAATTCATAAAATAATTTGTATTCGTCCATTGATGCATGTAATAATAGCGCACACGAATTTCGTACTAGGCTACAATGGTCGCCATTATATTTTTCTTTTACAGACATCAGGGACTTCTGTACACTAGAGCCTAATACTAGTCCTCTTTGGCTCCAATAATACTGATGACACTCTGTTAATAAACTGTCATATTCTTGTCGTTTGTACGACTTTACTTCTATTTGTTCTATAACAGGTCTAACTTTTGATAAAATCGTTTGAAATCTTCCATAGAAAAGTGCTAACGCCGCATCACCACTATCGTGAGAGTCATTGCTATCCCTCAAATTTAATATGCTCTCTGTAGTTTTACTAAACAGATGAAATATATAATTTTGTATCATAGATATTGCCTTGGACTGACAATGTTTATACTTAATTAAGTATGTATTACTCTCCTTAAACGATGGATTGCTTTGCACAAAATCAATATTTATATCTATTTTATCCAATATATTAAAGAACATCTCACTGTTCACCGATAACGTTGGCGCCTCTAATTTTTCCATCATCATATCAATATCTTTGAAGTATTTCACATACTCGGCAATGTTTTCTATAGTAGAATTTAATTTCCTCTGATCAGAATCGAGTTGTTCACTGGCATTGTAAAGGGAAGTTGTTTTATCGGAAACCTCTGAATATTGTTTATATAAAGTTGTGAAGTCTTCCATTGCTTCTTCGATCTGGAGGCAAAGTTCATGGCACTCGTGTCGTCGGTTTTCAAGTTCATTAAGATACAATATGTACTTTATATCTTTTTTATCCATGCATTCTTTTTCTAATGAACTATAATGTTCTAAAAGGTCCTGATACCGTTCTATTTCTGCCGACTTCTTATCCTTTTCACTTCTGTTTAGAGTGTCATTTATTTCATCGCTCTGCAGTGTACTCGCGGAAGAGAATTCTTCTTCTAAACTTAATAAACAATCCTTCTGATGTTCGGTCAACGGTGCCAGCGGATCCTCTGACAGATCCCATTTGGTTAAGTTATTTGAAATGTTTTTCATATTAGACATGATTTTTTGTCAGCAGGAATAACCGTTATAAAACGGACACTTTTGAGAAAAGTGATAGAACAGTGTATACTATAAACATGCCGCTTTGCAATATAAGTTAAAAAATTCACTTCAAAAAACTGACACCGCAGCAATTATGAACCATAACCATGAAGTTAGGAGATTTGAATATCATAATGCAATCTGACCACCGATAAGTAAGAAATATGAAAGTTTAGTTTATTGACGGTAACAAATTCTACGAACAAAATATATTGCAGTCATACTAAATTTCTTAAGTTTAATAATATTTCAATTATAATTGCATAATTCTATTTTATCTCATTACTAATATCTTTTACAACAAATGTATGGTTTATAAATCGAATTGTAGCTAGGAAATTTTTCTTTATCACTGAAGTCCGTTTCTTTCCTTGATCTATACAGGGTGTCCCAAAAATGTTATAAGTACTTCCTTTGAAAGGGGTGATTCTCGAGATCATTTTCAGTAATTTGTTTTTTTTTTTGCGAAAACGTTCTATGCACGAAAAAATACGGACCAATCAAAGCACGGCTACAGAGCACAGATACCTGCTCGGTCAATGCCAACGCCTCGCTCAGCGCGAGCCGCAGTGGTCGTGTTCTGATTGGTCTACGTTTTTTGTCAACATCTCCGTAACAAAGTCTTTGAGAACATTTTCGCAAACGGAAAAATTACTTCAAATGGCCTCAGGAATCGCTTCTTTCAAGGAAGTACAACATTTTTGGGACACCCTGTATAGATCAGTGGCTCTTTTTCTTATTGGTGACATTACACAATATGTGTACTCATTCTAACTCTAAACGTTTCTTTGGCCAATGGTGATTCCATACCATCACACGCATTGTCGCATACTTTGTAAATCAGACACGTTGATTTGTGGCGCACGCGCATGAAGTGTAAGCGACAGATTCCTATTGAAAACAAGATTGTATTTCCTTCTGTGCGTGTATTCGAGCCGTGAAGGTTTGTGTCAAATTGTATCGATAAATATTCTTGTGATCTTTACGAAATAATAAAATCTTCATAGTGAGACGTAGTCCTACGTGCCATTGCTATATTCAATACATAATATTGTCATCCAATATGAAGTTTTTATCATTCAGTGCAGTTTTGTGTTCTAACCTCTAAACCTCGCAATGTTATTTTTCCAGGATGGCACCAAGGTACGAATTAGCTGTTGGTCTCAACAAAGGCCACAAGACCACAAAAATTCGTGTGGCAAAAAAATGCTAATGAAAAGAAAAAGACGGTGTGTGTCTTGCCAGCCAGATTTAAGGGGGTTAGTATTTCACAAATAATTTAAGTATTGATTAGATTTAATGATTAGTTATTTGTATCTACTCGGTTTGTAAGAATATTAAAAATTTATAACAGTTAAATGTAATTCAAACAATTCAAACAAATGTGAATTACATTTTTCATTTTCCTTTTTGTTTATTTGTATTTCTGTTTTTCGAATTCCAATATCATTCTGAAAAATAATGTAGTAATAGTGATTAATAAGTATCTGCAATTTGCATCATTTTAGAGACAAACCAAACACAGTAAGTTTGTCAGAGATTTAATTCGTGAAGTAACCGGTCATGCTCCGTATGAGAAACGTGCTATGGAATTGTTGAAAGTTTCTAAGGACAAGCGTGCATTGAAATTCCTGAAGAGGAGGGTAAGTTTATAAACAAATTTCAAAACTGAAGTTTAATGTAAACAAACAAAATGTTTAATACTTTCATACATTTGATTTCATAGCTGGGTACACATATTAGAGCTAAGAGGAAACGCGAAGAACTTGGAAACATCCTTGTCCAGATGAGGAAAGCAGCTGCTCATCATTAAGTAATACATAATTAAATTTTTCTAATATTACATATTAATAAAAATATATGTAAAACATGTACTGTCTTTTATTTTAATGAAAAATTACCTATCTCGTATACTTTGTATTGAATTGAGTATAGAAATTTTATTTTAACCCTTAACGCACGAGTTGGTGGTTATTTTGCTGAGAGATCTCAGACTTCGACCAGAAAGGGTTAAGCTGCATTTTAATATTGTTTATTATAGATAATTAGTATTGTTAAATAATATGTACTTGCATAGGTAATAAAAATTATATTTTATGGTCAACTTAAAATAAAAATTTTAGAAAAATCAAGAATTTATAGAACAAGAATGTTGATTTGCTTAGAGAGACCAGGCACATCGTCAGACTTCTACTGCAATACAGGCGAGGTACAGACAATTACATCGGATGATCTGTCCAAGACGAAATACGGCTTATTTTGTAGTTGGAGATATTTTCTAACGCGCACAACTCACGATAGCATACAGAATACTCATCCAATGGCATAAAAATGACTTCGAATCCATGGCTGTACATCATCAATTTAGGCCTACGTCTAACACTTATATTTCAAAATATAAGCATAATTTCATATAACACAGGGGATGCGCGCTCCGCATTGAACCTTCCTTTTTCGAATGAGCCCGTGTCTAGTAAAAAATATGCTCGTATAAGGACGAAATTTTACCGCCCTCAAAACTATAATTTCGTCGGTAACTTTGTCACTCTACTTTATCGCAGTAGACGCGAAGCACAGACGAGGTATAAGAGTAGATCAATCATCATATGGGGTTTCGTGTCTCGCACAATAACAACTGATTTTCTTACGCCTCTAACGTCTGTTCATCGCACAGATAAACCTACCATTGCCGGTAAAATGAGCGATTTTATATTTTTCATTTTGTAATTATTGAAACGATGAAGTTGCTTACATGGAAATTGATTCGACGAATTTTTTTATCCAAGCACATATCGAAATAAAAATTGAACTAAATAAATAGAACACATTGTCATTTTATAAGGTTATGAATGGTGTTACCTACAGATAATAAGCGTAGTAAGTGACTTCACGACTATATTCATAGACGGCGCTGTGAAGAAATATTATTAGAGATTATTCTATGAAGATCATTTTCCGAGAATTTCCCGGGAGACTTGTTTGGACACCCTTGTCCGTGCATCCCCACCCTGTCCTTTCTTCCGAATTCGACGCGAGAGGTATCTAGAATTCACCCCACATAAAGGGCAGCTTTGAGGAACGAAGCTCTCTCTACGTTACAGGATGGGGAATACCACAATGCCGTCCAGGCCTAGCTGCGCCATTTTGTAAATCGAAGCTCCAAAAAGACGCGATGAAAATTCTCGACTTCTCGCGGTAGGTCTGGCTGCTGCTACCCAAAACATATTGCACCACATATAATCATTTAAATCGAACGAACGTTTCTATTAAATATATTTTTGCAATAGTTAAAACTACTTAAAACAACGTATCGATACATTTCCTTAATACTTCTTCAGAGAGACCGGGAAAGTTATGAAATTTTTTAATCGTTTCTGGAATATCGACTTTTTTTTTATTTAGAACGTACAATTTTTCTAAAAAGCCTCTTCACATTATATCAAAAACACGTAAGAAAAGGTACTGAAAGTAAACAGTTTAGTTTGAATAGAATTTCTAAAATATATAGCAATTTTTCTGTAATATTTGTTTATAATATTTCCATAGATTTTATACTGATTTTATTATATGTATGTATGCTTGACACTGTTAAAAAATTTCTTAGAATTTTTTAGTCTTCGAATGGCAACAGGAGCTATCTCAAATATTAATTGAATATTATTAAAATACAGAAGAACTTAATATAATTAAGTACTGAATATTTTCTTATACGCATAAACGAAAACAAAAATATAACACACTCAACACGAACTATGAAATAATACTACTCTTCTTAAAAATGAACTATAAAAAATAATTAATTTAATCGTATTTTTATCGACACAATGACTATTTTTTCTGAAAATGGCTTATATAATCGTTGTTCCGATATACTATTATTGTCGACGTTTATAGTGTTTCGTTATCGTCAACATTGTTATCTTGCTTTATCTAAAATTACATTATATCTATACCAATTGAACAGATTTTCCTAATTCTTTTTGGTTGATCTAAAGCTATTACATAATACATAATCTGAGAATATAAAATATGTAATTCGCGCTGACGGTAAATGAATTAACGAGAAAATGCACGCTGGCTATTTACGAATTGTGTAAACCTAGAAAAAAATGAACATAATTTGCGATAATGCCACTTACTATTTCAAAGAACTTTCATTTAATATAAACCAATGGAAAATAATTACATTTTAATTATCAATTAATAGAAAATAACTAAATTGCAATAACTAAATCTGCACATTTCGTTGTCCCACCTAGTGGCGCCGTCTACAGTACGCAACTTTGCAAATACGACTTCGATACGTCCATTTTATTTCGCAACGCGAAAAATTTTCTTCTCATACTGTCGCAACGAAACTAAATATAACCGCTTGCAATTTTTATTCCATTACTGCATGTATTTGCAATAAAAACTAAAATCATCTGCATGGTTCTTTTGTGTTTACTGTAATATTTATTATAATAAATCTTACTACCTCTTACTATCTTGAACTGGATAGTAATTACGATAGTGTGGATATTATTCCTAAGGTATTCCTAGGTATTTTATAAATAACAATAACAAAAATCGTTCGGGTGTAGATGGTTCTGTACTTGCTTACGCGTTGTACTAATCTAAACCTTTTTCTCTAATACTTAAACACATAAAAGAACCTTTCCATGTACACACAACAAGTAAAATTTATTAGAAATACTGTACACAGAATTTCAATCATCGATTCGAAGAAATAATAGAGTTTCACCGACAATGAAGGTTAACTAAGGGTTCGTAACCTTCAATTATTAAGCTGTCTTAAGTAACATGCCATAATTCCTCTACCAAAACTTCTGGTTTCTTCTGGACCTAAATAGAGCATTATACTTAAAACTCAATTCATTATTATTGTAGACATCCAAGTTTCGGAAAGTTTAAAGTGGTAGAGTATACATAAATTTTTGTATACACACCAGACGACTGATAACAATTAGTTTTTGAAACTATATTACACGGATCGTAGTCTTTAGTCTGTCTTTATTGTGTCATTTTCGGATCGCATCAAATTCACAAATCTAAGTATTGTAGCCAATGACGATGTTACGGTTGGCGTGACCTGGTCACGTGATGATTTTTCCCTCGATTCGAGTCAATTCCCCTGATCTGGCGACTCTGGTAGAACAATGTCAGTTTAGAGCAGAGTTAAGCAAAACGTAATCCGATTAATGATTGAAAATTACGCTTAATATAAAATCCAATTATTCGTTAATTAACGAATAAGAAAGTAATCGAAAGTTGTTGTAATCAATGTTGGTGATTGCTTTATCGATTATTGATCATGAAATGATTACACTTTTCATTATGATTTAATCTGTACTTTTGAAAATCTTTAGAACAAGGTATTTATCAACTTTCAACGTACAGATATACATTAGAAATGAATGATTTAAAAATGACTGATTAATGATTACAAATTACAGAAGGTAATCATGATTACTAATTTATTTCAATGGTGATTGACTGATGATCACATTAAATAATCGATTACAAAAGAATTAATTACTGCTCAACCCTGCATTAGAGTTGATGGATGCCTCCATAATATCATTTCATAGAGCCTACCCAAATTTACTACTGAAAATATTTTTCTCAAAGATGAACGATGGTTATTTCGATGGAAATTTCATAATTTATTTATTATTGCGAGAATACCGTATTTTTTAGTTACGTCGCTGTTCTTGTCGAGCTACGAAATTATTGGGAAGTTCTATTTCTAGTGAAATGTTTTAGAGCTGAATGGGAATAAAGACAATTTTCGTCTTATAGAGGTTTACGAGTTACCGAGGTTCTCCTGTGCTTTAGAAAATCCTCGCCTGTAAAGGATTACCTAACACTTTGAAGAAAGTAAGGGCAAGCTTCCGGCATAGATTGAAATCTTTACCACTTCCAACGAATAAAATTGTAGAAGACCTTGTTGATCCTCTTTCGTGGAAATATTGGCCGGAATTTTTGCTGGTCCCCCGAACTATTCGTCCGGCTTATTAGGTGAAATCGTGGTATTGAAACGGTCGCCGAACCTTCTTCAAAAAAAGAAAGAACACATCGATATAACCACTCCGCCGCCCAAGTGCCGGTCATAAATCGTCCATGCTTTTCAACTAGAACCACCGACACAAGCGTTGTGGAAAGTTATCGGTTCCTTTATTGCCCAGGCCTGGATTTTCGAAATCCACGGCTACGAGGATTCGAGAGATCCCTTTGGTCGTCCTAATGGAGTGAACTTGTTGATCTATCGTTGGATCGCTAGGTAGAATATTAATAAAATGTTTTGTGTGTGACTATTAGATACAGTTTTTGGAGACTAATCTATGAAAATATTAGACGATTGCAGAAGTTCCGATTTCATTTTATCAATAAATTTTACATATTTCACAAGATGCCGGACGTCACGGCTTAAAGTCTCTGGATACGAACTTTTGTAATCATTCGATAGAAATTAGCGCGAAGGATTGATTGGTCTATATAAATTTTTTCAAGAACACAGTTGTCAAAATATACAAACACAAGTTTAGTTTCTGTGTAGCTGTAAACACATTAATTCTTCGTTACTCTTGGTGAGAAAGGTGTACTCACAAGGACTGGGTGAAATCATCAAATGGAAGTTAATGTTTTTAATCAATAGAATAGAAATATTACAGAGAATGATATTTAAACTGTTCGTAATGCAAGATCTACATTAATGCATACATAGTTCCTTGCAGGTTGCAGTATGTATAGCGAGGTTTACCACATACCACCATACTACATATTAATACTGCTATTTCTTTTATTAATACACATACTGTATCGTGGAAACTGTATTACTATATTATTATTCTTAGAATTATCATTATTATTTTTACATGGTAACAGAACCCAATTGCTTTTATAGTTCTCGGTTGCTTCAATGTTAAACAGACTCGTAGAATTCCTTATTAACTGACCACGTAAATAATTAAAACTAATTTTACTTGGAATAGATCCCCGAATTGAGTGATTATCGTAGATGATGCACAACAGATAAAAACAATCTACAATAGATAAAAATATGAAGAAGAGTGATCGTTTTAGCAGAGTTAGTTATTGAAATCATTTGAAAGAGCATCCCGTGTTTGCCTAGTGAGGGGTTGTCGGATTTAGAGAGGATAATTTATTAATTTATTACGGAATTGCCCCTTGTTCGTAATCAGAGTACGTATTGTATCGAATTAAAATAAAAATGCAAGAAATGCGAAATGAATTGGCGATGTGTATACGTAAGGAAGCTAGCTGCAAAACGAGATAAAGAAGGTCACAAACTGCAATGGAAATAAAATCTATTGTTGGAGGCCGCTTTTGAGAGACATGAGCCACGATTTCCGGGAGCGAAAAGGAGGGGGGCCAACGACCCTTCGCATTGGGTCGAGAAAATATAAGCGAGGTCGATATTGAGAACACGAGGAACGAGAAAAGGGGAGAACGACCCCCGAAAAGCCCTAATGCGCTCCATGAGTTTTCCAGGAGGCACGACGCCGCCATGGAAATCGAGAACGTCGATACGTTAGGACCTTAGGAAATTAAAATTGTATAAGCCCTACCGCGAATTATCAGCATCGTATTTCATACACAATTTTCTCTGAAAATATAATATCATTAGCTTGTGCCCAAAATTCATTTCGTTTTTGATCGATACTCAA
Organism: Lasioglossum leucozonium; assembly: GCA_028454225.1. Taxonomy (NCBI): domain Eukaryota; kingdom Metazoa; phylum Arthropoda; class Insecta; order Hymenoptera; family Halictidae; genus Lasioglossum; species Lasioglossum leucozonium. The sequence goes on along the minus strand of CM052206.1, from coordinate 463,629 downwards.
AGCGTTAATTTTAAATAGTTTCGTAATAAAGCAAATCACGTGGTTAACACTGGACTTACGGATCTATAAATTTTACATTACTTTATAAAAATAACGAATAATTTTCTATCAAAATTTTTAGCCATTTTTATGACGTATATCTATAGAAATAAATTTATCGAATAATTTCTCATGAATGCATCTTTACAAGATCAATAATCGAGATAACAAATTTTATTTAAAACGTTCAGTAACCATTTAAAAATCGTGATCTTCATTTCTTCCTCCGAAATTGCGACCAATAATAATTTTTAATATTATTTAATGTTATACTTGTTTTGTAATATTAAGCACAATTTATTTACTTGTACCCATACTATTAAGAAAAATATGAAGCAATTGTAAGCATTTGTTTCTATTATTTTTTTATGCGTATCTACATCAGAAAGATGGAATCGTATTAAGAATAATTAGGAGTGACCATAAATCACAATGAAATTGTTGTTGATTTATGGTCTTCTTTCTCGCATTCACGATTTAATAAAAGAAACCCTCTCCATTTTGTTTTATAACGTACGCCATAGATGATATTTTGTTGAATATTTACGTAAGTAGAAAGCCTATTAATCATAATCCAAAGTGACAAAATTCCTAATACATCTCATATTAATAATATTAATCTTTTATTAAAAACTCTGCAAAAATATGCTTGAAGCGTAGAATTGCATCGATTACGCATTGTACAGCGCACGATTAACAGCGGTAGCCATGTTGGATGTTTTGCGATGAAACGATACGTCAGGAGACAATGAGAGTACTTTTACTTGAAAGACATTAAAACTGTTTCGAATTTATGGTCCGTCAAATAGAATTTCATTCTAGAATAATACCGAACACGGTGGTCAGACATATTTCTATGCAACAGGCTGCGCGAGGGAAACTGGAAAATTCCGTAACTTCGTTTTCATAAGATGCTCGCGAGGCTCGTAAATAATTCATGATCCTCTCGGATGTTCTCACGACGGAAATATGGGTTGACAATCGCCGGCTTTCGATATCCTTTCTCACGAGATGCGTGTCCCGAGAAATTTCGTCGAAAGCCGAAACAAGCTCCTATGGGCGCGGCCAAATGAATTTTCTCATCGATGCCGAATCAAAGCTCCCTTCGAGCGATGACCCAAATCCGAAAGGGGGTAACGACCCCGAACAGGGAATCGCCCCCTAGTCGAATCCGTTTGTTCGTCATTCCCCGCTCTCTCTCTCTCTCTCTCTCTCTCTCTCTCTCTCTTTTTTGTTTTCGATTGCAAATGGCGGGCCGCTCTTTGAATTTCAGCTCTCTATGCGTGTCTCCATGCGGCCAATGGCGAACAGGCCGTTGTCCTTGCGAACCCGTGTACACATACACCAACCTCTCTCTCGATGAACGGAGCCACATGCAACCTTCTCTATTCCATCTTCCGACGTGCTTTTTACCTACGATATGTGTCCCAAGAAGTATACCCAGGGCCGTAAGCTAATTAAACGCAGTTCATCTCCATTCTTTTTTATTAAACTTTATCCATTGGAAAATACATCGAGTTCTCACTGGAAATAAGGAAAGCGTATTAACGCTTCGACTGCCATTGCAGCAGCCTCAGCAACTCTGTAAAATTATATTTATTATATTTATTTAATTGATATAACTGTCGCTACTGTATTGTACGATAATTCAGAATATTTTGATTGTTTAGTCTTTATACTAAACCTACCGCGAGTACTAAAAGCGATTCAAATGTTTTAACTTATACAAAGAACAATGCTCTATTTATTTAAATGTTGAGAATCAATTCCACTCCACGCGAGCAACTCCATAATATTCGATAATTGTAAAATGAAAAATATAAAACCGGTCATTTTACCGGCAGTGGTAGGTTTATGTATTACGAGAAATCGTATCATAGATAGACATCGCATAAAATATAGATTGAATATCGAACACAAAGACAAAGCTTTTAATTCCTCCAATAACGATTTCCATTAATCGTCTATTACGAAACAAGATATTTTTAGGGGATTCGACTGGGGACCGTTTAAAAATAAAAGTGAAAGGAAAATGGCGTTTCTCCGATCGAGATTCAAGTGAAATTTCACGAAAAAGTTTCCGGACCAACTATCATTACGGCCCTGAAAGGTTCAAAAAGATGCATGCATTAGAGCGTTTCTATCGTATGAATGGTGGCATACACGTGCAAGTACCTAATACCTATGAAACGAGAGAAGATCTCGTTAGCCATTCAGCTGTGCCTCGCACGTACGTTCAACCCTCTTACCAATACCACAGGAAAGAAATTCTTCGTCGACTATAAAGACTACTTCCGGGTGGAAACCAACTTGTCGAACCATTTCGGCCGATGAATAACTCTTTAACACTTTCTATGCGTGCGTGGTTCAACCTCGGTTATAAATATTCGTTCGATGTGTTATCGAGCTTTACGAAAATACTCGTTATTACATTGCGGATGTTAAGCATTTATGGCAGAAATGAGCAATAGATATACAAAATTGTAAAGAGATTCAACAAATAATATTGTTACATTATTTCCGATTGTTTAAAATTATCAGAAGCAGAGATACATTCTCGTTTCACTTCGAAAATTAGCTGAGAATGTTTCTATTTTGAATAAGATTCGCATTAATTATTTCATCCTTCCACCCATATGTAATTAAATAACGACGTTTATTTGAAATGCATGTAAAAAATAACAAATACTTTTATGACGATAGTGCTTTGAATCACCATTACACACAGTTATACATACGGTCTCCATTGAGAAGTGTTATATTAAATGATTAAAAACCGCGGTTTTTTTTTTTAAATTAACAATTATTTACAATTTGACTAACAACTCTAATCTTAAAAACTAAAAAATAGCGTGAAAATGACACCTCTTAATGCAAGACCTTTTAGTTGGCGACATGTTTAGTAAGTTTAATTCAACGACGAATTGCTTATTCTCGTAAGGAATTAATAATATATGAGGTACTAAAGAGAGTGGAAAAATAAACTTGATCGAATGAGGACGTGCATTGAAAGATGTTAGAATCCTTATATTCATTGCAGTTAGAGGCTGAAAATCGCGAAAACCTGCAATTTTTACCATCTTTAAACGTTTGTAGTTGATTGCAAATACCGATTTTGTTGTTTAATTGATACAGATCTACGAAACGTGTTTTTTCAATATTAGCCCACATAAAAAAGTTGCAAAATGCAACTGTCAGTATTTTCTCTGCGATTCCGACCAATAGGAATTTTTTTCAAAAATTCTTTTCACGTTACGTAACAAACCAATTGTTCTAACGTTCTAAAAACATCAAAGTGGTACGATCCAATATTAAAAAAATGAGTTAGTGGGAGTCAGTGTACTTGTACAATTGACCGCGGCTAAAAACAATTGTTTTCGAACCGATCTTCAGTGGTAAAGACAAAGCATCCCGGCGCGATTTACGAGAAAAAGAACCTTTCAAGCGTAAAACTGCACCGGTGAGCACTTTCCCGGTGGGAGTAGCAGCTGCAAGTAGAAGAATTCCAGGCCGAAGTGTTTCCTGCTGCAAAGTAAAGTTCAGCCGGAAAATTCTTCGACAGGCAGCCGAAGGTTTAAAAATTCTGTACCAGGCCAACGTATATCTACAACACCACCCTAGAGTGCTGTTAGGTCGGATACGCGTACAAACGCAGGCAGCGTCTATACACGCCCAGCGAGCCCTGAGCATGCCGGCTTCTGGGAACCCATAGGCGTAGGATTAGCTCGCCTAGCCGAGCTCTGGTCTATGACGAACTTGCACCAACTAGAAACGGCTCAACGAAATTTATTGCATTTTCAACGCTGCTGATTGTCCAAGTATTTTGCAACCAACTATAGCTAAGGTTAATCTCATTAAATAACTTGTTTTATATTCTGTCCAATGAAATTGTATCACATTCAACTATCTAACGGTATTTTAGAGACACTATTTGATCGAAGGAATCGTTTGCACGCTGTTAATTTCGAAAATATTTTCCAGCCAACTGCAGTCAATGTTAATGCAATTGAATACGTTGTTTTTTGTGCACTGAAGTTCTTTGGTGTTTTAAACAAATTCATTTCAGAGTTATATATGGTTGGAAAATTCTGGTTGGAAAAGTTGAAAATGGAACATCTTTCTTTTCTAAAACTTCGTCGTATCGTGTATTTGCACAATTAAACAATCTTACAACATTTTGTAGGGAACAAGATTTCATAGAAATTTTTGAAAGGTGAACCAAGGTAAATGTATTGTATATTACGAAAATTATACTAATAAGAAGCGGTAATTGTTTGTATCTATAATTTTCGAATTTGTTTTAATATGTTTGATAAATATGTATAATGAAAGAAAAACTTAGTAATGTTATTTCAGAAATACAAATGTTTATGCAAACTGACACTTCTTAAGGTAATCATAGAAGTAAAATATACATGCAAAATTAAGTTATTTATTAGATAAACGCAGCTATTTTACGCTACATTATAAAAAGAACGTGTTCGTTCAGATGTTTAGCAATTTTTATCATAAAATACGTGCTAAGAAATAAATTTATTGAATTTTCCTGTGAAAGAATTTTTACATTCTGAGTAATTGTAAATTAAATAAATAGTAAATGCAATAGTATTAGTGTTAAGCATATCAATAATTCTATTTTTAACTATCTGTCATAAACTAACATATATGTAATAGCAATCTAACCATTTTAGAGTGATTTTAAGGCAATACAAAATTATTTAATGAATGAAAAAGACATTAATGAAAATAATTTCCCTTTAATAACAATGTTCTAACAATCTATCCTCGGGAAGGGTAGAAGCACTTGAATCATTAATTTAATTGATCCACCGAGAAACAATGTTCTACTGATTTACTGGATTTGTTATATGATAATACTAAAAAAAACATTCAGTTTTTTGCGGTCAAAAAAAATGTTGTCAAGGTGTAATGTCACTAAACGCAAATTTCAATTGGTTTCAAAGATCATGCGATCTAACACCGTAAGATTTGTGTTATGGGGTTGTTTTGAAAAGTTGAGTCTATGCTAACAAACCACAAACGATGAATGACCTAGAGAACAACATTCGAGTGGAAATTCGTAATGTAATTCCAACAACGCGTTGAAAAATCATTGAAAATGGCACATTTGAACGATGGTCTTGGTGTTTATAATTGTAATGGATTATCAAAAAAAATAGTTCAGGATTCATTAAAAAGAAACGTGAACGTGATCCGTTTCTTGGATGAGCCGTGATAATTCCACGATCGGTCGAAGGCTTGGAAAATTCTATTTACCGCTGGCGATAACTGTGCAATGCGCATCTTCGGTGGTTGGTAAAATTCGCGGGGTCGCCGATGAGGGACACGCGCTACCGGAATCGGGATCATCGTTTTCCGCTTCGGATTTTCGGTGACGCAAAAAGAAAGGGAGAAATTGTAAGGGTGCATTGGGAACGGTCGCGGTGGGGAAATTTTTTTTCGCAGCGTCGAAATGGGGAGAAGGGAAAAGAAGATATAAATAAAAGCTTCTCCCCCCGGCGGAACCCTTGTGACAGGGTGGCCAGAAGGGTCACGTTTGCCGCGCTTTTTCGATACGGGCGAAATCGCGAGATCTAATTGGTCAATCGGGAAACAGCCATCTTTTAAATGGGCGTAGCCGCTCGTTAATACAGGGTGAGTCACCCCTGCCAACCGGAAAGCCTATGCCTCCCGTCCGCTAACCCTCTCCCTTAACTTCCCCTTCCTGCCCCCGCCGTGTTTATCCTTCTCTTTCCCCCCGTACGAAAATGCTTTCTCTTGCCGGCCTTCTCGCGTATACGGTTTTTCTTTCTCTTCTTCCCCTTTCTCCTCTGTCACGTACTTTCTCTATATCTTTCAGCCCCGGCGCGTCCCGCCGCTCCTCTTCCAGCTCGTCAATTTCCCTGTCTACCTCCCCCCCTTTCTTTCCCTTTCCCGGCCTCTCTTCGGGTTTCTCTTCCTCTCCCTCTCCTTCTCCCGCCCGTTCGAACCGAGGTTTTCCCACTCTTTCCCTCGTCCCCGTGTATACGCACGTCGCTTTCTATATTTACGCCCGATATCTCTCCCCTTCGACGCTTTCCTGACTCACCCTCTTCAAACTTTACGGTGCTGCCATCCTTCCCCCCGCCGATCGGTCGCAAGGTCCTCGAAGGCAGATGATACCCGGAACAACTTTCCTTTTCCAGGTTTACGGCGCGGCGTACACGGGGACAAAAGTTTAGGCGAAATACCGAGCCGATAATCCCCGACCAGGCAACCAAAGAATGAAAGAGACAGAGAGAGAGGGAGAGAGAGACGATGCGATGCGCCGTTCAACGGACAACGCGACCTCGAAGAGAGGACGAGTTTTACTTTCACCGTTTTCCTTACCTCTGTTCCTCAAATTGCAGCCAGCCATTCTCCTCGGGCTACTCTTGAAAGAATCGAACGACCCACCTATCCGTCGACAAACACCGTAAATATCGAACAGGTATACAGTCTCGTATATTTAACACGTTGGTGACTGCCACGCCATCCATATTTGGCTGACCGAATTGTTTCTCGAAACTTGAAAATTCATTTCTACGCCGATGGACAGGGTGCGCTAGATTTGTTTACGGCCTGTGAAATGTGTAGAGATTGACAACAATAATTCACAACATTTTCAGTTTTTATTTTATTAACTAATTATCGACCGCTTTGATTTCATTTAATCTTTTGCCAGCGCTTCGACTGCATGTCAGTCATACATGGATGACCCGAATCATCCATCAATCAGGAAAATTAATTTTTAACACTAAACCTATCGCCACTGGTCAAATGACCGGTTCCGGAATATTTTATTTCGCAATTATTGGAATTATAAAGATGCTTTTGTGGTAAACGATTAAATAAATATATTAGTAAAGCAGACATTTGTCACGTCCGGTGGTCCACCCAATAGTAATAATTAACGATTTCAATGTATGATTCTTATAAGTATTATCAAACCGCTAATTGTCAAATCCTCGAACGATGTATTGGGTTGCGAGCGATAGAATAAGGAGAAAGATGAGATACATTTCGCAGCTAACTTATACGGTTACCAACTCATGTTATTTTTATTTTGTTTCAAACAAAACTCCGCTGTAGGTTCGGAGAAGCTTTATCTATCAAGTCGAGGGGCTGCGAAATCTATTTTGTTTTTTATTAGAATTAATACTGATTAATTTTCATATAAATTATAAAACCTAAGATTATTATTGTATGAATCGTTTGTAAGATGAATTCTTCGGTGGAAAGTGTGAGGAATGGCTCCAAAAGATCAATAACCAAATAAACTGCGATGGATCGGATCGTCGCAGTAGAAGCATTAACATAGACACAATAAATAAATACATAGAGGATGAAGAAGGGATCAATGAGTAATGTTATTGTTGATAAGAGGATTGGCGAACGAAAGATGATCCAGCCAGGGAGTTGGGTTGAAATCGTAAAACGCACATCCTGTATAATTGCTGATGGAGAATTAATAGGAAAAGCGATTAGAACGAACTGAAGACGACAATGGAACAAAGGATCGAACAATCTATAAAAGAAGGCAGCCCTTCATCAATAGTAGTCATCATCGGTTCTCAATTCAGATCAGTACTTAGTAGCCATCATCGTCACCTCTAGTAAATCATCAGTATTCAGTCTTCAGTCAGTTCGATCAGTCGTCAGTCATCAGTCATCAGTCATCAGTTAATTGCTGTCAAGTGTGTGTGTGTGTGTGTGAAGAACTTCCGAAGTTCAAATTTGGATTACGGTGAACGCTGCACCACTACCACCACCCATCGCCACAAAAAGGGACGCTGAGGCCATCATCAGCATCTACTACCATCATCAACCACTACCACCACCTTCAACCACTACCACCACCATCAGCATCAACCACCATCTAACCAAAAGAGCCAATTGCGAATCATCTCAACGGTAAAAATAAGGCTTTATTTGTTACTTTTAATAACAATAGTGTATCCGAATCCTGTTTAAAATATATTTGTTCAAATCAATAGACAAAAGTTTAGTAATTACTTTAAAACCGATTTCAAAACTAACCAAAGATCCTCAATTGCCCGAACCGTAGCCGGTGTATGCAGGTAGGTTCGAAACCGCGTTCTATCTCGTAAAATAATCATTATTATATAAAAGTGTCCACCATCGGACGTAACACATTATAATATGAACCGCACAAAATTTTTATAAAGCAACATGTACCGGCTATTTGTAAAGCTCGGTAGGTTTAGTGGTAATTGCAAGAGCAATTTTCATGTCGTGAATCTCGCCTTTTCTTTTATGTATATGTCATCGAATTGATGGTTCTGATCTCGTGCGAGTTTTATGGAAACGTGGCGGTCAACGTGCTACTTCCGGTAAAAAACCGGAAATCAACAATTTTCACAATGATGTTCAGTTTCGAAGAATTAAAAATCAAATTAACTTCCTCGCGTAAGGTTTCTTTCCCATGTTTCATATCAACAAAAATAGAACGTGGGGTCAAATGAACTTTCTTTCTCAATGTTAGTAGATTATGTTGGTTATAAATAGACCGCGGATGTTTATGCAATTTGCAATTTTTGTAGACGTATTTTAGGAAATCAGACGGAATAAGAAAATAATCGGCTTAGATTATAATCGTTATTAGCACCGATACAAGATGCTTGTATCTCGTAAAACTTAATTTAAAGAGAGCTCTAAAATTATTATAGTTCACTTCCAATGACTCTATTTCAGATTTTTCAAGGTCACCTTCAGTTTATTATTTTTATACAGCTGTGTTTCAGCGGATATTAAAACGAATTATCAAATATTTAAAAACTAGTTGGTAAAGAACTTACTATAATTATTTTAAAGCTTCCTGTGAACTATGTTGCGCCTGAGAAACAAATTTTGAGTCGACCTATCAACAACAAAATAATCTAAACTATACTTTGTCCAACGAGACCAGGCAGTAAACGTAAACATAGAGTTGTTGTTACCCTTCTCAGGTGGGCAGCAAAGGGCGCGAGTACTTTACTGCCTCTCAAATTTTTCGATTTCGATCACTAACTTAAATTTCTAAGACAAGTGAAAATTAAATTTCAATTATTGAAATAAATTTGTCGACATGCGATAGTTGCTTCTATAAAGCTTCGATAAGAATTAGGTATTAAAAGTACAAATAAGTGGAAATAGCGAGTACAAAATCACAGAGAAATATTAAAAACAGAACTCCTTTGCATGTTACAACAATATTTGTAACGTCGTTATAAAAACAGTAAATATAATTGTTATCAATTGTTTGAGCCATCTTAGAAAATAAACTTCTAAGGAAGCCAGTAAAATTTTCTGATCCAATAATTTCGAATGTTAGAAGTATGTAACATTAACAATTTGATAAGTTTGTCAATAATTGCTCTTATTTCTGAATGCATACCGAAATATTTTCCATGTGGCGGAGGATGCAACATTTTGTCCGCCCTTCTAAAGTGGAAAGAGCTCTTAGCATCAACGTGAAAAGGGGCTGCGTACCAATGTCCGCTGCAGTTCTCATGCATCGCTGGTAAAATGCATTATCCCTCGCTTAACGCGGCATGTGGTGCCCCACCACGGTGCAGTTTCTCTCCCACACGGCCTCAGACATGCGATGCACTGTGCAATGTGCAAGGCCTCGCGTGCGGCACGCGTAAACGTGCATTGCCATTGCCCCACCATGGACTGGTGTCCGCCAATGGAGCACGGCTACGGATCAGTAATGAAGTCCACGATCGAAGCTGATGCTCGATTCTGCGAGATGTCTTTCAACGTTTACTACTAATCTTTATTATTATTTATTATTATTTATTATATTCTCAAATGAGATTCAAGGTGCTATAATAGAAAAGAAAGTATAAAATATTTTAGGCTCTCATTCGTAAAGACTACTCTTACTATTTTTTATTCTAAAGGTACTTTTAGTGTTTAACACTAAACGTACCGAGCATTACAAGCGATTAAAATGTTTTAGCTTATAAAAATGACAAGACTATTTTATATATTTCGATTTTCTGCAATTTTTATTTCAATATATCCGAGGATAAAAAAATTTATCGAATCAATTTCCATGTAAGTAACTTTATAATTTGAATAATTGTAAAATGAAAAATATAAAACCGGTCATCTGACCGGCAGTGGTAGGTTTAGTGTTAATACATATTGTTTATAAAATATTATCAGTTAAGGGGATTGCAAACTATGAAATTTTAGGGAACCTGTTGAAAATATTGAAAAAGAAAATGTATTTTATGGTAATCAATAATATAATGCACATTACCTGTAAAAGTAGTAATATTCTAATGACATGTTGAAATATAAATTTACAGAACTGCCTGTTTATTGTAGCAAATAAATTAATCATACAATGGTATCTGTCGCAAATTCACCATAGTTATTATTCGTTTAAATTATATATTTAAAAAGTGGTGTTAACTTTTTATTACTGCAAACGTTCCCATTCTTCAAATACCAAAATTCTGTACGAAACAAAATTACTTAACAGGTCTTCGCGCAGAATTAAAATTTTCTGCATAAATTGCAAAAGAAGGGAGCTAATATGTGTATAGACTATTTCTTCTTCCTTTAATCGTTCCGATAAGTTCGAAATAACATATTGATATCCTTAAATTCGTTTAATCGTTCCATTATTTTATGTTTAGTCGTCTCATTTTTCCATAAATAAATAAAATCAACAGTCTGTTGGTATCACGATTAGGTACCTACCAAAAATTGTCCTAGTCATCCCCGAAAAAACAAGATAGAATGTAAGGAAAAGGGCGAGCGGCAAAAACGCCGTACAAATGTCGGCGCGTTCTAAAGCTGCAGTTCGAGAGTGTGCAAAGTGCATTGCCCCCCTCTCGCGTGATGCATCACCCCTCCACGGATGTATCCCCTCCACGAGGGAAAATCAGCATAGAGCGTGGATGTCTCTTGTTGGCTGCACTCGCACCAGCGACGAGTTGCATACAATACCGCGATGCAACGATGCATAGCGCCGATTCGAGGATGGAAGAGGGGGATCGCAACGATAGGAGCATCTCTCCCCGCTTCCGGGGAATCAGCGTGTCGAAGGGGGAATCGAATGGGACAGGGGGATATTGCGTCCATTTCTTCTGTGGTTTCGACCAATCCCGCGATACGCAACACGCAATAATTCGATAGGCCTCCGATATGTGTGAGTGCACCCGGTCTGATACACCGCACGCGTTGCATGCGACAACATGAACTCCTGCTTTCGAACTTGCCGCCATTGGTCGTTCGGGAAAATCATTGTCCTTCGTCAAAAGGGGACGACGAACGGACATGGCAGGTCAACTGCTGGTTGATACTTTTGCCGAACAGCCGCGCACCCAAGATTTCAGAAAATCCTGATGCCTGAACACGATACAATTGCATTATAAATGTTAGGAATCACAGAAAATATAGGTTCAACCTTTAGCACTTGACTGGTCACTAGGAATCACTAAAAATTGCTGTACCATCAAAAATATTGTTTACATTATTAATTATGTCAGTATCAATTACTAAACAGTTCAGTATTGTATATTATATCAATTTCGCAAAATAAGGATGATAATTTAAAACTTGAATATAATGGAACGCTTTTTACATACAGCAATAAAGGTACTTCATCTTCCAAAGAAATGGTGTGAGTAGAATATCATGAAATCATATTTAGTACTGAATTTGTTAAGCACTTACTGGATCATCCGATGTCACAAGATTTAAATGTTCGTAATTTTTACGAAAGCTTGGTTAAACTAGTCGATGTAACGAATAACTTATACAATAAAATGGCATTTCCCAGAGAAAGATAATTTAATATTTAGACTATACATTTATATCTATCTATTAGAAGTTTACAATACGATTTCAATCGTTAAATTTTTGGTCAAACTGTAGGAGTTTATTAATAATCCATTCTTAATCCAACATAATAATTTAATATATGAAATTGTAAAAATACATTTTTTTCAAAAAATTAGTACCCAGTTTTTTGTAAAATATCTTATAGTTAGAGATCAAAATGCAAGAGCTTTTTGCAAAAAATTGAGTAAATCCATAATATAATAATAAAATGCTTGAATATCTAAATTCTTTGGAGTAGATAACAAATTTTGTTAAATGTTAAACATGATAGAATATTGCAGAACTCCGCGACGATATAATATACGATTTTCTATACTTGTGATCAATAAAACAGAACAATTTCGAACAGTAAAGTAATTAAAGGAATTCAAGTATACCGATACATTGCCTAATCTTCTTAAAACTATTTTTAAAAAATAAGTACTTTGTTATTATGTTTCGTTGCAGAATATTGGATAAGTATATTGAATGTCTTGAATTGATTTTTGGCTCTTCATTCCGGTATCATTTTTACAAGTTTTCATTGCCCAATGCAACGTACACAAAGTAATATTTGTTTTCGAATTTTTAGGCGAAAAATTGGGTAATTTAATGTATAATAAATAAAACATTTGAAGGCATTGCCACGCAGAGTTTGCGAGTTCGCGAATTTTCATCCGCCATTTTTACGCCTGGCCCTTTTGCTAAGGCTGGTGCTCCAACTTGCCCCTACAGCTACCATATGTGCATGTATGTACGTACGTGTCTACCTACATATAGGTACGCATATGCATGAGTCAAGCGGTTGGATCTGCGTCTTCATGGTGTACGCCATTTTTGCACTGACTCCAACAGATTAAACAAATAATTCCCCAATGCGACACGCCTTTTAATATTTTCCAAGTGTTTCGCAAAAACTGCTACAACAATACATATATGTACTCCTTTTTGCTGCAAATATTAGGGAAAGGATGTTAAGCGCGTACCGTGAATTAATTTGTTATTATTTATTATATGTATACGATATATGTATACCATAATTGTAATCATTTTTTGCTCTCCGATTTGAATGTTGATTAACATTGTTAAGTTACATCTGTCTAAAATTCGATGAAAAATTGAAATGTACTAACAAAGTAGAATATATTAGTCGATCATCCAATTTTTACACGAGAAACGATGTTAGAAATCTCAATTTTGGGTGAAATTGGGCCGAACAATGGCCGAGGGTTGAACCGTTCATAGTCACGAAGACGACCGCTGCAACAAATGTTTAGACTGCATAATAGCAAAATTATAGAGGTATAGATGCGGTTTAGAACGTTGATTCGTCCTCTGTTCTCCGCTCCTTGCACTCACGTCAAACATTCTGCAAAAGGGGTAGTTGTCTTTCTAGAACCTTATAATTCTAATTCGAATTGGTCGTTCGAGTCTCCTATTTTGATGCGCTGCGACCGCAGAAGACATTCTTACTATCCTTTCCTATTCTCCATCTGGTGCAAGAAACGCATGCTAATCGGAAAGACCGGCAGCCGTTTAGGACTAGCTCGTTACGATGCAATAAAATCCGCGAAACCTTTGTATCAATCTAATAAACACCCTATTCATAAAGCACTAACCCTTTTTTTCAAATAAAAACCTCGCTTGTAATTTTGGGGTCCTGGGCCAACACTTTTCCGGTGCCTGCCCAATCAACTCCCAAAAATTTTCGTACACTTCATTTTTTCTTTAGTTTTTAATCTAAATTGTTTTTACTTTTTTTTACCGCGAAGAGCGCCGCTGTTTACGTTACGTTGACCTTTTTAAGGACATCGACACGTGTGCGCACATTTCATTTTAATTTGGCAAAATAAAAATTGTCTGTGTTAATTGCCGCGGTTGAAAACAATACAACATTGTCTATTTATACTTCAAACATGTTCACTATTTTGCATTTGATCTATTAATTTTCTCGTAAATACATCAAATCCACAATCTAATAATTATTATAATTCTCCTTGTTTTTGAGTGTTTAATTCTTGTTTTTAAATTGTACGAAGCAGAAATAATCAAAAACGATTTGTCTTAAGAGAAATTAATGCTTTCGAATTTACATAATTCGTGGCTTTAAATGTTTTTAATTTATAGTCGATCAAAAAGTAACTAATTTGAGTAAACTCTTAAAACTTAATTACAACTAGTCTGTGGATTTTATGCATTTATAATTAAAATGGATTGGTGGAACTTGCAACAGGAGAAAAATTACAATAATTAAAGAATTATTAAAAGAAGAATTCGATGTGTAACTGGCTCCCATCTCGTGCAATTGACGCGGACAATATTTATTTTGCATACCGATCCGCAGTCTCCTATTAATTATAGGATTGTGTAGATTGACCACGTTCATTTGGATTTGTTAACAATTTTGTGATGACTCGTGCGCATTGCGTCGATGGTAAAAGAAGAGAAGCGTATTAAAAAAAACTTGAAGGATCGTGTCAAGGAAAAAATACAGAGAAAGACGTTCGTCAGAGGAATCATTGCAACCCCTATATACTATATTGTCATCGCGGGATCCACCCGTGAGATCCTTTCCTTTCCTTTGTGAACCGCCAACTTTTTTCTTTCGATTTCACGGTGGGATAATGGATTCCTCGATCCTTTGGATGCGCTCGTTACCACGGAATTCGTAGCGGCTGCAGCTGCCGTACTGGATGATAGAGTAGAAAATCTTGCCTCCTAGCAGCCCACGGAAATCAGTAGGAAAACAGTATATGCGGGTTAGAATACGGAAGTACGCTATTCCATTTTCTGAACTAATAAGTTGAAACCAATAGCCGAGTAAAATAGTAAATAGTAAATAATCTAGTAATAGTAAATAGTAAATAGTCTCGTAATAGTGAGTAGTAAATAATCTAGTACTAGTAAATAGTAAGTAGTAAATAATCTAATAATAGTAAAAAATAATAGCAATACATAGTAAGAAAGAAGAAACTCAAAGAACCTCAATTTTTATATTCGATACAATGAGTTTTTAAAATAGTATTTGAAAATAGTACTTTATTTGAAGAACAATGGAAATATTTGGATTTTGTCTTGAAATATTTTCTTTATTTTAAATATTTCTGCTGAAAATAATGGTTCGTATTCGATACATTTATGAATATGAATTGTTTCCTACTGGCAAGATTTTATTTTACCACCATTAACTAAAACTTGTTTTTCCAATGTTTCCAATGAAAAATCACATAACTTATAACAGAATGATTCAATACTTTAAATAAGATGAAAATGATATATTTTATTCGAAATTATTACAATAAACTATTTTATTTTTTGTTCCTGATTGATAAAATGGGAATATTTTATTTTATCATTCAGATTCTTGAAATAAAAATATTTATGGATTTATAATAAGCCCGCCATCTTCGTTCGTTTTACGTCGAACGAACTATTCATAAAGAAACTGCGAATTGCCATCATAAAATTATCATAGCAAGTGTCTACAAGCAACAGTACCGAATTCGGCGAACCGAGTGGCTACAGAAGGAAAAACTGAGGCAAGTGAGAACTTGAACGGCAAACATCGCGGGCCAAAGAAGAAGTTTAAAAGAAGAAGCAAACTAGGAGAAACTTCTACAAACATTTTCATTAGCGTTTAGCATTTTCACTTCAATCAACGGCGCCGATTCCACGAGAACTAGCTGGGAAAACTCGGGGGCATCGTTCGAACGGAACCCTATATGGACTCCATTATATCATTTCTGACGAATTGCGCTAGGTCCTAAATTTTTCTACGCTTGTTTCCCGGTGATCAAACAATAAATTCGTTTTCTTCGCGGTCCAAAGAGAGATTTTCGAAAAACGTGAAGGAGAGAAAAGGGCGGGGAACCCGGGGATTACGTGTTCGGGCACGAAACGTATATAATGACCGCGTGGAGCTCGTATTTCATTCGATTATTCGTACGCGCGCGGGGCGATTTATTACTCGGGGAACAGTTTTCTAGGCCAACAAACTAGAGTCGCTAGAGAAATAGGTAGGGGCACAAGCATCGTTTCGAAAAAGGTTTGGGGGGGGGGAAAGAAGGATGAGGGGGAGGGGGAGGGGGGGTGAGGCAGGCCATCCGGAGCAATGCCAGCTGCGCTACCGTAACATAACGAGGCCTAAACGCAGGCGCCTTCGACCAATAGGAACCAACTGTTCATTAGTCTGTTGGTACAGGCTGTTTCAAATTGTCTACGAAGAAGACTGACAGCGAGGGTGTAGCGATCTCTCGGAGATTAGATCTTCGACGGAGAAACTTCCAATGTCCCCCGATATTATTTTTCGAATCTACACGATACGCGAAACGAAATGAAAGCGAGAACCCCTTTTATCGTGTGATTTTCTTTGCGGCCACGCTATGCATCTGAAACATCTTTAATCAATAACAATCTTTAACATCTTTTCCTAACAGAAAAGGAAATGTTATATTTACTCTACTGGATCTCGGCATAAATTCGTGCAGTTATTTCCAGTATCTTTCTTTCACTTGTTATTCGTGTTTGCTGTCACCATAGTTTCTCACTTTCCTCTTAATTCAATAAATAATTCTTTCACTGTCGCAATATCCATACTAGTAGACTGCGGATCTTTAAATAAAAATTTCCTAAAGCGATTGTCAGAAGCAGATATTCAATAAAAATGTATTCTTCGTTTTAATCACTTTAACAAGTCGAATATAGTGCTGCAATATTCACAAATTCTGCTAATATCTTCGCAGTTGTTTGCTTCACCATTTTCCTCATAAATGCATAAAATTCGGAGTCTACATATTAATATTATGTTCATTTTAAATGTCCTATTTACGTGTCTTTAAATATTCATTATTGAAAAGTCACTCAGTTTAACAATGTAGAAAATTACAATCAATCAGTTATGAAATCGTTGACTATAAGCAGCTTTTATTTAACTCTCACACGCTTTTGAGAAATAGTTGCGTAAAGAGATAATGTTTCTCAGATAATTTTTTTACCCATTTTTGGTTTACAATTTAACAGTATCATGACCCGTTTCATATTTTTTATTTTGAAATTATTTAAATTATAAAGATGCTTCCATTCGAAATTATTAAATAAATTTGTTCATTCGAGCGCACGTATATAAATTGCTGTATTGCATTCTGCTCATCTGTTTCGAGCTCGAAATATTAAACAAATACTTCTGAAAGAATTCTTTGACAATTACAATAAGAAGTGAAAATGCTATTTCAGAATTCGGTGACTGGATTAAGATTTCAAATATCATGAATAATAATTAATAAATAAATAATAAAAGAAACTTTGCAAATTCATGGCGACGCTGAAAACCCCTCTAGCGACAAATATGGGGTAAAGGTTTGTTCACTGGTAGCTACTGCGTAGGCAAGGTAGAAATCTCCTAAATCCTAACTTATCGACAGTCGTGACACGTTGGTAACCTTTTCTAATTAAAAAAGAAAAAGATATCAATAATGGAAATGCAACAGATTTTGTTTAATAACTTTCCGATGCGAACGTGTTGCTATAACTTCAAACAATAACGAAGTATATCTAATAGTATTTCTCCATATGGCTTACAATTAGCAATACGCTGGTCTACTTGTTTTTCTAATACATATTATACAATCATCTATACCCATGCTACTTGCAATATAGTGGCAATTAGACTAATAATATTCAGTCAAGGATATTTAATTCCATAACACTATTTTTAAACTGAGTTCGTGCACATACAGATTTTTAAATCTTCCTATTTTGAAATTAAAATTCATTAATGATTGGCGTTCCAAGGAGATGTTAATTAAATGACATAAAAATCTTTTTAGCATAAATACTAATCGATAAACGGGACGTTTATTCTAAATTATTTTGAGGAAGCTGTGAGAATATGTGAATCATTTAATTAAGATACAGCGAACACCATACGCGTGTTGCATTTCAAACTTGTTTATTGTTGTAAAACAATTAATCTATTAATTAATATGAATTATTTCCAAACCAAGAAGCTGCACGCAACACAGTAATTATGGAAACTATGTAGTTAGATCGAAATATGTGTTTTCAGTAAATGAAGGATCGTATTACTTTCTCCAATTTAAAAATTTCATTTGTAAATCCCATTCATTCCGGTGTCTGTGCAGAAACAGCCGGCAGTTCACAGATGCAGATTGCACTTTCGACTCAGTCGAATCAAAATCACATAATATACTGCACGGCAGCTGCGTACTCTGAAGACTATGCAGCTCTCCATTTTATTTTCCATTTCATGGATTTTCCCTAATTTCTTTCCCTTCATCCATGGGGAACCGGCAAATTAAACAAAATATGTCAGCCGTTAGAGTTTCGTAAATGATAACAAAATTAATGACTATCGTGAAATGAAATAACATTAACAAAATTTAACTCTAGAAATTACTTGGAAATAATAAACATTCGTTGTTATTTAATTTATCGCACTAATTGAAAAAGAACTTGGAAAAAAATGTGTTCAGCTAATTGAAAACTGTGGATTGCGTTCACTATATTAGGCTGATGTCAAAATTCTTTCATATTTGTATTATAGTTTTCAAAATAATAACTTGTGGAAACAACTTTCTTGTCGATCTATTTATTTAAACTTGTTGAATAATTTAGTAATACTATTTTGTGAAATAATGTAAAATTAAAACAATTTTACGTTTCGCGATTATTAAGCAGTACATGTATTATACATATATTAATAATAATTTCTGTATTTTTTAAAGACATACACAGTTTCGCAACGTTCTCTCAAAAATTATTTAAATCTAGTACATTCACAACATTAGAATAATAGTTAGATAAAAAATAAGTCACTAAATGAAGAATACTAAAGGAAATAATGAATTTTCGTTTTTCAAATAAAAATATGGAATAAAAGTATGCAAGAAATATGTTTCGTGAGAAAATGTATTAAACATGCAATTTTTTTTGCAAATAATAATGGTAAATACATTGCAAAATAATGCACCTGTGCCAACATAAGCGTTCCATATGTAAATAACGTATTATACATACAACAAATTCGAAATAAAGATAATTAATAAACGTGAATTTCTAAAGTTAGTAGGCGTTTGTATAAACTCTTCGAATCGTTGACGACGAAAAAAATACATTGAACAATTGAAATAATTACAATATTCTTGGTCCATACCCTAGCAGTTTTATCGTAAAGATGGAGAATCGAAAAGATTGTCATTGTTTCATGCATTATAGTTATAATAGAAAGATACGTCAAATATACTGTAGATAAACAATATTTATAGAGCTCCAATATTTTCCAGATGTGTCTAACCGTGTATAAGAATATATGATAATTATTTGACATTCACATACTTACTCAAATTATTATTTACAGAATAACACATATACAAAGTTGACTGTTTTTCACAGCTGTGCAAGTCGATGTTCAACCCTCTGAGTGTCAGGCACTATTGCTCGATTTTCTATGGAGGAGGAATTTCCACCATCGCGCATCTTCTGCGCAGTTCCTATTACGTCGAATCACTAACACGAATTCTTATAATAATTCTGTGTTTTGCAATATTATTTATTTATTTGTGAGGTCATTAACAATCACATTTGGTTCACACAATATTTTCAATGTTTATATGAGATAAATCATAACAACTATAATGAGTGTCAACATTGGTATTTCCTAATTACAATATGTTAAAAATGTATGTATAGTATTTATGTTTTTATATTTGTTGATTTCAACCATGAAAAATTATATAATAATTCAAACAAAAATTCTCGTAGTCACTTGCATAAAATATGTTTAGGTAAATTTCATTATCGCGGTTGTAAAATAAATCATAAAACAATTGATCGAGGCATCAACGAATTATTAACGTTCACTAGAACTAGAGAATGCAGAAGGGCTAAAGAAATGATCACTACGATTATTTATGTAGCTTCGGTTTAGTTAAATAAATTATTTTGTTAGATGTTCTAGGGGTTGCATGCAATTCGAAAATCGACGCGTTAACTAGGCTCGCAACAGAAGAAAATATTTTTGCAAATTTTGTTGGTGCAGATGTGAAATAAATTATAATGCAACAGATCAAGACATCGGCAAATTCTCTTTGCATATTTTCTTTTTCTGTGCAAGCTAGAAGAGCGTGTATAATATCCTGTAGCTAAATTTCCTTTCCATACGTTTCTAAGGACGCCCCCATTAAACGGTGGACAGGGGTAATCGAATAGTTCTAAGCTACCGGAGGGTCGGAATAGGCGTTCTAAAATTGGGAGGGGTATGTAGGGGAACACGAAAACCGGATGGCACACCGAATTGTAGTCGACTATATTCTCAATCGTTCCTCCATTTCCAAACATAATTTTTATTTCGCTAAGCGTTACTTTCCGATTTGATCGCAACTAAATAATTTAAAAAATCAAAAACAACACAATACATTCTGCCAACCACCAAAATATATATTACTCCATAAACCCTGTACACGCATTTAATTATTTATTATTTTTTTTTTTTAATACAGTCATCGGAAGCGTACATTATGTAAAAAAAAAATTATTATATATTCAGCGATAAAAACGTTTACCAACGAAATACGTGTTCAATAACTTTATCGTTACGTTGATAACTATGTATCTTTAACCAACGAATTAATTAATTAATTGTTTATTTATTAAAACACGACGATAAGAGCCATTATTCGCTTAATAATGGTACATAAACGTCTTCACTCTTGACTAATCAAGCATCGGTTATGGTCGGGACCACACCTTCGGCTAATTAATCGTCATTTATTAGCCGTGTCTTACGTCGCCGCTAAAGCAGGGCAGGTGAATAGAGGCAACATGGACGCAATTTCTTCCTTTTTCAACCTCTTACCCTGAGCACCCTGACCCTGGGCACACGGGCAGCTGTCTCACTCCACCCCTTTACGGCTGCAGTTCTGCTCTAACGCAACAGCGAATTTGTTTATCCCCGCACGGCGTGCAGCAATGTCGCAAGTATGAAAAAATTCGTCTGCACGAAACCGTTTAATTTATTATAAATACGACGATCGAACAATAAGCAATCATTTTAATGTCGCTACGTACGGTTTCATACCCTACGATGATGAAACAAATATTCTTGTAATATTCTTATCTTAATATTCTCGAGATACGCGTTAAACCTGCCACTGAAACCTAAGTATTCAAATATTAAAAGGGCAACAATTATCATCAACGGATCCCACGGTAGGGGATTCTAGGTAAAAGCTTAGGTTTTCAAGTGTCGCGAATAGAAGAGATACTCACGAGTCACCGGTTCATTATACATATACATAACAAAGTATCTCTGCGAGCGGCGCACTATGCTTGGCAACATAGCGTTACACGAGGAGCTCATCGATGCTCGAAAATTATGCTTAAGAAATTGCCGTGTCACTATATAAATGCAAATACGCAGCGAAGATACACATCTTCGATTCGTTCGTTGGACGCACACGCGCATCTTTCCAGGAGAGATTGAGAGAGAGAGACAGACAGGGGGGGGGGGAGAGAGAGAGAATGGGGTTTAGCACAAAAGGAAAGCAACGAAAAGGAAAAGAAAGAAAAGCGACCGATAGATTCTTGCAACATTCTCTCGCTATGCATAAGAGCGGTGCGGCGCGGCGCGGCGCGGTGCGCAGGAGCAAGGAACTCGTTAACCGTGCTACCGTTCGCCGAAAACACCCGGTAGATTTTTGCAGGGACCGAGCGAGCAACGAAGAGGAGGAGCGAGTAAACGGTGGAGAGAATGGACGAGAAAAAGAAGAAAGGTTGCGCTCGCGCGTTCTCGGTTCTCGAATACTAGCGCGCGGAGCATCTTGTACGTTTCCTAATCGCGTACACATAGACGCACCGTGCACGCGCTCGGGCTCGCACGCAGACAGGCGCGTCGCCGGCTGCGAAAACCGGCGTGCGAAAATCCACCAATCCCTGGCAGAGGCGGGAGTTGGTGGGGCAGCCACGTGGTACCGAACCGGCCAATCGGGTTCGAGCAACTCGCGAATTTCGAGTCGGTTTCCCGCTAAACGCTCGGAGCTTCTAGTCGCTAGAACAGGACGGACAACAGGAGGGAAAAAAAAAGAGCGAGAAAGTGCAGGCACGAGAGCGGCAAGGAGGGACGGTTAGGCTATATGCCGGGTAAAAAGGAGCGAAGAAGAAGGAGGAGGAAAAAAAGAAAGAGGAGAAGAGTGACGAGTTTGCATCGGCATTGCCGCCCTCCCTCCCTCCCTCCCTCCCGGCCTTCCTCTCCTTCTGGGACACACGCGAAACGACGGAGGCGCGAGAGAGAAAGGGTGAAGTACTAGCGAAAAAGAGGGAGAAAGAGATCGCCGAATGAGAGAGCTCCTCGGACGCGGTATCGTGGTCTAGCCAAAGAGAGAAGAGCTTGGTAGGAAGGTGCGTCGTCGTGGTCGCAAGGAGAGAGGAGAGGAAACAAGGAGAAAAAAAGGAGAGAGAGAGAGAGAGAAAGAGGAGTCACCGAGTAGACTACGGTGAATCGTCGAGAGAACGGTCAAACGCGCGTCCCTTAACCTTAAAAAAGTTCAAGAGTCGTTTCTGGGAAGACACGGTCTTCGTCGTGGGCTCCGTCCGATCGTTGGTCACAGTCATCTTCGTCGGTTTGCGCGATCGAGCTGGCTCGAGGGGCATCATCGTCGTCATCCACTACCACCGGAAACCACGCCGAGTCTGTGTGTACTACCGGTGCCGAGCTTAGTGACAGACAGATAGACGGAGAGAGGGAGAGAAAGGGGACGACATAGAGAGAGAGAGAGAGAGAGAGCGAGTCGGTTGTTGCATCTCGAAGCGAGCGGGAAATAGACAGCCGTACGAAAAGGAAAGGAAGAAACGAAGAAACAAAAGACAGTACCAGCCAGAAACGCTCAGAAGATCGTCGAGGAACGTCGCTAAATACTTCCTGTGCCTCTTTACATACGTTTTGGTGTGCGAAACGCGAAAAATTACGCCGAGTTATTACCACGCGAGGAGGACAATCCGTGTTCGACGCCGAGAGCATCGTCTGTAACCACCGCGAAGCAATAATCGAGGAAAGAAGCCCACGGAGAACGACCGAGAACACGCGGTGCCGTGTGTACGTTACCTCGCTCGCGTGATATCAAGAACACCGACGTTGTCGTTGTCGCTGTTGGTTTTGCGCGGTACGTGTTCCGACCTGCACGGACAAACAGTTAAACGGTCCCCGCGGTGTCGAGGCGTGCGGTGCTGCTCGTGTCGTCGTCGTAAATTCGCCTACGGTCCGTTTTAGGCGAATCACCCCCGCACCCCCGCATCCCCTAGTCGCGTTACGGGATACTCGATCGTTTTCTCTTTTTTTTCCCTTTTTTCCTCGCGTCGCGATCGCATTCTCGTTGGCTGGCGTCGCGTCTCATCGCGTCGCATCGAATCGCATCGCATCGCATCGCATCAGCAGCGCGATCCTACCACGTTCGAACGCGTGACACACTGAGGTTGCAAATTTCTGAAGCCACGTGACCGAGACTTATCTCGGAAAAGCGGTCACTATAGCATCGAAGAACGAGCCAACAACCATGTCGAAGCTGTACGTCGGCAATCTACCGTCGGATTGTAACGAGACCGCCCTCCGGCAGCTCTTCCAGGACCATAATTTGTCGTGCACCACGATACTGGTGAAACGCGGGGGCTACGCGTTCATCGACTGCATCGATCAATCCGTGGCGGATCGTGCGATCGACAAGCTTAACGGTGAGTTCAGAACCAACGGACGAGATAAAACGATCGATTCGATCGCGTCCACGCACTCCTCTCTATCGACTCTCTCGCTTAGCTGATACCGGCCTCGTCGAACAGTAAATACCGCTTTTTACCATGTTCGCTCCTCTGTATATATCGCCGCATTTACTGCTCGCTGCTGTTGCTATTCCACAGGGTACCGGTGTCGCGTACGCTGACTATACGCAACGAGATCTGGGAACCTCGGCCTGGCCAGACACCACGGATTTCGAAGGCTCGATCATTTTTTTAATGAAACGCTTTTACCGCTTTACATACGCATAAATGTCTTTGTCCGCGCGTACAGTCAAATCACACGCTGCTTCTCGTTACACGCCTTTCAACTAGTATGTAAGAGATTTTTTTTCTAGTAGAAATATACATATTTTGCACGCTTGTACATTTTTATGTTTTTCACCATTTCTTGTATATAATTATTTTATCATTCCCATCTGCCTCCTGTATATAAATCATCCTTTCCTATCTACTTCTCGTATCGCGATGTCTCGATCTATGTGTTGTATATATCTATTTATATGTATATAATTTCATAACCTATACACAATTGACAGCGTTTTTTCTGTCAGCGAACGTGTCAATCGTCAATTGTATTTTTCCATGAAAGGACAATCGCTCGATATCGTTGACTGTCCGATTTTCATGGTCGTTTCGATTACAGCGGCGGACTCGGACGTGTTCTTGAATGAAAAGATCGTTGCGAACGGATGCCTTTCGGAAGAACCGCTGCTCGGTATCTATCGCTTTGAGAACCCCTGCGCGCGACCTCGAAAAATGCTTCCGCCGAAAAATCCTCGTGTTTTCATTCAATATCTCTCGCGTAACCAAACTTTTTGACGGTAAACGTGTACCCTACGGGTCGCGAAGATCCGGCGGATCCTCCGCGCCACCGTGATCGCCACGAGATATTTAATTCGGCTTTTCGAATTGGTTTCGCGTCGAGGCGAAAGATCGACTCTTCTCTACGAATGCTCGTGTCGTGTGAAAAACTCATCCACGTGGTGAGAGAGGCGCACGCATCGGCAAGATGGCGAAGCCGGTTATACCGGCAAGGTCACGCATGTGGGTTCGCCTTAGAGATAACTTTCTGATAATCGTTCGCGTCGAGCGACGTGTGCTGTCGCCGATCGATACGATTGCCGGGTTTTATTATATACGACAATAGTAATTCGTCTACCGAATCGCATGTTACGATGGAATCGTGCGATAACGTTTCCCGTGCCAGACGTTCGGATTAAATTCAAGCATTTTAAATTGAGCCGTAGTCACAGTTCTTTCTTTATCGGAATAATAAGCCCCTGGCCATATTATATCATAAATAAACAGCGGATCTTTGTGGAAAATAAAAATTGTCTATCCGAATTGCAACAAGTTGCAGTGGAATAGAAATTAATTTGTTTTTTAAACCCTTACCACTCGAGTGGTGACTCAGAGTTGTCGCTAAAAATGTTGTTTACATTATGTTGGTAGCTGATCCATTACTAAACATTTAAGTATTGTACGAGCTGTTATATCAATTTCGTCATTCCATATACAATGGAATTATTCTATGTCGAAAGAAATGTTTAATTTTCGGGTTAGAGTAGCTCCGATTGCAAAGGGTTAATATTTTTAATAGGTTGAAAATAATACAGTGGTTTTCTTAAATTTTTCTAATGGTTTTACTGCTTTAAAGTACACCCACTCGTTTTTTGTCATAAAATCCGCTGTCTAATCATAGATATAAACTAGTTTTCACGGCTAGAAAAATATCATTTAGGCGAAACGTGGGTCCAACTGGTCGTTAGTTTTTCTATTGGTCGAGGTGACGATATGAACGAATCAGATTTCGAACGTAGGTCTCCTTAGATAGAACTCCGAGATTACACGCGATTACTATTGAATTATAATCGCAGTTCCTTCTTCATCAAAATAACAAGCCTCGTATTATATCGTAAATGAAGATACAAACTCCTATTCATGGCTAGTACAATCACCTAGGGAAAACGTGGGTCCGATTGGTCGAAGTGACAATGTAAACGAATCAGATGTTGAACATGGGTCTCCTCGGATACTGCTTACACGCGATTACTATTGTTCTTCCCGATATAGAATTAATGTCGTTTAGAATTCAATTATCCGGTGAAAAGAAAAATGAAACGTAACCGAATCCGCGATTGCGTGTTCCGGACGCGTTGTGGAATGGCGAGCTAATTAAAAATCTCCTCGCAAAATCAATTGTAGAGGCACGGGAACGGAACAGATTTTTTTTTCCATGAAATGAATCGCAGCTTTGCCCTGGGAAATTGGATCGACTAGGAGAACGATTCACGCTCTCTCGCGCGTTGCCGACTCTCCTGCCCAAAAAACGTGGTCAAGGTCGCGTATGTACGCGCGACGTATGGTTCCCCGCTGCCTCCGTGTCGAGGTTAAAATTTACATCGTGAAATACCGCCAACCTCATCTCAACGTGCTCGTCGAAATCGGTTAGTCACACTCGTCACATTGGACGGCCATGCTAATCGAGTAAATTCAGATCGTAAATTCCGTCGACCACTCGGTGCGTATCTTGCTCGATCGCGCGTCTAGAACTCGCCGGTTGGATCGTCTTATTTATGTTACGCGTACTCTGTTTTCAATCTAGTTGTACAAAAGAACCAAGGATAATGTACTCTTCGTCAAATTTAAGCTCGAAATCGGTAAATTTCGTCTATAACCGCATGCTTCGCAGAGAGAGAGATAATATCTCCGTTACCTAGAAGCAGAAAATGGTTAAATTTTCACGGGGAACGTACCAGAGTACCTGTTTAATCGGTAAATTAAGATTAAGCGACAAGTGTGTCGAAAAAACTGTGTACACGCTTCGGCGAGCCCAACGGCTGCAATGTGCGATCCGCTAATTATTTCGAGGAGGGGTAGATTGCGCGCGGTTCGTGCGGGAAGGTAGGTTGCGCGGACATTCTTCGGGAGCGCTGGAAGCATCTCGCCGACACTGGATAACAAGGCCATTTGTGCATGTAATTGCAAAGCGATTGGTTTCGTGCCGAACGGCCGCAATGCAAACCACTGTCGCGTTCGTCGTTCGTGACAATCCCTGTCGTGCGAGATGCCAATCGCCGGGTAATGCTTCTCTGTCGATGGGACGGGTTACATTCTTCCTTTCGTGTTACCTTTTCAGCATATAATGGCTGTTCCTGCGAATGAATCGTTCGCGAGGTCGTGCGCGCGCGTGTCTCGCCGTAAATTATAGTCGACGAAATAGTTATACTTCTGACAAAATATTCAGAGCCGATTCCAGCGGTCCAAAGCTGCAGCAGACAGTTGGAAATTTCGCGCAAATAGATGGCATGTAAAATGTAGCAAAAGAATACTAAGCAAAGGAACGGTCGGTTTGCTTAGAAGCCGGGCTGCAAGAAAGAGGCGCGGTACGAACATTGGAGCGGTTCATAGGGAATAGTTTTTCTCCCTCTATTTCGTTAGCAATACAGAAGGCTCAGTCGTTGCTCTTGCAGCAGGGGTACATATGTATGCAGGGTCGATCTTTGGATACAATGCCGTGCGCGAAGAACGTTACCGCCGAGTACAGAACTAGTTTGGTGGGTCGTGTTACGTTTTAGATCGGCTAAACTAAGGCTAGTCGCGGTTAGACGACATGAGAGCGGAACCATTGCATTCGTTTACCGAGAAACCTTTGCTATTCGCCGTTTAATGATGGCTGGCTACCCCGTCTCGCGCGAGTCGAGAATACTCGCAAAATTCTTCTAACAACAAACTTTCTGAAAATAAATTTATCGCTCGATGTATTTCACTTCTGTACGATCGATTAAGGGGATTGAAAACTTTCCGGTATCGAGAACCAGGTAATTTGGTGGTTTTCTTTCTGAGCAAACTCGTGCCGATAGACTATCGAATGTGGATCAGGGCGGTTGAGAGGATGCGGTGTATTTTTAATCGTGGTTTCGCAGTTGTCCACGGTTCGGTCGGCTTGATTTGTCGCGTGCCTGTGCGAGGCCACCTGTCCTCGAAAAAAAAGTTACCTGTTAACAGTGCACCGGTAACCGGCGATACCGATGGAACTTCACGATTCGGTTTCTCCACGGGCTCCGCGAGCCTCGATAAAAATACCGGTTCGAATTCGAGAAAAATAATCCTATGTTTACATGCGCGATGCCGTTACGATAATGAGTACTCGGATAGATCGTGCCACTCTTCATTACTACTGTTATCTCCATTAAAATCTCGTCGTATCGGTCCCCGCGTTCTCGCACGGGCACGTATGCGTGCGAGGAGCGCGCGTTTCGCGTTAACGGAAATGGTCACCGGCTAATTATACAGCGTGTACGCCCCGTGCTCGATCGATCGTGTCGGTTCAATCGATAACCGCGCACATTTCGAACTCGCGATGCAACGAACTCCGTATCTAGCATTATCGGTGTTTGCCTCTATCGAACGCCAGGTCCAAAACTTTATCGCGTCCGTTAGAATGGATAAAGTGGGACGAGGCTTACTACTTGTTGCTTCATAACACGATATAACCACGCTCTGTCCGTAGTCTACGCCAAGTCCACTAAAAAATACAGTCAACGCGCGAATCGAGCGAAAATTCGCGTGACACGATCACGAATTGCCACTACTTTCCGACACGTGATTTGTATATGTACAAAGTTGTTTTTCATAATTTTAGAAAATCTTTCATCTCCGATGCGACTGGTGAGCTTCCTTACGATTTTTTATAACTAGAAACGAAATACATGCATAAATTCCGACGCGAAGCTTTATACGTTTACTATACGAATAACATTTTTGGAAGACGCGTACATTTACAGAAATAAATATATTCACTTTATTTTTTACTATAAGGAATATTCGAGTAATATGTATAACGAATCTTGATAGAACAATCTGTGAAAATATAAATTCGTATAAACGATCGTGCATAACCGTCTGTATTCGATCACGTGACATCGATGGATAATTAAATTTGTATACGGTGACGTTCTCGCACGGAAATAATAGTAGCGAACTGGAAAATATAAACGTTCGCGAGCAATAAAAATATTTTTGAGCTGTAGTGTACGGTCTCTCTTTGATCAGGTGGACAGTTATCATAGTCACGGTTCCGGTCGGTAATAGATTAGTTGTTTCTTGTTTGTTTTCGAGACCGGCAGATCGG
Source organism: Lasioglossum leucozonium (assembly GCA_028454225.1). NCBI lineage: Eukaryota > Metazoa > Arthropoda > Insecta > Hymenoptera > Halictidae > Lasioglossum > Lasioglossum leucozonium. The sequence goes on along the minus strand of CM052206.1, from coordinate 434,792 downwards.
CAGATTGAAATTCGGTTGGCCGGACGATAGGTTGAGAACAGCGGCGAAAAGAAGTTGGTTTCGCGCCGACATAAATGTACAGTTTAAGCGCAAAAAGTGCTTGCGCGAAGGAAGGAAGTGCTATCTTTAGAGCGGCGAAAAGAGAGTGCGCGGTGTCTCTTTCCTCGTCTTCTTTTTCGTTGTAGCCATCCGCTTTCATTAACCGAATGCACGCTCTTGGGACCAGGAGCGAGGAGGCTATTGCGAGCACCGAACACGCTCGATAGGCTACCAAATGAATGAAATGTAACGCCTTTGCGTATCCTCGCGCGCGAATATCCTCGAAGACGATCAGGACCGTCCGGATTCGATTGACTAAATGGCGGACGCGGCCATTGAAGAATATTCTCGACGTTAATCTCACGAATCTTCCACGGTTGTAAATAAATTCCGCGTCTTAAAATTCAACCCTTGGCACTCGAGCGGTGACTCACCGCTAAAAAATGCTGTAACATTATTCAAAATATTGTCTACATTATTAAATATCTAATTTTTTCATTACTATTAAATACCAATAGTTGGTATCTAATTTATTATTAGAATTATTATTGTACGAGGTATTATATAAATTTCGTATCCACAAAAAGACAGAAATCATATAGAGTGGAATTATTCTAAGTCGGAAGAAATGTTTAATTTTCCAGTGCAAAGGGTTAACGTATTTCTCGTGTAGTCGAGGTATCGTGTTGTGTTCGCTCTTCGTGAAATCGAAAGTGTATCGCGGTAAGACGTAAGGCGCATACGCGGGAAATTAACTAAAGAGTCTATTTCGAGTGTTTCTATATTGGCTCCGTCGGCGATTCTCTATTTCCTCCAGGCCTCCCACGCGGCCCGAGCTTTTTTCTCTGTCGAATCGACATTGTCTTCGTCTGCCGTGGCCTCTGTTCGTTCGAGGAACCTTTGAAGCCACGTGTTTGTTTTAGATATCCGGCCGTTGACTTGCAAGCAAATAACTGTCGTCGCGGCTAGATTTCGATTGAACGAGGCCGCATGCTTCGGCCGACTGCATGCTATCGGAGAGCTTCCTTATCCGCTCGCGTCGGTTATCAGCTTCCAAACTACACGGTGAAGCCGTCCCTTGTAATGATTTTTCAGTACGATCGTAGATAACGCGTACCTTCGACCGTTCACCGTCCTGCAAACTCTAACGTTTTCCTATATTTTCCAGGGTACCTTAGAAAAATTATTCTTTCTTCGATAAACACTAATTTAGCAGATTTCAAAAATTAGATTTCACAGTCCATTTTAGCGTGTCTTGCAGATTAGAATAGAACAAATAATAGAACCGTTACTAATAATAACTAATCCGTGTAATGAATTGTTTATGGATGTTAGATACCGATCGTTCGGATAGTCGAGGTCGCGTACAATAATTTCCGAAACATCGCACAGTCCCGTTTCTATAGGCTTCGTTTCACAAAGAAATAAATTAGACAACCAACAAAGGGGGAATAGAAATAGTTAAGTAATCACCGTGCTCCAAGGCGAGATTCAGTCTATGGAATTTCAAGCCACTCCTCGCGTGTATAAATATTAAATTCGTGAGTAAAATTCGTATTTCTCGAGTCGTCGAAATAAAGAAAATGTTAGTGGCGCGATAACGCCCAGCTCGCCGATAGATATAAGTTCGTTCACGAGGATACAGCTGAGGTCGGCTCCGAAGAGAATTTCGTCAGCCATGGTGAATCGCGCCAAGAAGCTTTCCGGGGAGCGTGTTGCGTTCAATAAATTACCAACGAGATGATTTTCATCCTTCCACGTTTCCCCTCGGCTCGCTCGAAATCTTTATGACACAGCGCTGGAGAAAAAAAAATGAAAGAGAGAGAGAGAGATCGGGGAGGGGGAAGAGAGAGAGAGAGAGAGAGAGAGAGAGAGAGAGAAAGAGAGAGATGAGCTACGTCCGCCAGTTGCGGCGGCAGCGAATCTGCTCGGCTGGCCCCACGTGCGCGTAATTGTCAGGTACGAAGAGAGAAACCCGAATCTTTCGACAGGTGTCAATGAACCGGACAACGACGTATCCATCGAAGGATAACCGAGAAAGACAGAACAGAATGATGATCGCGGTAGGCCAAGAGTGAAAAAAGGAGACACGAACAGCAGCTCGTTCGCACCTGCCTCTGTCGTATACTAAACGGAGCTCGCGGTGATTTCGCATTTCGTCAACGCGACGAAATATTGCGAAACAGATTTTTTTTTCACCGCGAATCTAGAGCGATCTTTCATCTCGACCTTTTATGCAGGCTACAGACCGTATTCGAATCAGTGTACATGGAAGTTTCTCCGAATAGCATTGATATTTTCTTCTATCAAATTCTGATCAGATTCTGATTTCCTAGATAGTTTTAACTCCATAAAAATCTACACAATGTTTGTATAAGTGTTACGTGCACAATAAATCACGTACTATTGCTAATATGTACCAAGTTTCCAAAGCTAGCGGCTGCTTAGCTTTATCGGCAAGTGCTGTGTTTCAGCACTACGTTTCTAGGTTTATCATCTCAGCGGTCGCCATTTTGTTGAGGAAATCCGAAGCTCTAGAAGTCACGGTTTAACGTAGACCAGACTTTTTGATTCGCTGTGCGTTAATTAATATTTCCAATTAACTTTTCGCGGACACAGATCATTCAAGCGTCGGTATATTTTTCCGCGATGTAACTTCATATCGTTTCGTCCATTGTCGCATCTTTCGACTCTCTGATACTTTCAACGAAACCCTGACCTTTCATATCCAAAAACAAGAGATTGGTATGAACAGTTTCGATCATTGAATTTGCAAGTTTTGTGGCCGATAGTTTTCAACATTGACGTGGGTTCGGCTGATCGTTCCTATAGCGAACGGTATCGAGATTATCTCGAGATAACTCGAATCATGCGAACACGATCGCACGTGTAAACCGACGATACGACACGATTCTTCGATAGGATATGTGGCGGGGCCGAAAGAACACCGAAATGAAGGGCGGTGGGAGGCGCGGGCCCACTCATCGCAGAAAAATTGCATCGCCGTGGCGCCATTAATCTCCGAACGAGCGGATATTATTTTAATTCTCGAGTCTTGGACCGAGTTTGTTCCGAGAAACGGCGTTCTTTGTCCCGGCCGGCTATCCGAAAGAAAAGTGACCGAGTGATTTAATCTATGAACGAACGAGAAGCCTCGGACTCTCTTTTGCTGCTCGCCGTTTCCTGCGCCTTTTCTATTCTTCTTTCCATTGGCGCGCGTTCCTTTTTTTGCCCCGCCGAAACTGTGGCCGAATCCAACGGCTGGTATCGTCAGCATCTCCCATGGAAAACCCGAGGCCAGATTCGGGACTCGGAGCTGCTCCAACACTGCCTTGCTGTCGCTTAGTTTCCGCAATAGTTTCACTCCGGAGACGAAATTCGGTCTTTCGAATTCAGACACTAACCAATTCTTTCTGTACCGATAACCGGACGTTTATGGAATATTCAATTGTTGTAGGAAAATTTTAGTGAGATCACATGAAATTACAGATCCAAAATACGTGAAAATCGTACTAAATTGTATCAAATTTCTCGAAAATATTTTAAACCATAATTCTGGAGCATACGCGACACATACAACGACCGAAGTAAACATAAATCTCGACGCCCCGATTATGTCGACAACGAAAACTCCGATACAAAGAGCGCGGCTTTGTATTGTAGAAGATGGATAGCACTTCGAACGTCTGATGTAACCTGATTTAATTTTAATACGTTTGCACAAAATTTTCGAGTTCAAGGTCATTTCAAGGTGATAGCATAATACACTATAGAACTCGTCTCGACGTCGGCAACGATCCTACGAGGGCCGAAACATATGGTGCCGTATAAAAAGATCAAGGTGACCTTTACACTTTTACGAAAAAGGCATTTCCTGAAATTTAAGGATATACAAATTTTCAATTGCACTACCGGAAAAAACTCAACGTATACACCCTGTATATATTTCAGTTTTGTGCGGTATGTCCCGGAGTCGTCTCGGGGAAGGTTGGCAACCCTAGTGTCCGTTTCGTTGAGGTTCGTTTCGTAGATACGCGTGCTTCTTATCGAAGAATTCGTTCCTGATTACACCACTAATTGTCTGGAATACCGATACTTCGATCTTTGGGTCCGATAACGGGTATCAACATGCATCGGAAGGTTGGCTCGCTACTCTGCGACAGAGGCGCCGGGAGATAAGACCCTCGAGCGTGTGTCTCTTTCATCTTGCACGGCGATCCATACCGTCCACTTTGTACAAACGTGAAACCGTGAACTTTGCCCGGAGCTCGATAAGAGCCGCGTTATCGGGACTCGCGTGCCTCGTAACTTCGTTCGTTTCATTCACGGGCTAAAAAGAAGGTGGTCGTGGCTTCTCGCGTACGCACAATTAACCGCTAAACAACCGTATAAATCCGCGCTGATAACTATTAAAGAACATCTCTTTGCTTGGTAACGCCGCTAATTAGCGGCACGTAAAACTAATTTTTCCGATGGGTACGCGTCGACAAACCTCGGTCTCGAGCACGCGCGATGCCTTCCGTGATTCGTGGTCGTTTGCCGCATGATGCAACAGTGTCTTCGGTTTTGTTGACCATGGAAACTCGTAACATGAACTTGGCCGGCTGACTGTAATATTTTACGGCTCCGATAAGATACCCGCCGAACCGATGCGTAGTTGTGCATCGAAACCACCGCGTAACAATTGAATTATTTCCATGGTCTCGTGGAGGAACTCGCGCATCTTCTTCTTCCGTTCTTGCGCGGGGTATATGCGCACGTCCAGGAAGAGACGTTCGCGATTCATTTATTATGCATTGCCCTGGACAAAATTCTATGTATTGCGCGCCGGTTAATCGAGATTTACAGCCAATTTATTTCCCTTCGACGCAACTGACCGGCAAGACGATCGCCTTTCTTTTTTATTTCAGTTTACGTACGATTTAATACTTTCCCAGAAATATGATAATCGTTCGGCGAAGCTCCTTTGTACTCGCAACTTGTTACAAATACTATCCCTCGAAACCGTGATATTTAATAATTACCGTTGAACTGTACGATTTATTGTCAAGATTAAAATTCATGGATAACGATTTAAAACATAGATTTTTTATCGGTTTTCTAAAATGCACAAAATTATTGAAAGAATCACTTTACAGTTTACATTTCGAGGGTTGCGAATAAGCATACACTTAGAGTACCCCCCTATTCTAATAATGATAAAAATAATTCTGGTCAATGTTAGATTTTCCCATCTTCTACTGCGAGATGTTCCAAGTCCTCCGCCCTAATTTTACGTGTTCGTAACGGATAAAAAACATGGCCGTAGGACAGCTGCGCAAATCAAACCAGTGAATGCAACGAAGAATCATTATCTATATACACATGAATGCAACATGAATATAAAATTTGCATGATATCCTTCGAGATTAATTTTCGGAGGCATGTCGGACACTCCTCGTTTATGCTAACGGGTGCCGCATACTCGCACCGCGGTAATTATTTTCCTTCAAATCGGTCCGTGTCGATATCGATTTCCGGTCGGAGGGGGAAGGATCGGTGAAAAGATATTTTGCGTTTCGCGCGCTTTCTGCGGATTCTCAGTCAGGACCTATCTTAACGTGCGTGGGCCCATTCGCTTCATTCGGCAAACTAACCTACCCGTCTAAGTAATCCATTGTGCTCCTCGTGCTCTCTTTGTGTGGCCGCTCTCACGCTGAGAGCGCGGCAGAAGGGTGTGCGAGAAGGAGCAGGAGAGAAGAGAGGCGGCCCGGGGGAGCGAGCAGGACGGGACCAGAGGGTGGAACGGAGGATGAAAGAGAGGGAGAAGTATGCCACAAGGCCAACCGAGAGTCTGAAGCAATTTTTGCTGTACTCTTTTTTTGCCAGACCGAAAACGAGCGTGGCTCCGGCCGACTAAATGCTCCAATTTTATTTACCGACGCGTCAAGCCCTGTCGATAGCCCCGCGATCCAATTTTCGAGTGGGCACGCGCGACCATATTTCGCAAATTTTTCAAATTCTTCGAAGCCGCCGCGTGCTACGGCGACGCACGAAACCCAGGGAAAATTTTTAGAAACCATTGGCCCCTAAACAGCACGCGTTACGGCGAGCCGTTACCGACTCGAAGAAGAACGCCGAGATCGGTGCGCACATCGGTGCGCAATGAAACACGGTAAAATAAAGATTTCGATCAACTTGAACATTACCCACGCATTCAAATAAAGAAAGGAGACATTTTTAGATAAGAAAATCAAATTTTACCGTATTCTTTTCAAACGGAACAGTGTTAAAAATCGAATATTTTAAGTAAAACTTGTAGTAGAATTTGCTCAGCTATTATGGTTTTGTAACTTATTCTGGTCGTGTCGCTGTAACCCTCGTATGTTTCTTAGGGTGAAAATTCATTCGCTTCCCGTTTTTCGATATCGCATAATCTTTCATTTCTTCCTGTTTATATTATAAAATGTGCTTCTTCGAAGTATGGAATATACCGGGTGTCTAATTTCACTCTGTCGCCTCTAATAACTTCGTTATTTATGCAGATACAAAAAAATGTTTGCGGAGAAAGTTATCTGGTGGGTAGGTGAAAGTTTTTGTGGATGATTTTGTTTTCCTACGAACAGTAATGTTTTTCTTTTATAATAGACCGACACGGTTTTTTATTTATATTTTCATATAGCATTTTGAGAGGGATACAATGACCTATTATAAAGGTCACAATGTCGACCTTGAACATGGATACAGCGGTGTATCGATCACAGGGAACACAAAAGTATTCAAAGAGTGGTGCAATTTATTTTCGATTGCAGCTGCCCTTGAGTGACCTTGAATCACCTTCGTAATAGGTCACCGGATTATCCGCATCTAATTGAAATTAATAAATTGTTCCGTCGCGTTCGCACTAACTATAGGTTGTATTTCTTACGCGATAAATAAGTTTTGAAGAAAACGGCATATACACGCACCTTGCACGGCTATATTTATCTTTATCTACCGAAATAACATCCATCGGGCTATTAGTGAGCGCAATATCAATTTCTTGGGTTTCTCGGAAAGGAAGAGTTTCGGCTCTACGCTTCTTCAGTTGCACGCGTCTGCTCGTTTTCGTTTTTTCGGTGACGCCACTTTGTCTAGATGAATATCAACCGCCGTACATCGTGGTTAATTGCGTTACATCAGGACAGAATAAACGTTGCTCGCTCAAGCAACAAACGTTCCCCAGTAACTTCATTAGCGGATCGTAATATTTACGCGGGGAGCATGTAATACACGCTCGACCATCTGTATTTTTGTGATTCGCATCTTGCAGTTTGACTCGTTATCCGAGGTTCTAGCACCACGGGAAGTTTCACCGATATCTTGTACATTACCCGCTCGTTAATTATTGATATATATATAGATACACACGAGTAAATACATACAATTATACCGTACACACGTACACGCGACTTTTAAATGACGAATCGCCTTTAATCACGCGACCGGCCGTGTAAGTTTATCCCCAAATAATCGTCCTTTAGACCGGGGCAACGTTCATGATCGCTTTGAGGTCTGCCCACGTTTCCTCGGTCCTGGAATTCCTCGCTGAAGAGCCAGTAAAATAATTACACCGTTGCTCGTGGAAGCACGCGATCCTTTGGCGGAAGTTCGATCGTTTCGGCGCGTCGCTGACGAAAACCATTACGGTACACCTCCCCTGTAAAACATTGCGAGACGGACGAATCGGCCGACCCGTATGACAATTAGCGGAATAACGTAGCTCGCGGTTATGGGATCGAAGACGAACGAGACTCGCATCGGAGGATGTTGAATCGTCGGTGGAAGATCGCCTGTTGAATTCGGACAATTTTGACCCGTGACTCACCGATGCAAAGGATTTCCGTGGGACTGAACTAGCGAGTTGTAACTCAATAGTAATTTATGTACCTAGCCGTGCCAACCGCTGTGTCCAAGGCATCGGTATTCAGCATCGGCCTGGAATGCGCAACAGGAACCTGTTCTCATTCCCATTCCCATTCCCGCTCAGCGCTACCCAAATATTTTATTACTTCCCCGTGGAGCCCTTGCTCTCTCTCTCTCTCTCCCTCTCTCTTTCTCTCTCTCTCTCTCTCCCTCCCTCTCGCTCGCTCTCTCTCTCTCCCTCTCCGTCCTTCTCTCTCCGTCTCTCCTTATCTCCACCGCTCGTCCTCCTGATCCGGTCTCCGTTGCTCTTCGACCAGCGCAAGAAACTCTTCGCTGTTATGTCATCCTGTACAGGCCGCCTTATCGTTGTAACAGCATTTCTGAAACCGCTGATTACATCCCGGGTCCCGCGAGTCCGTTCGATCGCTGGACACGCCGAGTCCGGTATATGTGTACATATTTCAAATCGGTAACTTCACGGGCGCGGCGGAGATCGTTAACGAAATTCGTCGGTCGAATGCATGCGGCCTGCATCGAATAACCGTCCCGCGGGGTATCAAGCACCGCGATACGAGAACTGCTGCATCGGCGGCGAGTCAGATATACAAACCGCTGGGGCTACCTTCCCCGTGGCAGGCTATATCAGTTATCGTAATGAACGGTGCTTCTATTAATAACTCGTTATAAATAAACGTCGATAGCTCCGTGGAAATAACTCTCCCCGTAATCTTCCTCGTTAACCCAGCTGCCCTTGCACAGACTTTTTATCGAACGCCGAACATTCAGTAATTGCCGATCGATTCTATCGGTGGAAATGTGCTTGAACGAGATCGGGAGTCAGCGATCGGCGCACAGAGATTTTAAGTTAGAAAACCAGTAAAACGTAGCGAGAGAGAGAGAGAGAGAGAGGAGAAGCGGAATGAAAAGAGAGAAGGTATCGCGCAGGGCAAGAGAAAGAGGGAGAAGGAAGGAGAGCGAGAAGGAGAAAGAATGAATATATATTAGGTGGGTTGCGCGACGACCTCCGGATAGCTCTCCTAAGCTTGCTCTCGCTCGCTGGCCCTCACCTACCTGGCAGTTTTCGTTGTAGACTAAGAGGAGGGAAGATGGTGGGATGGGAGGAGGAAGGTGGTAGGAGCACTAAGGAGACCTTGAAGGCTTGCTAGCCGGGTGCCGGCTAGTACTGACCCACTATAAAGGCACTTGCCATCCTGCTCGTTCAGCAGGACAATCTAGTATTACCCTCTTCCTCGGGAGAGCCTGCTAACCTACTCTCTTGCCCACATACACTGACTCGATCCGAAAACTCGCTTCTAGACCCTGGCTGCGCTTAGCTGAAACAGCTTCTTTCTCTCTCCCTCCCTCTATCTCGCCCGTTCTTCTCCCTTTTCTACGTTGCTCCATCCCTTTTGCCTCGCTCGTTCGTTCGCTCGCTCTCTCTCTCTCTCTCTCTCTCTCTCTCTCTCTCTCTCTCTACTTCTCTCCACTTCTCTCTCTTACTCTCGATCGCTCTTTCTCTTTCGGCCTCTCGACCGCTATCCTTTTTTCTTTTACTTTGTCGTCCCTCGTACACTGCCTTCCCTATCTTATTTCCACTCCCTCTTTTCCGTTCCGTACCCTTCTCGTTGCCGTTCTAATACCACCACTGCTACACCCCTCGTGTCGGCGCTGTTTCGCTTCCTCTCGCTCGCTCTCTTTCTCGTCCTTTTTCTAGTTCGTTCTTTCTACTCCCTCGTGAACCGGCCGTGCCGGTGTGCGAGTGCCTCGTTCAAACTCAAACACCGGCACGGCGGCGAGGCGGCGGTCCCGCGCGTACGAACCCCCGAAAATCCGTGTGTGACCGGGTAAGAAGAAGATGCGCGCGTTCCCGGGACACGCGTGTGTGCGTGCCGAGTGGCTGGCAGAGTGCGTGCGCGCGCCTCTCCTCTTATGCATGAATTTCACCGGTGCTTAGAAAGATCGAGGTAGAGGGCTCGGCGGCGTGTAGCGCTCGCAAACTACGCCTGTGTTCGTAGGGAGTACCACCTAGCATAGCAACTGCTGTTTCTGCATTTCTTAGCAGCGCGCCCCATACGAGATGCCGGTATATTTTAAACGTATAACGGGTGGCCCGCTCTCGAAAGGGATGCACGCGCGTTTTCCGGATCGTCGTTCTGGCCCGCCGCTACCAGCTCGCTCGCTGGGAAGCCTCCGAAACACGCCGACCACGCGATAATCGACCGAGGAAGCACACGTCGAACGCGACGCGACTTCGGAATCAAATTAAATCCTCGTCAATCGCTATCTACCTCCCCTCTCTCCCTCCTCCCTCTCACTTTCTTCTTCTTTTACGTTCACTCTTTCACACCTTGTCGCGAATTGGCTTTCGAACGAAACCTGTTGTACTCAGCCGAGCACTCGTGCATAGAAACACTTTCGAATATTACTGGTACAGGGAGAAGACGAGACCGTTCGAGGGGAGACTCGACACGGGACATACTAAGTAGCCATTTAGGTGCTACTAAGCTTTTTTTTATTTCGCCGGGCCTCTCGTTCGCTGCTCTCGCTTTCGAGTATGCACATACTCCCCGGTAGACACCGTGCCATCTTCGTCCGCTCTCTCTCGCTTCGCGCTTCGTACACGCATTTTTCATTCATTCCCAAGGTATATCGCCGGGTAGGTTGCACTGTATACCCTCGTTGCACAATTACTGCGTTTAATAGACTCCTCGCGGCACTGTTCCACCACGCGCCATTGTACCCAACTCGGATCAACCCGGTTTTTCGGAGACACGCGTGGTTTGTACAGGAAGAAAATCGAATTTCAAATGTACCGTCCCACTACCAGAAAAGACGAAAGCGTTCTGTCCTTCCGTTTTATCCATTAGATATTTGCAGATATAAACAAAGAATATCATAAATATTTTTATTCAGTATCATAAGGGCATATTCAAATTATCGTGCAAGCTGAGTACCTGTTGAAGTATGAGAACTCCGACTTGCAGATAAATAATATAAGCAAACGGATTAGAAAAGAAAAGTATAGTAATCGACTAATTTTCGGGGCAGAGAAAACTGGAGTAACAGTAGAGAGGACGCGTCGCTGTACTGCATTTTGTTGACATCATTCCGGTGACCTTGGCTGGCAAAGCGCCGAAGGATACTCGCTCCGAAGTAAATAAAATTCTTGAAAGAGAGCTTAATGCATGCCGTGCCGAATAGTTTCGAGCCGTTGAATCACATTTCCCGGAACGAATTAATGTTTATAACGTATTTTTTAATCAGGACGCGAGACGGTGACAAGCGTCGCCGTGTGAATCATAATATGTAACTAGCCGCTATTTTAAAACGGAGAACGACACGAAACAGAAGCAACAGACACGGAGCAGTAAAATTTATTTCGTAATGGGAGAACATTTACATGTTACTAATTTTTAATTATCTCAATCCTACAACTTCTCTTTGACAAATTGGCTTTCTATCAAAAATACATAATTTACATATTTAGAAGAAAATTATTTGATTACGGTAAAATAAATTAATATTTGATTAGATTAGTTGCAATCATTTCGATACAGCAAAATTAGCGTTCGATGGGTAAAAAAAAAATCTTAACTATAATACTTGAATGTGCGCTTCACCATAAATGGCATAAATGGAAAATAGCATGGAATCGCATTTACGTACTGTATTCTCCAGCGTGTAGTATTTCGTGGTTTCATGAAATATTGCTAATACAACATTAAAATTCGTTAGCAGCGGTTGCCTTTGTCGCAAAGTTTTTAATTAATCGTTGAACAGGGCGCTGTTGTCGGTCGGAAAATAATTACCCACGAACTCGCATGCGCGACAATTGCAATATGTGCAAAAGTCGATAACCTGAATTTGTCGTTTGTCCGAGTCTCGATCCCACGAACGGTCGAACAAAAACGTTCGTTTCGTTACGCCGGTATTAATAGCTTTATGGATTTTTTTGCAATACATTCAGCGAGGAACTGGTTAGAGAAAATTAGATGGGTCCTAACTGGCAGAAGACACCTGGCGCCTAGGAAAGGAAATACTTGTGTATACATATAGAGGCGGCGTAGAGACCCTTGGGAGCATGTCGAAAAAATTCACCAGCACGAGACTATGACCATACATACGTTCACATAACCTCTTGATCCTGATTAGAATATGAGTGAGCCATACGATAGCTGTGGATCACGGCAAGCGTTCCTTGCGCCGTTGGACACTGCTCACGTGCAAAACAGAACCCGGAAGCAACGGTCAAGTTCTTCTTCTTCTTCTCCTCCTCGGCTCGAAACCGGTGCCCGGCGTATTTTTCCATGGGAAAATCTCCCATCGGTCTTTCTGACCAGGGTCAGAGTTCAAGCGAACCGCGGATTCAAACAGGTTGTTCGCACTGACCCAATGAACTAATTCCTCTACCCTCGTCAATCCTACACACAGACAATACGCAAGCGGCACTGTTGCGTAGTTACATGTAGATGCAATGGTTATTTTTATTTTTCTATTCCTATCTCATTCATCAACTGCATGTATGAATAAATCATTCGTGGACTCGTTTGAAAATAATTTTTTTATTCCTCTTTGTTTCAGGATACACCTACCTCGGATCACCCCTTGTCGTCGAGCCGTCCGTAGCTAGTGGACCGAAGAAACGGTGAGTTTTCGATCATTCGGTACATTTTTACGCAACCTGCAAGCTCGTTTAACCCTTAAGTCAACAACCAACATTTCTGCGATATTCAATGATGTTCCACTTCATAGTTTCAATGTACATTTTTTATTCGGCAAATGCAAGAACATAAAATCTACAATAATTTCGATATTTATCAATAAAAATGTTGAAGAAGTTTTAAAGAGAAATTGAGAGTGGATATCCGTGTACCCGGTTATTGACGTATAAGGGTTAACTGAACTTCGGTAATCTAAACGCTATTGTTGCGCAGAAAAATCTTTTTGTATTAGAGATGGGATCCATAACTAAGTAACATAAAAGACGTCCAATTACGACAATTTTTTGCCAACCCTTTTTTTCCAGAGTTGTCGACGTCACCTTCAGCTTTTCATAGGAAAACCTACAATCTTTTTACGCCTATCTGTTGCTCCATCTAAAGCAAAGAAACGTTTAAAAAATACGGCGTCCACTAGCAACAATGCACTCACGAAAGTGGTTAAGAAACGACTTTTTGTCATGAAAAAAAATTGTTATGATGCTTGCCGAATTCGTCTCAGTATCCCCTAAAAGATGGGTGTACAAAAATTGTAGGTTTACCTGCCAAAAACTGAAGGTGACCTTAATAACTTTGGAAAAACGGTATAATCATTTTAAGAACAAACTAATCTAAGCTGATCACGCTTCGTAATAAAAAATTTCGTAATTATACGGTTATCGAGTCAACAAACTGAGCGAACGATTGCTCATTAAATAAATTAGCGAGGAGAGTATCTTGATTTATAATTAGAATTAATACTTTAAACGATATCGAATACCAAAAATCGTGCAGATTCGGGATTCTTACGCGATTATAATTTTTCGAAAAGAAATTGTTCGATTCGTTACGGGCGCCGCCACCGTTCCGACCGGCAACTTGTTTCTTACGTGCCAACAGTCCATTTGTCTTCTAAAAATTTTATGTAGTCGCTTACACAAACTTCCGTGAGGGGTTATTAACCCGGGCGCAGTTTCTCGATCAAAAGAAGAGATCACGCGTAATGCCGGCATAACGAGGTGCATAATTGGCCGCACGCGAGTAAATGCGCGCGCTCGCGCACCGCCACGCCGCGCCGCCACTATACACACGGGGCGAGTTTCGGAGCCGATGCCGAAACGTGTCCAAGCAAAAATCGTTGAGGATTAACCCCGCAGTGGAACTCATTCTCGGCGAGGAATTTTGAATAGACGTCGGTCCTCGTCAAAGGGCCCGCCACGCTAGGGTCGGTTTCCGCGAAGTGAAACTGGCCAATTACTTCGATTGTAGATCAGGACGAGTACGCGGCGAAAGTGTCCCCCGATGAGAAAACTTCGATACCGATTCTCATGCAAATCGGCGCGGCAAGTTGTTTTCGTGGCGGTCGATTTCATGAACTTCACAGCGGGGTAGCTGTATATCGTGGTAGCTTCGTCGACGTTGAGTCGCGTTCGCCTAAAGGCGAGTTTTCAAATGACGAATCTAAATGTGTATTCTATTCTTCGCATGCTCTCTCGTATCACGGATCGCTGGTACGTATCACTTAAAAATATTCTCTATGGCATGTAGTTGTTTCGTTCGTCTTGCCGGAGGTGACGTTGGTTACCTTGTTTTTATTTCGTTTATATTAATTTCGCCGGAAGGAGAGGTCGTCGCACGTTCGGCCGAGCGAATGTTTTTTTTTCTCGAGAACTTTCCACGTCTCGGTTCAATTACAGAAACGTTTGGGAGCCTCTGCACACACCGAGGCAGCCTCCTCCTCGACGGTGAGGCAGGCGTTCGAAAAAAAAAAATGTGGCACCTGCCTTCTCCTTACGAGCGCGGAGCTCTCTGAGTCCAGGCTGCTCGCTCGTGCCACAACTGCAATCTGTTATTTCACCATCCCTCAAACTCTCGCTCCTTTCTCTGTGTCTCTTCGCGTTTACCCATACCACTGGCTGATGGCTACTCTTGCCACGAGAAGCCTTATCGCCGATACGAACGTGCAATCGTATAAACCAAGGATTTGTTGCTGGCCGTAACGATACCCGCTCGAAGATAAGAGCAATTAAAGACAACATGCAGAGACCGGACAGTTTAACGAGCTGCACGAGCCAACAACACTTTTTCCTCTGGCACCGCTACCAAGTGATAGTTGCGAAACACTCGGTACGAGGACGAAATTGAAGGTATCACGTCGTTCAGCCGGAGTCGTTAAAAAAAAAAAAACGTGAAATTACGCAGGATCGTTCTGCACAGTCAACAACACTCCCTGTAACGAGTTAGTAATTTAGTGGGGCTCCGACTGCAGTATGCACTGTTAGGGCTCGACTGATTCCGGAATCCACGTAAATGCCATCACTGTTTCAATTTTCTTTCTTATACATATTTATGTGTGTGTGTGTGTTTTTCTAAGCAATACCATGTTGTTGGTGTTGATTTTTCTTGTTGAGAAATTGCGAAAATTAAATAGGGATAGAATTTCTCGTACGAGTGAATATTTTCATTAGCAGTAAATTGCAGGGTAATTACTTACAACGGTGAATCAGTGACCTATTTATGTATCAATAACAGATTTCAAGGTCATTGAAACTGCTGGATTAGGCCGTGCGGTAGGTTAGCAAACGGACTCTATGCAGTAGCAACAGTTTTTCGCAAATATCTCGGGAACGAAGGTCGTCCGACGGTATAACGCGTATACGAAAAAAGTTGTTCAAGGTCAATATAAATATTTCAAGGTCATTGAAATCTGCGAAGAATCTCTTACTGTAAATAATAGCTAATAACAGTTTTAAATGCGATCACTTTCAATGATCTTTTTCAATGCAATTATTCTTTCTTACTAATCATAACATAATTTATAGATACGATATTATCAATTTCACAGAAAATTCCTGAACTATGTTCATAATGTGATCATACAATGAAATATTATAAAAGTACATTTCTCTAAACACTTCTGAAGTAAGGAGATAAAAGGAAATTTAGAATATTCAATTATAAACTTGTCGACTTTTTGTTTACTTGTTAAACTATTTTCTTGTTTGGACAAACTCTTGGAAAGCGACACTTTGAAGAAGAAAAAATGTGCATATATCTACATTAATTAGCTACTAATTAATTGTTTTATTTTCATCGATTATACAACGTAATAAAATCATTCGATTTGATTATCCATGCACAAGATCGACACACTTTCTCACCGACCCAATAACAAGCCTACCCAGGCAGGTATCAATGAGAGCAGTAACCGGCACTTGCAACTGTATCAAAATTCATTCGATGAAACCTGTCGGTACCCTTGCGCTCATTAAAATTGCCATGACAAATGTAACCGTTGTCAGAGCGAAGATTCCGCTGTGATTCGTAGTGAAAAGATTAAACGGGGAGATTGTTATTCGACAATAGACGAGGAGCTGGCAGTTCATAGAGATCGGTCCCGAGAGTTGTCTCTAGCCTGGCGATTCGCGTGTACGAGCCCTCGAGCAGCGAACGTTGTCGGGCCTTCGTTTTCTGATGTTTAAGAGCCGATGCATGGTTAAACATTCATTTCCATATAAGCCGATATGTTTCAAATGTAAAGCACACTCGTACAGCGGCTACAGTGACGTGAAAGATGAAAGGGCGAGATGAAACGATGAAAGAAAAAGGAAGACGCCGGCCGAGAGAAACGAACTGGTACCGGCGGAAACTAGTTTAAGAGCTGGGGATCTCACCCTTCGAGAATCCTCACAATGATTCCATGGGATCCGTTGTGTTTCTGATTCTATCTTCTTTAACTGGCTCTATCGGGCCTTCTTGTGTTAATTCCGGAGTTGTGTAACCTTACTTTGCATCCGTGAGTGTGAGAACCGACCGGAAAATTCTTCTCGAATAAAAATCTAATGATATTGTTGGCCGTTCGTAGCTATGTCACTTCGACTAAAAATGCTTTTCCATACTCCACCGCTATGCGACTCTTACGAAACATCGTACCCTAACTAAATTATCTCGCCAACATTACAGTCCTACTTCTTTTTTTCTTTTTTTTTTTATGGACATTGAAGGAAGTTTTTCTGTCTTTTGTTTTGAGGAATTACCGACGCAGTTCGCAAATGCCGGATGTGCCTCATTGCACGATTGCATTCTCGAAAATTCGAAAATTACGCGCTCGCATAATGAGATGACCGCAAAGCCTGTCCCGGGTTCGATGAATGGCGGTGCACTTTGGGCGGTGCATTCGGACAATGCAGGCACGTGCAATGCGCGTTGTCGCCTTGCGCGCATGCATGTGTTTGCGGTAAACCGGCCCGTGAAGGATGCAATTGTTATCGAATTATTAGGTCAAGTTTTATAACTGCAACTTCCGCTTCTCGCTTCTACTTGTTTCTGTGCGAGATGTCTTAGGTATCGATTGCAATCAACGGTTACACATTTGTTAATAAAAATGGCGATAATTGGCGTTCTCTGAATATAAACTGCATCGCATCTTTTTTAATGGCTATCACGCAGAAAGATGAAACGAAATTCATGATTTATTTGCAATTTCGGATGAAAAATTGTGAGAACGGTCGAAACGGAAAATAATTCTGCAATATTTCTACCGTAAAACATGGAATAGCTTGAAAATTTATCTACATTTGTTCTCTACTGGTCTTACGTGATTACCTTTCTCTTTAAAAAGCTTTGATGAAATCTGTTTAATAATTATGTCACGTGTGAGTGAAATTTTTCGATTTTTACGTATCGATCAATTAGATCTCTTCGCATTTCTCATAGCAAAAAAAATTCTAGAAAGTAAGCACTGTACGAATGAACTTGGGATGCGCCGGTGTCGTCGTTGAGGGGTCAATAAAACCACGAATAAGCAGATGAATACAAACAACAATAAAAAAAAAGCAATGAAAGAAAGTGGTGCAATAACCTGCCCGTTGCACGCGTTCGGCCTAAAGCATTGGTAGGAAGTGAATGAAACCAGTATTGTCGATACCGGTGCATCCCCTATCGTAAACTGCACGCGCGTGCAATGGTATTTTCCACTTGCATTTGCGGGAGAGGTTGCACTTTTCTGATTTGCATAACAAGGGTCGTGCACCTAGCGGCTCGTATCGGGTCAGTCAGGTTGCATGTTGGGAAGGGTGGGACGGGGGTAAGACCAGACCCCTGCAGTTGGTAGTTACTCGGCCGGCTCCCGATGCACTTTGTTTGCATTTCCTCCGCTCTCGGAAGCTCTCGTTTGTCTATATCACTTGTCCCCTTGAATTCATAAACCGCAAACAAGCGTTCGTGTCACGGGATGCGAAACAGAAGATGAAGAAGCAAAGGGGACAACAAAGAAAGAAAAAAGGTGAAGAAGAAGAAGAGCGAAAACCGCTACAGAGAAGAGAAGAGAAGTCGCCGGAGATGCATCTCTTCCAATTCGTTGCGATGCACTCTTCTGTTCGAGCCGCGGCTGGCTCTCCTCCTCTCGTTCTTTCCTTTCTTTCTCACTCTCTCTCTCTCTCTCTTTCTTTTCTTCGAGTGAATCGTTGCACTCGGCGCGTGCCAACCTCGTGCCCTTCACCGGTGGTGTGCGTCCCCTCCCTCTTCTTGCATTTAATTCCGCTTCTGCTCGTCCTCCACCCCTTTCGACTCCCCACTTTTCCCAGACCACCCCGCCCAACCCCGCTCCCCTCCTACCGGCCCTTTCCAGCAACCTCCCCCTGCCGCCACCTCCTCGTGCCACGGTGCATCCTGTATGCACTTGTTGCGTCAATGCACAGCCGGCTGCTTCGGCACGCAGGCGCGACTCGAATTTCTGAATGTTGTTGATACTTTTTTCTTCTTCCTCCTCATCCTCCTCCTCCTCGTCCTCCTCATCCTCCTTCTCTTCTCCTTTCCCTTTATCGGAAGCAAGAAAGGAACGACGTGTGCGCTCGACGCGTTTCAAACGCGATACGATTATTACAGGGGACGTCCTTTGACACCGAAGCGGATGGGAACATTCGATACCGAGAGGCGATGCGATTACCAGCGCTTGTCCCATGACGTATCATTCGACGTACACGAATTGCGCTATATGCACTTTTCCTTTCGTTCGGACAGGGTCGACAGCTTTTATCTGAAATCCGTATCAACCGCGGGGCCATCTTGTAATTACGCGCGCTATTTCCTTCCGACCGGATCCATTTCATTAACATTTTTGTATCCCGCTGTAATATATTCACGACGGATTATATAATATCGATAAGAATCGTTCGTATTAATTGATAAAACTCCATTATTGATGGGCGATCCTCTCACGCACAGGTGATCTCTTCTCTCCCTTAAGTGTTGTCGCGTCACATCATTTTCACGTCGCATAATCACACGTGATATACCCCCTCTTGAATTTCAAGCAGTCCGTGTAATTACTGGAGGGAGTAGTTTTTCTGTTTTCGGCTCGTTGTCGTCCTCGAAATCTTTAATTAATCTCAATTTGAATGTCGAGTTAACCTCGCTGCAAAACCGCGCACGATTAATGGCACTTCGCCTGCACTTGTTGCATCCGAGTGCAACTGCGCTTCCGCGCACGCGCCAATGGTTACACGAAAACTTTCCTGTGCTTCGTCGCCGAAGAGCTTCTTGCCAACTTTCCAATTCGCCTTACACATTAAGCTTATCGAAAGCATGATCGTTCTGAAACAAAACAGTATCTTCCGTCGTTAGCAGGACGTAGGGATGAGAAACCTTTGGGCTTCTTCCAAGGAATGCAGAGCACGCGTGGTTCCGCTGCAGTCTCAATCTTCACTTTCTATGTCCCTGCAATTCTTCTACGCTTTCCTGCTTGCGGAACAGTTTAGATTCCTAAACGCTCTTTTTCACATGCCGCGCTAATTCGTTTCTCACTAATTCGAGAAATTCAGATTACTGAGCGGGAACGTACGAAATGTATTTAAATACAATATTAAGCACGCGTTGTTCTTATTAAAGATCAAATAAATTAATTGATTTCCAATGGTCAACCAGTTTTGTTAAACCATATTTACAAAATACCGATTTGAGTTGGCGACAAATGAAAACTATTTTCATTTCAGTTCCTTACAATTGACTTGGACAATTTTTATTTTGTTAGTTGCATCATTTTGAATGAAACCAATTGTTTCGAAAGTAAAAATTCCTTTAAATTAAATTCTCCAATTCTTTTAAAATTAATTTAAACTTGAAATCCTCCTCAATTTAAGTTTAAAGGGGAAGGATAACATCTAAATGTAAAAATGAAATCGGTCGAGGTTCCATTTAGGTAAGCGTCATTTTTTGTACATCGATCTAACATGTTATTTTAAAAAACAACCACAAGTGCACTGACAAAAGCTTGTGCATTTGTTTCGAATAAGAATCCTTAAAATTGAAAGATATAGATTCTAAATATTTTCTAAACTTTACAGAATTTATATAAATTATTATGCCGAATATAAAGTTGTGCGGTTGCCAATAGCGAATCACGGGAATAAACTCGATTAGAAAATATTTGTTTGCGGTGCAAGGCTTAACGAAGGCAGGGTTATGCATAAATTGTGGCCCTGGGTGTAACGACTCTCTGTGAATTGACGCGTATATCTATAGCTGCGACTCGGGTCAATAGAGAACTGGATCCACGCTCTTTGCTTTTCTCTTTCGGCTACCCTTTGCTTTTAGTCGGGTCCCGGCGATCCTCTTGTCTGTGAGAAGCAGGCCTAGCTTCTTTGGTTGAGGAAGCGAAAGTAAAAACGATACATCGGGACCCATCCGACAGGATCACACGTTCTGATGTTTCCTTAAAGTATCTTCCGGCGAGCCTCGAGGGACACGATATCCTAATGAGAAGGAGCTTGATACTCGGCAGCTCGTACAGCTGCGTTCACACACGTGGTCGAGACGAGTGTTCCACGACGTTGCTTTCTCAAGAAAGTTCTATTGGCGAATAGACACCTGGCTCATCTTTGACACGGGTCGCGCTATAGTAGTTTCTTCATTGATATTCTAATTCTTCAAGGATCTTGACATTTTCTTTGGGCTCAAGTCCTCGTGTCAATTTAACGTGTATATTAACATAAATAGCAGCATTTTATGTATGGTGTCAGCGACTCGACGAGTTCCGGCAGCGTCCCTGAAACTTTGGTTGAACAGTTGTTGGAAGAGCTCATTGTACTATTTCGTAATTGAGAATTCGTTTGTTGCTGTTGAAATCCTGTAGGTTATGAAATAAACTAATGCTGACAATCCGTAGTACGTGAATTAGGGAAAAACAGAAAATAGAGTTTATTACAAAAGTGAATACAAGAGGAGCTTCTCGCTCAAGCGCTTCAGTTCAACTAACTGTGATCGAACCTCGAAGTCTGTCCTCGGAGAACCACAGTCTTTAAAGAAGTCTTTACATTGTAGTCAAAAACAGAAAGTGGGAGAACCAGGTTCTCAGTAACGGCAGAAGAGACTTTTCTTTCGCACTCGCACAAAATTCTAAATGCATACAATTTAACAGTTGCACAGACTTGGAAATGAAAAAATTGAAGCACAATCGTAAGCTTTCCTGGCGACGCGTGACACGAATAATAAAATTCCCAAAATGTTTACAATTTTCTACTTTAATTTTGCGGAATACATGGACAGTTGAAGGGAATGAAATTGAGTCGCTACTCTCAGATTCAGTTGGAGATGTTATCCAGAGTGTCATTTGCTATGTGAACAATTGAAGACGGCGTGGAAGAACCTTAAACCATAAACCATGCAGTTCCAATCAAAATTACCGATCAGATGCTTCGGGCTGCCAGACGCGCAAAGTAATTTACGCCCTTAAATAACGCGGCAGAAGCGAAAACGCGATTACCAAGCAAACCCCTAAGGAGGATAATCGAAATAAGTTTAAAGGCTCAAGGAAGTCTGTCGCTGGTTAATAATTCCCGTGACGCGCGATCAACGATTTCGTCGAATGTGTCAATTTCTTATACAGCAGGATCTCGATTATCCGAACTTCCGACGTGCGAAGCATCTGGGCATGCCTCAAACGCAAATAGCTCGATCCATGTACATTATTTCGTGTCTTTCTTTTTCATTGCAGCCCCCGAATTAATTTATATAATTATTATAATACTTAATGAGGCTCTTGGTGGTAAACACGAGTTTGACATGCCTGAACTAAGACGATGCAACACTATTTCTTGTACAAATTAATAAAATTAATTCGAACAATCGCGGCTCTACTGTAACCGCAAGCTCGAAATTGCAAAGGTTAATTTCAAAACTAAAGGAACGTCTAAAAATTCTTGAACAACCTCACAAATTATATTATTTGCAAATACTATTATCCACGGGACAATTTGACATTTAACGCGGAACAAATTCAGACAATATATCATGCTAATAAATATTTGACACGCACCGTAACGCCACAATTGGAACAGCTTGCCCGCGAGTAAACGCTGCTTTTTTCAGACTATTAAATCCCGCAGGTTTTCTGGCGGCGCGGAACAATGTTGCCGGTCATTCCTCCTTGTTAATAGCTATTAATCATGCAGGCAGAGGGAAAGGGCACGTAAGAACATTAAGTCAGGACGCGCAAAAATGCCGTCATGACGATCGCTTTTTTCAAGCAAAAACCCCAGAGAGACGGTTGTCTGTTTTCTCTTCTGTTTCGTTTTGTTCTCGCGGTCTGTTTTTATCGGGCCGATTCCTTATCAGACGTAGATCCAGAGATGAGCAGAGATCGTCACGGTAAAAAGAAAATTACACGGGTATGCGCGTGTACAGACTTCGCACAATCCGCAGGTGTAAAGGGCCTCGCTTAATTATCTCGAAATTGAGGTACGCTGACGTGCAATAATTGTTATATACCCTCCCCTCTTCGGCGTTCCCTCCTCCCTTGTTTTCTGTCCCTCTTCGCCCCTGTTCGCCGTGGGCCTGCGTGTGCTCGGCGCGTTTTCTCGGTGCCGCAAATGCCGATAGTTCCGCTTTAAATGCGGCGCAACAGCCGATCATAAAATCTTACACGGTGTCTTGCGCGGAAGACGCGATTTTTGTAGCCGAACGCAGCTGCCGCGAACCGGTCTGGCCGAGTTAACGCTCGACGCCTTAATATTGAATTGTTCCACTGGAACCGATTCGCCTTTTTTCGCGTATCCGACAGTGAAAATTGATTCTCGCGATTGACTTCGGTTGGTCTTGATCGCTCAATTCGCTAGTCTAGAAGCGACGCGAGCCAGCGTCATCGGAGCGCCCAATATTCCCGCATCCTGCGCGCCCCGTCCTCTATCATAGCCTGACACGAAAATAGTATAATTCACCGGAGCGTGTACTCGCGTTTAGCGTCTTCCCGTAGGAAGATTCACCGCGTCAGAATGCGGTGCTCGCAACGCTTAATACGCGTATAATGATATGCAGTTTTCTTCCGAGATCTTATCCGAGAAGAGTGAAAGTGAAATTCGGAGAAAAATCGCGTCGGGACGTTGCCTCTCCTGACAAATTGAAACCTTGCACGGTAGCTGGTGCGGAGGTAGCATAAAGGTGATTTTAACGGCGATGCCTCTTAATTGGCGTGACCGGCGCAAAAGGACGCCGTGAAAAAGGATCCTTTGGAATATGCACGGATCACGGAAGACGCTGCACCTGGCCACGACCGACCGGCCAGATGCGTATCGTGGCGACGCGGTTATTATTAATTCTTCTTTTTTTTCAGCCGGTACCAGATAAACCGCAATTAATATGCACATCGCGAAGTCGTCCAATTAACCGCGGTACCAAGCTTTTCCCCGACGCGCACGTCGACAGAGTCCGACTTTCGATCTTCGGAGGAATCACGATCCGACGTCGCATCACATTTGTGGAAGGCTCGTTGCTCGAAAGAATCTCGCGTTCCCTCGACAAGGCTAAGCGTAATTTATTCCGTAATTACTCAGTCTGACGTAAACGCCGCGATCCCTTCCGCGAAGAGAGCGGTTCTTGTTGGACGCGCGGAGCATAACGATCGTCGAATCTTGATATCGCTTTGACAGAGCAATCGATCTCTGTTATTATTCTTTGCTTTTCGCAATTTTCATTTGTAATCATAGAAGATACTGTAACCGCATATCCCTAACCTAAATTCATCGTCCCGATATTATATCATCCCCCTATCCTCGAGTATCCTACAACTTTCCTTTTCCCTGTTCTAGGGGTAGCGGTGACGCCCTACCAGAATCTTCAGTTGGCCAAGTTGGCAGAGGTTGGAGGTGAGTCATTATTCCCAGCGTTTTAGTTCCCACTCACCTGTAAGACAAACGTTTCTAAATTCTGAACGTCGTATCGTGTCACGCGAGACATTGTTAAACGGAACGCGTCGAAACATCGAGATATTGTTTACTTAAATAGTATTTGTACATTTGCTGCTACGCTTTTATTTGCATTTTTATTGTTGATTCGATTTCATTTTAGAGTTGAGAAAGTAAAATTATTGTAAAACTGTAAGTGGCACTTGGCACGTAAAGCGACGACGATGCGCCTCCGGTTTGGCACAGATAAAAAACAACCGCTTGGAAGCTCGCCGGTCAGAAGCCTTGTGGCTAGACAATGGCATTACCGGATTACACGTGTAGTAGTCGTCCACGCATGAACGTCGAAGACCGGTGATACCGTGCAACAAATTCTTCACATTTCATCGACTAATTTAAAATTAGTTCTTCCAACAGTTGAATATTTATGAATATACGACGTAGCTTCACGTACACCACTGTTTTAATATTATTTATCGTTTAGCATGTTCGCGAATTTCTCACCGCGTCGATAATTATTTTAATCGGTGTTCCAATGCCAAATACGTTTTCGCGGATATTTTCTTTAAAATAACGGGATTCGACGGATTTTCTTCGCCGTAGGCCAGTACTGAATAGAAACAGGGAAAGCTTTTCCAGCTTGTCCTGAGACATCCGGGCTCCTGGTGCGAAAATTCTTCAAGGGTACGTGGCCACTATTGATTCCAGGGCTCTGCCACCCTTACGCACCCTCGCATTTCTCTTGTCCTCTCCCTCCCTCTCCCTGTCTCTCTCCTTTTCACTCTCTACCCCCGATACTCTCTCTCTCTCTCTCTCTCTCTGTCCCCACCCGAAATTCTCCCCTACACCCTGCTCACCCTTCGTCTTCCGTGCTCCCCTTGGAGGACCCTTTTCTCCTGGCCCGAATTACGTCGCTCCTCCTTGCTTTCCTTCCATCGGTTGGTCCACCCTGGAGGGGTAAAAGCCTCTCTCGTTCGCTCCCTTCGTCTCGGATCGTTCGTTTCCACGGCCGTCCCAGTTATTAAACTGCCCGTTCCACAATTCCACGGAATCACGTGGACGGTATCGCCATCGGAAATTACGTTTGATAAGAGATGCCTAACTAATTACATTTAAATTCCGCGGAACTTCGATGGCTGCGAGTGGCCCACGCTGTGCGAAAACGATCGCTCGGTTACGAACGAATCGAAATTACTAATCCAGTTTGTTACGAGTATACGGCGGATCTTGATATAAAATACAATTTTTTTTACCTATATTGCAACAAACTTGAGTGAAAGAGAAATTTATTTTCTTTCGTAATATTTCGTATATTTCGTATTTTTAAGTTCTTCTAATATTTTTACCGTCTTAAATTGCACCTACTCGCCTTTGTCATAACAAATCCGCTGTCTAGCGATACGTGTACCAGCCTTGCGTGCATTTTCGATATTTTTAATGAAAACGAGGGAGATGCATGGAGTATGCGTGCGCGACACGTGGTAAACAAGTGTTTCGCGAGGACGCCCAACGGTCAACCTTGAAAAGTCCTGCTGAACAGGGATAGTTTCGGCGAAGGCCAACGCGAAATCCATTAATTTTTATGCGCCCGGAAACCATTTGCCGATCCCACGCCACCTTCTGGCCACGCTTCATTGATACCGATATTTACGAGCAGCGCGCAACTATTAATTATCTTTAAACACTGTCCGAACCTACCCCAACCACCAGTACCCCGAAGAACAAAGAGCCGGTGCACGATTCGCGGTAAAAAGTTTGCACTCTTGTCCCGACGCGAATGTGTCTCGAAATTCGCTATGTGTTCGGTCGAAGGACACGGTATTTATCGGACTCTAGAATCTCGATTCTTCGAAGGTGTTCGACAGGGGCGACGGCATTTCATTTTTTTTTTCTTCGAATTCGCGATCTCTCCCCGTTAGAGCTCGTTCAATAAAGTAATTTTTACGTAGTCCGTAAACGTGAGAACGATAGCCGGCGAACCGGGGTGACGATTTTATAGGCAGCTGAAGCAAAAATAAGTCACGAACCGTGGAAGACTGTTCTAGGAAGCCGACGTGGATTTACGCTTGATGAAGAGGATAATCGATTGATCATTTAGGGAATTAGTTGATGGGGGCTAAGCTTGTAGAAAAAGTGCACAAGCAGATTTTAAACGACGCTGGCGTTTACCTGTTCAGACGATCGGGGAAACTTGAGAAAACGTTGCACGCGCGATAATAAATTATTAAAAATCTATCTATAAAAACGCTATCTGCGCGATGTAGTAAGAGAGCAGGGATTTAATAATTTTACGTTTAATGGCCGAATAATATTGAGTTTACGATGTATCGACAGGTTGTTCAAAACAAGAATTTTAACATGTTCATCTTTATCATCGAAGTACCCTGTGCAATAAAAGTTCATAGGCGAACCGCATTGAAGATTCACGTCCGAGCGGGCATTACGACTGGACGACTGCTACTTGTTTATAGTGGATCGACGTCTTCCACTCCCCTCGCGGCGGTGTGGCTCTTTTTTTATCCCGCAACCCCCTTGCGTAATTCGGTGATTTGTAATCATCGTTTGTTTTCTTTCGAGAGATTATGACGCCAGCCACACAGGTGTGCCATTCAGGTCAGATGCAAAATAACCGGACTTCGGGAACCTTACCGATAGATGACTCGATATTGCGTTACGGATGACCCATTGTTGCATAAAATACAACACTTTATCTACTGGTAGCCTATAAATAGGATTTTCTTAATAGACATTTTATGTAATAATTGCAAGCAGAACTGTTAGATTACGGTATTGGGGAGGGGGGGGGGGGGCAATATGATAAAGTCAATCATATAGAAGCAAGCTAACAATCGTCGAAGGGTTAACATTCATTTCCTATTTTATACGAATCTATAGTACGTCGAAGGCAAAATGGCAAGAGCTTCTTGAACCAATGAAAAATTAATTTTGCCAGTTTTACAAGGGCAGCATTTCCCTTGGACCTTCGTGATGGGGGGGGGGGGGGGTAACGTCAGGGTTAGGTACCGCTCTGAAAAGGTCCGATGAAACACAATTGGGGAAGGTGTTCGCAATCGTCACAAATTCTGTTGTTGTGTGGCCCGGAATTCTGTGAATGATAAATCTAGTTCAAGGATAACACCCTCGTCATTGCCGAAGATAATGACGACGAAACGTGAGCGTAGAAAAGCCACGAATACGACCGTGGCTGACCTGCACCCATATACCTGCAGGCATGCACAAAAGAAAGGCGAATCCTTCCATTCTACCTGTCCGAACAAAGAGGTCCGTAACGGAATCAACCCTTTGCCTCCGCGGAGAACCAGAAATCGGTATTTTGTCGTTCAGAAATATTGTCGTTTCTTTTTTCAACCATCTCCTGCGAAACTCTGCGTAGACTCGGAAACACACGGTTGTCGATTCGAAAGCTAATGAATCGTGAATCGAATACACGCGATATAACGCACGGCGGTGTCTTTTAGGAAGTACTGGTAGTTGGGCACTTAAAATCTCCCCCTTTCGGGTTGCAAGTTGATCAGAGAAGTGCTTTTGATGTCGACAAGCCTAGGGGCGAAGCGTTACATTTCTTAGCTATAGTTGACGGATTCGATCCACGTTAGGATTGGGGCAAATAGACATTTCTCGAAAACAAATTATTTTTTCAGTAATTGTCTATGACGCGATTATTCATTGGATACAATTATCGATAATTTTATCAGGATTTCAGATCATGTTAAACCGATTGTACAATTTTGTTAATTTTGAGATGGCACTCGGTATTTGCAAATATTTGAATTCTTTTTATGAAACAACTCGAGGTACACGATTCATTTTAATGAACGCTAAACTTTGCCTTATAAAAATAACAAAAAAGATTCAATTTATTTGAACTTTACAATTAATTTACATTAATTGTAAATTAAAAAATCTGAAACCGGTCATTTGACCGGTGCTGATAGGTTTACCGTTAAATAAATATTTAACACGTTCGCGGCCACTGTCATAAATATATGTGACAATCTCGCAATTTACTCGAAGATATTTCAACAACGAAGGCGAAGCAACGAAACAAACGTGGACGCGTTGAAGAGCGTTTTCCTTTAATTTCCACCTCAAGTGCAATTTTCTGATCGAGCAAATAAATTTCTACTTATTCGAAAAGAGGGAAGGTACCTTCGAGTTTCAACTTGGATCACGCGGTTGACCCCAGCAACGAGTCAGACTCGCAACGAAGGTTTCGAGCAGGATCTTCGAAATATTATTTTTACAAACGGAAATAGAATTGTACGTTTTCTTAATTTTCCACGAAACGTTGAATGCGAAAAAATCGCGGTGC
This sequence comes from Lasioglossum leucozonium, assembly GCA_028454225.1. NCBI lineage: Eukaryota > Metazoa > Arthropoda > Insecta > Hymenoptera > Halictidae > Lasioglossum > Lasioglossum leucozonium. The sequence continues at coordinate 406,662 of CM052206.1, read as the reverse complement.
ACAGGACCGACGATGGAAGAAGGGTGGACGATGAAAGATCGATCGGAGAAACAGAAAAAGCCCATTACGCACGGTGGCTAGATATTCGTCTGGAATCTCGAGTTGATCGGAAAAACAAAGTCTGGTGTTTGCCGGCGCCCATCAGATGGCGACGCTGCTCGCGACCAATGACTCGCGCGTTTCGGCATTGCCCGATTCCCGGTATACGTGTCCGAATTTCCAGCAGGCTGGAATAAGTCGATGAGGATTTGGTTCGATAAATTCGAAGGGAAGGAATCTAGCCGTGTGTCGTTCGCCGCGACATGGTGGCGGTAACGACTAGAATAGCTGTATCGTAGTAGCCTGGCATTCGCAGGAAGAAAATGTCGTTCCGGTTTCGCATTACCCACGCAGGATAGTCGAGAGAGAGCCTTTTCCTATTCACCCCTCTCCACAGGCTTTACACGCCGACACGCCGCTAGGTCTTTGGTGGGGACGAACGGTAAGGCTTCCCCTAGTTGGGGAAGGAGGAACAGTTCGAGTGGAGGGGAGGGAACCCGGGGCCGGGTGGGGGTAGATTGGGCGCGGCCTAGGACGGCCGCGCACCGCGTTGTTATAAAAATAATATCAGTATAGCCAGCGCGCTTTCTCGTTAGATACCCCGGCCAATATAGCCGCCGACAGTCGAGCACGCTGTTCCAACCGTGTGTGTGTATGTGTATGTGTGTGCTTCTCTTCCCGTACCTCGACACACGTTTACGATAGGTGTGCATAAATCCTCGTGTAACAGTATCTCTGTCCCGACGCGCATTTACGCTCTCATTGATCGTCGCGCGTTCGTCGTGATCGCAACCACCGCTGATCGAAACGGTCGGCCCCGAAAACCGGGAAAGGGAATATTCGAACGATAAGGGTTTAAGAGAGAGAGAGAGTATCCGGTGGAAGGGACAGGAACGGACAGAGATAAAAAGAATAGACCACGGGGGCGAGGGAGAGAAACAGGGAAGACGGGAGCGCGCGCAACAGAGAGTAAGAGAGAGAGAGAGAGAGAGAGTAGTCGGAAGAGAGTAACTGGAGAACGGAGAGGGCGCACCCACGTTTACGTGCAGAGAGAAAGGCCAGTGTCATTTACGAACGCGTACTAAAACGCACGGGAACGGAAGCCAGGTGTCGTAGGTGCTTCGTGTACGACAGAGTAGAACGGCGCACCGGTATCTTTCGCCACGCGGCCGAATTGATCCACGTGCGTCGGCAATACGTTCCGTACTCGCTCCGTTCGCTTCCTCGCGCACCATACCCGAGGACCAAGAGCCAACTCTCGGTGGGAACGTTTCCTCCGCACCGAGAGTTTTTCGTGTCGTGTCATCGCGTAGGAAAAAAAAAGATACCCCGAAACGGTGTTCATCGTTCTCCGAAAGACACGGAGAGAGAGAGAGAGAGGAAGCGAGATAGAAGCACGGAGACGAGACTTGGACAGATAGAGAGAGGGGGTGAGAGCGAGAGACGAAGCGAGCAGTAGCGGGAACCGGATAACACACGGTCCCGGAATCGTCTCGAGCGACCAATCGCGTACGAGCTCTTGGCTGTCTCCTCCGTTCAGTTGGTAAAAGTGCTCGCGCGTCTTCGATACGTGGAGGGATTTCTTGGTTGGTTGGAGGAAGACGGATAGAGGAGGTAGCGCGCAACAAGGACGCACCGAGGTGGTGGGAAGAGAGAGAGGGGAGGTAACGGTAGTAGAAAGCCCGGAGGAGCAGAGGCAAGGAGAAAAGTACGGAACTGCTCCACCCGCGCGAGTTTCCCTTTGGCGGTCGTCGGGAGAGAACGAGACACAGCCGAGAATCTATCTTGGAGTAACCGGTGTCGCGGATCGTTTCCGATATTCTGTTTCTCTTGCAGCGTAGCGGTCTCGCGAAACGTTTGTCACGCGTGATTTTCTGTGCGTCGATGCGAAAAGGGTGAAAAAGGAAAAAAAAACGAAAAAAGAATATATATATATATATATACAATAACACACCGATAGAGGAGCGTGCTCGACGAAAGGAACGAAGGAGGAGGAAGAAAGAGTGGGGGAACCGTGCGGAGGACGAAAGAGGAAGGAACACACGCGCGAAGGAGTACGAAATTAAGGAAACGAGAGAGGACGCTACTGTACGGACACGGACAGTCGGGTGTGCTTATACATAGGTCGTGTCGTGTCTCTTGGTCGCGCGTATACGTAATACGCCGTGCGTCCTATTTTCATTCTTTTTCTTGCTCTTCGATCTTGCGTTCGTGATCGAGAAATCAGCCAGTGTTTAGTGCCAGTGTTTGTCTACCTCAGTCGATTAGCGGCAGCTAACGGAGAAAAGCTGCGTTAAAAAAGATATTTAGCAGAGAGAAAAAAAAAGAAATATATAAATATATATTATATATATATATATAATATATATTATATATATATATATAGCATAATATATATATATATATACATATATATTGAACAGTGGTAAACCGCGCCAGCTATATTGTTGTAAATAATCCCGAACCCGGGTATTCGTGTGAGATTTACAACGAACGGAACGAGAGATCATCATGTCCATGGATAAGTTCGCGGAAGGTGGCGTATTACAGAAAGAAATGGAGCGTTTGGAAATCGAGGAGAAAAACGGCGATACCACGAGGTAAATTAGTCATCCTCTATTTACGAATCCGCAGCCTTCGTATCGTGTTTCCGGTGAGGTTAGAAATTCGCCGACACGGCCTGTCTTCGATCACGCGCGCGCCGATGAAACTTCGCGCCTTTTTTTTTATCGGACCACCATATATATTGATACGACTTTTTGGATTTCTTTTTCATCTTTTTCGCGATCGTACACATTTTTTGGCATTTCTCGCAATTCTTTTGGTTTCTTTTTTATCTCTCTTCTCGTATACTCGAACGCGTGTAAGGGGCACTTCGAAAATTTTTCGAATTTCTCGAAATTACAGCCGGTTTAAAAATAAACTGTTCGGTCACTGGCGACGATAACGAGTCCCGAATTGTATTTCTGGTTTTGCCTACACTATGCTGAAAATCTTTTTTCTACGCTCCGTATGTTCATCTTTCTCGGAGCCGGATCGATGGTAACACGAGTTTAATGAATATTAGAAATCATTGTAACGGTTCCTCGTATCAGCGCGCAAACACTTGCCGCGTTTAGCCACGCACATCAGGGCCGACTTTTGAAAGACTGCGAAATATTAACGGTTCCTTTCGAGCGGATTGTGTCCAGTAACTTCTCGTCTATTCGATTTAATTACGTAAGAGCAGAAATTTTCGGCGGGCCTCCGATCACGCTCTCTATATTGCTGCTGAATTATTTTCTGTACGCTACTGGATCGTACACAAATTTCTTGGTATTTCCCGTTAATTTTGATTAGTATATATGCTTGGGCATTATCGAAATTAATTTGAAAAATAATCGTTTCAATTCAAATAAAATATTATGTGATTTGAACGTCAAATGAAAATAGTATTTATTTTTATTTGTGAAGTGTGAACAAAGTATTTAAAATAATTCATTATTTCAATTGAAGTGTGCCCAACCTATATTCGCTGAAGATCCACGGTATAATTACAAGTCGATTAATTAAATAAATACGAAGTCCAAGGTTCCAGGTTCTCGCGCGCGACAGGTACGTAACGAATTTTCCCTTCCGTGTAACCTGTTGGTCGGTCGCGTAATATGTAGAATTTGATTGTTCGGCCAGTCCCCTGTAGAACCGGATTTTTAAACGAAAGAATGTCTTCTAAGTGTGCCATGGCGCGAAGCCTCGTTATCGGAGGCCGCCGTTTCGTAAGAACTGATTCACTTGCCGATATCTCCGAAAATTGTATGGTAGACCACGCCGGCAAAAGATGACTATCCCGTTAAATTACTTGTTTTTCTGGAACATCTAACCAACCAGAAATAAATTGCTTCCATATTTCCGGTATCATTTTGATGCAAATGTGCGAGATTCGTTTTAATATTAACACTAAACCTACCACTGCTGGTCAAACGACCGGTTTTATGTTTTTCATTTTACACATTGAAATGAAAATTGCAGAAAATCTAAATAAATAGAGTCTTGTCATTTTCATAAGCTAAACCATTTTAATCGCCTTTACCAGGTTTAGCGTTAACGTATTGAATGCCGAGAGAGGTTCACCGGGTCTATCGAACTTGTTCCAAATGCGATAAAGGAATATAAGTTTCAGCGAGGAAGTAATGTAAATATTTTCTTTTTGTTTTTATTCATTTAACGTTGCTTTAACGATAGCGGTTGTTAGCAACGTAAATATATTTTAGTGCTCTAATTAACTCGGTAATAGAGTAAAGCGAACACCTTATTACTAGGTAACTGATATTGATAAATATTGGCCGCTGTTACGATTCAGATAAACGAGGTTCGTGACAACGTCTGTTATAGCACCGACACCGTAATGTGCCAGAACACTCGGTGTACACAAGGGAAATTGGAATTTCGACGAGTTTTTCAGTCGCTCGATTCGACAATGGCGTCAGAGACGTTCTTCGAGCGTAACGACGCTTGTGTATAATATATTTTTTTTTCTCTCGGTCTCCCTCTCTCTCTCTCTTTCTCTCTCTCTCTCTCTCTCTCGGTGAATTGTCTCGACGAGCACGTTGAATAACTATAGTCGCCGGTTTGTTTTTCTTTTCGCTGGCCGTGGCCTTGATATCGCACGTGGCACAGCCTCGCGCCATCGCATTGATCGTCCCAGAAATTCGGCGTCAATAGCAGGAAATGAAAATCCCACCGTTAACGTCTATTTAAACCTCACCGGATAGAACTGTTCTAGCTTGTGTGTACTAATTAATTCTATCGGCCGTGTAATACGTACGGTGTTGCGCGCCGGAAAGTTTCAGAAGCCGCGTCGCGTGTCGATTAATGGTTCGCCGCCATGTTGGTCGTTTCTAAACAATTCCTTGTATTTACAAAAAAAAAAACATTAACAAAATCAATAAAATCGATTATTCTACAGAAAAAGTCGAACACTTTTTACTGAAATTTTATATTTTAATATTGAATATTTTTTACAATAAAGTCGGAAGATTTGGGAAATAAGGGAAGACACGATTGATTGAAAATAATCGGTCGAAAATTGTAAATTTGTGATGGAATCTCGCTTTTCACAATTCGGAGGAAAGCAAAGATTGAATTGCCAGTTGTAAGGTGGAGGGGGAGGGGATTCGCTTCAACCCGGATCTTTGACTGCCGGCTGACTGCTTTAGCCAATTAAGCTGTCCAGGCCGTCGACGAATTCTTTTACCCTAAGCCTCGTATCCTGCCCAATGAGCACACGCGGATAAAAGGTCTCGGTTCAAACCCGAAGGAGTCGCGAATAAACTTTCGGCAGAAGAAAATGTTCACGCGGTGGGTCGAATTATGCTAGCGGGCCTCGATATTAATTCATTTTCCCAGCCGTTTCCCACTTAACTAAATAAATTGTACAGCGAGGGACCAGATCGAGTGCGAAGAGCAAGAAACATGAAACTGTCTTTCGCACATCGCGTTCAATAAAATATATAAAAGTTGGTTTTAAATAATTTTCGAAGTATTTGTAAACGGTGCACAGAATGTTGTTGTAAGGTACAAAGAGAGTTGATATAATTAATAACACGAAACGATCTCTTTATTTTAAAGTTCTTATTATACGAAAACTTCTCTTTGCGTGGGTCTTTGCAATGCAATGATGGTTTAATCCTAATGGTACACCTACAGGCATGGAGAACCAAGAAATTTGTGAAAACGGCGGACAATTCGTATTTCAAATATTACAAAGCGCTTTCTTCCATTCACTATATCCTCCATTTTCATCTAATTTGTATAATTACTTATACTTTTATACTATACATCATCTACGTACTCGCACAACCGATTTCCGAGTAGTATTATATACATTTTTATTTTCTACGAGATGTTGAATTCCCAACTTAAGTAAATATTATTTATATTAGTCCGTGCTGTAATGAATGTGTTTTGATTCTTACGGAAAACGCTATTAATAGTTAGCAGCAAGAATTAGCAATGTTGCCAACATTTTTCTCCCATAGCGTATGAAGAAAAACAAAAACATATTGCATCACTGTAATTAATAGAATTCTTGATACGCATTTAGTTTCAGTTTATCAAGCGATATTTCCACACGGAGTAACCGAATAGTATTTTTAGGTGGAGCGGTTTGAATGGAGGGATGTCGTATCTCATCAGATTGTGGGTTAGAAAAATCTTTTTACAACATTTTTTAAAGCTTATGAGTAGTAGAGAATTTTTAGATATTAATTTAAGTGTAATTGAAAATCTTTCTTGATTCAGACCTTTCATAATGTATACTCGGAACAATATCAGTACATTTACTGAGAAAAATCAAATGGTAGCGGAGACTCCGAAATTTCGTACCATTCTTTCGAACTGACGAAATAGCTATAGAAATAATCTAATCGGATAAGATAAAAATCGGTTGTAGAATCCACGTACTAATGGAGCAAAGTAGATACATGAGTAACAATACGATAGTAACGGTATCGTGAAGTGTTAGTTTCCATTAATTTTGGACGATAATTTATTGTTAATTAAATAACAGGTGCTACAACATGACAACATTTTTTATTGTATGTTTTATTCCAATGTTACGTGTCTAAAAGCTCTATATAAAATTGTATTTCGTATTTTCACGAAATATAAAAGATAATTAAAGATTTCTTTAAATCACCGGAATATTCGTTTTTCTCATATCTAAATTCATAAGTAAAAGATATATAAATAAATAGAATTAGAACAAATATTAATTTTACTAGTCATGGTAATTCACTGTTCTTGCACGAAGTTGATGAATTTCCTGTTTATCGTGGATACTGATACGGGTCTGAAGGTACGTCTCTATGTAAACTCTGTGTACAATTCTACTTCTAAAGTCACACTGATAATATACATCTTACGATATGTAGATAAGAGGTTCGAATAAAAGTCTTTGCATAATGGAGTTTCGTCACCGGAAATTCTTCGGTGCTGATGAATTCCCCTTTCGGGATAGCTTAGATCGAATCTGATCAAGTAATACCGAACAAGGAATTTCAGAAACAGTGAACTAATAAACATAAATTATGCTGCGATATTTGCAATTTTCTCCTTGAAATTATTAGCATCGGAGATAATAATTACGCTCGTGCATTTAAAATGCGTCACAACTCAAAATTTTCAGTTTTATCAGCAGTTTTCGTTTTATCGCATTAAAATACTCGCCAGAGCGACTTTTTAAAGCAGTGACGCGACTATGCGAAATAGTCCACTTTCTGTTATTACATTTCTTTTATTAGTCGCAAAAATAGGAATGGGGGTTTAATAAAGCATTGCTCGTTCTAACATAAACACCCAAGTCACGTTGCGTCGGGAGCACGAAACGAATAAAATGTGTTCCTGCTACAGGCACAGTATAATGCCTGTCTCACGTTAATGGAGTCTCTGGACTAATATTTGTTAGAGTGCAGAATTCGAAAAATAGGATTTACGAAGTAATCGTTTCACTCTGTGCAAGTTGTTCAATTTTATACGCCGCCTTACAAATTAAGCGCGCGAATGATCTTTCCGAATGATCCACGTATGATCGATACGATCGTTGACGATCGATAAAGCCAGAAGAAGCGTCAGAAAGAAGAAGATCGAGAACGGAGTTAGCGGTATTCGCGCGCGACCGCAGTTCGTGGCTCTATCTTCTGGTGAAAACGCGTGGTACAACCTTTTTCCGCATCGGTAACGTAGGTGTCTGTGCATGCGTGGTAATGGCGGAAAATTCGAACGGAGACACTTCGCCGATTACCGTTCGTACACTTTGAACTTGCTTCTTATGTTAGAAAAAAAAGTGACTTGTCGCAAAATGTATTCTAAATACGGCAGAGCGATAGTTATTCATAATTTTTGTATAAAAATATGTAAAAATATTTTTGATTCCCGGGCGACATTCGTTGTTCGAGCAGAAACGACCTTCGCTAGCGATTTGCAAATCTCCCGGAAACCATTACGCGGAATTCTCATTGTTGAGAGGGGATAATAAAAGAAACATTCTCATGCAAAGCTGTCTCTTGACGACACGTACAAAAGAATCTTCACCATGGGCCAGACCCGAAGGTGCTGTCCGCCTTTCGAGGATTAAAGACGGAACAGAATTCAATCTCTCGGAGGCCTCGGGGCTTTTCTATTTAACGGTGAAACTTCTGTGAAGTTCGGAGGAATATGCTTTTCCATGTTCCTGGGTATTTGTCTTGCGGATACCTGTCTCCGGGAGCATCGGAGGAAGCAGTAATGCAGAACCGTTTTCAAGTTTACCTGTTCATTGTTGTCAGAGGATTTCCTTTTGTCTGGGTCCGAAAATACCTCCTCGGAAAATCTTGGGGAAAAACGCTCAGGTATAGACCGCTGCCGCTGCCGCCGCCGCCGCCGCCGCCTGCGCTTTGTCACGGCTAACATCTGCGCCCGGTTCGATTGTGTTTCGAAAGCCTCACGCTGATTTCTAGGAAGGCTGGAATTAGTTGTTGAAGACCTTTCTCTACCTGCGCTCCCCGAGTCCTTGACTATAACCGAAATCGTCGCGCATATTTCACTTTTTGATCGGTACGTTGCTACATCGAAACTTGCGAAACGTTTTCCTAGCTTTCGTGAAACATACGTTTTTTGTTTTTTTTTTTCAACCTTTTCTGTGGCACTGTACCGTGGAACTCGTTGAATTCTCGAGGGAAATAGAAATCGTGAATTGCCGAGGCTGAAATGCAATATCTAGACCGAGTATCTGTATGTAATATAAAAAATTTTTTAATTGTGAAAAAAATAGGAGACAGATGAAAATGTATTTCTCTTAGTTCGATACCTCTAATAATTTGAAATTCTTCTATATGCATAGAATGCATAGAATCCATAGTCATAAAAATGAACATTTATGAATATTTTTAGACATTTGATACTCGTTCATCTTCGCACGCGCAAAACTTTTCGACCAACAAAAATAAATCGTTAAAACGTTCATTTATCATTTCTTGGAAATGCGATTTTGCAGAAATTTGTTCGTCGACGCGACATTGGTTTGTACAATATCTCGAGACCAACGCATCGTAGCGTAGAAATGGCTGGCGCCTTCCGTAGGGTGGATGGCCGCCATTTGCAAATCAGCCTTCACCGCCAAGCACGTTCATTAGCATACAAGTTGATACCAGTCGAACTACCATTATATTACGACATCTCTCAACTGTTAAGGTTTATTTTTCCCATTAACGGACTTTAACATCAATTGTTACGTCACCACTGGATTCTCTGTTTTTTCCTCGACAGAAGTTTAGCGTGGGTAAATCACAAACGTATTTGAATGTATTTTACAACACTAACATTCACTTCCCGTTTGGTTTTTATTTACCTAGATTTTTATTTGCAAGCTTCATTGCACGCTTCTCAATATAAGGAAGATTTACTACGTATTTAACATTAGCCTACCAATTAAGATGACGCTTCTGATTTGTGGTTCGAACATGTCATTGATTAAATTTTTCCAACAACTCGTGTAATTTATAATACTCCGGATTACTCAAATTTTAACATTTTAGAGATAAATATTGGTTAATCAAAAACCGTCCGTCCCCAGTTTAACACGATCTGAATAAGTTCCATTAATCAAAATTAATGAAATTGTTGGTCGTTTGGAATCGCGGAAAAATTCGCGAAAAAAATCAGGAGAATATCGACTGGACTCCTGAAATTGGTATCGTTAATAAATAAAACCTTTGACTGGATTCAGATCTCGTTGTATCTGTTACCATTCATCGATACGTTTTTCACAGTTTGAGATTTGTCGCGAGTTCTCACAGCGTCTAACGAATGTATTCGCGAGGAACGCAACCGGATAGCATAAGATTATGAACCTTTTCTTCGGGTTTTATCGCGAAGTGACCGAAGTCAAGTCGATTTGGCAGCCGGTGTCTTCGTGCGCAAAGCAGCAACTGCTGACAGAAAATTGGAGCAGGGTGCATTAGCCCCGCGATAATTGTGGAATTCTCCCGGGTCAGCTTATTCTGAAGTTCTTTGCACCTCCTTTGTCTTCGTCGGGAGCGCACCGCGTCGAACGAAAGAGAAAGAAAAAAGAGACAATCGGTACCCTATGGCTACCCGGTCTTCGGCTAGTCTTTCGTCCTCCGTCATCGCGCCCGTTCTCAGAACGGCAAACGAATCCGCAAAGAAGCCTCGCGCCGGAGTCAGCGGTTTCTTCCGGTGTTAACGATCCTCTTATCACTGCTCGTCGAGAATAAATAGCGAAAGTTACATTTTATTCCTAGTCTTTTTGCGCATGAGAACGCGGATCTCGCGATAATGAATCGCGCGACGCGACGTCCCGGCGCGCCGTTTGTCTTCCGAACCAGACAATCGATCGCGCTTTCGATAGAATAATTACCGATTTAACAGCAAGCTTTTACGGTAAAAGATACTATTTAGCCCTTATATTTTACTTAATAAATTTCTTGTAAATTTCTTTGCCAACAGAATAATTTTGCTGTTTTTTTTTTCACTTAAGAAGAACATTGTCAATTGCACACTCTTATGTTAATCGAAGATTATGAAATTTCGAGCGCTACAATTTTTCCTTCGGTAGAATAATGGTCATATATTTAAAGAATCGATCAAATAAATAAGGTAAATAATTAATTGCCGTATTTTAACGAGTCAGACTCGCGATGAAGATTTTAAACTTAGCTTAACACATGTGAATGGTGCCTTTCTTTTCCGAGGAAATAGAATTTTGTTCTTTTGTGATCAATTAGGCATTAAAGTGAACATAGGCAATAAATATTAATTTTTGCAACCTTGATGAAAGTCGTACGGCAAGGGGTCAATACGCTGTGTAGAATTGAAACAATTATTGAGAAATATATTTTATTCGTTTGAAATAATGGAAAATGTCGCATCTCTAATTATCTTGGATTGAGATAAAATTTTTTAAAAAATTTATTATCATAAATATATATTGAATCAGATTTATTCAATTTGCAGGAATATGTAAATTTCTTGTAGTTTTGTACGATTTTTAAGTAAAAAAATATGTTCGTTAACTTGTTTTACACACACACAATTAAAACAGACACAACTTTTTCGATGTTGTATTATAAACGCGAGGCTCGTCGATCTTAATTAGATTGAGACGTTAAAGAAGCTCGAGATTTTCTTGTTATCCCGTTGGCAAACGAAGGTCACGCGAGCTTACGCAAAGAGCGCCGAATCCGACTCGTTTAACTTTGAGCTTTCCGTTAACTAGCTTTCGCGTGTATATTCGAAGTGGCCGCAAAGAACCGTGACGAAAAGCTGCAAGAAGGAGAAACAAGTGGTTAATCGCGACTTCGCTCCTTTCTTTACAGTCCGCTTTCTGTCTCAAGATTGACGCCATAATCTCAAAGAACATTAGCAAACCATCGGCTTTCAACTTCCGTGGTTAATTTTTTCGTAATTGAAACGATTATACAGCTCCGGCAACCCTCTTTTCGGAGACTACGGAGAACACGCAAAGATAATGGGCAGGTATTTTACGCGAGGAAATGAATTCTGATGGATTGATGTCGTTAGGGTTAAACGCACTTTAATACCACTTTCGATTCCATTTATTTTTTCTAATTTATTTTCTAACATAAACTATCGAACGAGACATGAAAAACAATTTAAGATTGAGCAAAAATTTCGGGTATTAAATTGAAACATAAAACTGTTAAATTAAACGGTGTTTAAAAAATATGGATCAAAATAATATTACATTATCCATCCTCTTCGTGGGAAAATTAATACATGAACCTCTCTAAAGTAACAATTTTAAATACTAATTTTTAATTATTTAAAGCGACATTTCAGTGAATTTCATAATCGGAAATTGTTATAAATGCGTCTGGTAATCATCATTTAACACAAAGAAATAATCGTTCGCTTTTATGAGCAGGACGCGAGGGATGATAAAATTTTTTAGGAAAATCCATATGAATTTATGGGAAGGACCTTGTATAGCACTTGATCGGAACGATGGGGTACGGTAAAAGCTCACGGGGATGTGGGGGAAAAGGGAGAAAGCCGCGAGGAATGACGCGAAGCGCGCACGAGTCAGGCCCGTACGAAATTTTAATTAAATTTCATAATCTGGAGACGACGCTGTCCCGAGCATTGTCAGCAGCGGGACTTAAGCTTTTGTCGCGCGGACGAGCGACGAGACTCGTCCTCGTAGAATATGTTGATGCTGCACGCTCGCCCTCGTTCGCCGTTACCCGTGGTGGCCATTGCGAAATGACTGTACCGCGGCGCAGTACATTTAATTAATTCTCGGCTGGTCTACCAACGGCACCGAGACGCCGCCGTTTTTTTTTCCACCGTAAATAGCTGCGTTCCCTAAATTCGATTAAAACTATAATCAGCGTCGTCGCACGGGATGAACGGAGACCGGCGGACGGGGGCGGATACGGAGGACGAGGGGGGAGGAAATCGCGAAATTGGAAACGGTTTTCATTTATTTTCTTTCTCTTTTTTTTCGACGTTTATTTTGTACTCGGTTGCGCGTATTTATTTCTTCGGCTTTTTTCTATGTTGTACGGGGTGTCCAGAAATGTTCTGTCCGCCTATCAATTCTTGTACAACCGAAATCCCCTATCGAAAATGTTGGTTAACATTAATATTCGGACACAGTGCTGTTTCTGTATTTGTTGCTTTGGACGAGCCAATTTCTTTTTTGGCAATAACATGTAATTGTACGATGCGTTTTCGACAAAAAATTGTCACATTTTTACATCCTGATAAGATTTACGCATTTTTTTTATTAAAATACATTGTACAAATGTTATCGTTAGAAAGAACTTATTTATGTATATTTAATCCAAAATGAAGGATTTGTCTTTGTAAAAAATACATTTGAAAACTTCCACGTTGGTCTCTTTTTTTTTAACAGAAATGGCTGAGCGTTTGCGGCTAATATTCTCCGATTTGCGTATGCACGTCATCCCCTATATGTGTGCCAAGCTTCGTTCAAAAAGTGTTCGCCCCACTCGTAATTTCCCCCTGTCAGTGCAAACAATATGGTAGAACCGTTAAGTTCCTAGTACATTAGATTATTTCATATTCTACATCGGGACTACTACTTTCAATCTTTTGCAATAAAATCAACAAGTTGAACGTCTGCTGCCGCGGCGCTTAATTAACCTGATTAACCGCGCGCACGTGTATCTCCCCGTACCTGTCATGATCGAGGAGATCAACAGGAGTAGTAGAAAACACGTCTGAAAAAACAGTTTCTTCAATACGTGTCCCAAAATCAGCTGTCAGTTGATTAAATTTTCTCGGAAGGCTGCGAGCGCGCGATTGGCAAGACAGATGAGGGGTGGAATGCAGATTACTCTGCCCGGGGATAAATGCATTTAAACGTCACGCGGCTGGCTTCTGCGAACTTACCGAACGGGGGCTGCAAACGTCTTTCAAAAAAGATTAATGTATACTAATTTCACCGTTTCGTACGATTGACACGAGTACGAATCATTCGACAATTTCCGACATCAGGACATGGAGCATCTCGACAATTTCGATTCGAAATGGAAAGTACGAGATCATTCTCTTTAAGACCAGTGCTTTACTTGTCAGTCTTTCAAATCGCATTTTTCAAGTTACTTCTTGCGGACACACGTTAATCTTTCCATTGGTCCTAGCAGCTGTTCGTTCGATTAATTCGGTCGAAACGACCCAGACTCCTCCGACGAAGAGTTGATCCGGTGCAGCGATAAAAGATCGAATATCTCGAATCGCACGTACTTTCTCGCCCATCGCTTTTCCAGGTATGATGATCGTTGTTGCTCGGCGATTGCACGCAACGTCCCTGTCCTGAAGGAGTACCAGCTACACGTTCGGCTGGAGGTGAAGCGTGTCTTTGGCGGGTGATTGTCCTTGGCCTTTGCTCTTCGGTCCTCGGCGATAGTTACGCATAGAATTCGCGTGAAACTCCTATGACGCCACGACTTACAGGGCGGTATGCTTCAACCCCGCACCTTTCCAAAGTATTGATTACTTTCCGGCCGCGAGAAAGGAAGGGACGGGCCTGAGGGGGAGACAGAGAGGAGAAGGAAGAGGAAGCGGCGGAGGAGATGGAGAGAAGCTCGGAGGGAGTAGGATCCCCCGTAGAAGGGGTTGACCCTCTTCTTCTCTGTTGCTCCCACGCGGCACGATCCCCATTTCGCTCTGTTCGACGCTCCTAGCGTTCACCCTTGTCTCTCTATCCTTCTATCCTCCCGTATCCCTCTCTCTCTCTCTCTCTCTCTCTCTTTCTCTCTTTCTCTGTCCGCGCCCGCTGTCTCTCGTTCCAGGGGACGGCTCGTGGATTTTCTCACTCTCGCCTTCATCCGTCCTTTCATTTTGCCAGAAGCTACCACCGACACCGACGACGACTATCTACTCGGACAGAAACGTGGCTCTCGTAACTCGTTAGGAAGGACCAGCCGGATTCCCTCGATCGGCTGCGAAATCGATCGTTCGTTCGGCCGCTCAAAATATGTCTCTCGATCGTGAATCACGATGGGCGGTCGGTTCCGTTTGAAGATGAAGCCCTCTTCGGTCTGCGCGCAGCCCGCCGTTCTACTCTGTAGCATATTTTTCTTCGTTGCTATTGAGTCTTCTAACGAGCAGGGTGTGTTCAGTGTTTTATACTAATTGGCCTGTTCCGCGAATCCGGATCACTAGTAAACTGTTTAATAAAGTCGCGCGTACTTGTACCCTCCGGTGAAGGCTGTGAACGGTGCCAATTGGTATGAACCGTTGTATGGGAAATGATTTAACATCACCCTGTAGAAAATCGTGTATTCAACGATGCAATTTCTGCGCCGTGTACACACATAACAATTCGCGCCGATTTCATCTTGGTGTTAACTGAACACACAAACCGATAAACCGGCTTATACGCAGCCTTTCTGCCATCTAATTGACAGGAGCTGAATAATTGAGATTACAGGACCGGAGCTCTCCGAGTACTGGAAAGTTACGGCATCAACGATTCGCATTTTTTCTCACAGTAGCTTTTAACGCATTAAATTTTCATTAAATTGATAATGCGTCGCACCGACGGAATAATTTTTAGACGTTTCTAAGGATCGTGGTATGAATATATTATTTATATTGGATTTTAATTGACACCATTATTGACCATGGCAACATTAGCAAAATTTTGTTTCATTTAATTGAAAAAAGACAGATTTAACAACACCCCAGAATATTAACATTTAAAATATTTAATAGATTTTATATATTGTTCTGTTATGAAAATATTCATTAATAAGTGGAGTTAGTTTAGAAGCTTGAAATTGCTCGATAGCATAGACATAGACAGGTTTTAGTAAGACGAGGTAAGCACATTTATTCCTATTTATATGGCAGGCAACGTGTTAATAATTAACGCTTGAGCGAACGTGATCGAAGGCATCTTCTCATTTGAGAACTGGCTGTGTGAAACTTTAATTAGATTAATTCTAAATTACTGCATTTAAATTCGTATTCAAATTTAAATAAACTTTGTTTTCCACCGGCAGTTTATTCTAATAATTAAATTGCGAATAATTATGCAAAATGCAGAAAGTTCTGAGTAACATAAAAACATTAAACTTATCCTAAATATTTTAGTACTCCCAGTTTGAAAAAATCCTATACACCATAAATGTCATTCTTCGTCTAATGGCATTTATTACGTTTGCTGTTGTGATCTAAACCGAGCTTTCGAACTTTTATCATGAAACATTTCACGCAATTTATACTTGTTAAATAAGTATTGAAAAATCGGTGAAAAAACTGCGCCTTCGCAATATCGGTACAGTAGAACATCGGTTATCCGAACCTCCCATATCTGAAGTCACCCTTCACGCGTGTACGTAGCTCAGCTAAGGAGTTCCATATGCAATATTGTTCATTTTGCACATATATGTATGAATATTGAAAATCGTAAACGACTATTTTATTATTCGAACGTTCAACTGTAATTGTGAAATAGTCTTCGGTAGTTCGAGTGTTTGAAATATCTTATTTCTTGTTCCCATCTTATTTAAAAATATCATTTATTGTTCGTTTGCGGTTGCAAAATTGGGTTTTTCCGTCTGTGAAAATATTTCCGAAGATGCGGATAGAAAATAAATGGTAATATATGCAGGTAGATTGTCCCGGAGTTTCGTTAAGGGTTAAAAGAGAGAGAGAGAGAGAGCGCAAGCAGTATTTCTTGGTTCTAGTTTCGGTTCATCTATTATATGTAGCTCGTGGGGGATTGGACGTTCCCAGTTCTCGAACGGCTCGGAGCTCAGGACGTAAGAAGAGTCGATTGGATCGCCGACCGTCCCGACCGACGCGACGGGCCAAGGACGTAAATCGGTGTCTCGGGACCCCGGATCGGCGCTCCTTTTCAAACGGGGCGAAACTCTTTAATTTCGCATCGCCATAAATAATTTGACCGCAGACCCGTGGCTTTCCTGGAAGCAGGCCTCGCTCTTCCCAGACGCTGACGCTCCGGACTCGGCCGTGTAGCTTGACATGTATCATACGTGTTGTGTGTGCCAGACTACCGCTCGCGCGCGCGCTTTTCTTCGTCACGCGAATACATAGACGACACTCGAAAACGTTACACCATTTCTCTTTTTATTATTCCCGGCATTCTCGTTTTCACGGCCTGCGAACAGACGTTAACGACGCCGATGAAAAATCAGCCTATCGAGAACTTGGAAAGAGAGATGAAACACTATCGAATCAAGACATTCGGATCCGCATTTTAAAGTATAATCTCCGAATCTCATCGGTCTGGCAACATATGTTCAACACTTGGATGCACTCAAACTTTTTATCGGCTGTACCTTACAGATCCCATGCGATAGGTCTCTTCGTTTCTTCAAGACTTTTTAAAAGAATTTTCTGGTCATAAATAGAATTCTTCAAAAATTGGAGCAAAAAAGGGTTTGGGTTAAACACAGTAAATTCCAACGATTTATTTCATCAAATTGTTGCACTTGCCACAGTAATAAACTTCCCACTAACAAATTGCTGTATTGAAAAGAACTTGATCTTTGCAGACGGAGCTATTTTAACTCGAAAATTAAACATTTCTTCCGGCCTAAAATAATTCCATAATTCTTCTAATAATTAACTTCTGTCAACTTAATTTAATTATAAAAATTAAATTAAGAAATACATTATGTCAACGGTATCGGTAAAGATTAATACGGAATTGGGGCTGCCCTGATGCTTGACACGAGTTCTATAAGTTAATCCGTGAATCGTTTTAGAACTTTACCAGAATCAGGGCACAAGGAAACTTGACATTTTGCCATTTAAATGTCGCTAAATATTTAACGATTCCGATATCGAATGGATTCTGCAACCGTGTTCGTGGGATGCTGTCGATTAGTCGAGTACATACCTTGAATTTGTACTGCTGTATAACCTCGAATTAAAAAAACGTATAAAAGCCGAAATTGCTCGCAATCTCTTCGACGATTGGCTACCCTTCAGCTGCGGGGCCGGTTCTAATGGGACACGTCGTTCGACGTTCACTTTTGACCTACATTTGGATGGACGACTTTACTGCCCATGATTAGATTAGACATTCCATCGTCAATATTCATATTAAACGTTCCAGCAAATATTTCGGTGGTTAATATATAGCTGACGTTTCTTTTCTGATCATTAGTCGCGTTTAATGACAGCCATTTTATTGGCCGACGTTAATGGCGATAGCAACTCTTTGTCGGTCGAAACTCCGAGTATCCTTGTTCCCATACTTTCCTAATAACAGAACCGTTTACTAAGAATAACTGATGTTTATGGAAATTTCTGTTATTGCAGACTGTTTCGTGAAACAATGTAGATTTGTTCTATTAAGAATGCTACTTTCGCAAGATGTGAATTCAGAAACTGTGTCGAACTCAATTCTGAAATGGAAATTTTCATGCAACGTTGGGCTTTTAAATATAATTCGAGAAAGTACGATTTTATCGATAGTTATAAAACTTCGTTGCACTCCTTGTTTCATTTTATTGGAAACACATGCGTGCGTTAACGTGTATTTTCTAAATGCACAAATTTTACAAGTGATACCTATAAATAAATAATCCCACAGATTATTTAAAAAAACGTAAATACATTTAGAAATTCTAATAGTGAAAGAAAGAGGTCATACAAATTTTAAGGGACATGTTAGATTTGGCTAAAATATCTGAAGCAGAATTTATTTTTTATGACGACCCAGATTCGTTTTCGGGAATAAAAGCATCTATTCGATTTGGATAAACGAGGAATTATTGTGATTGAATATACCAAATATTCCTATACAGCAGTAAGATCTTTATGCAAAATAAAAATGGTCTGCATCGATTGCAAGAAATAGAAACCAAATGTTGTTAATTCCTTGAATCATTTTAATAAATTGATATCTTTAAATTTTTTAAATTTTCCTACCATTTTTAAATTCATCTAATCAATTTTGCTTTAACTGTATAGAGATCCGCAGTCTAATCATGATCAATATTATACATATGTCCGATGGTGTGGAAATATTTTCGGAAAGCTATGAATTAATTACAGCAAAATTTCTGATAAATTTTTACAGTGATTAATTATGTAAGCTAATAATAATTTATGTTTAGTCTATCCATTTCCAACGATAATTCGAAATAGCTCGAAATTTGGAATGCCACTGGTGCCGATAATGTTTCCAAACATACTGACGATATCAATCATGCGTACGAAGCTGATATGTTTACGTGTTGTAAACTCTCCTGTAAGCAGGTCGAGCTGAGAACTTGTATAAATACTCATTGTTTGTATTTTTGACTGAATTTCGAAAGTTATACAAATAACTTTTTGTACTTGCTCACTATTTATGGAAAATTAGTTAATAAACAATAGTATCGCAAAGCTTTGTTTTAAATTAATTGATGTACGAATACTCTCTACACTCACTGTATACATCTCCGCTGCTTAGAAATATTTTATCGTTTTTAACTATTCTAGTAACGGGTGAATTTTAATAAAAACAAGCTTATACGTCCTATTACGTTTAAAATCAGTAGTACCTGTTTCTGCTGTTTTACTAATATTCTCAATTTAATCACGCTTTATATTATAAATAGACAGCGGATCTTTATGGAAAATAAAGGTTTTTTTACATGAATTCCAACAAACTAGAATGCCATATAAATTGATTTTTAATACATTGAAAATCGGACTGGCACGAAATGACGGGCCCATCTTCGTTATCAGTGTACACGCCGTCAATTTTCGTAGGCGCGAATCGGGCAGCCGTGTAATCACTTTAGGTAGTACCAACTTTCGTAGTCTCGCCGAATCGATCCGCGTTCGCTCGGTTCCAACAAGAACCGGCCGGTAATCCGCATCGTGCGCGCTCTCTTACGTTCCTTCGACCTTCGATTCTGCGGATCTTAACGTATTCATAACAATGTGGCTCGCCGATCAAATAATCATCATCTCCTTGTCGCATTACACCGTCATAAATTATAAATTCTTCAATAGAATAGGGGTTGGGTTCTGTTTCGAAAAGTTAGGGAAAAATTGTCATCTTATTATATCCACGTATTAATTTTATTTCTTGGAGGTAGACTATTCAACAAATTGAATAGTCTACCAAGCCACTATACTGATTGTCCATTGTGTTACTTTTCATATTTGCAATTTCTTTGTGTATAAAATAAACATATTTGATTGATTTTTGACAAAAGCAGCTAATTGTGAAAATTTTTGAAATTTGAATTTGAGTCTATTATTATCGAACTTAGGTTTAATATTGCGAAAATCGTGCTGGTAAAATTACAGGTGCTTTTATTAGTCTATGTATTAAAATAATTAATTATCTGAACAATTGTTTAAAATTCCACTGAACTATCTCCTGACCAATCACGACAGACGTTCACTGGAAACAGTGAACCTGGTAGTCACGGTGAACATGTTAAAGCCAGATGAAACCCTAAAGACAAACGTACTAACTTCGGTTTTTTTCTTTGTTTCAGGTAAGGAATACTTGAGAGTTCTTCGCCCTTGAGTCCTCGTTGGCAGGAGGCGTCGCGTGACTCGGCTCGATTAACCCATTGACAGATTCGCCGAGCAATTTAAAAATTTCCTTCTTTCGAATATGACCCGCAAATTACACGTTTCCATCTCTTCCCGCTTCCCTACGGTTACACAGAATTCTATTCTGGCCTTTTAAGGTCGGCCGGGGACTTTTTGCTTGTTCGGAACCTGATACGCCCAAGCGGCGTATAACCTGTACTAATATCGGAAATTGAGTTTTGTCGGTGGGTTAAAGGAACCGTGGTCCTCGGCGGATCGGCATAGAAAGCGATACGCCAACCGTTCGGTTTCTAAGCAACAATTTCAAGGGATACGACCGGGTGAGTGATGACCTCGCGTCTCTCTACCTCTACAACTTTTATGCCCGGGCATTCGCTCGAAACCATCGCCGACCGACATTATGGCCGATCGAGGTAAGATTGCCAGCTGTAACGGGATTATTCCGGGAATAGGAACAGAAACGGCTCGCGATTTTTATTAATCGATCGTGAGACACGCTGTGTGCGTTGTAGCCAGCGTTTTTCGAAACTGGGCCTCCGCGCTATCATGCCTCCTCCTCCCCTCACCCTTGCACCGCTTCCCATCTGTCGCGCTTAGTTTTCATAGTTTCTTTCGCCTTGGCCTCTCTCAGCCATTCGAAACTTTCAACTATGTTCGCTCGGTGCCTATATGCCCGCTGTTATGAACAGAGTTGCCACAAATTATAGGTGGACGGAATATAAAATATGTAGTAATCGTTCGGCTTTTATAAGAATAATAGTTTCTAAATTTCAATAACATATCTGTGATACTGCGATTTATTCGTCGCCATTAATTATGAAGGAAACAGTAATTATTTGAGAAAATCTGCCGTAGTCTTAGATAGTATTTTTAAGAGGAACTGTACGTACAATTATATTAGAGATATTTTATTAAAATAAGGCTGTAATAACCGCGTATAGAAAAAAAATAGTGATTCATACCGATAGCAATATTTTTCTAAATACAAAGTCTCTATTTTGTAAGGATATTCAATACGAATGGGAGCTCTAATTAACATTTTACACGAATGTACCGAGAATTTATACCATTTTGATAAATTCCAAGTTTAGGACTATTTCATTTACAAGGTGAATTAAGTTTCTGTTGCCAGGGAGATAATGACCATATATCATTCGATGAACTTTTTCTGCTATAAACGATTTGATTGCATTCCAAGTAATTCCACTTTAGCATTTGATATAAGATAAGATAATTAACAGAAGATTATATTTTTTTTCTTGAACAATAGACATTCTTAAAAATGTCATGACAACCCTCGGATAGGTGCTCGCGACGAATAAGCGCCATTGAAACGTGGAACGATTGTAATCAATGTCGTTAAATTACTGTCGTGGATCCGTCTTGTTATTTTGATACATTATTGCCACAGATATAGAAGATCGTTTGTCGAGTTAAGAGTCGCGGCGAAGACACAAACCGGTGTTTGCGTGACTGTGACAGGATAAAAAAGGCTGGAGGAGCGAGCGAGCGAGGTACGGAGGGTGGGTAGCATCAGCCGTGTCTTTCGAAATGAAGTCCTCTTTTATTATAGCGGAGAGCAAACAAATTCTTTCAATCGTGGCCTCTTCGCTATCATCTCCCTTTGAGGTTAAATGTAGCTATCCAGTTGAACCCTTCTCGTTCGATTCAGTTTTTTCGAGTATTTAAGTACAGTCAACGGAAAAAGTTTTCGCGACGGCGTCGTCGCCCCCAGTCGACAAATTTCGGGTGTCGTGCTCCACATCGGAATCGATATCGCGTAGAAACATGCGCCGGAGAAAAATCTTTCGGTTCGATAAGCTTCGATCGCGAAGTTTGAAACAAGCTCGCGTGTGCGAGCACGAGGAGCGAGAGGAAACCGGTGAGAATAATAGGGTGGTCGAAAGATCGCGCGGGAGATTCGAAAGCATCGAGATTCACGTAAGCTCTAACTACGTAATATCCGGGAAATAACCGTGATTCCAGGAATCGTTCGTGTCTTTTTCCGAGAAGCAACTATCGGCAGGCAATTTTCGAGCCACTCGATCGGTTTCTTTGCCGAGGCTCTGCGACTTTCTTGTTTATACAAGGATATATAGAAGTTGTTTCGCGGGGGTTCGCGTTTCCACTGTGACTCGGTGCACTCGACTTGCAACGCGGAATCAGGTCTCCGATAATCGCCGGTGCACCGAGCCAATCGATTGACACGCAAGCCCGAACACGCCGCTATCAGAGTCGAACCTGTAAGATTTCCCCAACCAGACGAACCCGTCGCGATAGGTTGTCCGGGTACAATCGGGCACCGGCGGCAAACAACCCGGCGCGGCGAGAGAGTGTTGCTTTCCCAGGTTTCTAGAGAGAGAGAGAGAGAGAGAGAGAGAGAGAGAGAGAGAGAGAGAGAGAGAGAGAGAGAGAGAGAGAGAGAGAGAGAGAGAGAGCGAGAGAGAGAGAGACTGGCCTTGAAATTGCCCTCTCGGTGTGTTCCTACCCCTTGCCGCCTCTCCCCTCGCTGGAAAATACGCAAGGATGGATGTAGAGATAAAAAAGAGGAGCGGGGAGGGGAGCAGAGAGAGAGAGAGAGAGAGAGAGAGAGAGAGAGAGAGAGAGAGGAAGAGCGCGAGAGGTGATAGACGAGACGGCACACCGGCACCGGCGAGGGAAACGAGGGGAAACAGAGAGAAAAAGAGAGAAGAGCTGGGGATGGCAATGGCCAGCGAGAGCGTTCGCGACCCTGCTCGCGATAAGTTTGCACAGAGAGTGAGAGTGCGTAGAAAGAGAAAGCAGCAGAAACGGTCTCGCCCGCGAAAGCGAAAGAGAAACGAGCTTTCGATGGTACGGTCGAAAGGTGAAGAAGAGGCGCGGAAGAGGGAGTCCGCGGGATGCGGAGGACAGAGCACGAAAGGGGCGGAAAGGGGTGAGACCAGGGTGAATCGCCGCGACGCCGACTCTGACGTCGTAGTGGGAGGAGGATCAGGGGGTGGTTGGCGCGTAGAAGGGTTGGGGGGGCAGGAACCAGGAGGAGTGGTAGTGGTAGTGGCGTTGGACGAGTAAGAGGGTTGGAATGGAAGTCGTGGAAGTCCAGAATAGGGGATGGAGAAGCGACGAAAGGGGCGCCACGTGCTGCGGGAGAGGGTCGTTCATCCCCGGGTCAAGGTTACCTAACCAGACTCCTCGCAGACCTCACCCTCGCCACTGGCAGCAGCACCAGCGCCAGCGCCAGCACCAGCACCAGCTCCAGCACCACCGTACCATTTACCCTCGGCATCACCGGTGCAGCCACCATCGATCCTTACATTGCTTTTTCTCCTAACCACCTTCGAGAAACTCTTCTGTGATTGTTTCGTGGGTTCCTTGCACCATCGAAACTTCTTCGTCTCCTTCTGACCGGCCATCCTCTTTATCATGGTCAAGGTTACACTCCTCAGGCTAACCTCTTCTCAGTTGTCAGCTCTCTCTCTCTCTCTCTCTCTCTCTCTCTCTCTCTCTCTCTCTCTCTCTTCGTATCGAACATCATTCCTAGGTTTTGCAATAACTCCATTTTATCTGGATAATCTATTGTGATTAAACTCTTTTTCTTCTTCTGTATATTATTTCACTGCGGGATCGTTAGTGACTACGTTAGGCCTGGAGGAGTTGTCTTTTCGTGTACCCATATACTCCTTCAAAATAGTTTATTGTGTTTCGTATGCGGTCTTGGGCAACTAGGCCTGCGTCTGGTTTTTACGACGTCTGTCTGCCTTTATTGTTCAGTTTTACTGTACTCGTAGAGTTGATGGTCGGTTGTTAGCGTTTTGGCTTTGACATAGGTTGCAATGGGACGGTTCTGCTCTTTTTATTAAGCATTCGAGTGCCATTTTGGCGTGACACAGCCGGGGTAATACCGTCTTTTCCTGTCTGTTCATATCTTTATGAGGTACTTGTTGATAGAAGTATTGAATTACATTATGGATTTCTGGTCCTTTGGTTGTGATCCAGGCTTTGATCCATTCTTCCTTTGCGGCCATTTTTATACAGTTTGCGAGGACCTGGTAGGGAACTGGGGTAATTAGTCTGATCAGTGAGAAGATTGCACTCAGCGTTTCCAGACGATGTGTATTTCCCTCGGAATGCTTCCCCCTCTACCACTAAATGTGGCTCGATTTTCCTCGTAGTGGGAATAATGTGACGTCACGTGTCCCCTCTTGCCGCTGATGCGTGCCTCGTGCAGAGTCGCGAGAGAGGAATCTGACGGTGGAGAGGGAAGCGTACAGACTTCGTCTGGCAACGCTGGTTGTACCTTAGCTCCGATTCTTTTTATCGTAGCACCTTTCATCGATTAATTGGCGCTGGATTAGATTTGGATTACCATTGCGACACGATATTACCAACAAGAAATCAACGAAAATTGATTTCTACCGTGTGTTCAAGACAAATCAAAAAGAATTAATGTAAAATGTATTTTTGTTTCACAGACAAAAGTTACTTTTATTATTGATTATTATTATTATATACTATATATAATATAGCAACTAGCTAGTTGCTGCTAATTTTAATAAATGAAATGCGCCCAGAAAGTTGTATTCTGTAACAATGTTACAGAGCTGTAATTTTTCTAGTAATACTTATTCTGTGCGCAACTGTAAAATTTGTTACCTGAATAGGTAAATAAATCGACGTACATGCTTGGAAAGAAAAAGATGAGCGTTCGTCATTAGAAATTACAACAACGACCAATTCGTTTCCGTGAATCGTAAAGGGCAAAGCTACCTGAATGAAAATCAGAAATTAATTCGATCGGAATAATAGGGTAGGAGCAGTTGGCGAGTTCCTGTCGCACGATTACTCGCTGGTTATTCGAGACCTCGTCATAACATTTGTACGAGCGACATAAATTCCGCGTCAGGTTGGCAGACCTCCCAGAAGCAGCGGAGTAATGCCCGATAAGGCTGCAGCCGGGATGAAATTTCTTGACGGAAACCATAAAACGCCGTTACCCCAAAAATCGCATCACCGCCACCTCTGTTCCATTCCCGGGCAATAAAAGAGGGCATGTTCTGGCAGCGGTGTACGCCCTCATAAAAACTTCAGTTTTCCCTCGGCTTCTTGTTTGACGATACTCCGGGCTTGACTCGTAATTTTTCCGCGCTCGGGTTACGTGACCTTTCAAGAAACAGAAAACTAAGCTATAATAAAAGTGCAGCACTCGCGAAGATAAGAAAATCTGACCAATCGATCAATCTAATTCAAATATGTCTGTCCTCTTGCACTATTCCATTCAAGTAGATTTATTTAATCTTCACAACCGTAATTGGAGGGGGCCCAAAGTTTTTACATTTATTATCTTGTCATTTTACTAAAATTATCCCTAATTGTTTTTTTTTTTTACGTAACATAAGTTTTCTTTCTTTATGTAATATAAATTGTTTTTTTTTCTGGGGGCCCAAAATTATATTTTACAGAGGGCCGAATATTTGTAGTTCCACCACTGCTTCACAATGGCTTGCTACTTGCCTTATACAATAGATTTGCAAGCTGGTATGTACCGAATGGCATAAATTTAGAATATTTTTTCATATTTCTATCAAAGTAATATGTTACGATATGTGCACGTTGCAAAAAAGTGATTAAAAGTTCGAATGTAATTTCTGATAAAAATGACATAAACGACAACAATCTAATAAGCGATCGTAGCGAAACGAAATAACGATTTCTCGTCCCGTTTTACCCGATAGGGCTCGTACGATTGTTCAATAATTGCCAGAGGCGGCGGGTTCCGCCGATCGTGAAAAGAATACCGACACGACTGGCTTTCGTAAATTTGTCTTGTCCCGTGACGTTAGGGATTCGACGTCGCGATTCTGCCTTCCTTCCGGTATCGTGTCAATTTGAATGCATTCACGTGGGCATGACGCATAATTCGCGAATGCCGGGGAACGAGGAACGTCTCCGCAACGTTAGGGTAGCTTCACCATAAACTTTCATTCTCTCTTATTTATCACCCTTCGCGTGTACCATTCCTTCGCCCATCCGCTTGGCAAACTTAACCATTGTACGGCGGAGGGGGGACGGGGGAAGAGAACGACGCGAGTTAAGAATGCATTTCGCGTTCGTCTGGCTGCTGCGTTCTCCTCGTATACGCACCGATTAAATGCCAAAGCCAATAGAGACTTATTAAAAGAGCGGGACCACCTTTTCCTGGCCGCATTGAAATTCCACGCGACGCGTGTCCCAAGTCAGCCTCCGGGTGGCATCAAGTATTTTTATACATCCCAAATGACCAACGGAATTCCGATTTGTTTCACCGTCCTTTGCGTTTCGCTGACCACCGGCTACTTGGAACAGCACGGTGCACTTCACTTTCGAGACATGTTCCGATTGTCACGCGCACACACGTCTTTCAAATAATTATCTAGATTCTCTAGAATCGCGGTGCTAATGAAAATACATAAGATACGTAAGACAATTAAGAAATGCTGAATATTGATTTATAAATCATAAATATTTAAATATTTAAAGCAATTTCGTTGAAAGAGCAGCAGTCTATTCGCAGGTAATCGAGTAGAAATCCCCGCTGCTTTGTCTATCGTTGTTCGGGATTAGCCCGCGATGAATTCATAGTTAATCGCGAACACGAATGATCGTTCGTAGCGCAGAAGTTGGTTCTCGTGCAGCGTTATCGCATCAAATTTGTCCCGAAACGGCATCCAATTCCGGTCGCGGAGGGTTAGTTCAATATTTAAGAGAGACTCGGGTGAATGTGGTATGAGCACTTCCGAAAAAGAACGAACGGTCCCGTTTCACCCCCCGAATATATGCACTTCGCATTTGTCTACCCACGCTTGGTGCCTCCGCGATGTTTATGTGATTCACCGATGTAAAGGTGGAGCAGGCCGGTGGAGGAAGAAGTGACGCGAAGGGGGTGGCGGTGCAGAGGGGCTGCGAAGGGAGGGAAGGGGGGGGGGTTGAATCGTCTCCCTTCTGAAATAATGTCGAGTATACCGAATGCAGGAACGTAACCAAGGGAGTGCGCCCGCTTATTGCCTTAAATTGCTAATTGGGCTTAGGACCGACGCTGCCTTTGCACAGCGCGGTCTCTTTCTTTTTGTGTACCCCCGAATCCCGTCTTTCTTCTCCCTTCTCTGGCCAGCTTTCGTGCCTCTTTCTCGCGCGCTAGCGCTTCGACCGTTCCTCTGTCCTTCTTTATTCGCCGCGTAGATCCCTGACTTCGACTTCCTCGATGCCTATTGTCGGACGTCAGACCCTTCGCCGCCTCCTCCTCTTCCTCCTCTTCCACCCTTCAACGACGAGCGAGACAGGCGGAGAGAGAACGCGAAAAAGAGAGGCAGAGAGAGAGAGAGAGAGGGAGAACTGGGCAAGGAGAAAAGTGAGGACGAAGGAGGAGAAGGGGCGCCGGTTACGGGGAGAGAGAGATTACCGCACCCTGCTTCTTTTCTTCTCTGTCGAAATAGCATTTACCCCCATTGTTTTCTCATCTCGAAAAGTTTAACAGGATCGACTCGTGATGCCTTTTCAAATCTGCTCGCGGGACTCGCCGCCCTCGCTTCTCCCCTCTTCGTCCTTTCCACTCTCTCGCTCTCTCTCTCTCTCTCTCTCTCTCTCTCTCTCTCTCTCTTTCGGTCGCTGTCTTTCTTTTTTTGACGCAAGGGTGGCTGAGCTGGCGAACTCACGACTTCATTTTCGCGCGTCTTTTCGGCCAACCGTGTGCACGCGGAAAGAATCCGCGAGACCGAACCCTTCGTTAAATCGTTCGTGCATCTTTCTTTTTCGCGTGGTTGCAAGGCAAGCACACAGGAGAAGAAGGGGCGTGACGCGTGTCGACGCGCGCGCGGTGTTTTCTTGCCTACCTAAATCGCGCTCGGGAACGGCGCGCGCTTTTATCGTCGAGCGCGCACTGGCAGCACGGACCGTTGTACCAGCACAGAGAAAGAAGAGAGAGAGAGAGAGAGAGAGAGAGAGAGTAAGTGAAGGAAAAAAAAAACAGTAATCGTGGTTTCGCCAACCGATTCCCCCGGACTCACCTGCCGACCGGATAGCACGACGGCTATACGCACGAACAGTTTGTTCTGTATCGTATTATCGTACATCCGTATGTGCCCACGAGTAGACTAATCTTGATACCGTCTCGCACCGGCAGAGATACCAGTTTCGCATCGGACATGCTCGCATCCCCCGAACATCGCCGAAAGGATATTAGCATTAATTGACGACGACGACGCGACGGCGGCGATGTCGTCGGCCGACCAACTGAACGATACAACCGTGATCGCGCGTCGAAAGTCGAGGAATCACGCGAATCATTTGGTGCAACGCGCATTAAAGCTAACGAGTCGCGGGGAGCTAGGGGGCAGCGAGACAACCCCCGCGCAGCGCCGACTCGAATCCGTTTTTGCCAGCGAAAAATTGTATTCCGCCCGCGCGAGTACGTGTACACCGTGTATCACGCGGGAAACGCGTATCCATTGTAAACAGTAGGAGAAAAAATTTCGAACACGATCCCCGACAATCATAGGTGTCTGCTGGCCACGTGGCAGCTGCTTCAACAGCTGTTACCACCCCGATGCATCAGAAGATGCGCCAGTTTCTCTCTCTCTCTCTCTCTCTCTCTCTTCCTCTTCATCCCCCTGCCTCTCCCATCTTTTTATGCTCTTTTTGCTGGTGATTTTTAATGTCGCGATATCACGCGCGAGGAACGCGGCGCGTACTGGCCGCCTCGCGTGCATGCTCAGCACACCGACACAAAAAGGAAACACATCGCCGCTGCCAGAGAACCGGGGGCTAGTCCTTCGGACGGGAATTATCTCCTGTTCATCTTCATTCACAGTTTCTTGTGCGCCGATTGGCAGCCACAAAAGCCCTCGCGCGACGCGCGCCTCTCTAACAAGAAGCCCCGGCGAAATTGTTAATTCTCGTCTACGAGACGACGTCGCGTTTAATTAATCGCCGCGCCGCGCCGGCCGTTGTTCGGGGCTCCGCTCATTCCTCCGATTGTACAGGGCGCGCGAGACCATGCAACGCCCTCCACAACTCGGTGGACACCTGCGGGTCTCCTAAAGAAAATGGAAATTGTTTTGTACAATTATTTTGTTTAGCCGAGAGACGATGAATCTGTACATTGAACTACCCTTTCGCTCGATCCGATACTCGCTCTCCCCACGTGCCCAGCGGATGTTCCATGTTTTATTCATTTATGGTTTCCAAATATTTTCGAAATATTCCACAGAATTTAATACGATTTTTGTCTACTCCGTATCTATACTACTGTCACTGATTATCAGATTTTGTCCGTTCTCCATTTCTTTCATAGAAATTAATAATTTCCTTTACCATTCGTGGACTACTATTGAGACAAAATAATTTGTTGGGTAGTAATATCATAATCGAGATCCTACGCATTTAAACTAGTGATTAATATTTTGATCTTTATTTATTTTTATAAGAGAAAAAAATTGTGATACGTTAGAATTGATTTCGGTATGGGTTTCAGTATGCTTCTGATTATGCGCTAGTTGAATTGATCCATGAATTGAATTTGTACCCATTTTCTTTAAATTGGAATTCCGCAACGAATTCTGGTGTTGCTGGGAATAATTTTGCGCAATGTAGCAACAGTAACGATCTAAGATGAGCTCTGAGATTTCAGAAGGAAGGTCAACTAAAAATTGAACACTTTCGATCCATGCACCAAAGGGACGAAATTTCGTAGTAAAACCGCGTCGCTGGCTGTATAAACGCGTTTGGCGAGGCAACCCGTCCACGAGCGTAAGGCACAAAGAATTCGATACAATGGGGAAATCGCTTGCAGGAGAGGCGTAGAAGCCAGAGACCCGCGAACAGTCGCTCGTTTTTACGCGCAAGGCAAAATGACTCGTGCAACGCGTGTTTTTCTGTCCACGTTTCCCCCCTTTCTTCGGCAGGCAGCCGTACGCATGGTCGAGCCACCGAGTCCGGGATATTGATCAATTAGGAAAAATTCATATTGAATGGTGTACGCCGACTTGCGAAATCAATTTCGAACGAGAGGAAAGGAGAGAAGGTCGAGGCGAATTCGGAAAGAGAAGGAAAGGGGATTACGTGAATAGAGCGTATTCGGATGTTGCTTGTTTTCACCAAATGTATTGAAACGACCACGCCAACCCCACTATCTCCGAATTGGTCCCCCCGGTCGGTTTAGATATTTTCGGAGCTTTTTAAGCGACCAATCGAAAACGGTGTGTTGCTTAAAACACGCTGTTGCGGGAAGATCCCATTCAACCCTTAACCCATCGTTAATCTGTTAATATTTCTTATTAAAATTGGAACCACGCGATAAATGTTTGGAATTATTTATTTAATTAAAGTTAACTATTATCTTAAATAAATTTAAAATTCTATTTGAATGTGTTACGAATTAGTTCAATTTTTTACATTTAGTTAAATAGTTATTATATACATCGCTATGTTTGAAAATTTTTCTTTGGGACTACAATTTAGAATTGCGGCAACTGGAATCGACTGCTTTTCGGTCCTCCAAGCGTCGATAATAACGGAGTTATCGATAAAATGCACCGGGCGAACCCCTGCGAACGGCACGTTCGTCTTCTTCCCTGATTGGTTATGCTTGTTTTCAAATCACCGTCATTATGTGCTTAAATTTCGCTCTCGCAGAAACACTCGTTACGCTGCCACGGAACGCGAGGAAAGAAAGGGATCCTCGAGTGACTCGCGAAGTTTTTTAGTAAATTGACTTGCGAGAGACTTCGATATAGCTGATTTTCAATTGAATCTCGTGACTGGCCTCTGTCAAAATCGAATGCAATCCATCATTTTCGAAAAATGAAACTGTTAAATCATGCGCATAATTTGAATATTTCTGCAGGCTTCGTGATCACGTTAGATAAAATATATTGAAACTGTACCTGCCAGAAGCCTATTAATAAGATTTCCAATAAGTTTATATAATAATTTTTACATAATAATTACCATTGAAATTAGTGTTGCTGTTGAAGGATTTATTAAAAAATCTTTAACCTCGGACCATCTACTTACCAAAACTGTTATAAAATATGTAAAAATTAAATGTATTCCGATATACAAAAATTTCCCAAATTCGGTTAAGATTATTTTATAATATGTTAACAATATTTTAACATATTCAAGTTATACAAGCCGATTTTAATGAAACTTTTGTGCGAGGTAGCTGTTAGAAAAATATTCGATCTACCTCTCGCAAAATTCTTATTAAAATCAGCTTGTGCCGACTTGAATATGTTCCCTTGTTAAGATGACTTTGCAGACTGACTAACATTTCCACGAATCCATCGAAATTGAGGACGGTAACCGGTAAGGAAAATACTCTGCGAATTAGTCACGCGAAATGCCTCGTCATCGGTAACATGTTTCGATCGGTATCCTGGACCAGAGTGTGAGTCAGCGAACTTTTTCTCTAAACGAACTCGTCGATCGAAGTAACCAGCATTTTGAAAAACACATTTTGACGTGTATTAAAATTGGCGTTACAAGCCCAACTAAAAAAGTAGTAAGAATAAACGACTATTTCCTTCGGTAATTCTAACCGCAATTCCGAAACTTTTCATTGCATACGATCGAGTAAATTGTAGCGTATACAACAACCATAACGCATCGGGGAGACGTTCGCGCTCGCGAATGAAGGAAGCGAATTCCGCGGCCTCCGCCGCGTTACGAATTCGTCGGCCGGGTAATCTGCGTTGGTTCGCGCTGCTCGTGAATCTCCGGATATCTTCGTGCGGCGTCGATTTCCGCGCTGATCGAGCGTGGCGCTCGCGTCGACCGGCTGGCTCTGCTCGCGTTCGCAGTACGCGGCGGGACGTGGGCCATCGTGTCGTGGGAGAGAGAATGGTTTTTCTCGGTGCGACCGTGTCGAAGAAAAGGACAGGACTGCCGGTTCTCTAATTTCTCTCGACCTCGCGATTCCACGGTGCGGTCTCCGATCCTATCGTTCGCGCAACAATCCAGGCGAGATTTTGAAATTCGACGCGGGCACTCGGCCGCGCGAAGTGGTTCCAGAAGAACCTGGGAGTGAAAAGGCACCTCGATAGTATCGCGGACACGTGGTACCGCTGAAATCGGGCACGGGGTGAGTTCGACGAGACCGTTGCCGCGTCCGTCGCCGACGTCGCGTCGCGATTACGCGTTGCCACACCGGAAAAATTTCCATGCGTTCGTTCCACTTGCGCGGCTCGTGTGTCACCGGCGGCACGCGAGTCTATCGCTAAACGTGCTTTTTCTACGTCATAGGGAATCGGTTCTTCGTATGTACCGCGCCGTACGCGAACACACAGACGCATTTCCATCGACGTTTGTCGCGCGATCGTCTTCGCTGGAAGATGCGTCTTACTTTCGTTTCCGTTGGTCCCACTTCTCGGTAACGGTTCTCGACGAGATTCGGGAAAACCGGCGTGCCGCGCTCTTTATCGTCTAGCGCGAGCGAAGAAACTCGCGCACGATTTCGCCGATCGGGATGCACCGCGGGAATCTCGTTTCGCCAACGTGGAAAAAGAACGTTGTTTAAACACACGCTCTGACGGTCGACGCGACGGTGTTGCGGCACGTAAAGTCTGCTGATAATCCGTGTTGCTCGTTCGAACGTTCGAATCCGTGCCAGCGCGATTTCCCCCCTCCTCACGGACTTAACCTTGCGTGTTCCGCGCGTGTTGTGTGTTTTCCTGTGACTTTGTGTGCCCCATGGCAAAGGTGAACAATGTTAGGTTAAATATCGCCGATAAACAACGGCGGAGGAGAGGACCGAGCCCTCGCTCCGGAACACAATAGAGGAAAACATCGGTGCGGTTGTTTTTTTCGGTTATGCTGGTGCCAATAGGCGTCGTCGTCGCGTCGCTAACAAACGGGGACAATGCTATTGGCTGACTACCAATAAGTCAACGACGAACCTCGCCGTATCTGCGAATTCACAGCGGCGGCGTGCGTGTAAGTGTTCACCAACTTGTTTACATCCGTTTTCGTTGCCCTTTAGACGCGACTATAGATATCCCGCGATCGTTATGCGACGATGTGTTACTCGGAATAGTACCTATGCCCGGCTCGCTTTCGTGGGAACCACGGAAAACAGAATCATCCACCGCATTGCAAGCGTTACACCGATATCGCGTACCCGATTTCGACTTCGGTACCCGAGTTTCAGGAACTTTTAGGTCCCGATCAGACCCGAAATATTCGAACCAACCCAACTAAAAATTATAGCGGATTATATTATAGAAAATTATTTATTCGTCAACAGATTTCGATGAAGTTTCGTGCACTTCTTTCATCAAAGGCCCTTTTTTTCATTCCGGGCACAGATAAAAAAGTTAAAAATCGTGACCTTTACTACTTTCTTAGAAATTACGCATTCACTTATAAATTAAGTATGAAAATTAATCTAGTAAATTGAAAACGTCGGAAAAAAACTCAAGTGGTTTGGTGCACTTTTAAAAAATTTATTAGTTTTTAAAGCGTGTTCACTTAATTCTGTCCCCAACTGTGTATCTACATGTAACAGTTGAACAGTTACTTAAACATGTAGGTTATGTACAGATGCAATATTTTGCACATAACATATTAACTAACCGATAAGCCTTGCACGATGTACATACATTTTTGCATTCCAGTTTCTCTATTTCATAAGAGCTGAAAGATGTTATGAGCATTAACTATTTCATTTGAAATTATACAACATTTTCGAACTGTCATTGCGGACAATGTTGTAGCAAAACGAGTCTTCTCTTTCGGAGAACATGACGGAAAGGCGTGAATTTTTCGGGATTGCGACTTTTTACACGTTGCAAAATTATTATTACCATTCCACGGTGATAAAGCCGGAAACCGAGATAATAGCTGAGATTTATCATGTTGAAGAATAAAATCGCCAGGCGATGGTCCTGGCGACGCCATTGAGCGTTCGCCGCTATCTTCAGACCATTCTAAACACGCGTCTAAGATATTGCCGCCCGTACCCAGGATTTGGGTCAGTTTTGCAAGTTTCGTAACCGCCGCGCCGCCGGATAACCGGGTACTTTGGACCACTTGAATTATGCGGGTTCATTTTTTTGCTACACAAACTACAAGCCTCATTTACGGAGGAACATAAAATTTAATATGCATGGGCAACGTTGTCGGCGCGCTCGACGATTCTTGTCGCTTAGGCCATAAGCCGTCTCGATGCTACCGGCAAGGATCGTACGATCTGCTCGAGACTAGTAATGAACAACACTTTGCATCGGACCAAAACTGAAATGGATATTTCTAACCGAATCCTTGGAAATCTTAATTTATCCGTCTGAATTCATTATTAATCGATGGGATGAAATTTTCAATTCTTTATACAATGTGTTGTATTAACGTGAAACAAATTATTCTCTACTCTATTTTGTTTCTATTGAACATTATTAGTACACATTGCTTTATTCAGTCTTAGCTTTTCAGCTGAGAATTGGAATTCTCTCTCTCTCTCTCTCTCTCTCCACCTCTCCGTCTCCTTCTCCTTTTCCCCTCCACTCATCTCCACTGTGTCCTATTCTATTGAACATTATTACTCAAATTTAATTGATCACTTTTTATCTGTAAACAAATACGTGATAGGAGATAGCAGCTTCGTATACATCTCTTATCAGAGATTATTCAAGCAGTTAGAGGCATTAGCTGTGTTATAAAAGTATTGTTTATATGGAAGTTGACCTCGTTTTAATGGAATCGATCTCAGATTATTAATTGAAAAGATAGGACGGCAAAATTCCAATTTTTAATGAACTGTAATGTTATTTGTTCACGCATTTTAAGGTTTGTTTTGTTAGACTAATACACTTCATGAATTGTGAAAAGGATATTTCTTTATGTTCCAATATAACGAAAGATTAAAATTTATTTTTTAGCGCTATCAGACAGTTTAAAATAATACATGATGACTAAAAAAATTAGTACGTTAGTGGTCATTAGAATCCGGATATTGATGTAAAATAAAAGGATTGTGCATTAATTGTAAGACACAGGAACTAAATATAAATTTATACTTTCCACTAATAATTTAATAAAGTCTTTTTTGTTATAAATGTATAAAATCCGTAGATTCGTAGTGATCATAGTACATATACGTAATTGTAGGTTATTTGTATAATTGTATACTGTTCATATTCACAAACTTCAATAAAAAGCTGAGCATTCTCCGAATTATTAATGAACATGTTCAGGCGTTTGACTAGAGCAGTAGCTAATTAGGTCATTTACATACCTAGAGATCTATAGTTTTGTTCATATGCACCAGTTTCTTATACCTTTCAGAGCTACCTATCAACTCTAAACTCTTCGTCACGTCGGCGATTATTATGAATAAATAATCTTAAGCACTACGTGCCCGAACATCAATGAAATTGGCCTCTTTAGCGAGCCGTCAACGTGTCAACGGTAGTTCTCGGCAAACTCGGAAGAGTCGTCACACTTTCGTCGTAATTGGCGGTTCTTATTGTCGTAACGAGCCTCGCAATCCCATAAACACTGCAAGCTCATTATCGTTGCCCAACCAACAAATTCTTCTCATCGCATTCGCCGCATTTATCTCATTTCCCGCGCGCTATTGACAATTGATTTTAAGCGACACTTGTTGCTGGTCAAAGGGTGCAGTCATGCAGTTCGTACGCATGAAACGCGTTTCGGTAAGCGTTGGACAAATTATGTGTAATCCATCATCGCATTAGTCGATCTTGTTCACTGCACTAGCTGCTTCAAATTGAGCGAATCGTACGGCCTGCGCGGTTTTTAAAAATAACATTATATTTTTAGTTATTCAATATATTATTTCAATATTACGCATTGAATTTAATTCTTAACGTATTAACTATTAATGACAAAGTGAAGAAAAATGCTTGGTGAATCCTTTGGTGAAATTTCTTTGAATTTACAGCGATTTCTATTATAATAAGAACATCCAATTAGATAGGACTAATTATTACACGATGACAGATTATTATTACACGATGGCTGGAAAATGACTGGTTCTAACATTTTTAATTTCCGATTGTTCTAAAAAATGCATAAAAAAAATGACTAAAAACTTGAATAGATTCGGGAAGAATCTTCTAAATATGGATATTAGTAATTTTCTTTGAGCCGAAATAAAATTCTATTTTGTTAATATACAGCCATTGAAGAATATCTAGGCACACTACAAAAATTTCTTCTTCTAGGAAAATATGAGAAAAGGTCTAGCGCAAGGGATTCAGGGTTGCATTTAGCTTCCTTCAACTTCTGGACAAACAACTCGTTCGTCAGTTATTTATACCAGGTTCAAAGATCGCAGAGTTACAATGGGGAAAGTATTTAGAAAAATTGCCAAGTAGAAATCCGAGTAGACCTAAAAGCATGAAATTCCGTTTAACAAGAACATTCTCGTTACACATGTTTCACGCATGAACCGTTCGATAGTTTCTTTGTTAAAGACATTCTCCCGGTATGCGACCGTAATTGCCAACGGAGATTGATTAAACGAGGCAAGGAAAACTTGTCGTCAAGTTGCAGAGCGCGGCTGCTCGCAAAGGAAGTTGACAACTGTCCTTCGTGGTTGTCGATCTCATTTTCCAGTGTGATTTAGCATAATCTACGAGGAAAGAGAAATCATCGATGCAATCATGATGACTGTGTCAATACCGAATCAGCGAAACCGACGAGACAGCTGATTTTCCTCGTTGAAACCCTCGAGTCCGTGCTCTGTTTCTTAGATCCTGTAGCTCTACTATTTCTTCGCGATCTCGCGTGTGAACGCAGTAATACAGATCAAATGATATCGTGTTTAGTGTCATTTCAATCAGAAAAATTCCACAAATAAGTTGGCGAAGGTCCCATAAAAAATAATGAAAATACAGAATTTTTGTAATTGGATTAGTAGTGTTTCACATCGATATCCTCGATCCCAGATTACGCATGTTCACACTGCTCTGCGATCGCTTTTTGGCCTTTGCGGTACGCCCCGCAGTGGAGGAGACATTCGATTTTCCTAGATCCTACAGTTCTCGTTTTCTTAGATCGAGACTTTACTGTAGTTTCAGTACGTCCATACAGTGTGTTGTCTTTTGAGAATGAGGAGCACGCTGACCGAAAATCTCGTCCGTCAGAGAATTAAGTGCCCGCTCGTTCTTCGAGATTCGCTCGGTTCCTTTTCTCTCGCGTTCTCTCCCCGTCATTGACTCGGTATGTCGGTCTCGTCC
Organism: Lasioglossum leucozonium; assembly: GCA_028454225.1. Lineage (NCBI taxonomy): Eukaryota > Metazoa > Arthropoda > Insecta > Hymenoptera > Halictidae > Lasioglossum > Lasioglossum leucozonium. The sequence continues at coordinate 369,352 of CM052206.1, read as the reverse complement.
TCCCATATTCCCCAGTTGGTTTCGTATTTTCACGTTCGCGACGACTCGCGCTCTCCTTCTTTCTGTGTTCTCGCCCTCTCCCGCGCCGTTAATGGCAAGCCGACACATGTATGTTGCGGACCAACTTGCTAATTCGTCGCGCAGAAATATCTCGAGCTCGTCTGAGGCCGCGGCACTCGGATCGTTATTGTGAATTTCGTCGTCCTAGAATAAACCTCTCGAACACACTGCGACGAACGACCGAGAGAGAGAAAGACGCCGACGAGGCCGACAATCTCTCCTCTCCTCCGTCGGTCTTTCAGTGTCTTTATTAAGGTCGCCGCATATTTCGACGGATCACGGCGAATCGGGAATATGATTTCGTAAACCGGTGAACTTTAAGGCTGATTCCCACGACGCGCACCTCTCCGCGGTCGTCGAGCTTTCCTCGACGTGGAGTGTAGGTCGAGAAGGCACGGTTCAGGACAGAAATTTGTTAATAAGTTAGATCGTTCCAGGATCCACGTTGCGAGCCATCGCTGAGTCCCTAAAATTTAATGGTGCCTTTTTACTTGAACTTGGGCCTCGGTAGCTACCGTCATCGAGGGAGGGAGGAAATAATGATTGTTATCTCACCTCGTAGGAATAATAGTGAGAAAAATTGAGTGGAAATGGAATGGGTCCCTCTGTGACAATTGAGAAACGCGTCTACTAAGGGGATACGTGGGAAACAAAATTTTAATTTGAATCGTTAGGTTTTATTTTAGTTTTTCAACATTGGCGAACAACGTGTCGTGGGAACGGTCGGTTTCTTCATCCCCTCTGATGTTGGTGAAATCCAGCATGAAATCAGCTGTAAGAGATAAAGTGTTTCAAACAGTTGCTTGCTTAGCTGTCGTCGTAGGCACACGGTAGATACTTCAGTGTACTGTAATTAGTCTCTTCTCGATACCGCATTGTAAATCAGGGGATCGATTGTTTTGCAGCTGCGGTAATTATTCGCTATTTTCTACGTGCTACATCCAAGTACATCTGTAGCTATTTTCTAACAGCGTTTGTAATTTTTATTATAATTTGTTTGATATTTGCAACACTAGATTACATGTCGATTGCGGTCCGAATGTTTGCAAGAAAAGGTCTATTGTCGGATGAAATTTAGAAAAATTTTCTTATGAATACGGAAACTGCTACAGTAGATTACACCGAAATCCTTATTTTTGAGAGAATCGATAATTTTTTCGGATGAGGTATTGAGTCATAAATTACCTTTTAGGTATTATTTATTCAACATAGAATTACTAATAAAAAATGTATTCAATCATTTCTCGTAGAAAGTTCCGTATTAATTTCAACAATTTTGAAATATAGTGAAGCGCCACAACTGAAGCTAACTTTCTTGTGGAAATCTTTTTCTCCGGTAGATGGACAGTGACGCTTAATGATTCAGTGTAAAAGAAATATTGCCGATACAGGTATGGCAGCTGCGACGGCTATCGTGTCCTTGTAACATATTACGGAGAACACTTCTTTAATCTTACAAGTCTCCTAGCTCTAGTAACCTAGAAAGCTAAACGTTAAAAATTTGTAGGATATATTGTTTGGTTTTCAAAACATTAGAATTTTCATATTAGCAGAGGTATTTGCAAGGCCTCGTAAATAACTTGTTGCGTAAAAATATTTTAACCATAGTTAGTAATTTAAATATTTAACATATAGATATGTACTATGCCATAGTTTAAATACACTGTTAACGCGCCTGTACAATCTGCCCAAAAATTGTAATTAAGATAAATTTATTAATTATTCGACAATAATTACGCTGTTTTAGTATACGCCTCTAATAATAAATAAATAAATGTATGAGATCATTTGAGAAAAGACGCGATTGCAATTATTTGGTAGTTCATTAGGTGTTATTCCATGAATTTTTAACTTTTTTAAAAATAGTTGATATTTGTGCAAAAGAAGTTAATGGTATTTTATATTTGGCATTACCTTCCAATAATTGTAACAAAAATTGCATACAGAAAACATTGCTGGGTCGCAAGAGACCCCACAGTACCATCTCGGGGTTAAGAAGAATTTCCGCAAGTTGTTTAAATTCCATGTTTACCATTTTTCTGTCTTTGATCGGAGCTCGCGGATTGAATATGCGAAATGATTGGTACGGATAATGATATAGCTTAGGGTGTGTAGCACCGCCGACGCAAAGAGTCCGCGATGGAGGCGAGAAAGGGATCAACGGTGTCTGTTTGAAGAAACGAAGGCATTGACACGCGCGCTGGTAGGGAACGTCGGCGGATATGCAAAGAGGAAATTATCAGTGGCTACCTGGAAGTGGCAGTGACTCGTTGCGTATGTGGGAAATCGCCCTGAGGATCGTTATTCCTTCCCCTTCTTTTGCATTGCAGAAAAGCAGATCGTTCTTGTGGCAACGGTACGATAAAAGGGCCAATGGTGCCTCCGCGATGCGATTACGTCACTGGTCGCCGGTCGGCATAGCTCCGCGCGGTGAAATTGACGATGATTCGTCGCCGTTCCCGCGCGTTGACTCACCACACCTACCTCTTCGTCTCTCGTTTCTCTCTCTCTCTTCTCTTCTCTTCTCTCTCTCTCTCGGCTCTCTCTCTCTCACACACTTCTCTCCCTCTCTCTTTCTCTCTCGTTTTTCTTTGGCCCTCTTCCTCTGTCCAACTGCTTCGTTTCCCTTCTCGCCTGTTCTTCATCCTCTTTTATCGCCTTCTTCTTCCACGAACCAACCGGAAATCGTTGTCGCGTTCCCGGCTGCGGTTGTCGACGCCGCTAAAAGCGCCACGTGTGATACGTTCTCTTGCCCGGTGAAAGGTGGTGGAATCTAATTATGAACGAATTTAATTGATCCTCCCCCGCGCCAACTATGCATTCCTTCCTGAACACCGAACATCATCTACGACCGGTCAGTTCTCGTAGAAATATTCCTCGAGAAGCCGGGCTCCCGCATTCGCGTCGATAACGCGAAGGATCCTTGGAAAAGTTTGCAGATATCCGATCGTAAAACTCGGTTCTTTACCGTGTGTTATTCTTGCGGTAACTACATACATACTTCGTAATTGTGTGGCAGACAAATGTCTCCCGAGCTTCAAAGAGGATTTCAATGATCCTCTACGTGACCGAGGTTGCTATCAGCTGTTCATACAACGAGATTAAGAACTACTTGAGATATGCTGTTATTATCAGCATAATTGTGATGGATCACTTTTACGTTCTCTTACCAGGCTTCAGCCCGTTGGATTAAATTTAGTGGAATTCCTTTTTCACTTCGAAACATTTTAGATTCTCCAACATTTTACATTACGATGTTCAAGCAATGAGAAGATCATGATTATAATGGTGTTTCAGTCGTGAATATTTGTGTGAGCATTGCAATGTGTACTGTGATGAGATGACAAGGAGATGGCAGCATTGTCGCGGAGGAGGGGAAACGCGTCGCGTGACCATGGGGAATAGCGTAGTAGAGGGGGAAGGTAGAGTGGGGATACGAATCTGGCCCCGGGGTTCTTCTTGTCACCTCCCGACACTGTAACGTACGTTTAATGAAAAATATTTTACATCATCGTAGATTCCGTTTTCGGGGAAAGGGGTTTTCAAAATTTTCATTTATGTTTTATAAATGGATTCGTCAGGCCATTCGGTTTCAGTACAATTCGACTATTTTTCGGTTATAACAGACTTTGATGAACAATTTCTAACAACTTGTTAACACAGTGTACTGGTTTGGTTTTCTAGCGCAACTTTTAAGCTTTGTACGCAACGAGATTTTCCAATTTGAATTCTTTTTATTTACAGTTTCACAACGAACGATAAATCGTGTCGGAATCATTGAAAAATACGCGTCTCGGGAGAGTGCTCGGCGAATTGTACGAACGGTTTTCTGCCTTTATCGGAGCGCTATTTCGAAAATGAAAACTGTCGCTAATTGTATTACGAGATGGCGCCGCATATCTCATTTGCATCCCCCACGGTGGTTTTATGTGTGCTGTTACCCGCAGCTTTTTTCTTGGGAATGAAATCTCTGTTCGACGGTGTCTATATGTAGGAACTAAGGAAACACAATGGAAACACATCGGAAAAAATCTATTTTTAGAGCGCACGGTAAATTGTAGTTCCGAGCTGGAAAAGTTCAGAAAATTCGCGCGGTGAATTGCAGCGCGTTGCATTCACTTGGAATACATTGAGATACGTTGCAACACCTTTTTTCACAGTTGGAAGATTAAACATTTAAATGAGTAATAATAACGAATGCTTAGACTGTAATCAGATAAAAAGTTTTACAGTTTTTTCCAAAGTCATTACCACATTTAATTTGAAATTTAGTTGATAATACAGCTGTATAAACTCTATTTGCGACCAATTATTATTTCACTTTTAATGAAATGAAAATATTCATCCTTGTAAAAAAATGTTTTAGAAAAATTATAAAGGATAATAATTAATTTTTCATCGAGTCGACATTGTTTTTTGTGTATGTGGCAAGTCTCGTGGAAAATCGTGTATAGAACGTGACGCATAAGTTTCAACTGCGACCGAACGTCGGAAAAAGTGACAGGCTCGGCGACATTTGCTATTAAATGGTTTCTTTGTAATGGTAACATAGCGGGGTAATTAAATGGAACGTCTAGGCCGTCGTTATAGCAATCCACGGTTTGTTCGTTTATATGTCGAATAAAATTTTCTCGGCCTTTTTACCGGGAAAATTCCGAGTAGTAATAACGCTGGAACACCCTATATTACAGCAGTAACGTGTGCACACGTTTTCCCGCGGTATTTACGACGCAGATACGCGGCGAACGTAGCGAGCGTTGATCTAGATAAGGGTGCAGTTGTGGGGAGAAAAAAATATGACAGCGTGAGCGCGGTACGCGAGAATCGTAATTACAGGCGCTCTTAAATATTTGAGAATGACGATTCATTGATTCGTCAAACCTGTGACAGGTGTTCTCGGCGGTTCTCGAGCGTATGGGTCCGACGACGCGAGTAGGCGAGTTAGGCCAGTCTTCCTAGGCGACGCGATGCTCGGCACCGCAGCTACTCGCGAATCCTCCGGCCTCGACGGCCAGTCAATATTATTGAGTTCAAATAAACGCCACCTTTTGTTTCACTCGGCAGTCGCGCACAAATGAATGTGTGTGGAGTTAAAAATAAAGTGACCGTTTAGCCGTCCGTCTATCGAGGCCGACCACCATAATGCCAGCTCCGTATGCCGGAACAGAGATTCCGGCGTTAACCGGGACAAAGTCAATTGAAATTCTGAAGCTGCATAATATGCTCGAGTGTTCGATTGGTTTTTCTTTAATTCCTAGTCCCAGTCGTTGCCCCGCAGTTGCGTCGCCGCTTCTTTTCTTTTCTGGACTGGCTGTGCTGGTCGGATTCACGCTTTTCACTGGTCAATGTTACACCGTGATGTGGCAACGGTAGCGGCAGTATTGCGAGAATTAACGAAATGAGATGGTGTAAAGTATAAGTGGAAAGGTACAGTGTTGGTATTGCTATTAACATAATCAGCCTGTATGATGCCATAAGAGAGATAAAAATAACCGAGCAAATGCGACGATAAAACAGTTGTAATGGAGATCGGAATTGTTTAAACGATTTCAGATTTTGTTTGAAACTGTTGTTAGTCGAGCTTCTGCTTTTTTATAGATAATTTATTTTACATTAGAAATTACATGTTTCTGTGTACTATCACTTCACTGTTATACTCTTTACCATACATTAACCATTCTCGTTTGCCAGCAGGTTGAATTTATCAGATCGTTTTCGTTCCCACGGAATTGTACGCTTCACAGACTGCACATTTAATATTCTAAAACATCACTGATTTACGCATTTTTCAAAGAAAGATTTTTAGAAGTCAAACATTTGTCTTCGATTCAGCCCAGGTGTAGACCAGGCGTTTTATCCTTTCTCAAGTATATTCTCCTTATCCATCACCATGTCATGGCCATAGCTTGACCCAGTTAGATACTCTGTAAAAGGACATTCTACCATCATTAAAAGATCCAGTTGCGTATGTTATTCTGACCCTGTTAACGTGTCGCATTCGCTCTACCTCGCTCCTCACTTTGATGAGACTCTGATAATTATAAAGTAACTATCTGGATTGATGAAAAATGGATTCGCACTTTATTATTAATATTATTCACACCAGATTGGTGTGCAGTCGATGTCGATGTAAAGTATTAACGATTCAACTCTCGTATTAATTTATATCTGTAAATAATATTATTTTCGTGTAATCGTTTCCATTATTTTTAATAATCTTTTATTCGTAAAAATCAATATCGGAAACAGATAACAAAACCAGAACAATTAAATAATACCTGCAAAAGGAATGTTATAAAACTTGACCTTTTATTAAGAGTACAACGATGAGTAGAATTTTCTTTACTAAATTAAAAGCACCAATGGTACTTTTATCATCGATACCGGGTGCTTCGACGTTAACGAGTTAAATCGAAACTCTCGGATGACTTTTGTATAAACATTCCGTTATCATGCTCAATCGGTTTAACTGAGCCAGGTCAAACTTGGGTCGTACTCGTTCATATTACTCACCATTCCTTGAATTAATCTTTCCAATGGAGAGTGAGTCTTTGGAATAGAATTCGAATCTGGAACAATCGTAGACTTATTAAATCATGCGAACCGTTACATACGGTGTATACGATTGTGATACGTACACGCAAGTATGATTTCTATGGAATGCTTGAAAGGAAATACCATGAATGCACCTGAATGAACGTGATTAACGTGATTGGGTTAAATTCGATCGACAAGCCGGTGAATTGTATTTTGTTACAATTTTTTTATACCTTTTGCAAATTGCGTCGTTAACTTTATCAGTATTTCATACAGACACATGTTGTGTACTACGGTAGAAATTCTTCCAGTAAAAAGTTGGATTTTAATTGTCTACTTGAACGATACTAATCTCCATATTGTCTGCATGTATCTAGCCATTAAATACTAAACTTACCGATCGTTGAAAGTGACATGTATCGTCTTATGAAAATAACAAAAATTTAATTTTCCATGTACTATGGTGAGATGACAAGAAGGCCCTTGAGGCAATACTTTGTCCCCACTCTACCTTCCCCTTCTACGACGCTTTCCCCCATGCTTTCGCTGCGCCGCGGTCCGGTCATGTGATGCGTTTTCCCCTCATCTGGCGACACTGCTGCCAGGAAATTTTTATCATTCTAATAATTGTAAAATAATAAATGTGAAACTGGTCACGCGATAGTAGATTTAATGTTTAGTGCTAATAAAAACTCGTCAGAATAGAAATATACAATTTCCTGCTTTAACAAATCAAATTTCACATACCGTGTACATTTTAAATATAAAATCTTGTTTCTTCTTTAGGTAGCTCATATTTACAAAAGTTAAAAGAAAAAGAAAAAGCGTCGAATAATATGTCGTTGCGGAAAACATGAGTTTTGTAACTTTTGTAGCTATCGGTATATGTAACTGGACTACACAGTTTTCATAGAATTCTATTTCTCGCCGCCCGTGACGCGTTGCTTATCGTTGTCGTTTTGCGAACTATCCTCATAGAAGGTGCTATACTTCAATATTTTATCTCCTTCGCAACATGTTTCAAAAATGCAAGGAATAGTTTTTAATCGTTCCTTGAATGCTATGCAAACGTTACGCGTTTGTCTAATAAATTACCTACATATAATTTGGAATACAAGTGAAACCAAAATTGACGATTTAATTTTTTTGTTAATGTAGAATTCGATGGTATGAGAAACTGGGCTTTGTTAACTGGCTCGCTCGTAAGAATCAATATTTTACACAAAAGTTTTATACCGTTCAATCGAAGGAAGGTACCACTACACTATTATAAATAGTTAACTCGGGAACTTGAAAAGGGTATGCGCACAGAGGTAATACTGAGTGAGAAGGGGTCAGAGGAGGCGATAGAATGGCTGAGGAAGCTAGGAAGAAAAAGGAAAAGAAAGAGTAGAGAGATAGATAGGGAAACGAAGCAATTTCCTGTAATAACTCAAAGCAAAGTCTATGAGTGGGTGCGTGGATGTACGGAAGTGTGGGTTAAGTATGAATTGTAATAAACCGAGCTCCTTTCTATGTCCGGAAGGCTGAAAATAAATAATTTCTATTCTAGAAATAGTTAACTCTTCACCGGACATGTTTATCCACGATACTTGCAAATTGATACAATAAAAATTAAAAAATTATTAATTAAAATTATTTATTATATACAAGTGTATACTACTGCTGTAATTAGAAATACTACACAAGATATAGGTATGTACATACAGGATGGTCCTGTAAAAATTAACACTTGAATATTTCTGTTATTTCTGGAGATATAAAAACACTTTATTAACAAAAGTTGTTCAGGTCAGGGAGATCTATAAAATGGAGGCAAAAAATTTATTGCAGCTAGAGAATTCTCGGAGATTTCAAGGTCACCTTCGCTTTCTTAAATAGAATCATATATTTTTTTATTCATCGGTTGATGCCGCCGGTAAATAAAGTGTTAATAATATTACGGTAAAAGCGAGCAATTTTAAGCCTAGCACCGAGTTCGGAACAAAACCTATAAGTACTTTTTTCATGTTTTTCTTGAAAAAAGGGTTTGAGAAAAAATTGTCTTCACATTCCAGATTTCGCGTCAATGTAATTGCAAAATCATGTCGCTAGGTGTTAATATGGGTCATAAGACTAATTGCGGTTAACCAGACAATGATGGAATCGATGCATGAATGTAAGAACTTCAGCAATTGTTACGTGAACGATCCTAGGTGTGTCATCCACCTTTGTACCGTTCCGTCGGTTTCAATGAACGTGCGTATTCGCGGCGCTAGACATCCTCGAGTCATTAATAATCCGAATGCTGAGTCATAATTTCCAATACGCCCACCGGTCGCGATCGTTGCATTACGAGTTTCGCGGTCGGCGACATCGTCAGATTTTTCCTTGCCCGGCGCGTGCAATTTCTGTCGGCGCGGTTTCTTCAGCGCCCATTGTTGCTCGGCAAAAGGTTCGCGCGTGCTGCAGCTGTCCACCGACTCATTGAACCACAGCGATCCGCGCGACGCGGTTCGCTTCGATTTTCCTCGTGAATTATTTGCAACGCGATCGAACGCGCCGCCGTACGTACTAGATATACCTCGATACGATATTGACTCGACGCTGTCGGCTCTCTGCTATCTTACCGGAACTAATAGAGCAGCGAGTTGTAACCTGGACGATTGTAGATAACAGTCGGAGGCAACGAACGCGCTTCGTGCGCGGTTTAAGTGTCCGTCGAAAGCCCCTCCGCTCTAAATTCCAAAAAATCCCACCGAGCTTCGAGCGGGCCGATTGAAACTTGATACGTCCCAGGTATCTCGCTCGCACACATCCCCTGTCCTCGGTTCAATTATCAGAAGCCTCCATCCCCACTTAAACGTTCGCATTTAGTCCCGACTGCCGGATGCTTAACTGTGCGCTACTGTATTGGTACACGCGCATTTCTGTACACATTTATCTGTAGGTAAGGACAGATTGTTTACGGCGTTGGAGTTTGTTAATGCTGTAAACATTGTCCCATTTGCAACTATGTTTTATATCGTTGAATTAATTTTCGCTCGCTGAATATGTAATCTTGCAACTGGTTTGCAAATTGTCTATTCGCATTCAAGGTTGTTTCATAGCATTGGGAAGTTGCAAATCATCCATCAGCTATATTTTAGAAAATAAAAATAACAAAATAGTTCAGAATTGTACGGACACGATTATCTACCAAACCATAGGTAATATGTAGTAAAATAATACACATAGCACATAAACCGGCTCAAGAAACGAAGTAGACCGATTGAATATTAATAGGACAATATATTTCGGTAGTTTCTATATGCACAGAGACTCGCAAAAATCACTTAATCAATACAGGGACCATCCATCTTCAACGCGCGTTTAAAAAAAACTTTGGGAAAAATTACAATTATAAATGTTTCACTTAAATTAACGAACACGCGAGAATTAAGTAGATTTCTATTTAAATGTCGTATAGTTTCATTTTGTGAAGATTCTTATAGACGTTAATTGCCACTCATTGAATTTTCGAAATCACTTATTGACTGATCACTACATTTTTGGAATCCCTTGATGTAGAGCGATCAAATTTAGCAGGAAAGTTATTCTTGAGTTCTACGCTTTCGTTTCGGAAGCTTATTTAAAAATTCATCTCTTGGGAGATAAATTAAGAATCGGATTGGAACGATGGAATTAGCAAGAGTATCAAATCGTTAACATAAATGTGACATTTTTATTACTATAAAGGTTCCACAAAGTCAAAATAATTTTTTCATCGAAATTTTAAATACCTCTACCCTATTGATCTTTGCTCAATACTTACAACATTTTATCAAATCCACCATCTTGTGAAATATGAAAAATGATACGGTGACAGAAAAGTTATACATTCTCCGAATAACATTCCATATGCTTTATATTTTTGGAAAATTCATTTGATTTTTTTATCGCGAGATGCAAAATGAACGTTGTCACACGTGCGTGATACCGGTAGCGAAAGTGTCAAGTAGTAAACTACCGTATCAAAGTATAGTTATCGGGATTACTACACCATAAATGCAAGCCCGCAGACTGATCACGATTGCACTGCTCGCTCCGATGACTAATGTTTAGGTGTACGTTACAAGTACAGCGAGACGAGCGGTTAAAGTGCACGTAAACTTAGGATCCTCCGGCGATATCTAGAAAACCCAGTTTCTTGAACAATGCACAAGGCGAGCCGGCAAGAGTGTCTCGACTTACAATGCTGGCAGCTCGATTACCGTTCGCGGCTGATATGGTGACCAGTTTTTATCGGTCAGTTTTCCCATTGTTAAGGCACACTATGCTTTATCGCCTGTGCGGATTTACACGTGGACAAATGCGTACTAGAGGTCCCTGCTTCCCTACGTAGATACACATGTAATAAATGAATTCCGATCTTAGTCCTGATAATATGTATGCACATGATTATCCGTGTATTTAATAGACGACCATTTAAGAAATTTAAAATTTTTGTATTCACAGCAAAGTATTTCGTGGAACATAATTCAACGACAATGGCAATTTTGCTAATGAATTAGAATTGTCAGTATTGTCCTTCGAAGTTCTGTGCATGTTTTTAGGATTTGATATTTTTTCTGCGTAGTAGTATTCAAATTAAAAGTAATAGCCCGGTACAATAAAAATAGTCGTTTTTAATACTCCGTGCACCTAGTGTCCACGCGGCCTTTCAGTACACCTAAATCGCAGACTCTAGTACGCGCGCGCGCGCTCGTGTTCTTCCCCACCTACTTCGGGAGCTTGGGCGATCAGCGATCACGGTAGCCGTGTGCACCGCCCCACGCGGCCTCCGTAGGCGCCGGAACGGTGCGGCGCAGCTTTCTCGGGGATAAGTTAGCCAGGAATCGCACGCGGCGCCCGCCTTTGCAGCCTGCAATTTGCAGTCGGTCCGCCACGCACTTCGGACGTCACCGACGCGACGCGCCGTTGCGCCGCCGCGCCGCACCGATGCATCGTGTCCCGTTGCGACTGCACGCGGCGGCTACTCTTGCCGGACCAGAACGGTACCAGTATAGAGCACGGTTAAATTTACATCGGTTTAGGAACCGACAGGTCCAGTTGCCCCAAAAAATGGGACCTCGGGGTTATTGTTACTTGACACGTGTCTTACTCGCACACGTCCTCCGTCCATCCTTCAGTTGAATTCGCAGAAGACACCTTTCCCACATTGATCGAATACATCAGTTAAATTCTCGCGTGCAGGACATATTTTTTTTTTTTAACTGATCTGCGTACGGCTCGATAAGTGGAGAGCCGTAAGGCAATTTCATTTCCAATAATGGTCGTCTTACCTTTATAATTGTAATATCAATGAATAGCCGAGATTCTGCCGATTAAAATAAATCCGAACACGATGTACATCGGACTATTATTTAATTTTTTACATTTTCTAATTAACACGCAGATTGCTTCATGTTCAATTGGTAAAAGTAGTCTGATTTACCTCGCGTTTCGACTCGTTTTAATCGGAAGAATCTGAGCCATCCATTCATGCTACAGTTACAAAGTTAAGGCGGTAATTACTGAAAGTAATTTTTTTTTTCATTTCACATTTACTTTTTTACAGTCATGGCATTGCATACAGTATATTCTTGTCTAGTATGTAAATTTAACCGTTGAAGTATGCCGTCAAGGCTGAACTGTACTTGTTGTCGAATCATCGGAAATATTTTCTAATTTAATGTTTGATTTTTTACGTTTCCGTTGGTTTGTAATTTCGTTAAATTTCTTAAATTTTTCACGTACATCAGCATAAAGGACTTCGGGAATGTGATGGAAGTTCAAATGAGTTACAAGTCCAACATGGGATGCAGTCCAAAAAGTTTGATGAAGCTATTGTATCCACTTCTGACGAGTTGATTGTATTTTTCGCATCTATTATGTGAGATCGGAAAGCGAGGAAGGGAACTGAATGGATCCGTGAAAATAAAGAAGTTATCGTTGACTTTTTATTAATTTATTTAACTTAACTTAATCATTAACATTTAATTAACTTAACTTTTTTTCTGAATAAAACTTATCCCGCATTCATTAACCGGTGCTTGAAATATTTTAATGTTATTTTAACGCAGATACCTTATGAAATATTGAGATTGTATCAAGAAGTTGCTTTCAAGGATTGCAGGTTTCAGCAGCCCTGTAATTAAGTTAATATTACGCCGGTATTATTTTACATTAACTGTATCAGAGATAACGACTACGTAATGCATAACTGATTACAGATAAGTTTGCTAACTGATGAAGATTGATCGTTTAGTTTCCTGCATTCATTTAATTAAGAATCCATGCTTTTTCGTTTATGGTGATTCGTAGATCGGTATCGCAAGCGTGAATTTATGATCAGTAGTCTGAGGATGGTTAGCAGGCACGTATTTGTCATAAATTAGCTTCAAAAAGCAATGAGTATCTCCTTTGTTAAAGATCGTACAAAATGTAAAATACAGTTTTATTCGATTAAACTTCCTTTCATTACAATTTTTAGTCGATTTACGAAATTTAATTTTACTCAATAATCATGTTTGTATTAAATCAATTTCAATTTTATGTCATCTATCTACTGTGGTGAGATGACAAGAACAACCCCGATGGAAGACTTGTATCCTCACTGTACTTCCCCTTTCTACGACGCTATTCCCCACCGCGGCCCGGTCACGTGACGCACGCTCAAAGGGACCTTCAGCCGCTGTGCCCTGATTGGTCCGTGTTTTTCGTGAATAACTCCTTAACAAAGCCGCGGAGAACATTTTCGCAAACGGAAAATTACTTCAAATGACCTCAGGAATCGCCTCTCTCAAGGAAGCTGATTTCCGGGACACCCTGTATACAGGATAAGCAATCTACAACATATTTCACTATACCTTGTTTTATTCTAGTTTATCTGATCAGCTACATATACGGAAATCCGTAGTTTACCGATTGTTATCTTTTAATGAACATTTTTCACCTGCAAACACGAAACGATATCAGAATACCTTCGAGGTATAAATAAGTGTAAACGCAGACAACAATCGTAGAAATAATGGGAGCATAGCGTTGTACAACGGTAAACAAAATGAAAAATATTAATACGCTGGAACTTTTAATGATAATACGATTTCAGCAAAATCGCAGAATTTCTGCCGGAAAAATTTCTCGACGTGCTCCACGCTAAAGCGGAAATTTTTATCGATTCGCGGGGGATGTACGTGATGCGTATTTTAACTAACATTATTACAAATGTTGGCAACAACGTCCACAGCTTCGCGGCGTTAATACGCTCCCGCTGGCTTCGATTAAACGCACACGCTGCGAACCGTATGACATTATCGGGAATAACCGAGAGCAATTTGTTTCTATTCGAGCTGGAGAAATTCTTTCGCTCATCGCGCTCATCTATCATCAATCTAACAGACACCTCAACTCCTTTTGGTTCGATTGTTTACTGTAATATCTGCGAAACACTTTTTCATCGACCTGGTTTCCCACTCATCTATTTATATAAACTTGTGTGGCTATCCCACGGTATTGTATAAACTAACGAAATACCGTTAAATAAAATGTTTCGTATTGTGTTACGACAGTCCAATTTTTGTTGAAACATTTTATAAATTTGACCTAATTTTTTCTCCAAAGGTTTAACAGAAAATCTCGTAAAAATAGAATCGTGTACATACATCGTACAGAAATAGAAAGTACACATTACGAAACTAGTTTCCTTTCAGCTTTCGATAATCTTATCTGGTTTCATGATTGATATACCGTCACAGATTTCGTTGGACTTATGTTTGTTCGTTCCAGTATTTTACTATTCGAAAGTCTAGATTTCCTTGTAATCCATCAGTTAGTCGATCTGTATTTGATTGAAATAAAAAAGTGTAAGTTTTCCAGAAAATACATATTCTTGAAAGTTCAGAACTTACCGTTGGCTATTTATTGTCTTTTCTTTCATTTTTTAAAATAATAAATTATCATGTTTTTCGATCGATAGGTTTCTTAATTATGGTTTTACAAAATAACACACAATGCCATAGAACATTGATAAACTAAATAAAAAGTGACAACACCGTAGTGTTTTGCATATTGTAAAATAAAAGCGAAAAATATCAACAAATTCTCCTTGTGTACAAACTATAACAAGTACTAATCCGCATATAAAAAAAAAAACGATCGCATCATTCAATAAGTTTGAAACAGGATATCGATATTATAGTAAATGTCTTTCGGTTGTAGTTTCCAAAAATGACAAGAACAATCTTTCGAAGCAACGCTAACGCGATAGAATTCCGCAAATTTAAAAGAAGAGACAGAAATTACCGTAAATCTGGCTGCGTTGTAGTCGCGAAAAAAATGACGGGTATCGATCCGTACGCGAAAACTCGCCCCTGTAGAAAAATGTTCGAGTTCTCTGGCAGTTGGTTCCGATTAGCCGCAGCGAGGATCGCCGAAATTATCATCATCTAGCGCCATTCACCGAGAGCAGCGCGTGGTGCAGGGTGTGTACGAACGAACGGTGAGCACAGTGTACACGCGCCGAGACGCGAACTTTCCTCCTGACGCTCGCACATGAATGGGAAAGAGCTTACTCGTCAACAGGAAAAAGAGGCACCGACCACAGAGAGATCCGTCGCGTTCGTGTTCGCGGTACACGAACGTATGCCCCAGTGGTGGTAACGCTTAGCGGTAGTGGTCGTCCGTGTGTCCATGTGCGCGTACGTGGTGCAACCTTTATTCGGCGCGGCTGCAGTTTTACCTCCTACACGTTTTTGTCGCGAATCGTGCGCATACTGTGTATGTAAAGCCACGCTACTGGCACGTACATGCCACTTTCCCTTTTCAAAATCGATTTTGGCGCCGTGCGCCCCGCCGGCTCAGTCAACGATGTCGGCGCTCCTTCGGCCAGGGCCGTACACACTTCCCCCAATTCCACTCCTCTTCTTCACTGTTTTTTTTTTTCACGAAAAATTTTCCACCCTTGTACCCCTCACTCGTGCAAGCTCATCGCGTCCGAGCTATTCGATTGAAATTCAGAAGCTTTAATTTTTAGAGAAATTGCTTCTTATTTTCGACTTGAAATACAATTTACTATTTATTTCGAAGTCTACACACTACTGCACTCTGTGGTTTGAAATTCTATATATTGTTTAACTAAGATATGTGATCGGATGCCAGTAGTAGTTTGCGAAAGGACGGAGTTACGAACAAAGTATATTAACGTAAATAACAGTGTGGTGGTTGTTTGTAAAAATCGATTTTTCTAAACGGGAGCGTCACGGCAGCAAGCAGATAAGCGTCAGCAGCGAGAGCATAAAATTGGAAACGAATGATAATGAGCCGGTGGCGCATCCCGAAAAAATCGACGTTCGCGCCGCCAGCTAATTACCCCCGGCTCATCGCCGGCACCGCGTAAATTCGTTCCATTTTTACGCGGCAAGCGGCGCGCAACGAGTCCCAATTCCCTTCACAATTAACCACACCGCATTACGACCCTCGAACTTTTCGTCAACCAGCCCTTGCGCTCCTCCTCCTCTCTCTCTCTCTCTCTCTCTCTCTCTCTCTCTCTCTCTCTCTCTCTCTCTCTCTTTCTGTCTCTCTCTCTGCGGCCTGGCTCGTCGGAGGAACATTGCTCGCGTCGTGTTCGTCCGAGTCCATTGGCTCGTTAAACGGGGAAAAACAGGAGGCGGAACAAGGTAGACGAAGAAAAAAGAGTCTGAAAAAAGGTGTCTTAAGCGAGATCAAAAGCTCTTCCACGGGGGTGACCCGTGGTCTGCGGTCGTCGCGCGTCCATCCCTGTCGGTATGTGCCTCGGGCTTAGGAAAGGCACCTCTGTCTCTGTTTCACTCGTGGCCGTCCTCTCCTCTGATCCCTCTCTTTTTCCTCCCGTTTCCTGTCTCTGTTCTTCTGCTTTTCTGCCTCTTCCTGTGTCTGGGCGGTCTCTGTCTCGCCCGGGCTCCGACGCTGTGCACGAAAATACCGCCTTTCGTTAAAGGTGAACGGACGAAATCGTGAGTTACACGTGCGTGCAAGATCCGACGAGGGCGATGCGTCGGAGGGTGTGCAGGGCAAAGGAAGAGGAGAGACAGGGCCAGGCCAGGCCAGGCCAGCTCAGGCCATGGCTGCTGGTCAGGAAGGGTAGCGAGGGAAAGAGGTACAGAAAGGGTTGAGGGTGGCGATGCCGGTGGTGGTGGCGGTGCCGGTGCCGGTGCCGGTGCCGGTAGTGGTGGGTGGTGGTGGTGGTGGTGGTGCTGCTGGGCTAGCTCGTTCGTTCCTCCGGGTGGAGTAGGAGAGGGAAGAAGAGGCGGTAGAGGAGTTGGGGGAGGGACTCGTGCCGGTGGAGGAGACGGACCGCGAGCTAGACGAAAGCAACGATATCAACGTCTCCCTTGCGCACTCTCGCATGTAGACCTCACACCACCGGCTGGGTGCCGCCGAAAATCCCCAAAAGCACACGAAACAAAGGCCCGGCTCTGCCCTCCCTCTATCACCCGCCGCCTCCTCATCCTTTGGTTCCCGCAAGAACCACGTAGCACACGCGTGCACCACGAGCAAACCCCCTCCCTCTCTCTCCACCGACAGAGACACAACGTCGACTTCTCCACCACCCCCTCTCTCCCTCTTTCCTAGTCGACCGCGTGCTCTCTTTCTCTTTTTCCTTTCTTTCTTTCGTTTTCTCTTTTTTTCGAACCATGCACGAGTGACGTGTAGATGTGTAGCAAACGCCGAGCACGTGCACGTCGAAGAGAGAGAGAGAGAGAGAGAGAGAGAGAGAGAGAGAGAGAGAGAGAGAGAGAGGGAGAGGGAGAGAGAGGGCTCGCTTCGACGAGCCTGGAAGCTCGATAGAGAGCTGGCACCGCAGAAACCCGTTGTTCCACGGTAATTGTTCGGTTAAGGCTTTTCGGGGACTGGCATTAGTTCCGTCACGTGAGTCCACCGCCTCCTTTTGTCCGCCCTTTTGCTACTCGTGGACTCGATACTCTACGCGCGAGATTTTACACCGATCGCGGCGCGATCGACAAGCCATTTTCCGACTTACTCGCCTGTATCGACATTCTCCATCTGCGAGAACATTCCTCTTTTCACGCCAATAGATAGCTTCGTACGAACACTCTTACTGCTCCGAACGACGTTGTTGAACGTTTCCAAACACGTTTTTTATGGAGTTAGTGCTGCGGAATATGTGCACTGATTTATAATAGCATTGCCTATAGTCTTCGACAGCGACAGGAACTTCAATCACAAACCAACAACTCGCCCACAATAACGTAATCTAAGAATGTCGTTTGGGATTATTGTGTGAAAGATTTTACAGCACAATTATTGAAAAGCCTATTGATAAGCTTCCTATAGATAAAGCTCTTTTCTCTTCAAAGGAAAAGGGGGATTGGTGAGCTTGGTCGATGTTTGTTATTCCACAATTTGCAGCTGGTAAACACGCGGGACCTCGATTTGAAGATAGCGATTATATATAAGTTATCAGATATTTTACAAATTTAGAAGAAACGAAGAAGTAACACAAAAATTGCTTTCGTTTATGGTCTTTTTTCAATGGTCATCCACGATTAAAGACGCGGTAAAAAAAGTCTGTCCACTTGCACTGAATTCATGTTTAATAAATCGTGTTTCGCATTCTGAACGGCGTGCAACGGACAAATTTCCGTTATGGGTTATTAGCGCAACACGAAAGAATCTGACACATGTAAACACCGGAGTATAACCTTAAACGCAACGGGCGATAAGACGCGTGTAATTATGTAATTATCTATATTTATATATATATATATATATATATATGTCGTCTATATATAACGTATATATAAATCGTCTCCGTGAGTTTTGTGCTGGATGCGCCCGGTAATTGATAGATGGAGAGCAGAATTAACATTTAGTAAAAAGTAACATCGACGAATCGACGGTAATGAGACATCGCTGCTCCGAGCGGAGAAGTAGTCGGTTAATTGCCGTTCGAAGCGTAATTCGACGGTATTGCGATAAGGAGCGGTGCATCGCGATTAATCTCCGTGTCTTTAACGAGCTGTAATAATTGGCCGAGCACAAGCTAGGTCGGTCGGTGCGTTTTCTTCAAGGTTAGTCGAAAGCCCCCGGCGCTGAGTGGGTCGGCGAGCTGAAAAATCGATATGTACGAAAGTGAGAGTCTCAGCCGTTCCACCCTCCTTTTCGTTCTCCGCGCTCCTCGTCCTCTTCTTACTTGCCATTTGGTTCATTCATGTTGCGTTGCGTCAGGGCCGTGGCTCCCCGTCGAATCGCACGGCCTCTCGCGCGCCTCGATCTATAATACGTCAATTAACAAGTGCGCCAAGCAATACTACAATTAGCAACATCTTTCTACGAAAATTACTCTGCAGTGCAATCGCAGATCTTTTATGCTGTAGATGAAAATTTAATGGAGTCTTCTATGCTAATCTGGATCTTCATCGTGTGAACATTGTCGTGCAAATACAATACAAGTAAAACCAGATCGAAACGAATTTTTCATGTAGACACGTATGCCATACTGTTTTTTAGAAAGTTAAACAAAATTGAGACCTCCTGCGTGGGCAAAAGCATAAATCGATGCAACAAATTTCAGAGTTTAAAAGTTCAACTATTTATGCACTTGTTCATCCAACTGCAACTGAAATTATGCCGACCATAAAATTCTTAATATTATTTATTTAGTGAGATAGGAATTCTAAATTACTTTTATTAGTCAATAGCACATTCCTCCACCTTCCAAGGTTAAAAGCCGTTTTCGAGAACTTTGCCGTTCAATGGATTTGCTTTTAGTTGCAATCTTGATCCCCCTTCATCTGTTATCATAAGATGCTATGATATCGGAAGAATTTTTTCCCTGTTAGCCAAGATAAAAGAACGGCTTTCTATGCTATATAATCAATAGTATTCATAGACTGGAGCATTGCAGTTCGATTATCCAAGTACTATTGCGTTCTTTAACCAGTTTGTACAATCAAGCATCATCATCGTTTCCGTTGTAGACGATCCATAGCGTTCAAGCAAGGCATTAGTTTTAAAAAATACAATTTTGAATGCATCAACGATCAAAATCACTAATTTGAAATTTCTATTTTTTTTCCAGTGGTGCCGGAACGAAAGTTGTCGTAAGCAATTTTCCAAGTCACGCCCGACTGGAGGACATTGAGGTTTTGTTTGCGAACTGTGGTCAGCTGCAGTCCTATGAGAAGCTGTCGTCTCGCGACCCCAACACGCAAACCGTTCTCGTAGTCTACGAGACGCCAGAACAAGCACAGCAGTGAGTACACTCTATTTTTTATCATCATTTAGTTGGAAACAAGAGCAGTATAGATGCAATCAAATTAATCATACTAATTTAGATTAAATCAATCGGCCAAAATTACGTCATTCGACAGACAGTAGTTTTAATCTAATATTCCACAAAAATATTCAGAAGCGTAAATCTTTGATAGCAACTCGTCAGATCAGTAGTCATAAGGCATTAACAGGTTCGAAATACTGACAGCTGAATTCTTGCATTCATACAAGACAAGTGAAACACAACAATAGCAAAAGAATGAAAATTTCGTTGCGAAGCTATACTTTTGACGTCGCGTCGGTCGAAAAGTTCAGTAGGTAATGATGTCTACCATCCTCGGAAAGGGTAATGAATCATTGATCAACATGCTCATTACTAAATGTGTCTTTGCGCTTGTTTCACCTGCAAACGAAACACCGTCTAAACAGAGTGTTCTACATTCGAGCATCGATAATTCACGAACGTTTTTTCTCCATTTATAGGGCTGTGAATCAATTGAATGGCCACGAGTACGAGGGTAACTCGCTAAAAGTGGAAATGTCTACGGCGGAGAGCCGACGAAGAGGCCGCAGCCAGCGCAGCGGCGTCGCCTACTCCGGAGTATCGGGTTCCGGAAGACAGACAGACTTCCCGCTACGCATTCTAGTACAATCAGACATGGTAGGCGCCATAATCGGTCGTCAGGGATCGACCATACGTCAGATCACTCAAATGACGCGAGCACGTGTGGACGTTCACCGGAAGGACAATGTCGGCGCCGCGGAGAAAGCTATCACCATCTACGGCAATCCGGAGAATTGCACGAACGCTTGCAAAAAAATCCTGGAGGTCATGCAGCAGGAGGCTAATAGCATAAATAACAAGAGGTACACATCGATAACTAGATACTCTTGTTCACTGTATATCTACCTGAAGAATCATTAAATTTTTAAGCGACGGACACGGTGACGATCGATCCGATCGATCAGCTCCAATTTAACACGCTTATTACCAGCATTTCATTCGCTGCTTACCTTCGTTGTTAAAATGTTCTGTCAAATGGAACGTACCTCCTTCATGAAATATCAAAATAATGTATTAGAAGAAAGTCAAGATAGTTCAGACAGGAAAGTGTATAAAATTAGTTTGGCTACGTTCAAGTACATTGCTAGTAGTGAACGTGTTAACTGGTAATTGGTCTAGCTTGTACATAGTTGTTAGTAGTTGTTATAACATTGTACTATATGTTCTGATAGCACCGAGATCACTCTGAGGATCCTCGCACACAATAACTTGATCGGTCGGATAATTGGTAAGGGTGGTACCACGATCAAGAGAATCATGCAAGACACGGATACAAAAATCACCGTGAGCAGCATCAATGACATCAATAATTTCAATGTCGAGCGCATCATCACAGTGAAGGGTAGCATTGATAACATGAGCAAAGCGGAATCCATGATTTCCAGCAAACTACGTCAAAGCTACGAGAATGACCTACAAGCAATGACTGTGAGTATGATAATCGTAGTTGTCCGAGAGAAAAACGTTAGAATTCGATGATTCGGAAGTTAACGAGAGCTTTAACGATCCTGTTACAGCCTCAGAGCATGATGTTCCCTGGTTTGCACCCAATGGCCATGATGTCCACTGCTGGTATGGGATATAGCTCACGTGGTCCAGCTTTGTACGGCTCGGGACCCATCCCATATCCCTATCAAGCCAGTTTGCCGACTCAACAGGGTGTTCCCGCGGCGGACGCTCAAGAAACTGTATTTCTTTACATTCCCAACAGTAGCGTAGGCGCCATAATTGGCACCAGGGGCTCACACATCAGAAACATGATCAGATTCTCTGGAGCAAGCGTGAAAATCGCGCCTCTTGAACAGGACAAGCCAGCTGATCAACAGACTGAAAGGAAAGTCACAATCGTTGGATCGCCAGAATCTCAATGGAAGGTAAGCGAGCATGAAACTCCTTATTTTGTCAGAAATGGAGATGAATACAATTTTATTTCAAACGCGAAGAATTCTTTATTTTCCATATTTGTTTGAGTAATTATGAAAGAAAACTTTATCGATAAAATTTAGAAACTTGATTTGTTGTTTTCTATAAAACACAAATATTATTTCGTGTTTTACAATTTAAAAAATGTCTAGTGTGACATAAATAGTAGAAAAGGAAAAGTATAAATGGCAATTTACAAAAGAATCAGTCGAGTATGCATAGGATATAGTTCTATCTGTGGTTAGAAAGTCAGAGTCCTCTGTGGCTCGGTGACTAGACGTTTGCCTTCTAGTCGAAAGTCCGTGGGTTCGAATCCCTCGATCGTCAAAAATTTCTCATCAGTTTTTATCAAAGGAAAAATACTCGAACTCGTACTACTGCACACTGGAAGTACAATTTTCATAATCCTGCTACATTTGAGGGGGTGCCGTATTATCTAAGCATCTACTTGAAAATGCAGGAAGATTAAAGTATGGAGGGTTTAACCGTACCAATGGCACATTTGATAATCTCTGCGCAAGTTGGTCCCGTGACTATCTCCAACAAATTTTTTCTAATATTTGGAAACACATTCTGCGACTATTCCATACTGAACTAGCTAATCGAGGAACTCGTGGTTAATTTTCAGGCACAGTACTTGATCTTCGAAAAGATGCGAGAGGAAGGATTCGCTTCCGGTACAGACGACGTTAGACTAACGATCGAAATACTAGTACCGAGCGCCCAAGTTGGCCGAATCATTGGTAAAGGCGGACAGAACGTTAGAGAATTGCAACGTGTAACCGGAAGTGTTATCAAGCTTTCGGAACAGCAATCAACGTCTCCTTCAGCCGACGAAGAGGCCACCGTCCACATAATTGGCCCCTTTTTCTCTGTTCAGGTAATCCATTTGTGCATCATGTTTTCTTTGCTCTTTGAAATAATATAAAATGTTTTCATTTATTGTTTGTGTGTAATATACAAAATTTATATTGGATCTACTGTAAACACAACTTTGCAAAACCCAACTACAAATGCAAACAGTTACCAAACAACCGTTCGAAAAGAATTCTTCGAAATCGAGGTAATTGATTTAGCAAAACTAAAACTAAAAATCTAATCACAGTGTCTCTCGCACCACATTTAGATCTGAAAATGAATTTCTAATTGTGGACACAGAATTGTCACCTACGCATGACCGATGCGGCAGTTGATAAATCAACTCATCGATTAATTAATCAGTGAAACTAATTTAGATTTTCACGAATTCACAGTCGGCACAGAGAAGAATTCGCTCGATGGTCCTTCAACCCGGTGCATCTGGAGCAGGTGCAGGCTCTCGCGCTGGTCGTGGTAGCAGCCAGGAGGGTGGACCTCGTACCAGAAGGGACGGCAGTGCTACGTCTCAGCAAGGTGGCGCGACAACGACGCAACAACAATCAAGCTCATCGCCATCCAGCCAGCAACAACCACAAAATCAGTAACGTCATTGAAACATTACCTGACGCCAACCAACGCTTCAAAGAATCCGTTTTATTCGCCGGGGTGGCCTCGTCGCTTTGACATTCTCTCGTCTATGAGAGGCTACGTGCCACAACCTTCTTCTCGCGGGGCACGTAACCTTCGAGATTACTCGCAGAACGGCCGAGCGATGCGCGCAGTGCATCCGTGGGTCACAAGCGAGACCTTTCCATCGATATATCAAACTGCCACGATTACGTGGCTACTATCGAGTAGCCGATACAACTCAAAATCAACCATTTGACTCGGAGACGAACTGGGTGGACGCAGAGGGTTGCGATTCATGGCGTTTCTTTCGGTCTATTTTTGTTTGTTTTTCATTTCTTGTCGACATATATTCTCTTTTCGTTTACTTTTTTGATCGAGCGCCATACGAGTACGTTCATACCGATATTTTCTCGAGTAAAACATCATCGTGGCCAATTAACCATATTCCATTGCATTGTAAATTCACCAGAGGGGAACGACCGAATATTTTTCATTGCTCGCTGATCATCGCCATCGATCGCGACTCTGTGTGTTCGACCAGTTCATCTCTGAACCAAATGGTTGATGTTGAATTGTATCGGCTATCAAACGCGAGTAAACGCGACGCGCGAGCACCGTGTTTGAAGAACCAAATCGAGGAAGCGCATGTTTCTTCTCGGAGGAAAAAAGTTACGCACGAGACGATGTGAGAGATGACACGAGTTCGTTCCCTGTCGCCGCATCTTTTTTTTTGTGCAGGCTTATAACGTTCAAATTCAATTCTGTAGCCCGAGATGAGACGCGATCGTACGATTACACCCACAAGATAAACAGAGACAAACAGGTTCGCGGACAGCTCTCTCTCTCTCACTTCATCTACGCGCGACACGTGCGTTTCGTCGCAAGTTCGCTCGAATCGGAGTCGAAGCGACGGGTGACACTCGAACGAATCGATTTCGCAGCGTTAACGAAACCACCTCGTCGATGAAACCGGATCTATAGAATACGATGATAAGAAAAAAAAACAAAGCATACACAACCTTATTACCTCATTCATTAACGGTTAAAGATTTAACTAATGATAATGAAAAGCGAAACGAGAGAATGGATAAAGAAAACCCACTAATCTAATGAAAAAAAAAAAAGAAGATTAAAGAAGTCTACCTAATATTAAAGTTATAATAATATACAGAGAAAGAGAGAAAGGGAGGGAAAGAAAAGATAAAGTAACGGTTACACATTACGTTATACATGTTACTGCTACTGCTAATAAAACTACTTACTATTACTACTTACATTCTGCCGAGTACAATGTGGCGAACATGAGTCGTGTCGTTTCCGGTACTATTGGTGTCCGTGCGTTCGCGCGACCATTAGCTGTCGCGGCGATACGGTTCATCTCGCGATCTTGCACCAACAAGGAAGACAGTTTTTTCTCTTTTTTTGTTTGCTTGCACAAGAACAAAAAAGGGAAAACGAGTACTGTCCTAGGTACAGGTTTTTTCATACAACAAAAACTCCGAGAAAAACAATTGCGAGAACGAATAGATAAAACAGGACTCTTTAAGTAAGAATATCGAAAGAATGCGAACGAAAACGGTCTACAGTTTTTTTAGACGTAAGCCAACAAAGTTTTCGAAGCAGACACACTTCAGCCCCCCCACCCCTGGAAAGGGGCGCTCGTCCACGCGCCCCTCTTGCGCCTTTATAATACCAAAGAAGCGATTATGAGTTCTTTTCGTATTAGTGAAGTGAAAACGCACGATGGGCGGCGTCGCACGCCGCACCAAACTCGCCTCAAGTTCCTTGTAAGAGCCAACATAGCGCGAGGGGGATGGCGGTGTCGAGGACGTGTTACAAGTCCACGGGGATTCGACGAGTGGGTTATTGACGTCGGACATACGACAGTACGATTATATGAAACGGAAGCGGATGCTCGTTCGGCTTCGCGATCCATCTTATTTCCTTTTCCGAATGAAATCTCCATCGCTTACCCTTTCTTCCTTTGTTTCTCTCTTTCATCCGTTTACGGTGGTCTTCGTGTTTTTTCGTTATTCCATTCGGAAGAAGAAATAAGACGGATCGCGAAGCCGTACGAGAATTCGGTGAGTGCTACAAGAGGGTAATGCACGCGAAACGGGCGCACCGCTACACGTTTTTCGTGCTACGAGAAGGACGTTCGAGAGAGAATGAAAAAGCGACCTTTCAGGGCATAAACACCCTCGAGGAAATATTAGCAAGAAGTCGCGAGCGAAGACACGGGGGTCAGAAGATGTATTAAAGACGTGGAAAATGGATTACGAAAGCGAAGCGACAAAACTTCCTCAGGGATTTTTACTTTATCATGGATATAATAAAAAATATCTGAAAAAGTTTTGTCATTTGCTTTTATAATCATTATTATCATGGATGTAATAGTGTGTGAGTGTGCGTGTGTTGAATAATACTATTAATTGATAAGCGATTAATTTACTGATTAGGAATATGTAGACGTCAAAAGGGAAGCGCGAAATTTAGGCTTATCGAAGAAACGAAAAAGAAAGATTCTTGGATCTCGCAGGGAACCTTATGTCATGCATTAGATGGTCATCGATCGCGGTTTCTCGCGGCATATCCTATCTCGGTTCAGCACAAATTCTTATCACCTTTTGATGATCTTTTTGTAAATTCTATAATCTTTCTGGATTCCTTTTCTGTTCTCTTTTGCACTGTCTTGATTACGATACCGCCCGAACGCTCCGTTGGCTCTTTTCGACCTCGTGCTCGTGAAGATGCACGAAAATCATGCAGTGGAATCTGGACCCCCGTTTGGAAGTCTGTATCGACCACAGATGTTCTGCCAACGGGGAGTCCATGTCCCCAGTCATCGTTCGTTCGTTTATGCGATCGAGGAATGAGTCGAGCGTGCAGACGAGGGCGATCTGTAGACCCGTTCGATGCTCTATGGAACTGACAAAGAAAACGAAGAAAGAACGGTCAATGTACTAACGGGGCAGTGGCATGCTCGGCTGCGTGACACGGTGAACCCCACGAAATCGAGTATTCGCGATCATTTGATTCCAAAGATTGCAAGTTTTCGGGCTGCCTCGTGACACGATGTTGACACTTTACTCAACGTTTACCACTTCCGGTTCCGTGGTTGAACGAAGGACCGACCGTCGCTGTAATGCATGGCATTCGGTATACGTTTAATTCAAAAATAGAGGTGTTTAAGAAATGAATGTGATGGATCGTTCAGTCCACTTTGTACGTGTGTAGGTTAGAAGAGCGAGAGGGTTGTATCGCGTGTAAAATTTCCGTTAGTCGAGACGATGAAAATGAGAGAGTGAGATAAGCTACCAGAAGGGTAAGGAGGTGATATTTCTCCCGGTGTCCGCACGTTGGATCGTACCGTTGGCTATACCGTCGGAAGAGGTGACGTACAGGGGAAAGTTAAGAGATGAACGGGACTGTGGCGGGCTCGAGCGGACCAGTCCCCTAGTTGTTTCTTTTTCGCTGCCTGTCACAGACGAGCGCCGAATGAGACGAACGATCGACAATGCGAACGAAACATGAAAACAATGAGAGAAGCGAAAAGATGTAAACAGATCGGAAAGACGCCGAGAAATTACATCGCAAAAACGGAAAAGCTACATGCGAAAAAGGTATAGGAACGTGATAAAGAACAAGCGAGGATGGATTGTGGCATGCAACTCAATCTTAGATACTGAATTTATTTTTGATACATTGTTGGTGAGATCCAACTGAATCTTTCTTATTCAATTTTTTTGTTAAATGTTTTATAATGACTTTTCGTTTAACTTATCGTTCTCATTTTTTTATTTTCTTCCTTCCCGTCTCGCTTGCAATATTGCTGATATCCATTCTGTTTCGTAATAACTCGATGAATTTTTACGATGTTGAAAGCGAGGTGAGAAGGAGGGAAAGCGGATATAGTGTGGGGGGAGAGAAAAAAAGAGAACGATGTTTTTAAATAGAGATAAGAGAGAGAGAGAAAGAGATGAAGAGGAGGAGGAGGAGGAGGAGGAAAGAGAAGAAGCGAAGCGAAGTGTTTTTCGTAAAAAATATGAGAAAAGAGATAAAAAGAGAAAAATAAAAAGAACGGAGAGATAGAGAGAGAGAGAGATGAAGATTTAAAAGTGGATGAGACGGCGCGCAGCTTTTTGCGCTGTGCGAGTCTGTTGCTCGTCACAGGGGGGAATAAAGGAGATTTTAGTCGGATAAATTGTATAATATATTTAATATATTTGGAGAAAACGGGGGCGCTAGGTTCGCTCGGCGAGGACGTGTCATCTTCGATGGCGAGCGACAGGACGATCGGGCTCGCAGTTTTATGCGACACGATTTTTTCTTTTCTCGTCTTCGTCGCTGCCTGAAAAGCCTTCCCCGCCGGCAGCCTTTCGCCGCCGTGTTTATTTATCAAGCGTAAATATTTAATGAAAGAGGAAAAAAAGGAACGAAACACAAAGGAAAGGAATAAAACAAAATAACAATTTATAGAAAAGGAAACAATGAGAAACCATGAAAGTGCCAAGAAACAAACACACAGTAACGCACACAGCAACGTCAAAAGACCAAGCAGAACAAAAAACCAGTAGCCGTTTCATACAGAACTACAAGAGTAAAGTAAACGATTAAGAAGAAACAAAAGAACAGGTTAGAAAACAAAGATAACACGGAAGGGAACATCTGCCACTATCATTGTCACCGTTACCAACAACAACAACAACAACAACAACAACAACAACAACAACAACAACAACATTACCATTAACTACTGTAACAAAAATAGAAGAACAGATTTGCTTTAATCATACAAACGAAAAAAAGAAACACAAAAAATCATTTACGCTATTTTGAGATCACTTTACGCTCCTTTTTCCTGATACGATGCACACACACACACGTGAATATACGTTTTGAAATTGTATTGTTTATTTCGGCGAAACCCAGTCAAAATTTGCTCGATGAGAAAAATCACGAGAGAACGAAGGAAATTTCGCAGACAGAGAGAAAGCACGACGCGAGTACGAGACAACACAATCGCTCTTTTCAGCAGAATGTATCGTTGTCGCGGGCGAAACTGACTTCGCGCCGACAACGAGAAACCATCGCCCCACCCCTTTTTCGGAATATCTCTTTTTGCTAGAAAGAAAACATGTACGTACGAAGAAACGAGAAAAGGAGAAAAAATATGAAAAAGAAAAAGAAACGAAAGTTCGCAATCCGTAATCTGCCCCGCAGTGTGTGAACACATTTATATATATATATATAAAATATATATATATACCTTTCGCTGGTTCATCGATCTTTGATTGATTATTTTCGTTGCGCAACAATGTTCGAGCCGACACTTCAAACGGAACTGGAGAAAAGGAGAAAAATTTGAAGATACATTTGGAGTTTGTAGCGTAGAACGAAGAGAAACTCAAGACACCCTCAAAGACTTCATTGCTCGCTCACACTTCTTGCACCCCTGTCATACGAAAGGAGGATGACGAAGGCAAATTTCGGATATAAATTCGGGAAAACTAAACGCATACGGTTAACAACAACAACAACAACGACAACAGCAAAACCTGTCTACACGGAAGAGAAAGCACAGCCGTCGTGACAAATACGAAAACGAAAACAAAAAAAAACGACTTTTTTCGGACGATTCCTCAAGCACAGCACTTCTAACGCCAAATAAGGAATGGTAGAGAGAAAGAAGAAAAGATATGTCAGATTTTGAAGGCGGACGAGGGGTAAGCAGCCCTCGCTCTCGAAGAATGTACAAATCAAAGTAACAAAGAGAAGAAAAAAAAAGATTGAGGAAAAATGATGATCTAAGTAGAAATTATTAATATAATAATGAATAACTTAATTGAAGAGAGAAAACGAAGATTTTTAACGTTATAAATTATTATGCGCGTGAATTAAGATGAGACGGGGGGAGTTAACTTAATCTACTTGGATAAGGAAAACAAAATACCAACAAACAAATGTACAAAATCGATTTATCGCTAAATCTAAATGTTAGTATTCTAGAATATTTTACCGAGAAAAAGGAAATCGTGTTTATCGATTTAGAATTGAGGAAATTAAAGTAAGCTCGGGGCTTAAGTTAAGAATAAACACAAATATATCCGGCGAAACGAGGAGAGGAATTTATAAAAAAAAAAAAATGAAAACGAAAGAAACCGAGAAGATCGTATCGAGCATTTTCTAAAAAAGAAAAACGCCCAAAAAAAGCTATACTAAATTTAATCATTGAAGACCAGAGGTATTACAATTTTTCTGACGAAGGAACCAGACGCCAATATCTTTTTTATCGGAAGTTTGAAACCGTGCGAAACGTGTTGGATTCGATCGTATGCGAGCCTCGACGAGCATGCGACGAGAGAAACGGGGGGTGAAAAAAATGAAAACAAAGGGAAAGCTTCTTTCTTTTCCTACGAACGTCCAGAATATCGTCAACGTATCTCCGACGACTGTTGTTAAAACTTTTATCGACCTTTTTAACATGTTCTTACTACGTAGAGTAACGCGATTTTTTGTACGGTTTTTTACGATATCCATTTCTCAAGGACTCGCTTGGATCCGCGACGGAGAGGCGAGATCCACAGCTACCACGGCCAACGAAACAAAAAACGGGGGAAACTATAAAAATCATCGTTCACAGAAGAAAACCGGCTCGACGATGGACGGACAAAGAGCCGAGAGAGAACAGACAGAAAGAAAGAGAGAATGGTGTGTGAGAGAGAGAGAGAGAGCGAGAGAGAGGCAGACCGTCGCGTCGTTCTCTCGATCCAGGAAAACCACGCAAGCACAAACGAATTTCGCTGAATGCGAAAGAGAAGAGCGCGTCTAACGCGTAACAGCTACGCGATTCGCGGCAATACTTTCGATGGGTAAACATGGCACAGAAGGATGTACAAACAACAACACGATCATTGCTGGGGCCAGCCAGGAGGACAAAAGTGAAAAAGACAAAGAAAAAGAAAGCAGGATCTTCCATTTCCGCGCACACGGTTGTAGACGATTCGGTCGAACATGACATCTCTCATATATATAGTTCGATCAACAAATTCGCTCGACGTAAACGAACATTTGAACGGAAACACTCGCGCCAGTCACGCGTACACGGTGCGCTCTCGAAGGCAAAAATCCACATCCAAAATTTTCGGCCCCTCTTTCCCTGACAATCTTGAGAAACAAATCAAACTAAATTTCATCGACCGATAGAATCGTCGAGTTCGATCGTACGTTGGACCAGTCACCGATCGAACGACAATTTACCGATTGCTGTTTCGTGACCTTGAACAGTGAAGAGGACAGATAGATATAGGCAAACAGACATCATCACCGCTGCTGAAGAATCTTCCCAGCTTTGCTTTTACGGATGCTTTCACCGTCGTCGATGTCTACGCGAAACGATTGTACCACTTCGATTCAACAACGATCGTAGAATCGTTTAGTATTGCGCTTAGCAACACACAGCAATCAGTAAAGATCCATTCTCTTTGCGGGCAATGTTCTAAACTGTCTTCGTTACGCACCACTCTGCCATCTCGAATCGGTCCAGGATGGTGTTCTGTTAGTTACAGTTAACGTACCATAAACGTGTAGAAACGCGAGACAGACGGAGGATCGAAGGATACTAAGTTGTACTAAATAATGGTATTCGGATCGTTTCGCGTGCAACTTAACAATAGCAAAACGATGAATTATACGAAAAAAGAAAACCGGTCACGGGAGTGGCGGATCCGGTGTCCGCCATCTCTCTGGCCAGCGACCATTCAGCAGGTTAAACATAGCACTTCTTACTCATTTCTTTATAAATATTTAATAGTGATAAACGACTAGTAAATAGTGGTAAGGGATAATAATTATTATCGGATACACGACTTGAACGCTAATCGCGTTGCGCGCGTGCACGCGGCGCCGCGGCGATTACTATTTTTGTCGTTCGCGGAGATGACAAGGGAGGGTCGCGCACGGATTTTTTCAAGAGCAGGAAAGAGGGATAGAGAGGAAAGCGCCGTCGAAGCCCGAAATAATGTACTGCCGGGAAACCACAAACGGTGATGAATTATTTCGGGCTCGAGCGACAGCCGGATTTCTTAGGATCGCGATAAAGCCGCCGACGATGGCCGAAGAAGATACTCCGGGGTTTCAGGCGCCGTTCGTTTCTAGCCGTTGTTCGAGATTGCAACTTGGTCTATCGATTGACCGGTATCGAACTACACCGATACAATCGCTGGATACGAACGAGACGAAACGCCGACTCGTCCCGAGGATGTTCTCTCGTGTTCGAGGTTCGTTCGCGGGACAAGCCAAGGTGCGCCGATCGGGTGATCGAGCCTGGATCCCGAAACGGTTCTGAACGGCGTATAGACGGCGGCGGTAAACGAGGGCCTTATTGTATACAGTTGGGCATTGTTAATGTGACAGGTTCAAGTGATATCGCTAAACAGATAATATATCGGATAAGCTTAGGCGTGTTGTGTCAGTGGAGACGTTAAGGTTAACGAAGAGGATACGCGATGAAGGGATGAACGTGTGTGTAACTGGACGAGTGCGCGAATGATCGAGCGAATGAGACGCAAAACGTGTCCGTGAAACGTGAAACGGAGGATGAACGAAACATAATCTAATCGTAAGGTGATCTAAGCAGAGTTCCCAGATTAGAAGTTGTGCGTTCGTGTGAATGAGAGGGAGAAAGAAAGAGAGAAAGAGAGAGAGAGAGAGGATGTCTTTAAACAGAGATATGGAGTGAGACGCGTTTCAACGGAGTCTTAATATATTATCTATTATTATCCTATTGTTGCCAATAATGGGCATTATGAGAAAACCGCGCGGGTATCTAACTTATTCTCTACACTGCATTTACATTTACCATCCCTTCCCTAGAGCCCCTAGCCCCCTTCCCGAGGAACCCCTTGCCCCCCTCTCCCAGATTCCACGAGAAAGAACCTTGTATGCATATAGTGAACACTTATATACATTATACACTTGTTGTAAATAGATATATATTATTATATATAATATATATATATATATAATTTGTAAAGCTACACACAATATCGGAAATATGGGACAATGACACCTCACAACAAATAGAAGTAGTATTATATACGAGAGTAATGATAACCGAACATGCAAAGGAAACGAATCCGTGGTAAATAGGAGATCCATTGGCCGCAGTTGCGTGACTCGAAGCGAATGAAGAGGAGTCTTTCTTGTTTCGATATGCCGAGCCGCGATCTCCGACCTTCGTCCGTTGATCCTCGACGAGACCGGAGGCAAAAGGAGCCATGTCCGAATTATATGGGAAAATTATTCATGGCACCCAACACTTATCGATCATCGATCGGTCGGACAAACTGGTTTACATACGTTCCACAGTATCGACACCGAGGATCCAACGAAGCTAAGCGTTGACACCCATAAGAGACACCCGCAACTCGTGTTCGACCCGCCATTCGAAGAATGCCACTGCCATCGATGCAACAGATAATGTGCACATAGGGATTTAGTAGTATCCCGTAGTTATGAGGATCCTTGGTGTTCTGTCATATTAAGACGATTGCCAAAATCTAAAGTAGCACTTTCCCTGACTTTCCGGTCAGTTCAAAACGAATTGGTAAACATTGATAAGCACAGATTTACACAGAGAGAATTGTTTTGCTAATCGGGACAGTTCGGACGCAAGATCGGCTTTACATTCATTCGCTACCTCATAAGTTATACACGCTAGTGTTACAGATACCGCGAAACGACAGCCGGAGCAGGGGAAAAGGAAACAGGAGAATGAGGGATGAGAAAAAGAAAAAATTTGAGAAAAGCGATGCTGCGAGGCACACCAAAAAAAAGGGGGGGATATAGAAGGAAACACAAAAATTGAGGAGGTCCATACACGTGGTATAGTTCGCGCGTTTTTCTATTCAATCTTTTTAATTATCCTTCGAACAGTTTGAAATCGTGATGGAACCATTTTGTTGGCTGATAGTGTCAGAAGCTCGGTTTTCCGGTTCTCCTATTTTCTTTTATGTTTTAAATGATAATTCTAACAATAATAATAGCAATAGCGATCGTTAAGATTCATTCGTTTTGCGTTCCTTTGTTGGCGCGATCTATTTGCTTCTTTTTTTTTTATTTAATTCTACAGATATTTTATACATGTTCATCGTTTTCCTGTTCGGTTTACACGTTTGTTCCCTCAACACGATATAATAATGTCTTTATTCTGTTAACCCGTTCGCCAATTCAATATTTTTTTTTCTCTTCATAGATTTTTCTGCCGAACACATGCATACAGACATAGACGTACACTGTTTTACACACTTGGTTACACGCACACGAGATATAGAGCAGGTACACGATTAGAAATAGTGAAAAACAGATCCAGGTAATAGACGTTTCGTGTCAGCTGAACATTAGCTACAGGATACAGGATACAGAAGTGAGAACAGTCGACGATTCAGAAAGATTCAGGGAAGAACACGACGCGAAGAAACATCGGAGACCGGATGATCACGGGACCACTTTATTTACCACTTGCGGAAGAGACCATCATTCTTAAGACTGCTTAGACTACTCACGCGATGATGTGGTTGACACGCGTCGAAGATCAAATTCTAAAACAAACAAATGAACACGTTATTGTCTTTTAGATTGGCGAATCGAAAATCGTTCAAAGCTCGTATGGGTTGTTCGGGACTCTTCAGGCTCGATGTATTCTCGACCGAAGGAGGCAACCGTAACCGATCACGCATCGCAGAGAAGCATACGGGACGCACGGTTGGAGCCGGCCTATCCGCGTTGAGAGATTGGAATTGCTAACGAGAGAATAGTGAGCATGCCGGTCTAGGATATCGACCTTCTAGCCGGAAAAGTGCAGCGCGACGGAAGAGTATGCGGCCGGCGCAGAGTTAGCATGACGTTGAGAGAACGCACCGGAACCACGTGTGATTTTCCTCTGCTCCCGAAAGAGAATGGGAAACGAATGTTTTCGTTTTTTCGTTCCTTGCTTTCTTTGTGTTTTTTTTAGGGGGGAGGGAGGAAAATGGATTTCGATGAGAGAAAGGAATGGAAGAGTCGCTCCCGAGAGAACGGTACCGCAGAACAGCGAAAGAGAGAGAGAGAGAGAAATACGGAATAAAATTGTGCTGTAACGAACGGTCAACGCGCACACGATCAAACGAGAATTCTACATTAGAATAGGAAGCAAAACGCTATAACCGGAATCATCTAATCCGAATTGTCAAAGAGTGGACGGCTTTCGTTTTTCCGATAGATGTGTATGTAAGGTTGTATACGTTTTTAGAGCATAGACGAAGAGAGCAACGGGGATGGAAGAGAACCGACGAGAGGACGCACGAATAATTAAGGGAGATTATCCGGGTACGACCCTGTGCACAGCGCCTGGGCGACCTATAAGCAGACCGCTGAACCAACTCTACTTCATTCAACCGCGATGCATTTCACACACGAGACGCAGAAAAAGAAAAAAGAACGGAGAGAAGACAATGGGAAAACGAAAATGTATCCTATTTACGCGCATACTTGCAACACACACACGCATACTATATTATACATACGTTATATATAAATATAGAGATCTAGTGATGTACGTAAACATAATTATACGCACGCCGATCGATGGTACGGGATTTATAATCGAGGGAGTGTTAGCAGAAAGATAGAGAAGAAGAGAACAAGGTTGGAATTGTAATGTTAAGGGACAGGCGAGTAGAGAGGGGTTGATAGATGATGAGGAAACGCGAAGAGTGGGTCACCGAGAGAGGAGAAAGAAAGAGAGAGAGAGAGAGAGAGATATGTAGTAGGAGAGATCCATGTTCGTAAAAGATGATTGCATGCATATAATGAAGCCCGAATCATTATGGGAAACTGATCACAATGGGAAATAGAAACGGCACGACGCCGTTTTTGCGCGCGAAAACCACTCGCAAATTTTGCTGTCAGAACGAAACCAAGAAAAACGTGAAGGTACGCTTCTACGAAACGATCATTCGCTGGTGATCGAGCGAAGGACAACGGGCCTTCCGGGACACGCAAAAGAAAAAAATGAATACGAAATAAAGACACACAATTAACGTCGATGATAATAAGAAATAATAATAATAATGCTTGAACAAAAAGAAGAGAAAATACGAAAGAGATATACAAGCGAAAAAGTTGTTACCTGGATGATAACACATGCTTGAATGGAAACAACACTCTATTTCTTGATTAAAATAATAAATAATATAGAGGTTGCGCATTGCCGACGGAGACAGCCTCCGCGCTTGCATTTGCTTCGCACTCGCTACGTTGGGTATAATGATTTTTTTGTTTTAATTTTTGCGCTAGCGCGGGACACGCAAACCTTCGTCACGACCGTTCCGATTTGATATATGACTACATATAAATATGTATTATGTCCGTACGCGAATATTTAAACATCGATGTTCCATCACTGACTGGGTGGCAAACGGTGACACCGGAAAGCATAAAAATCGTGAGAAAAGACGAAAAAAAAATGGAGAAGGAAGAGGAAGAAGAAGAAGAAAAAGAAGAAGTGAAATGGAGGCTGACTGGGCGAGCCGTGACGAAGGTGAAACGCCCCTCCGACGATTACGATAATTTCACCGTAATTAATTCATTTTTTGTCTACTTTAGTTTACTTTTAATTGCTACTATTCTACTATAAAGGAAAAAACCTTCTAACTATATAATCACTTACCACTATCGAATACTTTACTATTTACTACTATACTATTACTACTACTACACTACTATTACTACTATCTATTACTACTATTACCGCTATATATTCTTTTGTGTCTTCGATGATTTAATGATGATGAAAATGATTTTTTTTTTCTTGCTACATTCGTGAATTCCGTGAACAAGATGGCAGAAACGACAAAAAAGGGATTCAAACGCGCACACATACATACATATATACACAAACACACACACACCAAACACACACGTAGATAGATAGATAGATAGAGAGAGAGAGAGAGAGAGGGAGGGAAGCTCATTTTTTTTTCTTGGTCCAAAGAACTCGTAAATTTCTAATGATGCATACTATTCAAAATACGTTTCTCCTTTTTTTATTTTATTTTTCTTTCTTTTTTAGTTAACATCCACAAGTGTTTTTCTCGCAACACTCCCACACGATACCGTCGAGACCCAGTGTGTCTGTCTTATTCTTATTGTTTTTTTCTTTTTTAATTTTTTGTTTGAGTATCCGAAAAACGGGAAGGAATAGGTGTAAACCCCTAACGCGGTGGAAATGGATCTGTAATAATTGGTTTAACTAATCGTAACAGCATCGGTGAGAAATGATCGAGCACGATTAACGGGAATTTTCGGTGGAGGAAAAAAAAAAGAGAAAAATGTGGAAAAAAGTGCAAGATCAAGGACACAACATTCACCTCTCGGTTTTCTACTCGCTAACGATCGATAAATTGGATTGGTAACTCGGAGAAATGATTTCTATGCGTCGTTGCGTTTCAGTTCTTTTCCTCAATAATTTCGCTATTGTTCTACGTTTTATCGAGTCATTTGTATTATCGTCCTACCTTGATTTTAAACTGTTTGCTCCCCAAAATTTAATCGACTTCTTTTACCGATTATCGTGTTCGGCAGAATCGACAAATTCCTTAGCCTGCACTCTCTTTTTTTCCTTGATTAATTCAATCGATTCGTGAACCTTTTTTCGGACTTTCACCATCGCGCACACGATCGCAATCACACTATCGGGTACACGTAACACACACAGTCACACACGGACGCACACGTGTAAACACGATTGTATAGATGTGGCGCATAAAGTTTTTTCGATCGAAAATGAAAGAAAGAAAAATTCTGTGGTGTTTTTAGTGGCTAATATTTAAAGTTTAAATTACATAACTATATGGATAATCATTAAGTACAGAAAACATAGAGGTTAAAGTACATAGGCATGTAAGGCAGTGAAAAAAAAATATATGAAAAACTACGTTTAGCGGGTCGCTTCCCTCCAGACGCTAAATTTCTGCTTCGAAAAGGTTCTCGTCGGCGTCGGGGAACAGCGTCTCAATTTCTCTGTTCGGCCGTGAGAAAGATCGTTCGTCCAGGAATATTTTTCGGAATTATTAAAACAAAATTGTTCGATGGAAATGTTTCGAAGTGTTTTCGGGTAGTATAAAGATTTTGGAAATTGTCAAAAAAGTATGCAACTAAAAGACTGTGTCTCTCGTTTCTCATCTGGAGGGAGAGCACCCGCTAAAACGAACGCGTTTGGTTTATAAAATTAGTAGGTGAACGTGAGGAATTGCCCTGTATCATTTGAATGAAAACAAAAGTGGAAAGCAGCCGATCGATCGCGAGAAATCGTAGAGACTCCGAACGGAATACAGTTGAGAAAGAGAGATAGAGATAGACGGATAGGTAGAAAGAGAGGGGGGGAGGGTAAGAACAAGCAGAACGTTAGAACGACGAAGGAACAGTGAAGAAGATAAACGGAATAATAGAAGTTGATCGAATGAAGAACAGAAAATCAAGCAGAGCCGTGCGTGTAAACGGAATAGGCAAAAGTGGATGGTGAACAAGGAACATTGAATCATTTTATTTGATGCGCAGATTGTCAACATCTTCTTCCGAACAAATAAGTCCGTCAGCAAACATACAGCACCTTGCATACGTGTACACGTATTCTGAATAGAAATATATATAGATGTTATATATATTTATATATACACGATTTACACACGCGAACGTAAGTAGAAAGAGCCGTCGCGCATGCAAGAACAAAAAAAAAAGAAAACAAAAACGGGAAACAATGCATGATATGTGAACCTGAAGGAATTAAGAGGTAGAAAGAAAGAAGACGAAGGAAAAAGAAAAAAAAGAGACCGATTCTCTCCGCCTGTAATAAGCGTTTAAGAGTGTTATTAAACGAAACCAGATTTACCATAGAAAGCTATATTATATATAGATATTATATATATCTACACCGTAATAATACGTCATATATATTTTGTCAATTTTTTCTTTGTTTTATTTTTTAAACCGATGAAAATAATATCGCAGAAGAGAGGAAAAAAGAGATAAATTAGAAATAAAGCGAGAAAAAGGGAGGATAGATTAGAGGTCACGCGAGAAAAGGAGATAGATCGACAGAAAGAACTATGGAAGCGAAGAGGAATAATATTACTAATAATAATAATAATAAATAATAATAAATAATAATAATAATAGAATACGAGATAACATATTATAATAATATGGAAACCTGATGGCATTTAAACGTACCTATTATTAAAATAAACATACGCTAAGGATTTTAACAGGCGAACGTAATTCCGCAGAGTGTCCAGAGAGAACGCAAAGAACAGTCTTTCTCCAATCTTTTTCTCCGCCTTTTTTTCTTTTCTTTTCTTTTTTTTTTGTTTTTTTGTTTTTTTTTTTTTTTTAAATGCCGCTGTTGAACGATATACGCAGTACAGTTTTCTGTAAACATAATCGACACAGGTGCCGATGTCGCATCGACAAGAGCGTGCGACATAATTGATACAAATCATAAGTGCAATAGTTATTACAATAGATCACGGGAATTTTGTTTTTTAAAAGGGCGTCGCCGCGACGGCGGACCGCGTCACGGACTTCGACGCAGCCACACACAACCCCGTGTCGTCGTCCTCCACCACCCACACCCCTAAACCGTTTTTATATACCCCCCCGTGTTCGGTCTCGCGGTCGATCTCTCGCATCGGGTCGAGTCGAGCCGAACGGTGTCGCCACGATAATCGTTCCGCGAACCATCCGCATTGTGTTTCATTTTTCTACTTTTCTAACCGAGAGATGCGAGGAACGAGCCGGACCGGACCGAAACGGAACGGCCTTAACGATCAGCGCGCAACCCGAGGACGACGACGCCCAACGGCCACGACCGTCGCGACGCGTCCCCACACAAGACTACCTCGCAAATTTCAAAGCTGCAAGCTAAACAGATACACCGTACCTCAATTTTTACACGCATTATTAGAGCGCTGAATCTATCCAGTCACTGGGAAACAAATTAATCGTTTCCCGAAAACGATACCACCAGGGATACGGTAGGATAGACAGACAGACAGACAGGGAGAGAGAGAGAGAGAGAGAGAGAGAGAGAGAAAGTGGGAGGGAAGATCGATGGAAATAGAAACGACGAACCACGTTTCGATTGTCGGAATTCTTCTTTTTCTATTGTTTGGTTTTCTTGAACGCATTTCGAATGTACAGGGTGTACTGCGCGTAGATTTAATAATTTGTGAAATGCTGTGATACAATAATAATAATAATAATATAGGCTAAAGATAACACTGATGATAGCATTACGATAATTACGAACTTTTTGAAATTCAAAGTGAACAGAGAATTTATAGGAACCTGTTGAATAATTTTCAATTATTATATATCACAGTATTCCGCGAACGGTTAAATCTCGCCAGCAAGGTCTTAATCGAATATGTATTCACACGAACTTCTTCTTTCTTTTATTGTTTATAATATTGTCGACATAAATTGTGCACTCGTTCAGTGAACAGGACATGCAAATTTCGTTCGAAATCGATCAAGATCGACAGGATCATCGGCAAGGTCGCTATTTTCCATCTGAAAACTGTTCTCTCGTTTTCGAGGTCGCTGTCGATCGATCGATCGGTTCCCGATTATTTTCTTTTCCGGTTCGAATTTCGATGACGAGACGTGGCTCCGAGGCAACAATAAAAATGGGTGATCGCTGGTTAAAGAGAGAAGCAAGAAAGGTGGTAATGAAACGAAGAAGATCAGACGGTTGATCACACAAGCCCAGACCCCAAAACCCCGCCCGAAAGAAAACCACTCCCCTTTCATTACACCATAGGAAATAGTTGAACGTGAAAATAGTGATGATAAAACAATTATTGAAATAGAATTATTGTGTTCGCGAGCTCTGTCAGGGGCAGAGCCGTCGCGTCGCGGCGATCGACGATCGATTTTTCCTGGTTGATCGCTCGTCAACGCGATGACTCTCTCTTTTGGATGTATATAGTGTGAAGTAGCCGGAGTTCCTGATTTCTCAGAGATCGCGCTCCGCTGTCATGTTCCCGCCATTGACAACGTTAGATCGTAAACGCGAAAATCAATTACGGCGCCTCGAAGACCACGCGACTGAACACCGTGTTTAGGCGAACGAGAGGATCGCTATGTTGTCGACGCAAAGATCCTGACTCGGGTCGGGACCGTCGAGAGATAATGTTCCTCATCGTTCCCCAAACTTTTAACCGATTAACGTCACTGCCAGACCCTGTAAATCCCGACAACAGCAATAAGTATTGCTTCGTGACCGTGTTCCCGTTGGTCTACCCGATGCGTAACGATGAATGCTAGATGCTGGACAGAGCAGTGATGTATGTTACGAGCGACAGTATACAATATAAGCGATGGCGCAGACCGCTGGAAAGGGTGCAGAGAAATCGTCGCGTTCTCTGGATAAAGCGAGCGCTATAATAGAGTTCATCTAGGAAGCGGTCCGTGAGAAATCAAGAGCGATGGTCGCCAGATATGATAACCTGTTATATATTTCGTCGTGCCGATTTCGCTCGAGAGTGACTCGAGAACAACGGCAGGAGAGAACGGGGAACGGCCATGTTTGAAGCGACGACTTCCGGTCCCACGATATGTACACACACGGACACGCGCACGCGTAGTAGCGTGTTCGCGACGCTTCTCACCGGCCGTTCCGAAATAAACGATTCGACTCTCTTCCGCCGTCGGCAGAGACTCTCCGGACAGATCTCGGGCTCGGCGACCGACGATTTGTTATTATACCGAAAATCTGTTAGTTTTTTGCCCTACATATTAGCGTTAAAATAGAATGGGAATAGTAGAAATGCCGTTGTGTTGTTTTTGTCTCTTTTTTTTTTTGTAAAGATAAAGTCGAAGAAGAAGGAAAATCGATGAGAAAAGGTGAAAAAAAGCCGACGATTTCACACACAGAGATTCATCATGGAACACACGTACACGCGCAGGTGCGATGATCATTGTACGTGCAGAGTCAGAAGGAACGATTTATAAATAAAGATACACAGAGTGAAAATACCAGTAGATCGGAAATTTCGATTCGCGCGCGAGCATAGGAGATTAAAAGAAAAAACAGTAACGAGAAACAAAAAAAAAAACGAAAATGGTGAACGATACAGGTGAAATCGGGCGAGACGCGCCGATCCGCGAGCGTCTTTTTCAGAATTTTTGTAACGCTCACACGCCGTCCCTGCGTACCTTTTCCTTTTCGGTGATTCGGCCGCGGACAACGATACGCGAGTTTTGTTGTTCGCGCCCTCAAAATTCGTTTAACTAAGACATTTGTGAAATTACAAGTGGATAATAAAGAACTGTTTCGGACCCGCCGTAAAAGAGATTTTTCGATGTATAACCGCTTCATTCCCTTCGTACCTCGGCAAAATTCGTCGGAACTTTATTATTACTACTACTAATATTAATTATTAACTACTATTATTACGATAATTCTTACTATTAAGATGAAACACACAAGGGGAACGAAGAGCGTGAAATAGACGCAGATCGGCGAGCGCGTGAGCGAGAGAGATGCACCGTGATCATCTAGCGAGAGCGACACTTGCTCGACGAGAACAATTCCTCACAAATTTATAAATTAAAGCTGGTAAACGAAGAGAATGAGAAACGTAAATAAATGTAATATTATAGAGAGCAGAGAGAAAGGGAGAGAGCGAGAGAGAGAGAGAGAAAGAGAAAGAGGGAGTATTTGTGAAAACGGGAAAATAAAAAGAAAAGACGTGAAAACGAAAGCGAAACGCAGCGTGAAACCGAAGGAATTTTTATTAAAACTGTGTAACTCTAAAAAATAAAGAAGTCTATTTCGATGTAAGCGCGTTGGAACAAAAAAAAAATAACGAAAAGAATGCTATTAAAGGAGAACAATTATAATCTCGAATACTAATTATTGAAACGAGCGGAGAATGGAAAAGGTTTATCGAACACAGGCGAGAAAAAGTATCTTTTCTTCTCGATTCGTTTACTTTTTGTTCGTCCCTATTTCTTTTTTTCTTTAAACGTGCGCAAGTTTCTTCGATTACGATTCGAACTAGCGAAAGGAGATGGAAAAAAAGAGCGAACAGCAGCCAGTGCGACGAAATCGTATTCTTGGTGTACACTCGTTCGGACAGAAAGTAGAGATATGTTCTTTGGTTTGTTTTATAGAAAGAGGGAGATCAAATTTTTTGTTCGAAGAAAAAAAGGAAAAGACAGAAACGACGATCGTCTGAATATTAATTATTAATTTTAAGTTTTCTGTTTGACTTGCATGCACATTTTCGAAAAGGTTCCTATTGGTCCAAGAATAAGAATGTCCGCGTAAAATAGGGGGACCGTAAAAAAGAAACTTGTACGAGAGGGACCAAGGGCCCCTCCCCCCGGGTCTTCTCGTTCTCCATCATCATTTCCGTGTGATTTTTCATTTCCAGTTTCGAGTCTCCTTCTAATTATCGTTCGAAAGATCCACGCTTTTCCCGCTATTTTCCACGTTACCGCCGATTCCTTTTTTGCCTTTCATCTCTCGTTAGTCTTCCCTCGTTTCCATCCATACGCCCACCATCACCGACACACCGCTGCTACCACCACCCGACACCAACCAGTTTCCGCAGCTTCCTATTCCAGTTATCTCTCTGTCTTTCTCTTGGTCCACGCATGGATAAAGCAGACCTCGTCAAAAGAATGCATAATAAACACCGCGAAGGGCACAATCCGATAGAAAAAGAAAAATAGAGAAACCGAGATTTCGCACTCGCATACTTTTCTTTTTTCCTCCGCGAGAGAGACAGTCGCGCGCGGCACGGCGAGTGTGCGATCGAGGCTTTTCTTTGTTTTTTTCCGAAACATCTCCGGACAGAGTACGAATGAAAAGAGAGAGAGAGAGAGAGAGAGAGAGAGAGAGAGAGAGAGAGAAGAAGGAAACGAGTACAGTTGTGTTTTATTAAGACTCTTTTTCTTTTTTTTTGTTATTTTGAACGTTTACACGCATACATCCAAAGCCAGGAACATCCATGCAGAACACACGCAGAAGGCAGAGAAAATACTAAGAGATCGATTTATAATGAATTTACGTGTAACATTCGATCGAGGATTGTATGTAATTGTATATATATGAGTACAATGCAGTCCATGAATTAAGATATATTCTTCTTTTTCTACCATGAAAAAACAAAATAAATTATTCTAGTTAATAAAAAAGATCATGGTGTGCGTTCAGTGTTTTTTTTTCT
This sequence comes from Lasioglossum leucozonium, assembly GCA_028454225.1. Taxonomy (NCBI): domain Eukaryota; kingdom Metazoa; phylum Arthropoda; class Insecta; order Hymenoptera; family Halictidae; genus Lasioglossum; species Lasioglossum leucozonium. The sequence goes on along the minus strand of CM052206.1, from coordinate 325,726 downwards.
TTTCATTCGAAACACGCCAATTTCTCCCCCCGACGACGCGACGCATGTGACCAGAGGCGTTGCTTTTCGCGGAGGCGAACAACAGTGTAAGTAGGTCGTAATTTGTAGACAAGTTTTGGTGGAAAATTCATAGCAAATCAATCATGTTTACTAATCAACCCTCCAGACGGATAGATCCCTAATTATATTATATCGACCACTTTGATGATCCCTGCTGTAGATCATTGAGATGCGGATAATGGAGGAACAGAACTACACAGGAACAATATAATATGAACAAGAAAACGGTAAGAAATTATGATTATATATCATCAGGAAATGAAATATTTTTATTTGTTCGACAGTTTCAGTAATAGATTGTATAATTTTGGTTCGACGTAAAACAATTTTACATAGCGCTTTATATTATAATACTTGAGTATTTGTTTTAGTTTAATAGCTCTACCTTGCAGTGCGTACATTAAACAATTGACTAGATTTATTAAGTAGTAACATTAATCCGCCATTAAGTCCGTGTTGCAGACAAGTATCGTTCATCAATTCGTACAAATAATAAAGAACGAGCTACAATTTCGTTTGACAAAGAATTGTAACCACAGACGACATAATAGATCCAGGATCTAAACAAAAATTATATTAAAACATGATTTACGATCTCGTTACGTTCTCCACAAGAAAGAACTGTAAATTACATTTTATTTTGATACTAAAATTAATAGAAAAATTATGTATAATAGCTACGTAGACATCGTTTCATTGTTAATTTTATACAATATCAAAAACGTACGCGTATCCCCAGCATTTTTAATGTTGATCATATAATGTACATTTCACTCACTGTCCTTTGCTGAGAAAGCGCTTCGTTATTGAAATATGAAACGTCAAAATGTTCTTCTGTATCTATTTTGACTTCTTACCACTGTAATCGCGTTGAGATTTAGTAAATTTTAACAATAAAATATACTATATGTAAGGTTTATCTCGTCTGTGATTGCAATTATGAATTTCAAGTAAACCGCTTGTTTTTCTGATAACACTTACCAACAGAGCAAGACTTGTCGGTAAGTTATGTTATGTCGGTCTAAGGGCGCTCACCATGTCGCCCAGTAATCGTTCGACGCTAACATCACCTACCGTTGGTTTGAACAGTAATTCTTGCAGGGTTGACCGACAGAGTGCGCGCGCTGGTGGTAACAATAGCAATAACCGTCCGACCCTACGAGCATCCCTTTCGCAAAATACTGTAACCGTCTGTTCCTGCAACGCTGACACTCTTCCTCTTTCACAAAGCCCTCGGGATTCTGTGTAAGAAATGTGATTCAACTTGAATTTTCATTGAAGCTTTTTACATCGCGTGAAACAGAAATATTACAAGTAAACTTGGTAAACTTCTGATCTTTATATGTACTGGGTATTTGACTGTAGGTGCGATATTCTGTAAATTCTAGTACCTTCCAGTATATTCTAGCCTAGCGTATTCTAGTATACTATTTTAGTATGTATGTAATGATATTTGGTCCCTTCAGGGTTTCAAATCCATTCCACCACCTCTCCCTTTACCAATCCTCAACTATCGCCTAATTTCCAATTTCAGCGGGACCTACTTTTTATTAAGGTGGGTTCCGAACCATCTATTTTGCCAACAACACGTGAAACGCACCCAGAGGGTCACTTCCCGGCTTTTTACCGAGCGGTCACCCATCCTAGGTGCGTCCCCCGCCCTACGCCGTTTGACTTCGGTGATCGAACGAGAACCGGTATTTTCAGCGAGGCAATGGTCGTTGACCTATACTATTTTAGTATAATCTGGTATATTTTAGAATTAAGATTTAGAATTAAAATTAAGAATTTTTTCTCACAAAAGTCTACTTAGGTTAGTTTGAAATGTAAACGTTGGTTTGATTTTAAATAATGAAAATGCTGATGAATTTACAATTATCCACAGTAACAGTGTTCTAACAAAAATATTTCATAGAATTTTCTGAGTTGTAACGAATGTTCAGAAATTTTTAATGTGTGAAATGAACCATACCTCCTTTAAAAAGAACGATTGCCTTTAGACAGGCATATTCCGAGTGGTCTACTCTGAGGAGGGCGCATTTCCCCAGCAGCTCCCTCAGTCTCCTCACTTCGTCGACGAGCATTTCTTTCCTTTCAGATGGTACATCGCTAGGTACCAATGTTACCTCTTCCACGGGAAAATTCCATTGTGCGGCTGTTAGGACGAACAGCTCGCTCCAAGATTCTTCCAAAAGAATTGTCTGGTCTCTGTAGGGTAGCTTGAAGAATATTAAGTGAAACGTTACACGCATTACACATATGTACGCAGAATACGTTAAGATATCACACACTGTGACAAAAGTGGCACAACTCAAAATATACAGGGTGAGTCATCTCAAATATTTGCACTTCAAATATCTTTGTTGTTTTTAAAGATACGCCAATACAATATCTTAAGGATAAAGGGGAACGGTTCTCAAGGTCACCTTTATATTTTTAAGCGGTACCACCCCTCCATAAATGCCTACGATGATAGTTCCTTTCATTAGGAATTCAATGACTGTAATTACTCAAGGTTGTTCAAGGTCACAGACCAGTAAACTGTATGCACAACAGGGCTAAGGCTGATAAAATAAGTTTTAGTGTGCGTTCTGTGTACAGTATACAGGGTGTTTCCTACTTTTCCGGAAAGTTTGTGGGAGCATGATCTACAAGGGAAAATAAGAAAAAAATTTTATATGAAGTTTGTTTGTAATCGCTTTGTTACAATACAATCGCTTTGGAACAGCAAATTTAACGCTGAATAATACGGAAGGTCGATGAATTCAGGCTACATTCAATATTTGCCTATAATATTATAACAAAGTGTAGCGGATGCTGTGCGTGGGAAGGAAAGAATTTTCGGACGCGAAAATTCCGTCCTTCCCAAGTGCACGCCGTAGGTGGTCGGGTCCAAGGGTTTGGTCATTCAGTTGACGTTTGCCAGAACCTCGACCCGACCCGTTGCAGTTCCTCAACGACGTCCCCATATGCAGCGTCTTGGGGGAGGAAACTCTCTCCTTGCATCTTCAAGGATGGAAAGTTCCTCCCCTTATTTTAACGGTTTTTGGGACGTCGTTGCAGGGTTATATAAGGCCCCCCTTTACTGGAAGCGATACATAGAAAGCTAGCAACGTTCGTCGCGCGTATAACACTTCGTATACCATCGCGATACCTTGTTTTCTTGTGTCACTTACGCAATAAACATTTGTGAATATATAGAAACACGCGTTGATCATATTTACTAATTACCCGATATCCTAAAAAAGCGTTTATAAACAAACTTCATATAACATTTTTTTCTTATTGTAAGAAATATTATAGATTAAAGGAAGAGAGACCGTAACCCGTAACTATATATATATATCTTGGATAGGATGATCGGAGCGGGTGTTAAGGTAATACTCGTATTGACGGTGAAGCCGTCCGCCAAAGGGTGCGATTTATTATAAAAAAGGCAAAGGTCGTTACAGACTGAGCGTCACCCGAAGAGTGCCTGCTCAGCTAGCTTCTAGTCGTGAGGACCCCCTGTTGCCAGTATCCTTTTTACCTGACGGTACACCCCCATGGGTTTTCCCCGAGAAGGGTACGCGTCGCGCTCTCGAACCGCACGCTGCTCACTCTCAACATTCCTTAATTTGATATTTCTCACATTATTTTCCCTTGTAGATCATGCTCCTACAATCTTGCCGGAAATGTAGGAAACACCGTGTATACATATACGACTTCTTCACAATACTAGCAAAGACGCAATCCATAAAAAGACATTGACGTGTACGTATAGGATTATCATAATTGGTCGAAGAGTCTCTCCGCGACATTGTTGCGATGATAATTCGAAAGTCATGTTCCTTGAATTGTATCACATTCGTCACGAGTGTGGGATATAATAAAAATTTGTTAACAGTATTTTAACAGTGAATATAAATAGAGTTTTTTACATACTTGTAGAAAAGAATGAATGCTCCTCGCCCATCTGACAGCAAAGAAGAGCAATTTTGCTGCGAATTCGTAGATGTTTTCCGTGGGTAAGATGGAAAAATTAGTTATGTATTCCGAGGATCCAGAGTTAATGATCGGAGGTGCTAATCGAGTGCTCATTAAATCTTCTGCAGCATAAATTATATGAAACGTAAGTAAAACGATTTCTCGTACAACGACAAATATAAAGTGTAATCCTAGTTACAGGTATCACTGTTTACGAAAAAAATTTAATTTCTCTACTTGCTGATACACACGTGACATGACGATTGTGTTTGCCTATTCCTTCTAATTAGTACTTGTTAATAAATACATGAATTGGCGAAAATTAGTATATACAAGAAGATTATTAAAAAATTGATAACAGTAAAAGTCATTATGAGATCAAAATAAATATTTAAAAATTCTTTCAAATTCAGTGTCATTCAATCATTTTTGATTACGTTCGTTCTCGAAAATTATTCTTTACATTTTTCTTAGTAATTAGTTGTTGTTAAAGAAATGTTGACATAATAATTTAAAAAATTCTTAAAGAGGATCCTTACCCTTTGGCTCTATCCTAGTCTCTATCGATCCAGCCTCCTCGGAGCTAGTCACTTCGTCTTCTTTAGCAGTCGTCGCTGATATTGGTTCGGACGGTGATCGTGGTAAGAAATGTGCTGCTACGGATCATAATAAAATTGTAACCTTCTCGTATCTTACAGTCAGTGGCGGAACTGCAAATTTTCGTCCCAATGCGAAATTGGGGAGCCGCTAGGATTACGCGAAGTCAGGGAGACTCTGGGAATGTACTACAGTATGCGAAATATTTGTATAAAGTTAACTTACCGACCGATGGCGTGAACGCTGGTGAAATCGTTGGTTTGAAGGGGAATAGCGCTGGATACAGAAGGGGATGATAAGGGTTGCTCGCTGCATGGTACACATGCGGAATTCCAGAATAAAGGCTCGTGGGTCCTCTCCTCGCAGCCGCCACTAACGAAGAAGTACTCCGCGGAGCTCTTTCGTGCTGAACCGCTGTAAATACAACAAATTTTTTTTGTAATCCAATGCTAATAAATATGGTAAGGTGTCGTAAATACTATCACCAATACACATGTATAACGGAAATAAATCAAAACTAAGCTACAGATGGCTAATTCGTTAAAAGTAGGATTTCTTCTCAGAAAATTCACGCTTAGTTATTATTATTTGGTTACTTCAAATTACTTAGATAACAAAGTAAATTAATCGATATATCTATTCAATTGTTGATAACACGATCAATGAAGCTCTTTAATTATGTTCTACGCTCTACACTATTGAAATGAATAGACGATCGAATGCAACGTAGTGTTTTTTTTATAATTATTCATTAATTTTGTTATTAGTGATCCTTTTATTTTAGTAGACAGCAATCTCTAGGAAATGTCACAATTGGGAAACCGAGAAATTACGCATAAATATTGAAAATCTTTTAAATCGAAATAAAATTGACCCCATGAAACTTAGCCACCATAATTGACCCTTTGCTTTCGTTCTTTTTTTTATCTAGTTTTGCGGAGAAAATCAGACTCGGGGACATTTAATGGGCATCTTGCGTTCCCTCGCGCGCTAATTGATACCTCTGTGCAATCAAGTGTTTGGATTATCGGGGCGACCCTAGTCGGGACAGAAGTGTTTACAAAAGCTGTGAATGCCAGGCTGTTCGTGACACTGCTCCGCCACTCGTGGCTCGGTGAAATTTTCGGATTCTTATGTGAGCAAGCGCAAGTATTGAATTTCATGTGGGTACAACCACCCCTTTTTTATGCCTTCTCCATTTCTTTGCCGGGGATGAGAAGCGTCTCCATGCATTGTAATATTCACGGTGTTGGATACGCGTATGTTTGCAGATAGGAGAACCCTGAAGCGGCCGTATTCTGTTACCCGTAACGTTTCTAACTGATGGAAGATCATCGCTCTCCCTACAATTACACACCGAGTATGCCAAAATACTGGCCGAATTCATGATGAGAAGTTTCCCAGTACAGGTAAGAAACTCTTATATTCCACAATAGACTGCGGATTTTATTCGGTTTAATTCAATTTTCGTATTATTTGTACGTATATAACTTTTTCAAACGTTTATCTATTGAGAAACTGATGGAAATTAAATAAATCTCGAATAGCATGTTTGAATGAAATTTAAATGAAGCATTTGTAAAATATGTTTCGCATCTATCATATTAGTACTGTTCGTTATCTGCTTTTTTTTAATTCTATGATTGAAATGCACATATGTATACATAGGTATTCCTTATACGTAGAAAAAAGAATTAAGTTTTAATCACCGGTGAAACGAAGCGTACCATCTCGTTTCATGTTAACCTGAAGGCACTTGGTAAAACGACATGCTTGACACTGATTGCGACGTGAAACGTCGACGATACAGCGGCCATTTTCCTTGCAGACGTAGTCCAAATTCCTGTAAAAAAGCATTAAATGTTACGAGGACGAATAATTTTATCTGCATTTTATCTTGCAATAATTTAAATGCATTTTTAAAATTTTCGTTACAAGCCCGAATAAAATAATTGTGAAGAGCAACTTTTACTAATTTTTTTCGTAATTTAGACTAAACGCAATTTTTCCAACATTTTCATTAGTTGTCATCTACTAAACTAATTCGCTCAGGTTGGCAGAAAAACTCGGATCGCTTGGTCCATCTATAAAAAAGTTATTCTTATTTAAAGTGTGTACCATCGATTATGGCTGTAGCGAAAAACGATGAACTGACGCGAGTTTTGCAATTTTGTGACTACACTTATCACGAAATGGGGAGGGCATTGATTACCTTGCATACCTGCGGATCGACCGCTTGAAAAAACCGCGACACCCATCGCAGCTTGGCACTCCATAATGTTTCCCCGATGCCTTGTCACCGCAAACTTTGCACACAGTCTCTCCTCGGCTGTTGTCCTCCATTTTGTCTCCGAACCTATCATTACAAGTGTGATTACGCAAACAGAAACACAAAAATGTCTTCAATAGTTAAAATTTTGGTTGACACTGTCATACGGGGTCATTAAACATGGCGCAACCTGTGTTTTAAACAATTTACATATTTATGAAGTAAACAACTTTAACCGAATCTGTAGCACATAAACAATTGTAAGGGATTTGTGTAACCCAGACCACTCCATTGGTGCAAGTGTGCAATCCTGTAAACCGAAAATGGAGTAAACCTAACTCTTTTTCGCATATAAAAATACTGTAAAAAAACTATTTTCTTAGGAAATATTAAGTTTTACACATAAACATTTCAGTTTTATTTTGATTCTTTTTTTTTATTACGTAGAATTACAAAATGGTGGAGTTTACCTAACTTAGACAAATATAGATCCTGAATACGTAGCGTACGATTTTTCAATAATTTTGAAAATATTATTTATAAAATTATAAACAATGCATATATAATTTCTCTTTCTAATCATGTATCTTATCATAGCAGTAAATGATCAGAGATACAAGTTAAAAAACTGAGTTTATTGGAATTTGTCAGAGCTGTAACACTATTAAAAGTTTAACATTAAATCTACCACGACCGGTTCTAGATTTTTTATTTCACAATTATTGAAATAGTACAGATGGTTTCATAAAAAGTGATTGTATATTGTATGTATGTATACAAGGTGAGTCACCAAACGTTAGCACCTCAAATATCTTTGTTGTTTCTAAAGATACGTAAAATATGGTAAGGACAAAGTTAAATGGTACAATGGGGCTGACACGATGCAAAAAAAAATTTTGTTTTTATGTCATTTTTTTGGAGATATCAATGTCACCTTGACTTTTTTAAATGGAACCACCCTTTTTTAAACACCTACAATGATAGTCCCTTTCATTAGGAATTCAGTGACTATAATTAGTCCAAGGTCATTCAAGGTCAAGGACAGAAAAAACGTATAAAACTAAAATATGGAAGCAGAATACGTTTATCACGGTTGAGACTTGTAGGAAATAGTAAACATACTATGGTCGTAGTTAAAGTAAACATACTAAGGTCCTTCAATGTTATTCAGCATTCTTATTTACTATCAGTATGTTTCCAAACGCGATTCCGCTATGTTATATTCGATGACTGAAAAGTGTGATATGATCACGATTTACTGTGAATGTAGAAAAAATGCAGTGCAGGCCCGACTACTTTATGAAGAAAGGTTCCCCGAGCGAAACACTCCTTCTAGACATACTTTCACTAATACGTACAGGTTGTTTCGAAGTACTGGAAGTGTACATGCAAGACAGTACAAACGGAAGAATCCCACGACTAATAAAGACAATGAAATTAATATTTTAGCAGCTATAGCTGTCAATCCTCACGTGAGTATGAGAAAAATTGCCCGGGAAGCAGGCATAAGTCAAAGTAGCGTAATACGAATTCTGGCCCGACATAAATTTCATCCGTTCCACATATCGCTCCATCAAGAATTGCACGGGAATGATTTTCAAAATAGAATTAACTTTTGTCAATGGGGAATGCTTCAAAATCATTCATTTTTTTCTAATGTCTTGTTTACGGACGAAGCAACATTTACTAATCATGGCTCAATTAATCTACGGAACGCCCATTATTGGTCTGTTGATAATCCGCACTGGCTGCGAGAAATTGATCATCAAAGACAATGGAGCGTAAACGTGTGGTGTGGTATTTTGAACGACAAAGTAATTGGACCATATTTCGTTAACGGAATGATGACGGGACAGAAATACGCTCAATTTTTGCAAGAAGATCTGCCAATTTTGTTAGAAGATGTCCCTTAGTTTTATACGTTTTTTTCTGTCCTTGACCTTAAATGACCTTGGACTAATTATAGTCACTGAATTCCTAATGAAAGGGACCATCATTGTAGGTGTTTAAAAAAGTCAAGGTGACCTTGATATCTCCAAAAAAATGACATAAAAACAAAATTTTTTTTGCATCGTGTTAGCCCCATTGTACCATTTAACTTTGTCCTTACCATATTTTACGTATCTTTAGAAACAACAAAGATATTTGAGGTGCTAACGTTTGGTGACTCACCCTGTATGTAGATATGTTTAGTAGAGCACGTATTACAACAGGAGACGCACAAAGTCTAAATAAAATCAATCTTGTCATTTTTATAAGGTAATACATATGTATACCAGTTACTTTTAAGGCTCGGTAGGTTTAGTAGCGATTCTGTAAAAACTATACGATGCCAAGACGTGAAAATTTCGATTCGATTCTGTCTGACATTCAACCTCCATTTGCAATTTCTCCAACTGGGAATTGTTCACTGATTTCGATTAAATTGTAATGACGACTTTAGCCTTCATCGAAGGTGGAACGCAAACTTTTCATTACGTGCAATTTTCAGTAATGCAGATTCTAGCCACAATTTTCGCGACTATACCAATAATATCTTGTTCGAAGAAGGAACTTATAGTCACCGAGCGACGAGGCGTTGCATATTGCAGCATACGATAATGAGTGGTCCCGTAGATTGTTAAACATCGCTTGCCGACAAATGTCGGTTCCTCAAAGCCTATGACTTACTGACTTCTAGCTTACTAATTTTAGTAAAATTTCTTCGATCTTCAAAGCAAAAGCTCTCTATACATAAGTTACCACGCCAGTAACATTCTATCTTTCATTAAATTGTTTCTATTGAGCTCTAACTCTTGCATTAAAATCTATCTGCCATCGATGCGGACAATTATTATTTTCCATAAAGATTCGCGGTCTACAAATAAGTAACATCGGACACTGTATTCGTTTTGCATTTAAATTGAAAAATATGTTCTTGGAGCTTGAAATATAATTTATTCTGTCGAATAATTATATTCTTGGAGATCGACAATTTGCACAAGTTCTTTTTTGAAAATCAATTTGTATCAATCCTCCCCAGTTTGCTTTGCCGCACGGTTCCGGGTGGTGTATAGGGCGTATTCGCGAAACGCGTTTATAGATTTTCATGATAGTCACGTAGCAGTGATGAAAGTCAAAAAATCGTGGCAGCACGAAGGTCAAGTTAAAGTACTGTTCATCCTCCTGGTGACTTTTGCAACCCCTTTTGAAACGGACACGAGGGTCCTCCACCTCTCGGGCCTCCATGTCCTTTCTCCCTGTTCCTCCCTGAGGATAATGTTCCCTCTTTGTTGAGGCCCTCGGGGTGACTCTGCCGTCTTTCTCGTTCTAATAGGACAGGCCGAGCCACCTGTACGGTTCACAGACTCAATAATGCATCGGTGACGTGGAGCATTGCTCAGCCTCGTCGACGGTAAACCACCGAGAGTCCCGACGGATGATACCAGGCTTCGCCGCACCCTTCGTCCCGAGACCAGTTTCACCGACACCGTCATTACTACCACCACGCCGCGGCGTGGCCTGGTATCGTCCATAGGGAGATCTTGGTTGGGGGCTGACTTCTTAATGGTCCGTCCCCTAACCTGGCGGAACGGAGCGGCGGTCCTCGCGTGTGAGCGTTAACCTGCCATAATATTTTCATTGCTCGATGACCACCTTCGGTCTGTGTACAATGCGCGAATGTGCTATATCGTTGAACGAAGCGGCGCGGTGGTATCAAAGGAAAATCATTTTGTCGTTCTATCGTTCCGTGTCTTTGCTTTTTGTCCATAGGCCATAGGCGAATGACGATGGCACCAAACATATCATCCTCGACATCCTCGAGGGGATGCTCCGTTCTAAGAAGCTCAAGAAATGATCATTTTCAAGATTTTTTTTTCGAATAAAATACTGTGCTGTGAATAATTGTAGGCTCAGAGTAATCTCGGAAAATTTCAAAATAATTATTTTGTACATCTCTTAGAATGTACTTTGACTTGTGTCAAAGTCCTTTTCCCCTGGTCCTCTATACTCTACGCGCTTTTTTTCCAGCGCTATGATCAAATTACCTACTGCAGTTTTTATTATTCTTTAGAAAACATATTCATGATAGATTTATCAAACATACAATAAGTATGTTATAATTAATCATTGCAATGGATAAAATAATTTCTTGAAAAACAAGTAAAACTAGCAATAGTTTTCAAGTCTGTAGTAGCTTATTTGAAATGTTATGAGCAGCAATAGCTTTTAATATGTTGCAATTTGTAATGGATAAAATCGAAGCCCTAACTCTCCGGTGAAAATTACGAAATTCATTGAAGTAAAATATACAATGTATATGGTATTATTAATGTAAAAGTTATATGTGAAATTGAGTTATAAACAACAAGTTCTTAAAAAACCAAACTCAAAAGAATTATATTTCCCCAATTAATAAAATATTAATGGCCAATAGAAATCTTTCTAAAACTTCCTAATAATAATTAGCATCGGTCGAAGTACAGTACGTAAAGGTGAATGTTGTTGGTTCGTCAGTTAGGGGAGAGCAGATTGTTTAACCCTGTTTGCACGAACACCTACCAAGTGTACTCACGCACGTAACATATGTCGTGTTTTCTACAAAGACAGATTGTCCGGTATTTGATACGATTGTGGAAAGTCAAATAGAGCCTCTTTCGCCTACTAAATGCAATAACGTATACTGCTTATGTACATTCGCCGATAAAAGTTAAAGAATAAACTATGTCAAGTAAAGGTACGTAGCACAATAATAGTTGCTTTCATTATTTCTATAGGAAGTTTTTTGAAGAAAATTTGAAAAATAATCTTTTACTGCAGACGTGGACACTTTTGAAACGAAAGTTGTCTGAAACATCATTTCAAATAGCATTTTATTTTATTTTATAACTACTTCCATGCCTGTGATCGCCGTTACACTATTTATGACATACCAGTATTATTAAAAACAAAAAAAACCTTTGTATTAAATTTTTCTTCTTCACAATTGACATCGAACATTTTTATTTTTCATGAAGACCCGCTATCTATCGATAACAGTTCGTTTAACAAATTATCCTTCATCGGAGTCAGGAAAGATTCGTCGTCAAATTAATTTGAAATGAAATTATTTCGAATAAAACGACAATGCGATCGAATTATAGTTAGAGGTAGGTTAATGTAGGTCCATCCATCATAAGAACTTCGACAAGTTCGCCACAGTTGCGGCGCAACTTTGCTTAATGCCAACCCGATGACTTTTCGATAGTTCTGCACAGTGCAAGGTGTCGAAAGTCCGTCGTGCGACAAGAGCGAACTGTCAATTGAAAATTCAAGAGCCTATGCAAATTTTTTTCCTTGTCACGTCACGTGCGTCCTTTCGCATAAAAAATGCTGATCGATTACTCGGTGGCGTAACGGTTGGCTATCATCTGCCCGTTTATCTTCTACGAAATATTTCAATTCCTTCAAACTTTTCCGATCTCCATGTTTTTACTTACAACAACATCCAGAAGTGCTTAATTTCTGATTTGTACAAGTAATTAACGTAATTACTGTAATTCAGGACTTTGCCGGATAAAATCGAAGTCGGATTGAAGCGGTTATTGAATAAAATCGATTTGTTTTTTAAATTAACAAAATATATTTTCGCACAGATTTTGGATACACTGTTACGAGGAGTTGAAAGTAAAGTGTTAATTTTATTGTTGAGGTGTTTCGCTCTTTCAGCGGAGATGGTTGTGGTATTAGTCTTCAATGGCTGATGGAAAAGTCGCTTCACGGACCTTGTCCAGGTATCCAATAAATAAATAATAATAATAATAACAATTTCCACTTTGTACAACTTCTACCAACTTTCTACATTTTAATTAATTTTAACCAAAAAGTTTATGCATTTCTTTGAAAAGTGTGTTTTCATTAACTTTAAAACACCGACGAATGGGGAGTATAAAAATAGCTGCAACTATAATACCGAAAGTATCTTAATCAATCTTATTAATAAATTTGATCCACCTTCCGGCGGACGGATCAACTTCAACGTGTCATGGAGTTATCTAATTTCCAATTTTTTCTTTAGTTCTTCCCCCTGCATCTAATCGTATCGTTATCCTTCATTATTCGAGTATAATAGGAGGTTGGAAAGAGGGTTCATTGAAAAAAGGGCACATGACGTAAAGCATTCTTTTCAAACGGTGGAAAGGCGTGTCGCGCTGAGTAATTTTCACCTGGTACTTTTTTAGTTCTACAGTTTTCGTTCGATATAAGACGATGTTTCTTTCGAAATAAGAAAATCTGTACCCCCTCTTCTTCGTTTGAAGTTGCTCGGTCGACACGCTCGGTGAAAGTTTACGGGGAAAAACGACAGGTATTGAAAGATGTAAGAATCCTTGATTTATTACAGTTGGAGGCTGAAAATCGTGAAGAACTGCATTTTTTACCGTTTTTAAACGTTTGTAGCTCGTTGCAACGTTGACCGATTTTGACGAAATTTTCAAAATATATTTAATTGATTTTGAATCCTAATTTCATCTTTGAATTTTTATTTAAAAACGCTGCAAACTTTTGTTCCAACCCAATAGAATAATATAACGAGTTATACTAGTAATAATAATCATAAATAGTTATACTAACATAACTAGTTATAATTATGAATAAGTTTTATCATGTACAGGTATTTCCAGCAGGTATTTAATTGCAGGTAATTCGTTTCAGGTCTAACGGTTCATTTGCTATACCACACCCCAGCCAGGTTTTTCGTTAATACTTGAAGAGTTCTACGCAAATGCTGTCGTTAGCCTCTACCACCCGTGACGCGACTTCTCTTTTCTGAAGGGGTTGATTGCAATTAGAGGCCTTTCAATAATAGATCATCAATGAAATCATAATGCTAATGTAACTGTAGCACAAACCGCTGTATACGTATTAATCGACAATTGTGGAGAACTTCCGCAGACGTATTTCTATCAGTAATTACTAGATTTAGAATCATAAGAAGGGTCGATTTCATCTTTCATTTGATCAAAATACGTACTCCCGAAAATTCTATTTATATCATGTAAACATCGTCAACTGCGTTAACAATTTTAAAACAAAAAACTGCGAGAATTAGTATGTACATATAAATTTAATAATCGATTTAGTTACTTCTTGAGGTGAAATGATTCACCGTTTGAACAATGTAATTGAAATAAAATATTATTTGAAAGTAATTTATTTGATTTATAATAAATATAATTCATTATTCCAAATGATCATTTGCTATTTTTATTTCGAATAAAATATGGCCATCCCTGTTTCGCATCATCAATAAACCGTAAACCTAAGTGAAGTTTCATTTTTATTTATGTATAACATAATGATTTATTGAAAAACATAAATTGACGTTAAAGGTAGAAAGTACATAGAAATGACATAGAAGCGATCATTTCGAAGAGGAACAGAAGTCGAATTTGACTTCTAAACCGATGTTAATTTAATGACGGCTGCGTGAAATTAGTTTCGGTGGTGCACGTGCACGTTTCACACGAGTGGCAGTGATTGCGTGACTCGGTCGGACACGCACTGCACGGCAGTCGTGTACATATGTACATAAGTATTCCAAGATATTCGTGATTTCATGTGTCAGATAGTTTTCTGGTTTCGGAAGTACCAGTTGAACAACCACTGCACGAACATCCACTGTCGATTATTTTATTAATACTCTCCCTTGTCCATCGACGATGCTTCCATTAACTTCTTCAAGCAGAATTGAAATTTTACATCGACATAAACTTCGGTAGATTACTACAGTTCCTGTAGGTATATAACATTCTCCACTTCTGGTAGATAATTGTAAGCAGTTTGTTAACACTAAGTTTTTACAGTTAGCTAACACTAAAGGTTTTATATTTTTCATTTTACGAATGTTTAAGAAATTGATTCGATTATTGATTAGTCACGTGACATCGTGACACATGCGCGACAGAGACGGAACGCGGCACGTGACCGGACGGAAGCGTGGGGAAATAACGTGGCAGAAGGGGAAGGTAGAGTGGGAGGACAAGTCTTAATCTGGTGACTCTGCAGACAACGAAAGATGCAAGAATCTTTAGATTTGTTACAGTTAGGCATAAACCAAATTCATTCGAGTCGTTATATTTTGTAGTTTTCTCTCTCTCTCTCTCTCTCTCTCTCTCTCTCTCTCTCTTTCTCTCTCTCGCCCCGATTATTAGTCGACAAAGAAACCCGTAGGGATTACAGGTAACCCTTGTTTATTATCCGCAGATCAAACATCGCATGTGTTGGAGCGACAGAATATTCCCAAAGGTATTGTAAGAATTACGTGGGTACAGTGCAGGCAAACACGTGTAATTTGCGCTGCTAAGTACAGAGTTTAAAGTGAACAGAAACGCCCGGAGGTAATTTTCGATGTGGTGGTGTCGGGGTTGTATTGGCCGGCGTGTTGGTTCGCCGCGTCCGAATTCGGGGCTGCCGCGGCAGCGATCAACCGTAATGCATTGCGTGCAAAAAAAAAAGCATTGTCACTTGGCGAAAAATTCAGCGGCCCGCCTTGAATCGCCGGTTCTTGCTGCAACATATGTAGATATCTTGCGGGGCATATGCGCCTATTTGCCTGTCACGCTGTTGACGATCGTTATGCGGCAATTCCGGCGAGCCGTGGATGGACAATTACATGCCTCGCCACCGAAAAACCAGGCTTACAGGTGCGTTTACTCACGGATAATTACCGAACTGGCCAACGACACATGCGATACCTAATCGTTTTGTATTACCACGGAAATGTGACGGGTACCAGGGAAAAACTTTCGATTTTTCAAATCCTAAAATATGCCTCTCAATTTTTTGAATCGTCATTACTAGACAGCGGATTTATGACAAAAATTAGTAGGTCTAGTTTAAAACATTGAAAACAGAAGATTTTTGAAATACTATTATATTATTCGCAACCAATAAAACATATTAACACTAAACCTATCGAGCCGTAGAATACATTATAACGTTTTAGTTTATAAAAATGACAAGACTCTGTTTATTTAGATTTTGTGCAGTTTTTCTTTCACTATGTGCTTGGATAAAATAGTTTATCCGATCAATTTCCACGTAAGTAACTTTATAATTTCAATAATTGTAAAATGAAAAATATAAAACCGTTCATTTGACCGGCAGTGGTAGGTTTAGCGTTAACAAAGAAAATTATTCTTCTCTACTTTAGTATAATTCAGGTAGAAAATGTTCATTTTGCATAAAGATCCGTTGTCTGTTCATCACTGACATGTTCGAATAAAGAAGAAACGTATTTCCGAACGAAATCAGATACCACTGACTTTTTCTTATTGCCCGGTATATTTTTCAGCGAAAATTGTGTTGTATTCTTGATGAAAATAGACAGCCAAGAAATTCCACAATTACTGCGATTGGTAGTTTTGGAAATGTTTTTTTAAGTATTTTCTACATACTTCTATAATATCTGTATAATTACTCGTTTTTGCTATGCATATTCCGAGACAAGATTCATTTACAATAGTTGTAAGAATAGATGTAAGTTTAAATAGTGTTCATTTGTCAAATTACAGTTTCAAATTACATATAATTCAAATAAGTCGGAGCACGAAGAAACAGTTTTACACGTGTATTAAAAAACTTAATTGTTTTGTTAATTTTAAAGAATTCTAATAATCTCGACATTGTATTTCGTTCATGATAGAAAGGAATGAACAGGACATACACTCAAGAAAATAAAATCATATTGTTCTGCTTACCTGTACGATGTTCTTCTTCAGTTTCAACGATGCTGCGTATCAGATATTCGATTTATCACTTATTTTTCAAGAAACTGCGGATATTCACATGCACGTCTGTATCAACGACCCTTTAGAACTTCCTACGCCAGCGGCAGCAGCCATCTTGATTTCTCCAAGATAAGGAGCTGTTTAACTGAATAATTACTTGCTCGTTATCACTTACAACTGCACATACATGCCTCAAATCATAACGCGTTTAGTTAAACGTTTCAGCTATGTTTTCACTAGAAGGTTCCCGAACTGATATTTTACACCGAAAGAAATTGCGATGACAATAAATAAGCAAACGGTCGTGTTCATACATTCTAGATAAGCAGCAATATCTTGGATCCTCGACCAAATTCCCAAAAAAAGTTCATAGAATACAGAATCTGAATTATAATTTTTATAAAACGACAAAAATGTATTGAACACGCTTAAGTCACTCGTTAGTCGAATCTCAAACAACGTCGCGAAAAACTGTACTATGC
Source organism: Lasioglossum leucozonium (assembly GCA_028454225.1). Taxonomy (NCBI): domain Eukaryota; kingdom Metazoa; phylum Arthropoda; class Insecta; order Hymenoptera; family Halictidae; genus Lasioglossum; species Lasioglossum leucozonium. Next base: position 308,603 of record CM052206.1, on the reverse strand, counting down.
ACATGCTATGAGAACACTGTGTACATACATATAAACTGCGATATTAGAACGAGCAGCAACATCCTGGATCGCGAATAAAAATCTCCGAAATTCGCGAGCGAATGTGTACAGTGTTGTTTCTGCAAAAGACGAATCGATAGCGGACAGTTCCGCAGAATGACGAATCGGTGAACCGAACCTTTAGCTATTCACGTTCGAATGGCCGATGGCTTCATGGTACCGGTTGGTATCCGGCACAGCGGCAAGTGTGAACAGCGTTGATCACGGACGGATGTGTCCGGGGGCGAATAGAGACCGGAGATTCTTTGTCGCGAGTGCTGGCGGCCTAGTTGGCGCGGAAGGGTGCGCGCGTGATCTATGGACTCGTAATTTTTGGTCTCTGCTCGCCGCAGCAGGGGTGGTCTTCTCTATGCAACGTCGCCGTTGATCGGCTCCGTGCTAGAGGAACACGCCCAGCGGAGGAATCGCGCGCGCACCATGCTAGCCGAGGACCTCCGCCGATTGGCCGACAGGCGGGGCGACCCTGTACACCCTGTCGGGTCGTGGTGGTTCTGTAGCTGCACTTCGGGGTCGAATCGGCGCAACCATCCCCGCCGGCCAGCCGAGAAACCCTTCTTCGCGAAGCTCCGCGAAGCTCCGCGAAGCAGTGCGGAGCTGTGCGAAGCGCGACGCGACGCGACGCCCGAAGCGTCAAAGTCAACTCCTCGCGTATTTTCCCCTAATAATCGAGGAAAGTATTCGACGCGGAGAATCCACGTGCCATGCCGCCGTGAAAGCTCCATCAGCGGCAACACGATGTCGACCGCCCCCAGCTTGTTTGAAAACTTCTTGTCGCGGCCGCGATGTACAGGGTCGTCTATGTAAATCCGGAAAAGTCATTGTATACGGGAAAACAGTTGAAGTTTCAGGAAAATCGCAATACACGTTTTATATTGGCCGGCCCACTTTCCGGCCTATTCTAGGTTAATTTATGGGGTAGTTTTCCATGACAATATAAGACGAAAATGAAGAATGAAAAATTTGCGATTTCGGCTTTGTCTTTTAGCTATTAACAATTGAAAATATCCCTGAAACGCAGTAATTCGAGCAACAAAGGTGTACAGGTTGCGTATGTCATAGAGGCGCGCAACAGTCATGTATAAAGTGACAGATACATGCTTATATCTGCACCTCTATTCCATTCGTTACATTGTTACGCAAAATTGTCTTCGATAACAATAAATGATAGTTCACGGTAGTGGAAGTCTCGAGCATCGAAATGTGATCAAGTTTATCGTTGTGCTATCATTTTTAACAAAATTATCACAGTATCCCTGTTTCTGTCGCAAATCAGAAATTTTAGTATTCGAATACTTTTTGTATTCACCGTAGACAGTGAAGGGGTACAGTCGTGGATCGTGAACTTGCGAGAGAAATTACTGTGGTAAATGTTAGCGAATTGACATCTGTTTCTCTCACACAGTGCGGTCAGTGAAATTACTGTTATGAGGAAACGTAATAACCAACACCGACAATGAATATTTTATTCGTTATTGCATAAAAATCAATGTTATGCATCTACCGATCTTCAGTTCACCTTATTTGCATGTCTCTGTGTTTTCAAATGTGAATTGTGTCATTAGTTACCGAATCGATACAGTAATAAAATGTAACTATTTTTAACGTGGAAGACTTCAGACAATTTATAATGTTTCTATTCTATTATTTACATTCTTAAGAAAAAAAACAGATTAATGAATTGATAATTCATAATATGTTCTTTCATATTAAAAATTGTTTTTATATCGAAGATAAAAATAAAATAGTGAAAAGATAGTCAAGAGCGTTAGTATTATAACCTTGTTTATGCATGCAATATTATTATCAGATGTCCACACGCACTCGTAATCCTTTTGCAAGTTTTAATCGTTGCATTCAATTACATCGTTCCAGAGATCATTGTTTAAAAACTACCCAATAATCGCTATTGTACGTAAATCGAATTAGTGTAAATTCCAAATTTCTGTATAATTACTCTTTACTATTCTGTATACATATACTCGCGTGCTCGTGGTTGAATTATTGCTTGCCATGCTTCGTCGGAGTAACAATACCTTGCCATAAGAACTTTGAACATAGAATTTTTGCGCCTATCACCGAAATCAGCAGTCGAGTTCGACGCAGCAAACATCACCACCGTTGCCGCCGAACTTTGATTTCAAGCGTCGCGTTTACCGAGTGGCCCATTAGGGTGTACGAATTTGTTTCTCCACGCCCCCCCCCCCCCGGAATTATTCTTTTAGGTGAGAAACAAATTTGTGCAAAGTTTTAAGATCGATCGGATAAAAGATTCACGTGGGGAAAAGAATTCATATGAAGTCCGATGCCATTTTTGAAATGCGTAAGCACTCAGGACCTTAATCATATTGTCTGGCAATGTACTTTGTTTGAAACACAGAGAGACGATGTTATGAACAGGTTGAGCAAACTCAAATTGTTCCCACCCTTAGATATCAGATTGTTACTTTGTGGACCGAATGTTCAGGCATGTTATTTTATCTTTAAGTTCTTCAAACAATGTAATTTAAAGATTTAATGTTGTGCACTTAACGCGTTACATTCTGCTGTACCAACACTACTAATGTATAAATAGTAATAATGTATAGCTTTATAACTCCCTATGGGGAGTTCCATCTAAGCTTTCAATAAAAAAAAAAAAAAAAGTGGTAAACAGAAAAAATTAATTTTAACTGCATCGGATCGACTCCGCTCGAGGGAAAGCAAGCAGTCTGCACTTGATAGGTCGAAGGATCCGCAGATCCTGAAGCACATCCTCGACGTGGCAGGAGCAGAAAATCGCATTGAAGTGGCAACGGTCGGGCTAATGGCTCGGAGACGATATTTTGTTAAACAAGGAAACCTTTTATCCCCCACACCGTTTCTTGCGCGGCCGTTCGACGACAGGGACGGCTCCGTTTCAAGAGAACTCGGATTGCGTTCCCTCTCGACGTTGCGTGTATTGTACGCTTTATCGAGGGAAACGGGTCCCGTGAAATGTGTTTGCCCAAATCTTATTTGTTCGTACATACCGATTAACAATATCCATATCGGTACCACTAAAAATACGTTACGAGTGGTTCGAATAATTATTTCATAGACATGTGTACAATCTTTAAGAAATTACTGATGACAATTAATTAAAATTATTTTCATTTGTAAAAGATCTAAACTGTTTAAGCCGGTCATTAAAAAAATTCCATAATCTGGAGTAAAAGTACGTCTCACAGTATCATACATATGTATACGTGCTAAGAATATATTATATTTATTTATTATCATGCTTACACGTTGTCGTTAAATATGTGCATTATTGTGTCCAATAAAGACCTAATGGATACTATAAAATGAGGCGTATGCTGGTAAATAAAATGTTAAAGATGTGAATCGTAAAGGAGACTGTATGCGAAAAGAAACAATAAATTGGGAATAACGTCAAAATGTCAGCAATCTACACATCGTATGTCGCTGGATCTATTGAAAAAAAGAAAAGACGCGATAAAAGCTGCCCTGTACTGTCACTTTGGTTTTCTTGTCACCAGAAGAGAATGAGTTGGAAGTGTGAATCGTCGACCACCACGACAAGATACCAACTGTCTCTTCTCACGGTTCGCCCACGCATATAACACCGTTCTCGCGAATTCCTTCGGTCTCCCCTCCCTCCGAATCGTTTCTTGCTTTCAGCCTTTCCAGAATGCGAATCAATGTGGCTTGCGTAACTATCCGAGAAACGCGCGTCGCTTTTCTCCCCGGTAAATCTCGAGTGATAAATTAAGTCGTTTTTACAACAAAAGTACTAGGTTTGTGCAAAAATAATTGTGCTTTTTCTTCTTGAATTTCAAAACTACCCGTGTATTATTATTTTGCATAGTTTGCAATTTCAGCTACACGTCGAATGACTGTTGTACGATCAACTTTTACTTAGAGATTTTAATGTTCTGGGTAAGCTTAAATAAAAAAAGAAAACGTTTAGTTCTTTTGCAAACTCTCGAGATGTTTTTCGAGCATTTGCTTCGATAATAGCACTTGATTTATCATTATCAATTGCAAAAGGACGTCCGCGAGATATATTATATCTCGTGTATATTTGTTGCCACTCATAAAATATAATTTTGGGCCCTCGGAAAAGAAACAATTTATACTATATAAGGAAAGAAAACTGATATTGCATAAAGAAACAATTCGCGATAATTTTAGTAAAATTACAAGGTAATGAATGCAAAAATTTAGGACCCTCTTCGATTATTTTTTTGTATCGTTATGTTTATATGTGATCTAGATTACTATTAACAGAAAAATGAATAATAAAATGATAAAAGAAAATAGCAAAAAGAAACATGGTTCCGGCCGGGATCGAACTGGCGACCTTCTGCGTGTAAAGCAGACGTGATAACCGCTACACCACGGAACCACTTGGTAAATGTTCTCTATATTATAGAAGAAGTTCTGTAGCTGCTATGCTGCTGCTATTAATACACATTTTTAACAAATTGCTTGTCTATTGTTGAAAATTAGCTAAGAATGTGCAGTCAATCAGAAAAATTTACATGCTCCTGATAAATATTAAGTTAGTATAGAAGACAAAGATCTTGCACATTTCATGAAAGTTATTGTTACTTAAAAATTGAATAGTGGCTGTGAAATGACAATATTTTTATATTTATTTATTTGTAAAAAAAAAACATGAATAAATCAGAAACACGGAATCATAAAATTTAATATATTATCAAAAAAAGAAGAGTCATTTTCATAAGCTTGGTTGTTATTGTATACATTATAACTTTATATTACAATTAAATATACGTTCATGCTGACTGTTTATAGATTTTAGTATGTTTCTCATCTTTTAACTTTATTTATATTTTCTTATAAATACAGATTAAAATATCATTATTTTTTCAGGAGCTTGTGACGATTACATCATTGTCGCGCGCCAAGTTCCCCACCGAGCACCGCGCCGACCATCCCACGCCGCGGAGTACGCGCAACGGCCGCGAGGTGGTCACCGCAACGGTTCGGCTACCCGCAAGCGGGAATACGAACGCACGGGTATATGCGACCGGCGAACGATAAGTAACCAGTTCGGAACTGGGCGTAACAATTAACTACTAGACTAGTAGCTAATTTAAATAATACTAATTTAAATTTCATGGATTTTCGTAATGCAATGTATCTAAAATTATTGTTTTGCACTAGCGCAATAAGTAAATTGTAATCGTAAGTTAGAACAAGGTAGTTTCGTTAAATAAAAGAAGCCGCTTGTATTATTGCATTTTATTTATAAACATATGAAATAGTCGGCCTATATATGTAGAATATCATGAAGATATACACCATACATTTATAATGGCAGTGAAGCTGATTCCGACACGTAGCAAGGTATTCTATATAAATAAAATCGTTTACCTTACGCTCGACTTAAGTTCTGAATGACACGCTTCTTGTTTCCTCAAGTACATGTGTAAACCGAAAAAATTTAACCCTTAAATGGTACAGTGTGTACTCAGATCAGGAAGTGTCATATTAGGACCTTTTTAAAATTCTGTATTTTTCTCAGATACCTTTAAGTGTACAGGGTGTAGCCGATCTACCTAAAAAATTCAGTCGAAAAAGAAATATAATGTTTTTTCGTTTAAGGTTTCATTTTCGAGAAAATCGAGATTGATAATTCAGCGATTGCGGGTGCTATTAGATAGGAATCGGCTGGTGCGTCCGTTCATGACCGGCCAATTCTACTTCCTGCAAATCGGTCAGACCCTGTACGTATAATTAAAGACTAAATAATCCAAATATTCTAAAGAAGCTAAACAAACTTGATATTTGCAATTATCGTGTAATAGAGCAGCGGAAGTTGTACAGAAATGTTGTTAGGGTGAAGTTTACAGGGTACTTGGACATTCTCACTAGTATGCTCCTTACAATTAATCATACGTCCCGCGCGAGATAGTACATGTGAGTTGTTAATAATTTAAACGTTAATTATTTCAATATCCTTGTCGCGAAGAGAAATTAATGGAAGACATAATATAGTATAGTATACAGTTCAGTCTTGCCAATGACAATTTGATCGTTCAATTTACCGGAAACAAATTGGCCCGAAAGCAAAACCGAACGCCTGATGAGGTGAACCGTAATCGATCAGATAAAAATCAACCAGCGGCAATTGTTCTAATTTGTTCGTTCTCACTAAGAATATAGTTTCCCCTTTACTCTTGCGCGTTTTACAACCGTCCGTTATGATTTGCGGCTTGATAGAAGTAAATGAAAATTCGTCCTCGTTCGAGCCGAGTAACCGCAGCGCGCTATCGTAATTGGAATTTACAGCATTGTACCATGCGACGCTGTTAATGCAAGTGTAAGTGAAATTTTGATAAGCTTCTTCGCTCAGTAGACGCAGGAAATTTAATTGCACCACGCCAATGGTCTCGTATGTGATCTGTAACATTAGTAACAGGATGCAAAAGATGTTTCACATCTCTCGCACATTTGTAAATGAATCTATACTTACTTTAGATCCACCATGCAGACTCGAATACCAATCTGTTTTGTTGTTCTCCTTTCTCCATGGAATAGTTGGCTTTGGACTCACATGAGCGTCAGGGAATACGCAAGTTTCACCCATATTCGTCATATTACAATAAACGTAGACAGCGTCATCGGCCATTCCTAAATTTGGATCGATCCAGTACCAGCCTGTATTTGAAACATTTGTAAATTGTTATCTCATTGATAATGTCATTAATCTTTACGCGCAATGATCTAGAGAACGCCAACCGTCATTGAAGTGTGGATGTCCATAAAACAAGTCCCTACAAGTTCGTACAGGATTCTCCCGACTCCCAATTGGTTTACGTATTCGATCCAATTCTTGCCTCATAGAGTATAGCGAACTGTACATGTCCAAGAAATTAGATCCTAACTCCTTTTCGGTAAGACTATCTTCATTTAAAGCTTCTGAAATCTTATCTTTTTCGTTTGAATCATCCCTGCAACAATCGAAGCATTGTAAAACTGAAAATATTTTTACACGATATACAATTATACTTGATTGAAGATTGGATTCAATTTTCTTACACATTTTCCGAAACATCTCGTTTTCTTCTCAGTGAGTGCTCCCTACTGAACAGTAATTCTGGAGGAATCATTGGTTGATCCGCTGGTGGGCCAGGTGGACCAGGAGGACCCGGAAGACCCGTTTCACCCTTTGGTCCGTCATTCCCAGCATTCCCTTTTGGTCCAGGTGGTCCCTCCATACCAGGTAGACCTGGAGGTCCATCATTTCCTTTAGGTCCAAACAATCCAGGCAGGCCCTGGATACCCTTAGGTCCTTCGAATCCGGAAGCTCCTCGTGGCCCTTGCTCTCCTTTTTCACCTTGCTCGCCTTTGATACCTAAATGGCCTAGGTCTCCACGATGTCCTTTTAGCCCCCTTCTACCTCTATCACCCTTCGGGCCCTTAGGTCCAATCGGTCCAGCCTTACCAGGTACACCAACTGCTCCTGGCATACCAGGTGGTCCATTTTCTCCTGCAAGTCCTGGAAGACCTCTTAAACCTGATAAACCTTCTGGCCCGGGTAAACCCTGAGGTCCTGTATGACCTGGAAGTCCTTTCATACCAGGTAAACCCATATCTCCTTTTTCACCCGGCGAGCCTGGACCACCTTGCAATCCCGCCGGACCTTCTGGACCCTATGAATGCAAGTATGTATTAATATAATTTAATGGCAATGATATTTTAAAGATTACACGTTACATGTATAATTTAGTACCGGTTTTCCGGGTGGTCCTGGCAACCCTTCTTTCCCTGGAGGTCCAGTTTCTCCTGGCTGTCCAGAATCACCTGGCTTACCATCCTCGCCGTATTTACCGGGGTCCCCTTTTGGACCAACTAAACCTGGCTCACCAGGAGGTCCGGGAAAACCAATAGGCCCTACGTGACCTTTCGGCCCCTCTGGGCCACTTATTCCACGAATACCTGGAGGTCCTGGCGGTCCACTTTTTCCCTCTTCTCCTTTAGGACCTGCAGGACCCCTTTCACCCTATTATGCATATTTAAGAGCATCACTTTCCTGTTGTAAAAAAATTAATGAAAAATATAATAATTGTGATCTTACCATTTTTCCTTCAGGACCGATCGCTCCCGGAGGTCCTGGCAGTCCGCTTTCCCCTTTCTCTCCTTGACGACCTTCCGGTCCAGGAGATCCTTGTGTACCTTCAGGACCTCTGTGTCCTCTTGGACCTGGTTCCCCAGGACTTCCAGCTGGTCCAGCTGGACCAATTACACCAGTATCGCCAACTTCTCCTTTCAATCCAGCTGGGCCAGGTAGTCCTTGCAGTCCTACTGGGCCAGATGTACCTGGTGCACCAACAGGGCCATCTTCACCTTTTGGACCTTGTCTCCCCATTTCTCCTGGTGGTCCCTTTTCACCAGGCAAACCAATCGATCCAGGTTCGCCTCGAAGTCCTTGTATCCCAGGTGATCCAGGAGGACCCTGAAGAATGTTTCAATGGTGCATGAAATACATACATACGTATTTCGTAAACTATTAAAAATACTATTATTTGTACCATTTCTCCTTGAGACCCCTTAAAACCTTTCTCACCAGGTGGGCCCATGTCTCCCTTATCACCATCTTCTCCAGGAACACCGACAGGACCTGGAGAACCAGGTACTCCACGTTGTCCTGGCAAACCGTCACGCCCGGTAGGTCCTGGCAGACCAGATTCACCCTAGCATCAAAACAGGCAACGATATATTTTCTTTTCATTTATTATATCACACAATTAATGTTTATATATATATGTATGTCACTACAGTACCCTCTCCCCTTTCAGACCCGGTGGTCCAAATGGTCCCTTCGGACCCTGAGTGCCTTGAGGTCCAGTACTCCCATCTTTCCCAGGTTCTCCTTGCGCACCTTTGTCGCCTGGTGGACCTTGAAATCCTGGCAGTCCTAATTCTCCTTTTGCACCTGGCATTCCCTGTATTTAAAAACAAAACACTGTTTTGATTTACAGAAAGTAAGGGTTTGTTGAAATAAAATTCCTTATAGATTTATTTATACAAAAACAAAAATTTAAACTATTAGATATTCATATAAGACAAACCGGTAAACCATTATGTCCTCGTTCACCAGGAAATCCTGGTAAACCTCCAGGACCGGGCGGGCCCTCTTTACCAGGCAAACCCGATGGTCCAGGTTGTCCTTCTTTTCCTTCTTCTCCTGGTGGCCCCGTCTCTCCAGGAATTCCAGGACTTCCAGGACTTCCAGGTTCTCCCGGCTGACCAGGCTCACCAGCTGGGCCTTGCGGTCCTATGACTCCGGATGATCCTGGAGGTCCTGGTGGTCCCGAATCACCAACTGGTCCACGTTCTCCAGGTGGACCAGGAATTCCATCCTTCCCATCAAAACCAGCTTGTCCTTGAGGTCCATTGAAGCCACGAGGACCTTCAACACCGGATTGGCCAGGTTCTCCTTGTAATCCTGGAGGACCTGGCTGTCCAGTATCACCCTTTGGTCCAGGTAAACCTTCGGCACCTCGTCTTCCACGAACACCCCTAAAGCCCTTTGTAAGAAGGAAAATTCGGATTCGTTATTGTTTTCATATGATTCGAAGTTGTTATTGTCGAACTGGTTTATGGAAAGTCTTACTCTTAAAGACTGTTTTAATAGACATGAAATGGTTTTCTTTACTTACTCTAGGTCCCGTTTCGCCACGTTCTCCCGATGCGCCGCTATTTCCCTAGAATGCAACCATTTTGCATTGAATTCTTTATTTAACTTTCACATTATATATTTGTATTGATACATGATTTCGATTTTGTACCCTTTCTCCCTTATCTCCATTAGTACCCGGTCTTCCTGGTTGACCTTTGTCACCTTTTTCACCAGCGTTTCCAGGATATCCAATAAAACCTGGAGAACCAGGTTTACCTTTGTCTCCAGAGGGGCCAACTGATCCTGCTTCGCCCCGCGGCCCTTCGAAGCCTTTTGGACCTTCTAAACCTTCCATTCCAGGAATTCCTTGTGGCCCGGTTGATCCGGGTTCTCCTTTTGCTCCAGCATCACCTTTTTCTCCGTCTGTTCCTCTTCCGCCCTTTTCTCCACGCTCGCCAGGCGTTCCACGTTTCCCCTCATCACCTTTCACGCCACGGACCCCAGGAAACCCTAATGCACCCTGCGGTCCTTGTGGCCCTTGTTCACCTTTCATTCCAGGAATTCCCGGGTTCCCTGGATGACCTGGTGGCCCGTCCGCTCCTGGAAGACCAGGAATTCCTGGCTTCCCTTGTGGTCCCTGTAACATTTAGATACATCAAACCGTCAGATATCTGTTTTCACGAAGATATGAAATCTAAGGAAATTTACCACTAATCCGGTTGGTCCTAAATGGCCTTGTGGTCCAGGCGGTCCAACAGGGCCTAATGGTCCTATTGGTCCAGGACCGCCCGGCGCACCTTGTGGCCCGGTATTGCCTTTCGCTCCTGGTGGACCTTCACTCCCAGGGATTCCAGGGTTACCTGGCATTCCCGGAAAACCTCGAGGTCCTATGAATCCTCTAGGACCCTAAAATAATCTCGAAGAGATACAAGATTTCATTACTGTTTTAATAGAATTACAAAGTATCTTTTATAGTATTTCCGTTACCATTTCGCCAGGTAGACCAGGTAAACCGGGGGGGCCATCGTCACCTTGCATTCCTTCGTGACCTGGCAAACCAGGTTCCCCGATAGCACCCGGAGGTCCCCTTTCGCCTTTATCACCGGGTAATCCTGGAAGACCAGGCGTACCCTGTTCACCTTTTATTCCAGGCGGACCACTTACACCCCTTTCGCCATCTCTTCCAGGTCGACCTCGTCTACCCTCTCTACCGGGTGTTCCAGGTACTCCTATAAAATTGTAAGAACTTGAGTAAATTGATAAAAATCGATGTGTCGAAGTTTGGTATGTCGCCTTGTTACCACTTAATCACTAGACACCGGATCTTTGTGCAAAATAAAAATTGTCTGCTTCAATTTCAAGGGATTGAAGCGAGATAGACATATTCTTACTTTAATAGTTTTAACAAACCGGAAATAATAGATTGGCAGTTTTAAATTGCACTTACTTATTTTTTCCATAAATGTATAAAATCCGTAGTCTATTAACCTTAGCTCCGCGTACATATATTCTAATGGTAATCCTGTACTGAGGTGCAATCACACCCCCTGCATGTTTTCGGTGGAAAATGTAAAGAGTACACTATTTTTGAAACTTTATTGATTTTCATGGCGGTAGGTATGAATAGATTAAAAAATCTATTTGAATGTATAAAAATTCTCTATAAATAAAAATAATAAATTTAATAATTGATTTTGGAAATTTTCTATTCGGCAACTTTTCATGTATGTTTTTATTAGCCCGGGGTGTTGTTACACCCCTACACGCAGAGTGAAGGTTAATTACTATGGAAAACACAAAAATTTCGTGCAATGCACCTCTTTCGCCACGCGGTCCAGGTTCACCAACTTCGCCAGGTTCCCCTTTCTGACCCTGAGGTCCAGGAGTACCTTCAGGACCTGGCAGACCCGTCAAGCCTGTCGGTCCTTCGGCTCCTCTCATAGACGACAAATGCTGCGACAGCATCTGCCTCAAGGCTTCCGTTTGCGAATCTGGTCCTTTCTCGTTGCCTTGTTGACTCAATGATGGTATTATGAAAACGTTACCAGGCGGACCCGGCGCGCCCTGTAAACCTCCTAGTCCATCTCTTCCTGATTCTCCTTTCTTGCCAGGTCCTCCAGGTACACCCGGAGGTCCCGGAAAACCGCGTGGCCCTGGCGGGCCTCGACTATTATAATAGTTGGAACCATAATAATAAATCCCTGGAGTTTCAACCAGCAAGTTTCCAGTATTTTCAGGTATTTCTGGAACCGTTGTTCGGTATTTTTCGGTTACAATTGAGCCAACACCGTTGACCTATAAAAATGAATTTTTGGAAAAATAAACTTGTACAATAAAAGAATTAGAACGCAAGAAGTAGACCTTGACCCTGATTTATCCGAATATAATTTAATAAAATTACGATAAATTACTCACAATGTACTGATTATCTTGAAACGTTTGGACAGTTGATCTCGAGTCATCGTCGATCAATGTTTCCCGGCTATTTTCTTCGTTTTCCTCTGAGTAAAGTTCTTTTGTTCTACCGTCAGAAGTTTCATTTTGGTTGTCAAGGAAATTGTTTAAACCAGACATTGTAGTAAACGTTCTGCCATGATTTCTAGATAAGTTGACATTGTTGTAGTTCGTTCCATAGTATGGTCTATTAGTTGGAAGCGTCCATCCGGAATAATTTTCAACATTTTGGTAATTACTTGTTTCGAACGAGTATCTCGTCTGATTCCTACAATCCGGTGCGAATATCGTGCAAATTTCGTAAGCTGCGTCTGGAACTGGGGCGATTTTCAACAACTCCAGACCACCCTGTTAATGATATACCCATGGGGATCGATAAGTATCGGTTTGCGCATTCTCAATCGAGTCGCTCGATTTCTGTTTACGAACCAAATATACGTTGGTGTCGACGATCTGCTGACCGATGATTACGATGCCACTGGTGCTGATCGTCTCCTCGGTATTTCTACGTAATTCTTTCGTAATTTGCTGATTGCAATCAACGATCACCGTGACGGCATCCCCTTTGATACTGATTCCTAAACGATGCCACTGTCCGTCAGCAATATCAATCCCGAACGAAATCGGTTTGTCCTCGTCGTCCGGGGTGGTGCTGTAGTAAAGGTTGACGTCACTGCCCAACGACAGCACCAACTGTTCTTCACCACTGTCACTGTAGATGGCAAACAGTGTGCCAACCGGATATCCTAATTTTTTTCGTATCGTCAGATATCATGTTTTCTAACCACAGTAGAATCTCGATTATCCGAACTGAACAGAGGAACGCGACCGTTCGCATTTTAGAACAGTTGCTCTATTATAGTGCTAGATTCAGTTTTCATTGATTTCTTCAATAAATAATGTTGCATATGGATCGCCTTAGATTCATTAGCTATTTACTTAAAGCATATTGGGATACGATAAAGATTTCAGACGTTGAAAGTTCGGATAATCGAGGTCCTACTATGTTCAATTACAGTTCAATTACATTACATAATTCAACCCTTATGTGGGCAACCAAAGCATATAGATAATTTTAATGTTTTGGTCGAATGGGCGTTCATAGTCGAGCGATTTGATAACATTTATAGATGTTTGTTGAAAGATATGTAGAGTAAGTGGGTACCCGGTTGCCTACATAAGAGTTCAAGCGAATAAATTAAATTGATTAAAATGATTACAAACCGATTTTTGGTTTGACCACAACTAAGATGGAAAAATCACGAGATATGCCGTTAGGGAACAGAGCATTCGTATTGTTCGGCAGTAACGCGCTGCTTGTGATCTCGTATGCGATCGTATCGTTCCTGTGACAACGACTTTCGATTACTGTCACTCCTTGAACTTCCTGTTGCATGCCAGTTCTTTCTATCAAGTCTACAGCATCTCTTTCTGAAATCGTTGAAAAAGAAAAAACAAGTTTTTAAACTAAATAATAATATCCGATTCTCGAGAAAATGACGATGTTCAACTTGCTGTAATTTCGTAAAAAAACAATCGTACAGCAATAAACTTGAACTCACTCTACAGCTTGAAGATTCTACTTTTGCACACTGAGAAACCGAAAAATCAAATTTTTCTCAAAAATGCTACAAATGGAAACCTCTGTAAAAACATTAAAAAAATTTTTTCCACAAATTTGAAGATCGAAGCCTTCTTTTTATAACGAATATGTGTTTAAAAAGCATTTAGTGTTTATACGATTACGTTCACTTATTTCCGAAAGGGTAAGAAGATAAAATTCGAATTGCTTTTCTTCGAAACATCGCCATTTTGAAACTACATTTATTTTAATTTTCAATTTCGAACTGTGCATTCATCCGGTAGTGTGGCAGAAATGGAGGGGCGAACGGATAAAACAAAAATCATTTTAAACCCAATACGAATTAAAAGAAATATTTTCCAAAATTTCGATAAACGAACCTTAATAATGTATGTATGTCTGTTAGAGAAACAAGTAGTATTTCGTTTCCTGGAAAAAAATGATTAAATGACTCCTGAAATGCATATCCGAAAACTGGGAAATCTTCTTAATAGCAGTGAATCATTCTTCCCGTAAAATCTATAAATATCTCGGAGAGCAGTAATAACGCAAAGGCGGTAAAGGGAACATAAAGAACTGGAAACCTAATAACCCCTGAACTCGAAAGACGTAACTCATTCCGTTACGCCGAACACTTAAACCAGTTCCATTAAGAAGTCCTCTTTTCCAGAGTGGAACACGCAGTTTTGCATGCTACGGGTTCAATCAACGTAATAGAGATCACTTAAAGAGACATTCGCTAGCGACAACTTTTATTACACGACCTGCACAATGATTGCAATGCTCGCGCCCATGCATGTAATCTGCATAAAACACCTACAGGAGTTAAATTATAAGCTGCATTGAAGTTACCATTATCGAGTTTGTGCATTCGTTCTACGAAAATCTAGAACAAAATGATCCGGATAAAGATCAGACTGTATTTAAAAATAATATTGCGCTTACCTATATCTTGTAAGGTGATACCGGCTACCAACGGATGCAACCCCAAACCTAACAGGAAGCACAGCACCGAAGAAACGGACTTGATGGTGCGAGATAGTCGCAGTGTTCTCCATTGCTTCTTCTCGTGGTACCACCGCATGCTACCCTCTCCTCGTCATATCATGGTCCTCACAACGAATTCCCCCGAATTATACTTCACCGAGCGGACCTAAGAGACCCAACAAATAGATCGTCGTGCTCTCGCCGCGGAACTATCCGAATGTAATAGCCGTCTCGGTACAATCACCCATCCCAAGTATTTACTCTTCTTCTTCTTCTTCTTCTTCTTCTTCTTCTTCTTCACATCATCCCTCCTCTCGAATTCTAATGTCTCCCCGCTCTTCTTTTTCATAGGCGCCGATGCACCGTCTTGCGCGCATTCCACACATGTGTCTTTTAATGACAATTCCGCGTCCCTTCTATTGACACTGATTCGGATAACACGTGGTGCAACGAGACACAGAGAGGGTGGGGGTCGTTCCGTCATCAGACACATTTTCGTAACAACTAGAACATTCCGTTATTTCTCTTTTTTTTTATTATATATGAAACCTTTATACATATTATTATTATATGTTATGTATTTATACAAGGTGAACCACGAAACGTTTAGTGGTTCAACCAGAAATTTTTTTAGCTAAAATAATATGGTTCAATGCGAGCTTTAAGATGATTGTACCAAATCAACCATACTAATAAAATACGAATAAAATTGTTTCTCTGTAACAGCCCACGTGATAGATTGATTACACTCGCTTCGTAGAAATTCGAAACGAGTGAAATTCGAAACAATCAGGTATAAAAGTCTAAAGTAATTTGATCGAAACACACAATTATACATCTCTAATTTAATAGGGAACAATTGCTCAAATAATGTTTGTAACAAGTAAATATACAGCAAAGTAAAAGATTTTCTGTTCTGTATATAATGTTTATTAAATTAAATTATATTCAAGAGGATCGCAGGAAAATGATATGTAGATAAAGGAAGTGAGACGAATAGACTATAACGCGATAGATTCGGATTTATTAATTGTTCCGCGAGCGAATGCGATCATCGTTTAACTATGAAGGTTTTAATTAGTTACTTCCCGAGTTGATGTTCCTCATAAAGAACTTTTCTTCTGCGAACGCGAGGTAATAATTCTATTGAACTGTATTATAACACATAAGTTTGTAATACATATATGTATGTATATAGAAACAAAGCGTGGAACATTTTTTTTTCATTACAGTCGAAAATCTGCTTTTCCATTTGCAGAACACTGCTAACTACATTCAGGTAGTGACTAAATCCATGTACTAATCAGATACCTTACATTTCATACTCATACCAGAGAGGATATCTCATACTAAAATGTCAATTCATGGAAATAAAAGCATCGATCTTATTATTATTATTAGATACTGTTACTATAAAAAGACAGTAAACATACCACTGTGACCGCAATTAAAGTTATATAAATACAAGCTTATAAAGCAATTAAAAATTTATTTACTTGAAAATGTTGAATTGTTGTATCATTGTCGATTCTCTTTATTACCAGCAGTTTAAATGTACTTGAAGTACAAAAAATATCATACTGTGTCGCTAATGTCGCCACTAGCCATGCCATGTGGTTTCATAAAGAATTGTCAACATAACCCGTAGAAGTTTTGCGTGGAAATCGTGACAATGCCTAACAAAAAAAAAGTTAAAGTTTATAATACGAAGAGGAAGCCTGTTCCTGAGACAAAAGTAATCACAGAATTACAATCCAAGTACGATGACGTAAGTACTATATGTTCTTTACATATTTTCTAAATATGTAGTGCACAACTTACTTTTACTAATTATTGTATTTTTATAGATTGACGAAACGAAGATAACAAAATTTAAAGACCTGCCTCTATCACCAAAAACCTTAAAAGGTTTGGCAGAGAATAATTACATTGAAATGACGGATATACAAAAGCAAAGTATTGGATTGGCATTGCGTGGCAATGATATTCTAGGAGCGGCAAAAACTGGTAGTGGAAAAACTTTAGCATTCCTCATTCCGGTAAGAAATTTGATTAAACATATTATATGCATTTCGCTTAACATATTGACATAACCCTTTGACTGCTTCATGCTTGAACTCAAAGTCATATGTTGCTACAAGATATTCATGCGACAACTATTGTGACTAATTAAGACAATTTACAAATTATAGCTGCAGCAATTCTAAGAATTGCATTGTTTAAAACAAGAAAATATTTGAGGTATTTCAGTATTATCTGATAAAGAAAAAAAGGGTTAAAGATTAAACAATCGATGGGTTAAAAATATAAGAAAAGTATTGTAGAATAAAATTATAATTTTGTAATTATTAAAGGTTATAGAAATTTTATATTGCAAACAATGGACCAGATTGGATGGACTTGGCGCACTTGTCATTACACCAACCAGAGAACTTGCTTATCAAATATATGAAACATTACGTAGAGTTGGTATACACCATGATACTTCTGCTGGTCTTATTATTGGTGGAAAAGATTTGAACTTTGAAAAGAAACGTATGGATCAGTGTAACATTATCATTTGTACACCCGGACGTTTGTTGCAGCATATGGATGAAAATCCATTATTTGATTGTGTAAATATGCAGGTATAGTTATACAAAAGTGTACATGTTTTATAGTATCAAATCGTTGTTATATGCTTACTCGCTTTTTATATTATAGGTATTGGTGCTAGATGAGGCTGACCGTTGCTTAGATATGGGTTTTGAACAAACTATGAATTCTATTATAGAAAATTTACCTCCAAAAAGACAAACTCTACTATTTTCTGCAACTCAAACGAAGTAAGTTTATCGATATTATTTGCATTAATCTTAAATATTATTGGTATTTTTCTATTTGTAATCACTATTCTTATAACTTTTATTAGGTCTGTCAGAGATTTAGCCAGATTGAGTTTGAAAGATCCTATGTATATATCTGTGCATGAGCATGCTGCTCATACTACACCTGAAACTCTTCAACAAAGTTATGTCATATGTGCCTTAGAAGATAAACTGTCAATGATATGGTCATTTTTACGAAATCATTTGAAGCAAAAAATTATTGTATTCTTCTCTAGTTGTAAACAGGTACGATAACATTTAATGTAATAATTTGCAATAACAAATAACTAGAGGTATGCGAGACCCTGAAAATGTTGGATCGAGAATTTTATTTGAAACCCCAATTATGTTCGGGGTTCCCGAAATTTTCAAAAACCTGACTCATTTCGACTCGTGCAGTTTTTCGGGTATTCGACATTTTCGAGTTCTCGCATACCTCTACAAATAACAAAGATAATAACATTATTTCTATTTAGGTAAAATATGTATATGAAGTATTCTGCAGGTTGAGACCTGGCATAAGTTTGTTAGCTCTCTATGGTACCTTACATCAGCTCAGAAGAATGGAAATCTATGAATCATTCTGCAAAAAACAATTTGCAGTTTTATTTGCCACTGACATTGCAGCTCGTGGATTAGGTATGTAAAAAAGACTGTGTCTACAAGAAGTTATCCAGTTCGAATATACAATCAGACAAAATTAAGCGAACACCCTCTAAAACCTAATAACTTTTTAAAATTGGAAAAGAATTTAATTAAAAATTTACTGTTGGTTGTATTGTTTTCTATTCCATTCTAGATTTTCCTGACGTAAACTGGGTTGTACAAATGGACTGTCCTGAAGATGAAAATGCATATATACACCGTGCTGGTAGAACTGCTAGATTTCAAAGCGGTGGAGAATCTTTATTAGTCCTACTAAATTCTGAAGAAAACATGGTTACTAAATTAAAAGAACGCAAAATTCCAATATCCATGATCCAGTAAGTTAAAAATAACAAGAAGGAAATGGTAATTGGATAGTAAATGGCATTAACGTTATTTTATTTAGGATAAACCCAAGCAAATTACAAAATCCCCAACGTAAAATAGAAGCATTATTAGCGAGGGATGTATCATTAAAGGAAAGTGCTCAAAGAGCATTTGTAGCATATGTGAAATCAGTTTTCTTAATGAAAGATAAAGAAGTTTTTAATGTTCATGCATTAAATACTGATGCTTATGCGAGGTAAGAAAAACATGTCAAACAATTTATTACCTAAATTATGATCGTTATGTGGAGACATAAATTTATGTACCGTTTAATTAATTGCACAAAAAAAGAAATAATTTTATGTTGCAATCTATAATTAGATCTTTAGGCTTAGCTATACCTCCAAGGATTCGGTTTTTACAAAGAATGGATAAGAAACGACAGTCGTCTAATAAAAACTTCGGAGACAAAGAACCAGTTACAGATCATAAACCGGATAATTATAAACTTAAAGAAAATAAATTTAAATCTACTAGTGATGAAGGTTCTGAAGAAGATGAAGAAAGTATTGAAAATCAAGAAACGAACAATCGTGGAACAAATCATAAAGCAAACAAATTTACATTTGGTAAGAAAACGAATGCTGGTAATTATAAAATTCTTTCTAGATTCCGTAACGTAATATTTGATTATACTTTGTTCTGGCATAGGTGACAGTGATGATGATGATGATGATATATTGATTTTGAAGAGGAAAAATATAGACATTGATGATATACCTGAAATTCCCACTAACAATGAAATTTTAGATTCAAGTAAAAAGAAAGCTGTTACAAAGGCTGCAGTTGCTAAAAAAATTCTTAGAAAGAAAATAGTACCAAATAAGAAAACTACTTTTGACGAAGATGGAGAGGTTCTATACATCCTTTTTTAGATAAAACTTGTAGTTACGTTACAGTTGTAAATATGTATAATGAAATGTAATTGCGAAATTTTTCAATTTTTAGGAAGTACTGGACCCCGCTAGGGTTAAAATTTCAGAAATAGCAAGACAATATGAAAATGAAACAGAATCGGGTATTGACATAGAAATAGCTAAACAGATATTGCGCGAAGAAGATAAATTTGATAAGCAGCGCTTTAGACAAAAAATTAAGGAGAAACATAAAGAAGAAAAACGAAAATTAAAAGCTAGTAACAAGAAAGAAAACAGGGATGACGATAGTGATGAAGAAGATGTGGAAAATAATGACAACGGTAATACCAGTGAAAGTGATCAAAGTGGACCGGATTTGTCATGGTTACCGGATCCGGATAAAATCTATGGTAAACAGAATGAAAGTGATGAAGAATCCGAAAATGCTAACTCTGAGGAAGATGAAGAGGAAAGCAAAATACATAGGTATGTATTACAATAATTAGTACTAAACATATCTATAAAAATATACCTGTTTTATTCATAATACTATACTGATCTTTGGCATTCATACTTTTATTGTTTACAGGCCTCCTAAAAGGAAACTCTTAACACAGGAGGAATACAAAAAAATCAAGAAGAAACAAAAAACATTAGTTGGTATAGAGAATACACACTTAAAAGCGGACGAGGAGCTAGCATTACAACTCTTGCAAAATTAAATAAGAATGTATCAATTTTCAAAATTTGTTGAATAAGTCTTTAATCTTCTTTTGCTAGGTGTTATGTTACAACATTGTCAATATCATTATTGATTTTTATCTAGATCATGTAAACAAATTCAAACTGATTAAAGAATTTATCAACAGAAACGAATTTATCTTTATCGCCATATTTTTAATGGAAATAATTTCTTGATTTTATCTTTGATCATTAACTCAGATCCAATGTATGTATATGTCAACGTCACTCAATAACAAGACAATATTATTTAATAAGATGCATCTATAAAAAATCGTTTACATGTCTAATGTATCCTACAAGGATAATTACAATATTTAAACAACTGTATAAGTTAATACTAATACTTACACTGAATATTTTACAAAGTTTATATTTTAATAATGCATTATACGATAATGTCACATTAGATAAAATGTATATATTTAATACGATTCGAATTTTGTTAATTTACTTAAAACTTATTATGTATAGGTCTGTGCAACTTATGTGACTTTAGATTAATGAGTATAATGACTTCTGTCAATCAAAATGACAATGTAATACTTTAACAAACGATGGAATATTCTTGCTAATAAGCAAAATTCAATAATATGCAGGTATTTTTCTACAAATTTTAATATCCAACAAAACATATTTTGTCAGTCTTATTCGGATGCTACTTTAATGTGTTTCATAATAGCATCGATAACTTCCCTGCTTGTAGCTTGCCCACCAAGATCACGAGTTTGAATACCTTGATTGATAGTTTTATTGATTGCATTCTGAATTACCGTAGCATGATTTTTATGTCCAAGATGACGTAACATATCAACTGCAGCATTCAACATTGCAATGGGATTGGCTATATTTTTCCCAGCAATACTAGTACCAGTATTACGAGTACCTGGTTCAAATATAGTATAGTGGTCACCATAGTTTTTACCAGCTAATAATCCAGCTCCACCAAGTAGACCACATACTACATTCGATACAATTGCTCCATATAAATTAGTTGTTAACACAATATCAAACTGATGTGGATTGGAGACCAGCTGCATACAGGTGTTATCAATGATCATATCATTGTGAATAATGTCTGGATAATCTTTAGCAACTTTCTTTGAAGTTTCTAAGAATAATCCATCAGAGAGTTTCATTATATTTGCCTTATGAACTGTAGTGACTTTCTTTCTTCCATTTCGTTTAGCATATTCAAATGCATATCTAGCAACACGTTCAGAATTTGAGCGTGTAATGACTTTCATGCTTTCTACAACACCGCTTACACTTTCATGTTCCAACATGGCATATTCTCCTTCTGTATTTTGTCTGACAATGACAATATCAATGTTTTTGTGGCGTGAATTTACTCCTGGATAAGATACACAATGCAAAACGTTCACATAAAGATCCAATTCATTTCGAAGAGCTACGTTTCGCGAAAGTACACCAGCTTCTGTACTACGAGTTTCAATATTTCCTTTTAATGCTACACCATTTCTACGAATTGATGTAATAGCATAATGTAGATCAATATTGTCATCTGCATTCGGATCAATATTTACATCTTCAAAATCTACTGGTACACCAGCATAACAAAAGACCTATAACAAGTACACAAAAAAATTATGTAAGACATTTATATAGATTATGAAAACTTTATACTTCTCCTTCATTTGGAAATATGACTACAATTCAAGAGAATGTTTCACATGGCAAAATAATACAGCATAGAAAGGTCATTTTTTGAGCAGAAAATTGAACATTGTTTATTCATACCTCTTTAACGTAGGTCATTAACTCTGGTCCAATACCTGCACCAGGGAGAACAGTAACTGCGTGACGTCCACCATAATGCGCCTTTGGTATAGGCATTACCTTTTTAATACTTGGAGTTTTGTGTTGAATTTCGAATGCAGATAAAGAAGCACATCGATAAATTTGAAACGCAACATTTTTCGGACGTAAATATTTAACAACGGATCGAGCAGCCATTACGAATATTTGTCTGTAAATTACGCATAGATCATAATTAAACTGCAATTTTACAATATTTAATAGTATAAGAAGATTGATTGATTTTTAAACACATACTCTACTACTTCGCAAATTCTATTTTAACAATACCTTGAAAGTCCTTGCCAACTCTGAATTTTCAGCGCCGTTTGAACTGTGGTCTTTGTAGAACGGCAAATTAACGTCAGTTTTAAATCATAGCGCCATCTGGATAAGTTGAAATTAGTTGACACAAAAATTGAATTCAAATTTTTTTTGTTTGTCAGATTGATTTTTGTTTTACTAATCAACGATTTAGAATTTTTTCCTTTCATTATAAAACACGACCTCTTGTTTCAGTATTTTAGATTTCAGTAAACAACAATTGACTGAATATTACATATGTACAGTGGTATATACAAATTACATCACTTTGTTTTATAAAATAAGTACATAAGAAAATGAATAATTGATTATAATAATAATTGATTATAATTATAAAACAACCATATTTTCAATACGAACATTACATACTTTACATTAATTGAATAATGTGTAAATCATAATTGGGAATATTTAAACTAAACTATATTCAACAGACCTGGGTGAAATTTATTATATTTGACAAATAATGTATTTCAATCGATGATATGTACCTCATTTGGTTAATTGAAGGAATTTGAAGCTACACAAATAATTGGAAAAATAATAAATTGTAGAACTGAATAGAATAATTTATTTATTTTCAGCCTTTCGGCCATAAAAAGGAACTCGGTTTACAATAATTATTAAGCCACGCATCCTTCCTTGCATTCACACACCCACTCACACGTCATTTCTCTCGTCCTGCCAGAACACTACCTCCTCTCCCATCCATCTCTCTACTTTTTTTTTCCTTCTTCTACCTAACTTTCGCAGCCTTTCTATCGCTTCCTCTGACCCCCTCTCATTCAGTATTTCCTCTAAGCTCATACCCCTTTCAAGTTCCCTACATTCTCTTATCATATGTTCTAGATTTCCGAATGTATCCTCACATAACTCGCATTTCCGCCTTTTCTCTTTCTCCCAATATCTATTCCACGTTTCTAGTGACCCCCCTCTTGCTTGCGCTAGTAGTCGCTGGCTCCCATCTTTCCCGTCTCTTCTCAGGTATTCCAGTAACTCTAATGTTCTTAAATATCTATATCTTTGGTTGAACCCTGAACTCTGTATCATCCTATATTGCACTTGTTGCTGCACTTCTCTGTCCCTTCTCCGCAGTTCTTCTATTATCTCTTCCCCTCTTTCTCTCCTTTGTTGCACTCCTAGCTAGCTTAGTCCATTTCTCATCAGGTACTCTTCCCTCCCCTTTGCGCTTCTCGTTTTCTGCCTCATGTTTTCTTTCTCCTTCAGACACTCTTTTTTTACCAGTGTTCTCTCACTCCCCTACCTCAGCTTTTCCTCGAATTTCCATGCTCTTACTCCAGTTGTTATTTTCATTCTGTCTCTTTTTGTTTCCTCTAACACTATATATTCCAGCGTTTGCATGCTTAATCCCAAGACCCTATTTTGTATCCTCTCTACCTCTTTTCTTTCTTCATATCCTCATATCTCCACTCCATACATTAAGACCCCTACAACTAATGAGTCGAACATGTACATTCTTAGATTGAAATTATAACTAAACTTCCTTTCACCTATGCCCCACGTCTGATCGAGTACCACGTTTTACCTTCCTCACTCTCTCCCTAACATGTTTTGACAAACCCCCATCCCTTTGAGACTCTGGCAAGATTTTCTTGTGCTCTATTTCTTCCTCCAGCTTCTCGTTTAGCACAGAAGCGTATACTTTATATGCTGTGCACAAAAGGCTTATGCCTTTATAATTTGCTGCCTTTTCTTGGTCTCCTTTTTTATATAAAGTCGTAATGCAGGCTTTCCTCCAATCTTCCGGGAATCCTTTCCCTTCCCACACCATTTTAATTAATTTTATTAGATTTGTCCTCCTGTTTCCCTTCCTATACATCCACGCTTCGTTTTGTATACCATCCCCTCCGGCTGCCGTTTTCTTTTTCAGCTTCCTTATTTGTATTTCAAATTTCAGTTGTATTTCTTCCCTCGTGATTTCTATCTCCTCTTCTCCATCTATTGACTTTTCCCTCTCCTCTCTTCCTTTCCTCTCATTCGCACCATCCAGTAGTTTTTTAAAATGCTCTCTCCATTCCTCTTCTCGGATTCTATTAACCGTCTGTGTGCTCTTTTTTCTTTCTTTGCTCATATTTGCTTCTCAGTTTTTGCATTTTTTATTTGTTTCAGTTTATCTTGCTTCTTCCTCTCCTTCTTTCCCTCGCATATTTTCTTGAATTTCATCTTTTCCTCCAAATATTCCTGCCTCTCGAAAATTGTAGAACTGATTATTTGAAAGAATAATGTTTAATTGTTTATCGAGAAATTGTCTCTGGAATAACATTCAAAATAAATGTGAATGAAATCAAAATACTGTCTCTATTATATTTATAAAGAATATCAAGTATAAACAAAAAGAGAATATAATGAGCGAAAATAAAAATAAATAATTTATTCCGAGAAATAATAAATAAATAATTTAATTAGAAATAAATTAATTTAATTTTCGTATGTTATTTGAAAAACAGATTATTTCTGAAATAACATTAAATAGTGCTTAAAAAATAATGTTATTTAAAAATTTTGTTAAACGCCCAGGTCTGTATTCACATTGTGCAATTAAATAAATTTTCGTAAATTTTTCTTTTGTAGTTTGATGGGAAAGAGCATATCATGCTGTTGCTGAAGTTTAACGTACAATTATTTTAAAATGATTGGTTGAGAGTAATATTAAAAACAAAACATTGCTATAGTACTTGTATTATACTTTTATTGTATATTAAAAATAATTTTAAAGTTTTTAAAAGATACGTTAATTATTCAAGTAAGAAAATGTATAGTTTAACTTATATTTAAAATAAATAATATGTGTCAGTAAAAAATAAGAAGCATATATATATTTATATAGTCAGCCAATTTTCTGTAGGTTGGTCTGGTTGGTCAGCCTGCGATTTTTCGCGGCAACACAGTAATAAGACGCTAAAGCAAAAGAAAGTTGGCCGTATCGTTCTTGCGTGTGCGCTTGCTTGGTATTCTGCTGTTCTAAGTACGTATCGTAACTATAAATTAGGTATGATAATATAATAACGAAAGTAATCATAACAAAAAACGGTATAAATTACTATTACTTTTTATCGACTTAATCTATAAGTTCAATAATAAAATGTACGACTGTTTCCCGGCAGCCATGCCGCCATTTTACGCTGTGTTCATTTCAGTTCTCTTTACATCTTAGAAACGTTATTTACACACAATCTCTAAACACATTATTATTATCCGCAGCAATAATTCGTAATTTCTATAAGTGCGTTATTAAACTGAATCGGGCATTTCCATCAATAGGTTTACTGTATTCGTTTTTTCAATTTTTTAAAGTTATACAATTTGACAGTTTTATTTATTATTCACTTGTAACATTTAGTTTTTATACTGTTCACAGCCATGAGCAAAAGCAAAGATTCATCTGCTGCCGAAACTGAGGGTGGAGAAGAGTTCAGCGTTGAAAAAGTTTTGGATAGAAGAGTGGTGAAAGGAAAGGTAAATTATTTGTATACCATCGTTTATTTTTATTGTAACTTATGATTAAAATGTTGACTACCGTGGAAATTTTGTATGTTTCACAAGTCATATCTATTTCATTTGTTTAAACGATCAGAGTTACTAATAATTGGTCTATGAAATATAAAACAGTGAAAAAGTCTTCTCTTGTTTCTCAAAATTAATATAGAAAATGTTTATTTTGCATAAAGATTTGCAGTCTACTAATAATTATTACCAGTTACTTGATAATGAAGTTCACACCTTACACTATTACTTAATTAATTTAAAAACAAATCAGTTGATATTTTATTCTACTTATTTTATGAATATCGTTTTTCAACAAATGAAGCGTGCCAGACACTTTTGATCACCGAGGCAGTCAACATGTTACAGATTTTATGACGTTTCTATGGAACATTAATTAATTTATTGAATTCAGGTTGAATACTTTCTGAAGTGGAAAGGATATTCCAATGAAGACAATACTTGGGAACCAGAGGAAAATTTGGACTGTCCAGACTTAATTGCTCAATTTGAAGAACAACGAAAAAAGAAAGAAGCCGCAGCCATTGGCAAACGTCATGAAGATAAAGACCAAAAGAAACGAAAAAGCACACCTATTCCGACAAATACCAAAAAGAGAATGACGGAAGAAAAAAAACCTGAAGGTTCTTATAACTTATATTAGTTACTTATTTAGTTTGAAAGTAACATATAATTAATGTGTTTAATTTGTACTCGACTAATATATTTTGCTTGATTTAGGTTTTGACAGAAACTTAGAACCAGAAAGAATTATTGGTGCAACAGATTCAAGTGGGGAGCTTATGTTTTTAATGAAGTGGAAAGGAACAGATGATGCAGACTTAGTCCCTGCTAGAATTGCTAATGAGAAGTGTCCACAAATTGTGATCAAGTTCTATGAAGAACGATTAACATGGCACAGTCCTACACACGATGAAGAGAATTCAACAAAAGCTGATCCAGAGTAGCGTCCAGCCTTTCGGTATACGTGTACAACACGCTTTAGAATATGTCGCATATAATAAACCAACTAGTGTGTACAAAATGAAAGTTCAAAAGTTTATTGCACAGTAATAACAATGTGGACTTCAATGTATTTTACAATTAATAGCAACTTATATTTGAACAATAGACAAGTCATATTACGTATGTGTCACAATTAGAAAATGATAGTTATTCTTACTATGTACTTTCTTACAATATGCACTTGCAGTTTCATTAAATATGTTTCTAATAATTCCAATGTTTATTGGTTTCAATTTAATGATAGTTTATATACATAATGATCCTCGTAGCACGTGATGACTTCAAATAACTTAATCGTAGATTGTTATTTTCCTTTTTTAATGGAATAGAAAGGTCACCTTTATTTTTTTTTTAAATAGAATGCCTAATATTTGTTTTTAATATTGTTTTTTTTTTAAACTAGCTATTAGAGAATTTGAATGACTACAGTATCTTGTATGCTGAAAGCCATGAAGATTCTATTTCGAACATCTTCTAAGGTAAATAATTTACGAGTTATTTGAAATCGTAGCGTTACAAGAATTATTCTGTATTTATGATGAAATTGAAAACTTCATGACATTACTTAAATATAATATGACAATGTACAATGTGTACGGACATTTGAATGGCACCAGTTATTATAATTCTTTAAAAGTGTAAAGATATGTTTAGTAATAAGTATATCTGTACAAGCACCAGTTATTATGTAAGAGAAAATTTATATTATGACAAAAAAACAAATTCTTTTCAAAAAATTTTTTAGCCTCTACATTAGGTCCGCGTATTTATCAAAAACTGAAAAGTATTAAAGTTTGTGATGATTAAGACCTTTTTCAATTTTTTTAGCAAGATACATTATTGTGGTAATTTAATGTAATTTGTAATATTTGTTTCTTAAGTACTTGAAAAGATGCAGACAAATCTTTTAGTATGTAAGTTGAAGGAATGATCTTGGTTTTTGGGTTCATTCAAAACTACCACGTGTACTATTCGTTGGGCAAGAGCAAGTTTTTATTTGTCACTGCGGAATACTCGCGGTTTTTTCAGGACGCTCGCTCAGAGTCGACTCCTCCCCCTTATCATTGCGTCCTTGATACGACTTCCTGAACGTGGGGGAGGACCCGGCAATTAAGCAATGTAGCGGAGTTTCCAATGGGCCCGCGGTGCATGGCTGTCGCCTGTCTGCCTAGTCCCTGCTGTCCCTTCGAAAACTCGAGGTTTATGGTACCCATACTATCTGTCGAGGCCGAGGCTAAAAAGATCTATTGGCTAAAACGTGCCAACGCCAAAATTCCGAAATTATTAGGACTAACGGCTTTCTCAAAAACAGCTGCGGAGCAACGCGTTCCATAAACTTTCTCTCGACCAATTGCACGGTTGCTATCCGTACATGCCGATGATCGTTACAAAGTAATCATAAGTACATATAGACATGGTTTATTGCTTTATGTGAAACTATAATTAAACTCAGTTTTTTTTTATAACGTATAAAACATTAATTTCTTATGTATACACAATCATCTAGAAAGAAAGGCCATTGAAAGTTTGCAACAAATATTTTACTGTACGTTTAATGCCTAATCCTTTTTACACTTTTCTTGAAAGTTTTAGAACCTTTTCGTTTGTTTTTATTATAAGAACCTTGAAGTTTTTGATGCCGTCTTGTTTCCCAATCTATTTGCTTGACACTTGCACCATCTGCTGTATTGAACGTATCTGTGCCACCATGTTTACCCTTTTGTTTACTCTGTTCTTCAAGCATTTCTGCAAACTTCTCTGCAGATACAAATATATTGCTATCTATTCCTTTTGACTTTTTACCCTTTTTAATTTGTCCTTGATTTTTCTTTGCCTGCTTATTTTTGATATTTTGCGGAATTTCATTATCAAATATATCTTCGTTATCACTCATATCATCATCAAAATCTATATCACTCATATCATCATCTTCATCTAGATCTACATCACTTAAATCTTGTAATTCATTGTCTGTGCCTTCATTTTCATCTAAATCTGGCTCTGAATCATTTATGTCATTAGAATCATCGATTTCCTCGTCGTCCTCTGAATCTTCACCATCTTCTTCAGTACCTATAAAAAATATTTAAAAGTTGTAAAGCTAAAATAAAAGTAATTTCTATACTGAAGAGAAAAAAGAAATACGTGGCATACCTTTTTTCTTCCTTTTCCTAGTTTGAATGTCAGCTGCAATGTCTAGATCTTCGAAGTCTTTACCGTCTGTTAACCTTCCTAACAAGTCGTCAAATTCTTCACTGTTAATACTTTCTGTATCATCATCGTCTGCTTTAGACTTGACTTTCACTTCCTTCTTCTTGTTTAAATACCGATATAAGAATAATTCGTCAACTGGTATGCGTTCTTCTCTTTCGTTAAGATAAGAGATACTATCTACTGGTATGCATCGGATACCTTTTGGTGTATATCCCGCACGTTGAGCCAAAGGATCGTTTTTCCTTTGTACCTTTTTATCTTCTAATTTCTTTGGATTTTTAAAAACATAGCGATCCAGAAAACGCATTAAGGATAAATCTTCCAATGGATCACCAGTATAATCAATTAATTTTCCTGTATAAAAATAACAGGTTTCATTTATTACCAATGTAATAAATTGGCATTCAATAAATTGAATGCTGAGCTAGATTATTTATATTAATGATATAAATGGATAAACTACCTTCAATGATTGTACTCGCAAATAATGCGACACTCGGATGATAATGTTTAGATAACGTTATTAATTCGGTACTTAAATCTTGAGTTATTCCTGCATAAAGAGGATTGCGGTAAAAAGGATCATATACTTTTTCTTTAAGTGTTTCAACTTTTACATCATTATCTACTTTGAACTCAAAGTTTTTTTCCTCATTTACATCACGTCCAATTGCAACATTTGTTAGTAAAATAGAATTTTCCAAATTTATTGGTTTGTTGAGGTTATCAACATCTTCCGTACTGAACGAAGTATCTTTAATTTCGGCATCTTCGTTTTCAAGTTTAATGTGCACTTGTGACTTTAGTAAATAGTTTTTCAACTCTTTATGTGTACGAATAATTTTTGATATTACATATAAAATCGCACATGTCATATTTGCAGGAAAGTATAATGCAACTTGCAAACTCCTTCTAATAAATGCATATAAACGTGATATTTTCTTGTCTTTTTGGAGAACTCTGAACAATAAATTGAGAAACAATGCACGTTTATTTACTACTCCAATCTGTGGGTCTAGTAACTTTCTATAAAATGTAGAATAAAATCTATCCGATTGAACCTGATCTTTTCCTGTGACCTAGATAAGGAATATAAGAATTAGATTTTCAAAAATTCCCATAAAATAAGTACCTTGTGTACTATACAGCTACATACCTGATGTAATAAATTAAGTGCATTCAGGGAAACATTGAATGATCCAATATGTACAACTTTGTACACAGAATCTATATGATTATTTAAAATGTTTGAGTCCATTTTTGCAAATGGATAAGCTCTATTTACACCAGTTAAAATTGCTGCCATCATTCTACTATCCGGTTCCCCCTTTTTTAAACAAGCTTTGAAAAAATGCAAAATACACTTCAATAAGGGTAGATGCAATCTGTTCATCATCTTTGCTCAAAATAAATTGCGTTAACAAACAAATTGCATAGTATTGAGCACGTTGTGCCACATTTTTTCTGAACAACAACTTTTCCACTTCTCGCAAGACAACAAGTTTCATATTTGGATGTTCATGTAATAACTTATTTAAACAAAATATAACTTTAGATCCTACTTTACTACTTGGATCTCCTATTTTGTTTACAATTAATTCCAGAAGCTTGTGTTCTTGTTCTGAATTCCCAATCAGCAAATCTGTCATCACTGATATCGCTGCTTCACGATTTGCGTCCACTGTATCTGAAGCAATATTTGCTAAAGACATAATAAAACGTTCATATTGTTCACGTAATTGGTCCTCAAAATACCAATATATCATTAATTTTTTTTTCAATGCATCTGTTTTAATGACTGTTTCTTTAACATTTGTTCGATCAACTTCATCCAAGTTTTGCTCTTCAAATTTGAGCAGCTTAAATTCTGGGTGAAGTAAGTCAGATAAGAAGAGATCTCTTAACGACTTTATTACCATGATACATTGATTATGCTTTGCTATCCGCACTTGATTTATGAGCATTGTAAGTCTAGCCAAATTATGTTTTGGATTGTCTTGAACCAATACAATAGCAGCTGCAATTTTATCTGAAGTTGTACCTTGTGTTAATGCTGTTTTTAACCATGCTGTTTCCGAATCACGAGATTTTGATTCTTTCAATTGATAAACAGATGTTTCTGCATCTAAGTATCTTTTACTGTCCTCTTTTAGTTTTGAAACTTCTGTTTCAGATTTAGAATGTTTGCACGGTGTTTCCTGTTTTGAATATTCTTCATACCACTTTGAATCACCACGACCGGTGGTTTTATCATCGATTCCTTTCATCATTTTCTTAAAAATACAAATATTCACTTAAAAATTGATTAAAAAGTATTATAAATACAATAGTACTTTTTGTGAAAAATTAAAAAATTCTTACCTCGTGGTTAACCTCAATAACATTGATAAATAGTTACAATATTTGTTTTTATAAGGCAGCATGAAATAATCAGAGAGGATACGAGAGTGCTCACGCCCCGGCTTTGGCCGTTCCCATTATAGTGCTGCCCCTAGACTAATTTTAGTTTGGAACAGAACCTACCTCATTTACTTTTTACAGAGCCCTATATTTTATCTTCAGCCTGGAACAGAACCTACCTCTTTTTCTTTTTACAGAGCTTCTACCTTACCCTACCTTATCAAAACGCTGTTTTGTATAAATAAAATATGCAACTAATATATAGATCTAATATATCAAACTTTAATGGATATGAATTCAATATAATATTAATTATAATGACGGAGGTATTTCAATTTTTTCCGATCATTTATAGTTGCAAACTGTAGTTGTAAACAATAAAAAACCCGACAGAATTCGAAGAAATACAGATACACCTAGGTTAAGACTTTTTTTACGAGTATTTCGGATTTTGTTCAAATATGAACGTATATCTCGAAGGATTTTTCGAAAACTTAAAAATGGTTGGTTTTACAAACGTGTAAATTAAAGTGTAAGTATTTTTTCCATTAAATTATAATGGCGGAACTAACAAATCGATGAAAACGAGTTTTAAAAAAACTTCTTATTCTATTTTTCTCTATTATATAGAAAATTATATTTATACATATAAAGGTAGCAGCGTGACGCGTCATCACTATTGTCAGAGCTACTATATACAACGAGGGAAATTTCAGGTTCAAAAAGGCTCCAGGTTTTTTTCGACCGAAGGCCCAACGGTCGCTAAAATTCACAGGCGAACTGGCTATAAAAGTCGGTACCCTTACACTGTCGCACCGCGGTGATCGGTGATGATTTTTAGCTACCAATAAAATAATAAGCGATGTAAAACCCTGTGGTATTGTTCAAAATACTATACACGATTATACTAAATGCCTATACTGTTCTAAAACAAGCCAGAATTCCTTCCTCCGCACGGCAGGTACAAGACTATCTTTCATTATGCATAATTATTTTAAATGGCAAAAAAATCCTAAAACACGTATCTCCTATTTTGGATCAAAGATCACATACCTGAATTTACATTAAAATAAACTAGCAATAAATAAAAGTTCTTGCGCTGCAACATATCCCATTCAAAAATATACATTTTAAAAAAAATTCAATTTTTTCCCCCGACTTCGAGGGCTCTTTTCATTCCATCAGAGTGGATGTTTGCCGATAAAAAAAATAGTTTCATCAAGATGAAAAAATAGGAAAAGGTTTATTGCAACATAATAATGGAAAACCATTTAATGAATGGTAAAAAAACATTTAGACAATTTTTCATATTGAATAAAGAACAAGTGGATTGTAATTAACATTGAAGTTAGGCTTCTGAAAGTTGTGAAGATGCACGCTTGCAAGGTCTGGCTCTCAGATCAACGACGATTATTAATATAGCAGGATTCTATTCGAAAATAGCGGATTCTTTCGCCGGGTATATATTTTCCAACTGAATGCAGTACAAGGGACATTGGTTTTTCCAAGTCTGCCGATAGCAGAAAACAAAATCCAGTCGTTCTTTTATTTGTCTCCGTCGTTTTTTCATCCGAATTTTTAAAATTCTTTCAGTAGTAACAAAGTTATTTTTATAATCATTTCTTTCCACTCCGAACTAATTCTGCTTTCTTCACGTGCTTCGCATTTAAAAAGAAAAAGTAAAGTTTGCGATTTTTAAATTTTCCATCCATACCTGTAATGAAAATTTAAAATATTTATTTTCTATATCTAAGTAAGTAATACATATACACACACGAAGTTTCATTGAAATCGGTTGACGTATAAAGAAGCTATGGGCATTGTAACATGTAAAAATCATCGAATTTAGGGTTTGCAATCTATTTAAATCGCAGATTCTTTACAAATTTTTACTGTTTCCAATGAACTATATTTTATAACAACCTGGATCGACTTCGATGAGACTTTGTGCATGTATAATATATGAGTAATACTTACGTTTAGGGGAGGCAGCTCCGATGACCTTGACCTTGACATATGTTGTCTAGGACAAGGTTCTGAACAACTTTTGTCATTACAACTACCCGGAATTCGCTCTTAGTTTTCGGGATATTTGCAAAAAACTATTGCTAATACTGTATTGAATTTTACGTATTCTTCGACGTTCCGTGGCAACATAAGGCTGCCATAGTTTCGAATGAGCTACACCTTAGATAAATAAATTACACCTTAGATAAATTCTATGTATCCATTACACCATTTAAATGCTGAATAAAATTCTCAGAATTCGATCAGAATTAGTTAGGGTTAGAAGGTGGGGGGGGGGGGGGTCTTAGGGTCTATGGCGTCTACAGTGGTGGCTCTGAGCTACTGTCGGTCCGTTCTCTCTATTTGAGGGATGTCATAGGCCTAGAAGTCCTCTCACTCCACCTCCTCGTGGTGGACCCTGGGACACGCTCCGTGTGTGCTAACGGAGTGAGGGGTGCAGGCGGGCATTGCAAGGCAGTGTCCGTCTGTAAGTGTGTCCTGGACGACAAGATGATCG
Source organism: Lasioglossum leucozonium (assembly GCA_028454225.1). Taxonomy (NCBI): domain Eukaryota; kingdom Metazoa; phylum Arthropoda; class Insecta; order Hymenoptera; family Halictidae; genus Lasioglossum; species Lasioglossum leucozonium. The sequence continues at coordinate 274,579 of CM052206.1, read as the reverse complement.
TTCAGGGACCCATACCGTAGGCCGGTGAATTTTTCACCGGAGCGGGGAGCTTGCTCTGAATGGCTGGATCGGGAGGAAGATCAACCTCTATAAAATGTGGTCTGGGTTAAGGAACCTAAAAGGAATATGTGGAAATGGAATTTATAAATGGAATTTGGTTCCCATGAAGGGAAACGAAGGAAAAAGAGACAGCATTTGATTATAATAAATATAATCAAGCATCTTGGGAAATTGGAATTAGGAAAGAAAATGGAATAATGTATCAATTACTGTGGAATTTTTCGGAGCTGAGGGCTGTAGGGTTACCCGGCAGGTCAGATTCTGAAAATGAATCAACAGAAATAATGGGACTTTTTGAGATGGAAATCCGTAATAATGGAATAAGCAAAACGAGAGTCACTATGACCACTATTAAAGCAGGAATTAAATAACATTGCTCCGAATGGCTGCGAACCTGGCTCGACATCGAAAGGCTAGTACAGCTCCTGGCTGTAGGCAAACGTGCTTTCGGTGCGACCGCAGGGGGATCATCCAGAAGAGGAGAATGAATTGGTGGTTATCCGCCTTATACCCAGGCAAGCGAAGAGACAGGGGAAGAAAGAGATAGCGTCTGGTCGTCCTGGATACGATACCGGCATCTCTGGGGATTTGTAAGACGTTCACTGTTAACTTTCCGGAGCTGAGGGCTGTAGGGTTACCCGACGGATCAGTCTCTGGAAAGGGAATCAGTAAGATATTGGGTAATATAATGGAACGATACTGAATTCTGTAATAATAGAATAAGCCAAACGATAGTTGCTGAGGACAATTATCATGATAGGAAACGATAACGTTACCCCGAATGGCTGAGAAACTGGTCCGACACTGGAAGGCTAGTACAGCTCCTGGCTGTAGGCAACCGTGCTTTCGGTGCGGTCGCAGAGTGATCACCCAGAGGAGGGGGATGGATTTGTAAGGGATCCGCCTTATACCCAGGTAATCGAAGAGACAGGGGAAGAAAGAGACAGCGTTTGGTCGTCCTGGATACGATACCGGCATCTCTGGAATCTATCTACGATAGGAATAAGGCACAAAAACGGTCGATAAAAACTGACAGAATTTCGATTTAATGCCAATGTAGGTAGAGCTTCGAGCTCCCCTGCAGTTCGGATTCTGAAAAAGTTTTAATCGTCGGTGCAGCGCGGGAAGGACTAAGAATAAGTACGGATAGATAGGGCCCAATCTTGGAGCGGAAATGAACCTATTTAATTAGATGGGCTAGGTGGGAGTGCAAGAGGTTACCACTGTACCAGGAAAGTAGAAATGCTCTCCGAATGACTGCGAACCTGGCTCGACATCGGAAGGCTAGTACAGCTTCTGGCTGTAGGCGAACATGCTTTCGGTGCGACCGCAGGGGGTTCACTCAGACGAGGGGACTGGGTATGAGGGGAACTTGTCTTAAAGTAGAGACAATCGAAGAGACCCGTTAGAGAAATGTAGGCTAGCTTTCAGGAATGAAGCGCTAGCACATTTTTGACGATTACATTGGCACGTATAATGGAAAAACTGTAAGTAGGAATATGGTAAAAGTAGAAGGACGGTATGGTTGAATCATCCAATGAATACAGGGAGTAGTATAGAAGATACTCGCGTGCTTCTTGCTCTCTGTCGGAATACGTTGTCAACCTATACGAAATGTTAGCGGCTAATCCACTAAACGCTACTAGTGAGTTGGAAAGGGTAAAAGCGATAATGGTATATCGTACAGGAATTGTAAGGGAACGGTAAGAAGTGCTACGAGCACACTATTTCATGTTGTTCTCGAAGGAGGGGTGGCACGGGTCGTGTAAGGCGAAGGTTGGACCGATGCAAATCGCGATCTTAACTGGAGCCGCATGATCGCGGTCTCACTTCCCCGACGAGGGAATAACCGATTAAGTATACATGCCGTAAATGATGGGCAAACGAAGAGACGTAGGAAGTGGAGATAACGTCAGGTTTTTATGAATACCGGTGTCTCTGTGCAAGGGAAAGGGAATAAACCTTTAAGGGGAAAGGCCTGACCGATAGAGCTATTTGCTGAAAGTCGGCCCAGAACCCAGGATGGTGGAGACATCCGTTTGGTCAGCTGGTATTTCCTAGTATGCGTCGAGCCTACCCAGGAGGGGGACACCGATGAAACCGATATTGGTTCTGGTTGAACGAATTTCGGCGAAGTTGGTGAACGGACCCTTATCACCCCAACGCGAAATAGGCCGGCAAGCGAAGACCGTATGGAATTGATATTTCGGCTCAGTCGGAATTTCGATAAAGTCGGATCGGAGTCCAAGTTGAGGGTTAGCTTCTTCCCAACCTTGAATTAAAGAGGATAATACTAAATTCAGGGGGTCCCTTGCTTTTGAAACTCCCTGTAGACTCGTAGAGTAGGTTTGAGACCTAACCCAGAGGTTTCAGGGGTGGGGAGAGGGCAAGCTTCTGGATTATCCGGAAGTAGAGTAGGGACGGGTTCATACTTGACGCATACGATATGGAAATACAGCGAAGGGGGGGGGGGGGAGTCAAAATGTGGGCAGGCGAGACACCCTGCAGGTCTGAAGGTGAGACGGTCCGACGTGTACTCCGAGCCTTAAAACAGCTCAAAAACTCTTTGAATTAGGTAGAATGGCCGTCTCATCAATGATGACCGTCCCGCTTAGTAAGTCGATGATCCTGAATGCGGCCCGGGCTATAGAAAACAGGTCATAGGCGGAAAAGCGTAGGATAATTGCAACCCGTTAAAGGGCCGAACCTCGGTAGCGCCGTCGTGAATCCGTTGACGTGGAAATGGAGTGCCTTTAGGAAACGACGAGTGTTCGAATCTTGTCTCCGAGGATACGAAGACTAACTAACTAACTAATTAGAATGTGGGGGGCGGGGGGCGGAGAGGGCCGGCCGTTAGGCCGGCCCGACCACGCATGCGAAAATGCAGAAGTAGTCACCCAGACCTAACCCAGACCTAGTAGTAGTAGTAGTAGTCATGTTTACCTCGGAGACGCGGATTCGGACACCCGTCATTTCCTTATGGCACACCGTATCGTCGTCAACAGTTTGACTGCGGCGCTACCGAGGCTCGGCCCTGTTTGTCGGGTTGCACAAATCCTGCGCTTTTCCGCCTATGACCTGTTTTCTATAGCCCAGGCCTAATTCAGACCGTCGACGTACTAAGCGGGTCGGTCATCATTGGTGAGATGGCCATGCTACCTAATTTTTGGATTTTTGAGCTGTTTTACGGCACGGTGCGGACGTCGGGCCGTCTCACCTTCAGACCTGCAGGATGTCTCGCCTGCCCGTATTTTGAATCCCCCACCTTCACCATAATTCCATCTCGAATGCGTCAAGTATTGAATTCCCCTCCCTACTCTACTTCCGGAGAATCCAGAAGCTTGCCCTCTCCCTTCCCCTGACACCCCTTGGTTATATGTCAAACCTACTCTACGATTCTATAGGAAGTTACAAAATCAAAGGACCCCCAAAACTAGTATTATCTTCTTTAGAATCAACAGTGGGAAGAAGCTAACCCTCAACTAGGGCTCCGATCCGACTTCATCGAAATTTCGACTGAGCCGAAATATCAATTCCATACGGTCTTCGCTTGCCGGACTACTTCGCGCTGGGGGTGTGCAGGGTTCGTTCACCAACTTCGCCGAAATTCGTTCATCGTTAAGAGAACCAATATCAGTTCCATCAGTGTCCCCCTCCTGGGTGGGCTCAACGCATTCTAGGTAAGATGGCTGATTAATTTGGATGTCACCACCATCCCGGGTTACCAGCCAACGTTCAGCAAGTAGCTTCATCCGTTGAACCTTCCCCCTTAAGGCTTCATTTCCATTCCTACTTATGTTTTCTGCATATTCCTATGCAGACCGTTTTACACAGAGTCACCGGTCCTTAAAATCTTGGATCCAGACGTTACCTCTTTTTCCTTCGTCTCTTCGATGTCCTCTAATTTAAGGCGCCTATGCTTATGCTGCGATTCCCTCCTCGGGGGAGCGTACCTACGACCGTGCGGGCTCCAGCCAGGATCGCGATATTTATCGGTCTAGCCTTTCCGTACTAGGACGAACTAGGCCGCCCGCCCTTCGAGAACCGATGTCTATTTCCTACGTTATCAATGGATTTCGTAGCCTTCTTTTCATCCCTCATGATTCCATTACGGTATACTGTTACCGAGTTCTCAAAATCCAACTATGTCTATTTATAACCGTTGGTTCAAGTTGGGACCCGCCAGATGTCCCCATCCCCGAGGGCCGCCGGAACGGGCTTTCCGAGCCCCAGCTCGGTCCACCCTGGCCCCCCCGGCGGCCTCCTGCCCCGCCCGGAGCGGGTGACCCCTCCGGAGAGAGGGCCCACACCGGCCAGGGCAGGAGGTCGCCGCACACGGTAAGGGGGGATGTCGGAGGCGTGTTCCGGCACGCCCCGCCCCTCCCCACCCAACCCCCCGTGATCACCCCTGTCAAGGGGGGACCGACCGGCACTCCATATCCGAATCTTATTTCTTATTTCTGGGGTGCCGGCCCGTCCCGAGGGGAGCAAACTCCCCTCCGGGGCCGGGGTCAACTTGCGCCCCGGCCCCTATCATCCTCCGCCCCCCCCCTTCGTGGGGGCACACGTCGACGCGGGGGAAGCCCCCGCGCCGTCCCGATCTCCGCCCCCCTCACGACTTGACGATGCAGGGGGGGAATACCCCCGAGACCCTAAGACCCCTAACCCAGACCTAACCCAGGCACTCTGTTCTGATCCCCATAATGTGTTTATAAACAGAAAATAAACAGATGCCGCCCCGGAACAGGCTTACGTTGCCACGGAGCATGCAAGAATACGTAAAATTCAATACAGTATTTGCAATAGTTTTTCGCAAATATCTCGAAAACTAAGAGTGAGCGCCGGTTAGATGTAATGACAAAAGTTGTTCAGAATGTTGTCCTCGATAACATATGTCAAGGTCAAGGTCATCGGAGCTGCCTCCCTTAAACGTAAGGTTTACCAGTTTCTTACACAAAGTAATCAGTAATCAGTCTGGGACAAATTTCAATATAAAAAATTTAAGGATTATGTTTTGTTCAATAAAAATTGAGGTCATCTTGATTATTTGTTTATCACTACATATTTTTTAAACTATAACATTGTAGTTTACGTCAGGCCAAATGCAACGACCTGTTCAATGTGGTCTTTAACTTTTAAAATAATGCTCAAATCGGTGTGATCAGCTAGATCGCGATTTTGGTCCATTGTGGCAGCGGCCCGCAGACCTTCGTCCACTATTTTCGATACATTGTTGTTCGTTGCACTGGAGCCCGTGTCCGTGGGTGAATCGGCCGGCTCGATCCCCCACTCTGATGTACCGTGGGTTTCTACGTTACTTCTATGCGGACACGCCACACACGAACATACCTCTACTCTGCCAGTGTGAGTGCCTGTTCGGTTGCACGCGCGCTACACACACAAGCGTACATCTACTCTGTCCATGTGAGCTGCCTATTCGACTCGATGCGTTCTTCCGAAATTCAAAGTTTCGGACGCACGAGTCGCAATCTGGAGGTAACGCATTCCCAGTACGGCGCGGGGCGGCATATATTTTGCTATAACTTTTGATCTAAAAAAGATCGATGCGAAATTTAGACTAAATTTTTTTTTAAATCCAGGTTTAATTATGTATACTTAAATATGTTTAGTATCTTTCAAATAATTTTTTTTGTTGATTTGTAAAGTATAAACAGATAAGATAGTCCAAAGGGCCTCTAAACAAAATTGACTTTAATTAGTGTGAGAAATATCGAACTAAGGAATGTTGAGAGTGAGCAGCGTGCGGTTCGAGAGCGCGACGCGTACCCTTCTCGGGGAAAACCCATGGGGGTGTACCGCCAGGTAAAAAGATACTTCCTAACGTATAATATTCCTTAAACTAATTAGTATAAACGTTTATAGTATGTATTTTGAAGAATACCACAGGGTTTTACGTCGCTTATTATTTGATTGGTAGCTAAAAGAGATAGCAAAGGTAACATGATAATCACCGCGGTGCGGCACTGTAAGTGTACCGACTTTTATTGCCAGTTCGCCTGTGAATTTCAGCGGTCGTTGGGTTTTCGGTCGAAAAAAACCTGGAGCCTTTTTGAAACTGAAATTACCCTCGTTGTATATAGTAGCTCTGACAATAGCGATGACGCTGCTACCTCTATATGTATAAATATAATTTTCTATATAATAAAGAAAAATAGAATCAGAAGTTTTTGTAAAACTCGTTTTCATCGATTTGTTAGTTCCGCCATTATAATTTAATGGAAAAAAATGCTTACACTTTAATTTACACGTTTGTAAAACCATCAATTTTTAAGTTTTCGAAAAATCCTTTGAGATACGTTCATATTTGAACAAAATCCGAAATACTCGTCCGAAAAGTCTTAATTATTAATGCCACATTATTAAATTGATGACCTAGGTGTATTTGTATTTCTTCGAATTCTGTGGGGTTTTTTATTGTTTACAACTAGAGTTAGCAACTAAATGGTCGTAAAAAATTGAAATACCTCCGTCATTATAATTAATATTATATTGAATTCATATCAATTAAAGTTTGATATATTAGATCTATATATTAGTTGCATATTTTATTTATACAAAACAGGTAGGAGCTCTGTAAAAAGAAAATGAGGTAGGTTCTGTTCCAGGCTGAAGATAATATAGATCTCTGTAAAAAGAAAATGAGGTAGGTTCTGTTCCAAACTAAAATTAGTCTAGGGGGAACGGCCAAAACCGGGGCGTGAGCACTCTCGTATCCTCTCTGTTGGTATATATGGTCTAAGGGGGGGGGGGCTCTAAGTAGGCCTGCAGAGTCCTCTTAGACTACACTTCGTCCCACGAGAGAAACGTAAATCGTGAGAACCAGTTTTCGTTCGCTTCTGCGCATCTTCGCCCTGATTGGTAGTACATTCTACACCGCGTATATGAAACTCGCAGTCGAGACAATCGGGAGTGATCCCGTGTACCCCCACTCCGTCACGCGATCAGTCGAGCTGCGCGAAACCTTACGTTTCTCTCGTGGGACAAAGTATAAGAGGCTCTTAGTAAGAGCACAGACGAGGTATAAGAGTAGACCAATCACCCAATGTATTTTTCTGTCTCATGTTCCCGGGGCTCTAGAGCCCCGTACCATTCCGTGTCACATCCTACCGTATCGACTAAAACTAATATTGTGGAACTTATATTCTAGAACGGCGCTGTTATTGATAGAATTTGATATCTCATGTCGGGGATTCTATAAATGATGTATGAAACACAAGAATGTTGTGTCCTTTTAATTCTGTTACGCCTGTTACGCGAATGCATTGGAAGATGAGTTAGGCAAAATGTTTATCCAAATAAAAATTTCGAATAACGAATAAAAGATAAAAAAATATTTATTCGTTATTCGAAGGTACGAATAAAGAAAGTATCTTTATGTAAGAAATATTGAATTAAGGAATGTCGAGAATGTGCAGCGTGCGGTTCGAGAGCGCGACGCGTACCCTTCTCGGGGAAAACCCATGGGGGTGTACCGTCAGGTAAAAAGAATACTAGCAACAGGGGGCCCTCATGACTGTAAGCTAGCGGAGCGGTCACTCTTCAGGTGACGCTCAGTTTGTAACGACCTTTCCTTTTTATAATAAATCGCACTCTTTGGCGGACGGCTTCACCGTCAATACTAGTATTATTCTAACAGCCGCTCCGTTCATCCTATTCCACATATATATAGTTACGGGTTACGGTCTCTCCTTCTTTTAATCATATATTTCTTACATTTATTTGACGAGTATCGAATAAGTAATTTTATTCGACGAGAATTTATCCGATGAATAGAAATAATGTTTTTTATTCCAAGCGGATTTGATCAAACCTCGAATAATTTTTTCATCTTTCATCTGTATCTTTTATTCGAAGGCTTTGAATAACTCTTCGAATAACTTTTGCCAGCTCTAATAAGCGGCGACGAGGCCCGATGAGCGCCGAACTTGGACCCGATCTAAGCGTTTTCTCGGTTCTCTGGATGCACGTATTTAGATCGTGCCCTGCCACTATTTTTTTATAGGAAGCCGAATGTAGAAAAGGACAGCAAGTAAACACGACCGCGCGGCCGATGGCGCGTATCGGTGAGGCAATACTAGTGCAATTATGAAATTTTTAGTGAAATTTTATCAATATATTCGTCACATTTTTCTGATTAAAATGATACCAAACAAACCGCTATAATTTGTAAGTACATGTACATGTGAATAATAATTGTAACATGTGTGAAGCATAATTTATACTTTATCATACATGTAACACATGCTACATATAACATACGTTTACATAAACAGCTTAACATTTCGAAAATATCTTCTCAAAGAATTAGACTTGAATTTTGCCCGATGGAGCATGGCGCAGCCTGCGTAAATGCCTCATAACGAAAATTTTGATGTGAATTTGGGCTCTTCGCACAAGAAGCCTCCCTTAAAGCAAGACGGCAGCCGATTTTGGATTTTTCTTCATTTATTTTCGATTCAATTAATGTTTAGTGAAGCGGCTAGTTAAATGCACAAAGAAAAGTATTTCATTACAGACAATAGCAAAATTTGCGACATACGTGCCAGCGAAGTTATTTTTGAAAAAGTTGTTTCGTGTCTGAGTTATTAATTTAGGATTGCATAATGCAATACAATAAGTTTTTAATTTTTGCCGACCATCGTAGTCGCTGTTTCTCTGTCACTTAAATCATTAAATACAGTTGGAATTATGTCGTGTTTAGCGTCATTTTAATCAGAAAAATGCAAGAACTAAATCGGTGAGAGTCCCATAAAAAAATAATGAAAAATAAAGAAGTTTTGTAATTGGATTAGATTGAAGACCCAGCGACTGACAAACGGCATACAATGTAAGCAGATGGGAAATCTCACATGAATTTAGTTTAATATTTTGCGCAAATCTGTCTAAGACTGGACGTGTCTAATCGAGCTCGATAAATGCGTAGTGTCTGAGTCTGTACGTGTCGCATTGTTTCGTTCGCCGTTCATGTATTTTTTCACAAAAACGTGAAACGTCTAGGCTAATGAAACTCGCCTCCGTCTGAGGTTAATCTCATAGCTCTCGAAGTGCACTATAAAATCGTCTCATCGTCTTTATCCGTCATCTCTCTCTCTCTCTCAACGTCCTTTCAACCGTCTTCCTTGGACCGTCGTTTTGTCGCTGTTTCTCTCTCGGTGCCGCCGTTACGGCCACACGCATTTACTCTCACACTCCTTCACATTTTTTTCGCATGCATACTCTTCAGGATCTTTTTCTTTCTCGCATGTACTGTCTTCGCTCGCTCGCTCGCTCTCTCTCTCTCTCTCTCTCTTTCTCACACACACACACATTGCGATGTTTACACACCACTTTCGCGAGACAGCTGTTGCTTTTCGAATTCGCAGTTACGCGGACCCCACTTATGCAAAAGAGATGCGTATTAATAATGTTAGAAATTTGTAGGAATGAAAATAATAATTAAACTTATGTATCTACGTTCAAGATTCATATATATATATACTCGCTGCATATAGTCATAACCTCGTCTGTGTCATAACACCATCATTCTACCTCGTCCGTAGTCATAAAAGAGACAAGTCGTTATTCATTTGTATTTGATCGTTTTCGTAGATCTAGTTCCAACATTTATCGTTTGTCAGCGTAGAGGGCGTAAGAATACAGGTTGTTATTGTGTGAGACACGAAACCCCATATGGTGATTGGTCTACTCTTATACCTCGTCTGTGGTAAGAGCCCCCGTACCATTTCGGTGTCGCGCTCACTGTTACCGATATTTCGCGAATTTAGGCGTATTAGCAAGAACTGAATATTCCGTATACTTAATTTTTACTACGGATGTTTAATATGATTTGGAAGTCATACATGAATATAGCGCGTATATTTGAACAGAGAAAATATTATTTACGAAGAATGAATAATAAAAATACGAATGTCTGTACTGATTCTAAGTCTGTGTCCTAAGTCTGTGTTCTGTGGTGATTGCCGGTAATGTAGATTTCTAATTTATCAAATGTTGTAAATTTTCTATTTGAGACTTAGGAGAAGACTTGGTCTATTATTTTGGCCCGTTTATTTTGGTTAACGATTTAGGTTAATTTTACGCTGCGCACAATATCCTTCCCTGGTCATTTTTTCCGTAGAGGAGACTAAAAAGGGTGGATACGTTTTTACGATAAAGTGTACGCTTCCTCTATATTTCTTTTTATTATGAAGGATTCACAATGCTACTCTCCTATATATTTTTCATGTGGAAAATAGAAAAATGTATCAGTTATACTAACATCATGTATTGTTCCGCCCGGCCCTTCAGATCGGGATAGGTTCTTCCTGACGATTCGTCGTAAAAATCGGTAAATTATTCATGTGCTTCATCTCTTATTAAATATTGCTTATTTAATTTCGTCGTAATCAGCTTTCTTCATTCTGATCCATTTTGTGCTGTGAATTAACATTAGGGGCTCGGAACTTATAACTAAAAAGTTATAAGACAAGCGTTATTAATTAAGTATAAGAGAGCGTCTTAATGACAATTTCCGTTAATATTTTCGTTTCGATATAATCCGCGAAAATAAAGGTAATCATAATATAAAGTTCAATGTAGTAAAAAAAAATCAGTAGGTACTTTTCGGTACTTTCTTTAACAGTCTCTTCAAAGTTTAATGGTTATATTGTACTGAATTTAAGTTATAAAAATCAGTTTAGAAAAAGAAATATTCTGGCAATGACATGTGATTGAAGAAAACAACAAATTGGTATTAAATAGTTAAAATTGGATCGAACCTGTAGCGCTGACATCACTGATAATTTATTTACAAATTGGTATGTTCAGCAAAAATTGTGGGTAGTTTAAAAAACATCGTTTCGTGAGGAGTATTTCGTGATACAAGATTTTTTAGATCTGACACTTGGAATTTTTGATTTTAGTACACTGGATCGAACGCTGTGTACGGTTCCGGCTTCTGGTGCGGCAGATGAAAGGGTTTCGATGGTATAATATAAATTCGAAAACGCTAATCCCATGAACGGAAGATCCTCCGAGAAGGCCGTGAAACGTGAAGGTAGGAATGGAAATCGTTCGAGCGAGAATCGGTTCTCGGCTCGCATTTATCGCGGCGGCGCGGCGCGGCGTCTCGCGAGTTGCGCTCGAGAGAGAAATCGTTGGTTCTTGGACGAGAAAAAGGGTTAAGGGCCAGAAGAAAAAGGAAACCGTTCCCGCCGGTTGAAAATGAGCGGGGAATCGAAAGGCAGAAGGGGGTGAGAAGCAGGTGTGGTGGGGATCCATGCTCGATTCGCGGCTTTCGTTGCTCCGAGTCGCGATCCATGGATCAGTCTTGGTGCAACCGTCCCCTCGAACCGGTTGCTACCGTTTCAAACGTGTGTCACGGCTAGTCGATTTAAATGGTTCCGTTTACATTCTCATTTTTACTGATTCCAACCTAATCGTCATGGTCCAACCTAACTGTCACGTTGTGACATGCATTTTGCGTACACTTCCACGTTTCCTGGTTGCTCGGAGTTACCGAAAATGCCGGAGAAACGTGATCGATTGCGCGATACGCGTGTTCGTCGCTGTAAATAATCCATCACATGGGGATTTCGAGTGAAACAGCAAGAGAATAGTCGACTTCTATATTGTTTCTCCGTTCGACGGATTATTTATTAACTGCGCGTGTGCACGGAATAGGCCTGGATACTCGGTGACTTTGATGCTCGCGCAAGCGGTGTCTTGACTCGTCGCCTGTGTTGCTGTGCGGTGGACGCACTCGGCGTGTGTCATGCTATTTTACAGTTGTAATAAATAGTTTCATAAAACAGTTCGATCGGATCGTATCAACGAATCTGACATAAATAGTTTTGAAAATTTATTTAACCTTTGTCAGTGGCAATAACCAACCATTCGGAGGGATTAAAAAATTCGATGTGTTAAAAAGTGTGTTCAAAATGTCTTTTGTAAAAGGTGAAATAATTGTTTAACTATCCTCGTGGAGCATGTTTTATATAACGATACTAATTCGGCATGGTTATATGATTACTTTCCAAAGTTAGCTTGAGCAGTGAAATAAGAAAATTCATTGCAAACGTTTTGTAGGGAGATTTGTGGTTTTTTTTTTTGTTAGTAAGTAGCGGAAAATAGTGATTATAAGAATTTGGATGAACGTTTTCTCAATGCATTATTTTAACGCGTATCAGTGTAATTTCGTTTTGAAATACATACATTGTATAATGAACATGGAATCAATTTCTACAGTTCAGAACAGAAATAAAATGCATGTCATGAACAATGTCAATTCAATTTTATATTATACCGATTGAAATTAATGTTTTTAGCATCTTCGAAGTGAATTGCTATATTTTGCGTTTGATCGAATTAGAGACACGCATGCCGCGGTGAAACATGTTCTACGGTGATATCAATGTCAGCATAGGAAAGCTGATTGTGATTCAAGATCGTATGTTTGTTCAATGCACTGTTGCACCATTTGTATTCGATAAAACAAGTAGCACGTAGATAATAGAACGCGATGTCTGTTCAATGAAATATCCAATGCCTATTTGTTCAACAATTCTTGCGAATATTTTATATGTGAACTATACAATTATTTTACATCTTTTGCTTCTATAATTGAGTTGAAAAATGTAGATCGTAAAATCTACAAGAATTCTCAGAAGCTAGTAATTGAATTTATAATATACTATTAAATGATTATTTGAAAATTTGTTCATCGAGTAGTTAATGTTTGAAAAGCATTTCTTATTCTTGGTAAACTTCGAACGTTCGCGAATATAAAATTTCGACACATTTTGTTAAATAAAGTGTTGTGTACGTTGTAATGTTTGAAAGTTAAAATATTTCTACGTTTCGAAACGGTCGAAAGTGAAAAAGGAGTGTGATTCGCGTAATTTGACATTGAAATTGGATTCGTAGTGAGAAATAGTTGTTACAAGAAATTGATTCTTCTTTTATGTGATTGAAGTGTTTCATTTTCACGAGTTCTGTGTTCGGAAATTTTATTGACACTGTGCGTTTGGTGAATGGTGTGATTTACTCTTGTACGTGGATTATAAACATTGGAAATTAACTTTTGGAAAACATGTATGGCTGGTGAGTACTGTGCTGTCAGAATAGTCATTTATTTAACAAAGGAACGCATTTGAAATGAAAAGAGTGTCCAATAAAGTTTTAATTCATTTGTGATTTTCAAATACTACTTAAGGACTCAAGTACCTAATACTTTTTAGTCCTTTTAGTTTCAGTACTTTCGGAATCAGCTTAATTAATGATGAAAAAGACCCGCGTGACAATAGTTACAATAGAGTGAAATGAAATAATAAAGATAGACAAGTCAATTAATTCAGCACGTGTTATAAAATTTCATTGTCAACCTATTTATAAAAATTGACATACTTTTTCTCTTGCATAAAGATCCGAAGTCTACTGATCAGTATTCTTTTATACAAATCCGAGATATTAGCAATAAACATTCAAATAGCCGGAGCCATACGAAGAAGTCACGCGAAATGATCGAACAATATGGCAAATCACACACGGTTTGGTACACGTTCGGTAGAACCGCATAACCAGAGCGAGCCAGTGCAGTGAGGATGCAGCTTAATGTTTCTGTTCACGCTGAGAGGGATTGACGACCCGCGAAACGTGCATGCACCGCTCAACGAACCTATCCTGAATTCTCTGGCAGGCGTGCACACGTGTAAAACCGGCGCGTGTTTATATTTTTCACGTTCTTTATGCAATGCTCGTCCGGTTTGCTGCAAGGCGCGTTATAACGCGCGTCTGTCGTTGGTCACGCAACAATGGCGGTCTGTTAAACTTTTCCGGTGGTGACCAGCAGTCCCGAAGTCTTTGTTCGAGCTACTCGCGGCATGTGCATGACCGTGCTCGGTGAATTTAAATATAATTCCGAGACATCTCGAATCGAGATACTTTTAAAGGCTTTTTAAAACGGTTTAATACGTATCTGACCGCATCATTTAAATCAATCGTGTCACTGCCCATCGCCAACCGACTGTTACTCATTTATTATTAACGCTAAACCTACCGAGCTAACAGTATTAAAAAATTCATTTTCTACACAAAACTAGTATACTACTTGAATTAATAATTTTTTTACCACAACGTAAATAACACCGTACAACACGAAAAATGTTCTCCAATTGCTGTTGGGTGATTCTTGTAGTCATTGTCGTCCTAAAACCGAATCTGCAAGCAGAATTGCAGTAAATTCCTGCTAGATAAAGGATTTTTCTCATAAATACAAAAATAGAGCGTATAAAGTCCCCGCGTCAGCTCTTTTTCAAACTTCAACAAGCATTCACAACAATTAGAAAGTTCATAAAAATATAAATGACCATATGGATATGTAGAGGAGAGTCCCCTCTTTCTTTTTACTCAAACCTGAACTTCCTCGCATGTTTAGTTTTTGCGTAACATTTCGTTTTTTATCGAAATCATGCATTTTTACAAAAATCAATGTTTCTCGAAAACGTTGCGTGATAGAGCAATTCTGCTTGCGGATTCAGTTTAAGGACGACAATGTCTACAAGAATCACCCAACAGTAATTGGAGAACACGAAAAAAGTTCTAATTTGTTGGACAGTGTCATTATTTTCAATACATGAACCTGTCTCTATGACGTGATATAAATTTTGAAAAATTTTCACTATTTCATTAAGTATTTCCAATAGTTTTTAAAAATATTTTTAGTCAGGTCCGGATAACAGTTGGAGCAGTTCGGTCCTGAAGCTGCAGTCATATTTTCACGTGAGATACGACCGCGAAACACGATACATATAACGCGCGATCGTATAAAATTTCGTTCGCTCGATTTTTCGCGTGTTGCAATTAGCGGTACGAAGCGAGTGCGGGAGGAGTCTGAGAAAGTAACGGTACGGTAAATCAGCGTATCGGGGTTGAATTTATGTTCGGTGTACTAAAAGGACGGCCTTGGAGGGGGAATAAATTTCTAGGGAATTCCGTGTGGAGTATCGTAGGCCGCAGCAGAGCGTAACATTCGCGTTCGCAACGTACAGATATATTATCGCGATTGTATCGGTGAATGTAACACAGAGAGGCTCGCGAATTTCGCCGCGATAGATCAACAGGCAATCCAGAAGTAACGAGTTCTCGATTTTTCTCGCGACTCTCTGCGAGCCGTGTGGCTCGTGCTGGGTGAATTTGTTACGTTTATTAGCGGCCGTTTGTGATAACGTACGGTTTCCGTTACGGCGTCGGCAAAATGAACAACTCGATATTGATTTTGTTCGACGATTACGCTCCGGAAGACAAGATTCCCCGTTAAAATTGTTCTAATTACCGAACGATATTAGAAACGGCATACTTCTCTATTTCTCTGCGTGCTGTTTAATTTTATTACTAATTAAAAGGTTGGAAATAGTGCATCGAGGCTTTAAAATTCGACTAATTTTTCTCATGAGTGCATAAAATCCGCAGTCTAGTAACCAGCTTAACATTTAAGCTAATGGTTCAAATCGATCTAAGAATTGTAATATAGTCTTTTGCAAATAATAAACAATTAACGTATCGATGAAAGTGCAATCAAGTTTAATTAATAATATAATAGCAATATTAGTTATATTGTATAAATGATGCAAAATTAATTACAACGAGGTCTAGACATACATAAAAACATCCATGAGAACTACTTTCTAAAATATTTTTGTAGAGAAGAAGCAATTAACACGTTGCTTATGGCCTAAATCTAATATTTTATGGCAGTAAGTGGATACAAGATACATAGTGTAGTAGTGAATTTTAATGTTTAGCAGTTTCTATTTTCTACGTACCAGTGAGATTTCTTATTTGCACTAACTGTTCGGAATTAGCGTTTTTGTAGGTTGACTATTTTCCTTTTGAAATTACCATTGCCGTTAACACGCAAGACACGGTACGTTAGTTTGTCTCGCATGATCAAAGTAGTCGGGTCCCTGATGCAACGGGTGGAGCGGGATCAATTAAGCGTTGCTGATGACTCAATTTCCAGATTGATTGGTCCCGTCGATCCCAACGGGCTGTAGGACTAACCGTAAAAGAATTCAGTGAAATGCGATTCGATGGACGAAAGCCGGGCATTAATGACAGCTTTTTTCTACAGGCGGGTGAAACAGGAGCCTTTAAAATGGTATAGCCTCGCGCGGTTAAAATGCATGCCCATGTTTTGGTCAGTGAATCACTTAAATGAAAAAAAAAATTAAACAAACAGTAGTCATTTAGTTTTACGAATAATTTATTTAAAAACGCCGTAATCCAGTGATATCTTTCATTTTAGTCAACATTACATTTCAGAGCACTCGAAATCGTTTTGTTCAGATCCATTTTCCTAATAGAGTAACGTATCGATATGTGAGAAAATTCCGGGACAGAAATGTCACTTACATCATGTATTGACAGTTTTCGTTGATAAAATTATCTCTGTCAACAATCCAGTGCATTTATTATTACAAAACTTTGTTTAATTCACGTCAACGACCGTTGCCTGTGATTTCTAAGATACAATGAACATGATTGGAAGCTCGTACAAATGTTCATCATCATCTCGAGAGCTGAATTCGTATTGTTTTATTATTTTAGTAATCCTAAATTATTTTAATTTGATACTTTTAGAATCGGTAATCATCTTCTGTGTTCAATCATCTCCATTATGCCGTGCTTGTTCTTTTGAAGGTCGTTCGATAGTTAATCCGCGATGCTCACGTTCTTTCTACATAGATCCTTCCATATGAGTGTACACACTCGCGACCGCGAGTAGAGGTTATTACTACCCTTTCTCGCAGGGACAGCCAGTAATTAGATTCGGCTCTTTTATTATATACTTGCTGCGGGGATGAACACAGACACGATGAAAGTCCATAGTATTTTGAATTATTGCTGTCATAACCATAATTTAGTATTCCGGGACAACAAGAAAGACACGCGTGGTCCATGCGTGTAGATTGATAAGCAGGTTCATACGGGCCTGCTGTGTCGTATTTCATATCAAGGGATGTGTATTTAATGGTATTGACGGTCTGCGCTCCCTATCCTGTGGTACTTTCAGCATCGTTCCAATGTCCCGATGGTATACGAATGTGGAACTCTCTACACACATATTCGACGAGCCTGTACTATAATTAATTCTTTGCGACGCGACGTCGAACTATACATACGTATCTACACGACTCGAACGTTCCCACCGTCTTCTCGTGTACTTTTTGAATATAGTAATGTTTATTACCATTGAGTGGCTCTCGTGTCGCTATTATTATTATTTTTAAACCACTCGAAATTGCAACAGTAATTCATAAGTGGACCGCGGATTTTTATTAACCACTATCATGCGGATCTTTATGCAAAACAAAAATTTCATACCTGAATGAACTGGAGTGAAATAGAAATTTATTTTCTTCCTTATTATGTTCCGTACGTTGAAAATAATAGAATAGTATTATTATTATTATTATTATTATTTATTTACTGCTTTAAACCATATAAGAGGGTTGCATACCCGTTTGAATCCTTGGGCATCTCTTACACAGCTGCAGTCTTATAGAAAAGCGGAGTTCAAGAACCTGCGAACGGCGAAATAAGAAAATTTCGAAACGCAGTGTCGCATTAGCGTGTAGCCAGTCCTTAGTGGGTTTTATCTTTCGAATTGAATTTCTCTCGCACGTGAACTCACGGTCGGAGCTTTTAGCGTGCAGCGGGCGTGTTTCGAGAGATTCCTCGGAACTTCGAAATACGGTTCGAAGTCGTGTTCACGCGAATCGGCGAGGGGATGCATGTAAAACGGCGCGGTGCGAGCTGCGAAGCGAGAAAGAAATATGTGCGTTTCTTGGCACGGCGATGTAATTTGTCACGACCGAGATTAAGAAGTCGGTGATACCGAGCACGTCTAAGAAATGTGCGATGTCACCGTGCGTCGTAGATACGAAACCGCAAGGAGGATTTAAGGTTCTGCTACGTATCGCTGTTCGCAGGGTGCTCGTGAGATCTGTAATACGCGGTAGGATTATACACTCTCATTTTTCTTTTCTTTCTTTTCACTTGTCCGTTTTCTATCTCTTCTTTCTTCGTTTTCTCGTGGTCTTGGTGGGCAGACCGGTCCGTTAAAAGTCAACCGAGATGTTACGCTTAAAAGCGAAACACCTTGGCGCTGTTTATTGCGGTCAAATGGAAAACTGGATTGCATGGATGGCATGTTCGAAATTTTGCTGTGTGTACATCTGTTTCGGTGGCATTTCGTCTACCGGAATTCTATTAATTGTTTTGCAAATGTTTTGCAATACGCTAGATTATACTGGAACCTACCATACTTTGTTCCAGTTTTTGCAGTTCTTTATACATCCCAAACAAACTGGTATTCCAAGTAAGTTGTACAATTAAAAATGATTTCCCAGGAACCGCCTCTCTCATAACTTATGACAATCATCTGACTGAAACGAGTGTTGGTAAGCGACATTAAAAGCGTTCCCACTTTTGATTTGTTAGGCGAAGATCGTATCTACGGTGCGTAACAGTTACAGCGTCTCTCCATTTAGCGTCTATCCCGGGGCTTTGTGAGCCAGCGGGCACGGTTTAGGTGCGCACAAATCCCCGAATACTGATTGCGCCGCCGCGATTAGGCTAATTAATGTGCAGGACAAGAATGTACACACGCGTGACGAGATATTAGATAAATGGCTCGGGTTTTGCTATCCGCTACTAGGAAATTTTCCGCTCGAGTACCTTTCGGATCTCTGGCCTTAGCAGGCTGCGTTGTGTGTATTCCGCGATCGATCTCGGGTCGGTGCAACCAAAGATCGAGCGAATCAATCATGCGTGATCATCGGGGAAAAGTTGATCCGGAAAGTTGACAGGCCCGTTTAGCGTGAAACGAGAACGTGTACCAATTTATATTGCTCGCACTCCTTACCTGTGCAGTGACACCATTGGTGTTAATGGCGAACGCTATTATCGGCCGAATGTAATTTATTATTACGCTATCGGCCGTAATTTATATCCCCTTTCATGTTGCCGGACTATTCGTCAACGGAGTGCGATTCACGACAAATTTATTTATGCGGCAATGGCAGGATTGATACTGGTCAGCTGCGATAGCGAGATACAGTGTTCCATGGATCGGTCTGGGTATCTAGAATATGAATCGCATGGGAGAACCGAAGGTGGATATATATCTTGTCTTATTGTTGGTTGCTTCTAGTTGGTTCCTTGTATTGTTCCCCCATGCTTTTCTTCTGTACAAATTGCGTGAAGATTTTTCCGAAGTGTCCTACAAGAACAAAAATTAAAACGAAAACGCTTTGGGGTAGGGGAGGGGATCCCCCAGTGGTGGGGTAGAGACCTTCGCGACAGTTACGGAAATAATAGTGTATATGTTCGAAATAGACTACTGCGTCTGTCCGCGAAGGTTTAAAATCGAACACACCGGTATAGTATTTCAGGACTGGAAGTTCTGCCAATCGTCTCGCGAGGCACACGCACTTTCTAGATGCAAGTGGGTTAAGATGCACCCTTTGTTTTGTTGCGTGGTGCGTTACACTCGGCATAACCATTATATCTGCGGCGGTGCGAGTATGTCGTATGGTAAATTTCGAAGGAACGCACGAAACCGACGATAATTTATTCCGCGGCCGTAAACTTTGCGCCGGTCTGCCTTCCTACGCTTGTTTCCTCTCGAGCCAAAAGTGCTAAGCAAACACGTATCCAGGGGGTCTCGATGTTGCGCATACGTTTTCTCTTTTTTCCGTTTCAACCCTCACCCGGCTGTCCCTCGGCCGTTTCACCGGTTCGCGGGCCGTGTTGCTTCCTTTACATTCGCCTTTTCGTTTTCTCTCTCCCCTTTCTCCTACGCTTCCCTATCTCGGCATCTCCTCGTTTTACCACACCGTCTCCTTCAACTCTCTGTCTTTGTGCGTGCCTGTAGCTTCCTTTTTCCTTCCGAGAACCGTGAGTGGCCGGCCGTCTGTCCGCGTGAAATCAGAATGAATATTCCGCAAGCCGTTTCCAAGAAAGAACCGAGTTTCGCCTTTTGTTGCCTCTCACGCGTGATGGAATTTAACGTCGCGTTTCGGAGATGTTCCAGGAGGGATAATGCCCGGTAAATACGCCAAACTGTTCGAGGTGTGCACCGAAAATATATTCTTCAAATTTTCATTACAGACCCAGATAAAAAATTCGTAAAATCAATATTTATTAATTTTTTTGGCAAGTACTGGCAATGTGTTCATTATTCGAACATTATCAGTGATATCGTCGGCGAATGTTTCGTTATCGATCGAGACTGGCGTCGTTGAATTGTCGGCGAAATCTGTGTCGATGAGATTTGCGTCGGTGATTTCCGTGGGACCGAAATTTTCGTGCAGCCGCGGAGCACAAAGGCGATCCTTCTCGAACTTAACGTACCCGAAAGGGTAAAAAAAAAATGGTTAAAAATCAATTACGCTTTCCTCGATCCCGTCAAAGGAGCCACTTTCTTCTCCGCCGCGAATTATACCCCATCCTACCGAAGAAGGACAGCGGCGTGCGTCTTCGCAACGGCACCCATGAGCTGAAAGGAAAACGGGCTCTCGGGAAGGGGGACGAGGTAATTATGCATACGATCTTCGAAACGATTCATGCGTGCAGTGGATCGGATCGAGTGTATCTTCTTCTTCTTCCTTTTCTTGCTTCCCTTCCCCGCATCGACGTCCTCCATTTTTTTTCTCTCCTGCGCAACGTCATTATCTTGTCCGGATGGGACGGCGTGGAGCGGCGCGGCGCGGCGTGCACCTCGCTGAGACGTAATCGTCTTTCCCGATGCAACGAAAGCCTCGATTTCTGGAATTTCTTCGCGAGCATGATTGCACCGAGAACTTTCTACGCGACTGTCACAGCGAATGCCCGGTACGACTAAATTTAATTAAATTTAATCTGATCTGATAAATTCAGGCGAGGTTAGACGACACAATACGACGA
Organism: Lasioglossum leucozonium; assembly: GCA_028454225.1. Taxonomy (NCBI): domain Eukaryota; kingdom Metazoa; phylum Arthropoda; class Insecta; order Hymenoptera; family Halictidae; genus Lasioglossum; species Lasioglossum leucozonium. Next base: position 253,552 of record CM052206.1, on the reverse strand, counting down.
CGCGTCCGAAGCAAATGATAACAGTGTTTGAGCGGCTTCATATAAAGTATCTGTATTTTTTTAAATGGGTGAATTCTAAAAGTTAAAATTTGATATTTGAAATCTTTCCACATTCTTCATAAGATGCTCCAAATTTCATATTGATCGGCCACCAATGCCTTTCGGAACAATATCCGCTTATTTAGCCGAGGTTGTTAACGCGCGCGCGCGCGCAGTCCTCACGAATTAATCCCAGATTTAATATGCAAATTGACGCAATACGGCAGGCCTACCACGAATTAATTAACGTGCAAAACTCACGGTAGCTTAAAATGCCACACGATCACGAGAAAAATATCGCTCCTTTCTTCCTTCGCTTTCTTTTGTTTTTTATCGAGCTGTAGCCCACATGCATACGTTATAATGATGAGAGCGCGTTCGACGTAAAAAAAGGTTATTTATTGTATTCTGTCGACAGTCTACGTGTAAACATCGGTTGAACAAGTTATCCCACGCTACTGGAATAGACGGCTCTCTGTTCCTTCAGGTTCACAATGCTGTTTCAAGGTTAAACTGAATATTAATTGCATGCAGATTTATCATCGTGTGATGTAATTGCTTTGACAAGATTTCGTTATTGTATATTGTTAGTGTGCATCGCTTAATTGGATCGAATTAAATTCAACACGATCGGCATTGAATTATTATTGGTTTTGAAATGTGTTATTTCTGTATAATTATTTAGATTGTTGACTATTTTCCCTTGATTGCCATTTCGGTTTTGGAGCCTCGGACACTTTTGAATTTATTTCATTTCAATTGAAAACGTGCAGGGGGTGTGATTGCATTCCAGTACAGGGTTAACATTAGTAATGTGCTGGATGCGGTGGCGTTGGCCATAGATATGTATAACGCGTAGACATCCGTGGTCTAGTAATTACGTTTCACGTGATAGTAGTGAAAGAAACCCGGTTGTAAAAAATGGCGGACCTTCGATTTCAAAGGAGCAACCGTTCAGCAAAGAATGATCTCACGCTACACCGGCCGTGTTCAACGGAGTAATCACCCCACGCGATCGAACGAAAATTCAAATTACTCGGATCTCCGTGGCACGTATAAATCTCCATGTACAAAGAAGCTTCGATACCGTTCGCCTGTAGTTAATAGAACACGGGGATCCCGGACTTATCGTTCTTACCCTCGTTTCCACGTCGATTCGACTTCGAATTATCTAATTATCTAATCGCGCTTGTTAACGCCGTGTTCCCCTGTTACCGCAACGACAGATTTATTGGAATCGTGGATACCGCGATCGTACCGAACCCCGATCATAGGAATCTCGACTTCTTCTTTACCCCTTACTTTTTTTTTCGAACCGGAGATTCTACACGGTCATTACGTGGTAACGAAGATTCGCCTTCCGCCGTGATACGCAAACGCGGACGTTGTAATATTACATTGTAAGACTTTCTCTTGGAAAGTTATTGCCGAACGTCATTACCGACGTTAAATCGTCGTCAGAGGTCACGCAGAACCTTTTACAAAAATCGCAGGATTGCACGACCTTTTACGAGATTTCCAACGAACACTAGCTTCCCTTTTGGAAAAGTATAATCAATATTACCCAACTCGTTGCTCGTTTAACACTTTAAATTCGGCTAAGCTTGTCGTGACCCAAGTTACTCGGAAATTATTTGGTATAATATGACAAAACGGTTGACACGAAAGGTGTATGGTTTTAATAATAGCATATGATAATTATTTCCCTGTTTTGCTTTTATATCAAGACATTATTGTACACATTGTTTCTCAAAATTTCTTTCAACGAAAATATACAATGTAAAATGCATAAATAATACATTTAAAGTGATTCGTTATATCACCCTGATCAACTGTATTTAACAAATCGTCACTTATTTTAAATACCAAATATAAGATTTACAGAACACAACGAATAAATAAATAGGTTCACAATAACGATCAAACTGTTAGTACACCTTGAAGAACTCGAGGATGTGAAATTAGTCTGTTCGATCTTTGAACAGATACGTCGGCGATAAGTAAGCAATTCGTAATTACCATTTGCGGTGCACTAAATATCATGAATTAATGATAACAGTCGATCGTGTCTGGCTAATGGGTTGAGAAAAGCATTTTAACTAAAGGTTGTAGCCTCTGTGTCTGCAGATAATGTGCAATCAATAAGACAGAGATGGGGACTAGGAGAAGTTCTCCTTTTTTTTTTCTTTTCTTTTCTTATTCTTTCGTCGTTTGTGTTTTCATAGGGACTCGTTGATTTTCCTTGACAGGTAGTTGGGCGTGGATCTTCGGCTCTAGACTTTTTACCCGACTCTCGTTGCCATAAGAAAAAGTGGTATGATCGAACTGGATCACCTCCAGAAAGTGCAGCGATGGCGCTCGACGACGAGGACGTTGCCACTTAGCACTCCCCCGGAGGACGAAAGAGCACGAGCTCTCTCTCTGTGGCTCCTATCGTGCTTTTTACACCACTAATCGCCACGTATTACGCTAATGCAGGCCCCGCGATCACCGTTGCGTAAACTTGATTCCGAGTTTTAACACAAGCAAAAGCGCGCAACGGTATAGAGAAATCAGGGATGATTATAGGGACTCTTGGAGTTGGGCTTCTCGAGGCGTTTAGCGCACCATACGGTCGGCTCGATACGTCCGCGAGAGAATCTCAATGAATAGGTAGCCGACGGGAGTAATGATCGGATGTCAACGTCGCGTCGCGTTCGTTCCAGATTGCCTGCAAACTTTTTTCTGTTAAGTGGTTCTGAATATCGAACCTGGCGCGGTCCGCGTAAATGATTCTTTGGATCGGATCCGAGAGGCAGGTAAAGTGACAAAAAATATTAAAACATATATTCGAATGGCAATGTACCCAGGAAACGCATGAAAAGTGTGTTCTAGTCAGAATTTTTTTGGCGTTAAAAAGAAAAGCAGCTTCAAAGCGCTGCCGAAGGTCGCGCATCTCCCTCGTATTTCTTCCGCGGCGCTCATTAGGATCTGTCAGTACTTTCACGCCGATCGCATTCTCGATCGACCGGGTTCTCGTGCGAGAACCAAACGGTCGATTACTCCGCCATAACAATTATACAATGCCACGGCGGCATTCTACCACGATTCTCGCGCTTTCCGCCCGGTGGGGCGGATCGGATTCGCGGTAAGAAAACGATCGAATCGCTTAACCCCCTAGTCGCGCTAGATGGCTTTTGCACGCTCTCGAGGCTTGTTAGCGCGTATCCATAAGATGTGTAGACAGTTTTGATTCCCGTTTCTTACTCTTTCCACCTAATTAATCAGGGGTTGAATAAAACCATTAACTCTTACAAACAAAAGTGATTTATCGAACCTTTACCTGCTGAACCATTTATTTCCTGTTCCAAGTTAATTTCATGACGCTTTAAGGGGGTAGATCACGTTGATTATCTAACAATCTGCTTTGTTTTCGAGAATTTTTTTCAGGATGATGAACAAGTGAAGAAATCCGCAGTTTTACGTTGGTATTAACAGAACTCTTGACTCTGTTCCCTAATTTTTTTAAAAAACACAATATTACACAATGGCAGAGTTATTAGCTGGTGTTGAAATTGGTGCATCGATGGATAACATCCATTGTTGACAAATATATATTGAAACGTCTGAAATGAAACGTTTTTACGAGTGTAAATAATATTGGAAATGTTCACAAATTGTACAAATGTTTCACAGATTTTTTCGAGAATTACTTTTACTGAACCATATTTAATGAGTCTTGTGTAAAACATTCCGTTAAGTAAACCACCATGTATGTAACTGCATACTTTGCAAGCTATTCAACGTGTTTTGTACCTGCTAATCGCGTGTAATTAGCGTTACTCTAACTAGATTGATTAAGCTTTGGTGGAACTACTATATTTAGGATTTAACCGAGATTCCTTGTTAAACGTTCTGAACGGAATCGAACATCTCGAATGCTCTACATTGTTAAAACCGATCAAAAAGTTGAATCACAAGATTCAATTGTAGAAAAACAACTCTCTATGGTTTCATTTACCCGGTGTCGGACATGAATCGATTAAACTTAATTAAATAGATCGATAAAAGACAGGTAAAAGAAATTGATCGTTTAGGATCTTAATGGATTCTATCTAGTAATGAAACTAGTTATTTATCGCCAATTATGAATCTTAATCCCTACATTTCTATTGTTCAGATACCCTCAAAACTGACACAGGTTTTGTTTCAACATTTGTCGCCATTAGCTACAAGCTTATATTAGCGAGACATACACCTAACTTACACATAATAGATTAATAACTAAGGATTTTTCAACAGAATACAACAGTTAACGGTGTAGTTTCCCCGACTACCATCGGCGTGGTAGTCGAACGACTTTGGCTACGTCCCATGTATGTGGGCGTATGTGTGGGTAGAGTGGATGCGCGAGTGTTCGCAAATGGCTCTGTTGCCACTGTAGTTTCTACGGTGCACGGCCGTGCCTTATTATTTCACGGCGAAACGATGCGACGCGGCGCGGCGCGGCGCGGCGTCCGGCAATGGCGAAGATCGTAATAAGATTTTTCCTAGAGTCGTAAAGGAGATCGTTGTCGTCGTGTCCAGCCATGACGAAGCCGCGTCTTGTGCTCGTCGTGTGTTGCCCGACCGCGCGCGGCTAGTAGATTCCGTGTACGAGCCTGTCTTTGGTACGACATCGATTCGCCAGTGAAAAAAACTCGTCCAACGTCTCGTCTTGCTGGATTTTCAAGAAAACCGAGCTCGCGTATCCGTTCATGCGATAGAACGTGCGCAGTCGCAAACGATCCTGTCGTTTTCAGGATGCTTTAATGCCGGAGCAACACGTTCCTGTTAACGGACAATATTGTCCAGCAAAACTAATCCAAGAGCGATCATCTCTATCGATTTTCTACTATTTGAGTATGACCTCGATCAAATAATTTTATCAAGGATCGCGCGCTCGAGCGAGTGTGTTCAAAATCCAGAGAAACTGATGCTTTAATATCGCCATGAGAAGTTCAGAAGTGGTCAATTGTGTTTCCTTCTGCTGATATCGTAAAAGAAGTAATCGATAACGTTTGCCTGATAGTTTTAAAGTCGACGCATGTGTGTTCGGTACGTTGCTTCGTTAGTCTTTCTCAGCGGTTCTCTCTTTCTTTGAAGTCGCACGTTATAAAAATCTTTCATGAGAAGAAATAAAAAGGATAAAAGCAGTGGTACGCGGTGTCTTTCTTCCCCGGAGCGTTCGAAACGCTCGCTGCCTCCGTAAAAGTCGTTTCATTGCACGACGAAGGATCGTGTTGAGCGTTTGGTTTAGAGCTGGGGACTCGTCAACCGTCTAATTAGACACCACGACTGCTAATCGCCCGTGCCCATAACACAGGAAAATGATAACCTCAACACCCACTTCCGCGTTCCCGTGTCCTTAGATCTCGAGATAAAGCTAAGCGCCTGCGGTACATCGCGTGGCCTTAGAGGAGGAGCGTTTATTGAAACTTCAGACGGAGATAACAAGAAAAACGAAGTATCATCGTATCTTTCATGGAAAGTAACGACGTGGATACGCGCGCAAGGATGCGTACGATGCGCGTGATAGAATCCTGGCTGCATTCGGTGTGCCTGTCTGTCCGTTTTTAGCGTATCTTATGGTACTTTCTCCGGCGAGCCTGCGCGCGCGCGCGCGCGGGCAATTAAAATTTCCATCCACGTTTCTCGTATCCACCGTATTTCCATATTTCGTACACGCACCCGATGGTTTACGCGCGGCCATAAATACGGCGAGACGTCGGCACCCTGCGCATTATCCAACATGGCGGAAGTGCATCTGTCCGCGAAAGAGGCCCGGATAAGCGCACAATTAATGGCACGCTTATGGGATTCATAACCGTCCGGGTCCGCGTTCGCGGATTTCGCAATGCCGCGTTGCTCGCGGACCCGATAAATACGTAGTAATTTGCCATGCGTCGACGACCTCGCAGATTGAATTTATTTCTGCTAATATCGAATATCGCGGATCGAGATCCGCCATTTTCTCCCTTCTAATTCGAATAGCGTACACTCGCAACGCACACTCAGCTGGAATCGGAAAAACTCGGGGTAAATTCGGCTATTCTTTTAGCTCTGGATAAAAAATTCTGCAAATATTCTTTATTCAGTCTTGTATATGTATTTTGTCGAGAAAACTTAAATAATGCAAGTTTTAATGCGCAAAGTTCACTCGTTCAAAAGTTCTACATGTGTAAAGTTGAGTGATTTTAAGCGTTTTTGATAGGTAAGTGCGGCGCCATTTTGGTCTTTGCTGAGCTTATCCGCTGAGTGGCAGCGCAAACACGTATTTGCTTAAAAATTTGCATTTTTGGAGTTCTCTCTCGTAAAAATCTATAATAGGATTGTATAAAAAAAGTGCAAAATTTTTAGTCTCAGAAAGTAAAGTTCTAAATTCATAAGTTTTAAGGATTCTTGGGATCGCAGACTACGATCCTAGTATTCATTTTTTTTTGTTAGAATGTGAAAGTACCCGTAAATACTACTCTCATTAGGGATATTTCAGTTGCGGACAATAGTTGAAGACGGAAAGGAGAAGAGAAAGTAATTACTTGTTTCATGTGAAAAACATAAAAGAAGGATGTATATTTTTCTAATAGCAGATTAATCATTTTACTAAAATGATAGACACTAACTTGAATACCGACGCGAGTGTAAATGTTCGGCGTCGATGAAACGGTATAGTATCTCGTTGCGCTCGCAACCTGGCGCAGCGATACGTTTTCCGAATGCTGCATTCGATTCGAAGTCAACGCTAGCCGTTCTTATTAATTAGAGACGTTATAGGCCGCAATTATGCCGTGGGGGTAGATCGATCTTTGCCATTGCGCGGACTGTTGCGTGCAGGTAGCTCCGAACGGAATAGTTCTCAGAATAACGTCGACCTGTTCCAATGTATGGTAGCTGCCACTGCGTAATCGTTGACCACCACGATTAAAGGGTATCGGGTATTATACATATTAGCCATCTGGTATACTCTGGTTCGGTCGGTCGGATATGAGACCTGTAATTTCGAAAGTCGCATGCGTGTAATCGATGTTTTGAAAAAGATGTTAGAACAGAACGTTTGTATTGCTCCGTAAATTAACACATCGTGAACGGAGCGGCGCACTTCCTGATGACTGCGACGTCCGCGGCTTCAGTACTTGGTAATTGGAGAATTGGTTTTTAGTTCTTTATGTGGACTGGTTGTGAAACGTATCCTGCCCGGTGGCACTGCGGACATTTTTCTAACGCTTTATGCGATCCTCTCGTAGATGATTTTTGTTAGAAGAAGAGTGCTAAACAGAAAGTAATTTAATTCTTATTCGGAAGTTGGAAGATTCCAGAAGACAGTTCTAACAATATTTGATGGTTGCAGCTTGTATTTGAAATCTGACATAGGATTAAATGAAAAATCGGCCGATGAATGAACATCAATTTCTAACGAATTAACAGAGGTAACTCAGCAAATGATAATTATCCAAAGAAACTTTTCGTAGGATCGGACCTTGAATTTGCGTATACGTATATGTGGATCTAGTAATGTTTTATTGTTCTCTTAACAATAACGATCGAATACAATATGAAAATTTATTTCGCATTCGAAAAAAGATAAATTACCGACAATGTGTCTGTCATTGAAATATCTTTCGAAATGTTTTTTGCCCATCGCAAGGACTTTGTTTATTGCTTATATCGCCGCGGTCCACACTGTAGAATGTAAATTCGTTAAAATCCTTACCCTGTTGCTTAACTCGCGGCCAACCAGTCAAGTCGGGCGATTACACACCACGATTTACTCTCATTATTCGTAATTGGTCTCGAGGAAAAGGGTCTTGTGGTCATCCGGACAACCACCTATTCGTGGCCAGCTATTGTTGTAGGGATCTTCTTGCATATAGAATGCGCATACAGCGAACAAGGAAGAACCAGACCACGCTAGAAAGCACTTATTGTGCCTAAGCCACCTTGGGCTTCCATCGTTAAAATTTGAAAAATTCGCGCTCGTCTCGCCCGTAATCCCACGGCCATAATGCGGGGCGCAGCACCGTTAGAAAAACTGTTAATGATCCTACGTTCCAGCTCGGACATTAGGGTGTTCAATGACTGTTACAGAATGATGATGTAATGCGAACAACGGTCTGGTTAAAGTGCTCGTTACCTCGCCAATTTTTGTAATTGAGACTCGCCGCGCGCCGGGACGAGCGATATTTTCCATCCGTATTAGTTACGGATCATTTCTACTTTCCATCTAAACACCTCCGGTACCGCTGCTGCGAATGCAAAAGTAAAAACGTTTTCGGAAACCACACGGCCCATGGTTCGACCGCAACCGTTTCTTTCCGTACAGTTAGCTGGTAACTGAATTTTATTTGTTACTCAATGTTCGTTTTTCTTGTAGGCTGCGATTCGTAGCGATATCGGGGAAACATGTATTCGACAAAAACTACCACGTAAAAAGAAAACAGATGTAAAAAGTAATTGTTTATTTTAGTAATTATTAACAGAAGGACTGTTATATGTATAGCAGCAGAACTTCTTATGCATAAAATGATTTTGTACCAACTGTAATTTTATGTTTTAGTTTCCGATAAATTTTTTAAACTACTGTAATTAGACTGTGCGAATCTGTGTGCAAAATAAAGGTTTTCTAAGTTGATTGTGTGAAACACAAATTAAATCGTCACGTATTCCTTCTTTTAATAGTTATACTATCGAAAAAAATCTAAGAACATCCTTAAATTTTAAAAGCTAAAAATTTTTAGTTTCCTGAAGTAAAGTTTAACCCTGTAAAGTTTCTAACGGAAAGGAGAAAAAACGTCAACCTTGTCGATGGTGGATAAAGTCTTGGATCCTCGTCACGATTATTAGTGAAAATTGCTGGAGAAGATCTTGAAAGCCATGGAAATCATTTCAGAATGAGTGAAGCTCACAAGCGTCAGTTTGATCCTTTCTTACATAACGGTATGTTGATTGAAAGTGAACAATGAAGATATTTCAGGCTAAACCTGACAGTAATCCACAGTAAAGCCACGATAAAAGTGGTGGCAGAAAAGACTCCGGGCGTGAGCACTCTCATTTCCTATCTGAAAACGTTAGTAGTTTTTTTCCGGTACCTCAAAAATCCAATTTACCAAAGGCATTTCAAATATCCTGCTCTTCTTCTACATATAGTTAATCTGGTATTCTATCGACAGAAGTTTCAAATCGACACTTGAGTTATTACGAGCAATACACGAGCCGTTCTCCAGAAACTCCACTAGACTCATTGCGATGATGAAATATATTAATGTAACCAGCTGTAAAGTGTGATAACCGGTGTTCCGTGTAATATGTTACGTGCGACTCGCAGTGTTGTATCGAAGCGCCGTGTACAGTACGAGTACACGCATAGCCTTTAACTGCACATTTTGTACATCTCGTATGTGCGATGACACGTGTGTGCACAGCATTATACCTCTGCCTTTCTCACTCTTTCTCTCTCTCCCTTCCTTTTCTTTTCGTGTACACGTTGCGTCGGTGTCGATGTAAATTTACGCGTTTCTCACACGCACCCACGCGCGTTCGCTGTGCTAACGTTCCGTTTGCGATTTTACCTTTACCCGGCCTCCGCGGAACGACCGCAGATCGTGGCTCATCTTCCCCGTTTCGCAACCACGTTAACGCGGAATTTAGATTTCTTTTTCACCGGGATTTATTGAACATTCCCCCAGTAATTCGTATGTCCTGGGATAAAAAGAACTTTTATTACGACACCAATCGTAAAACTGATGTCTCAATGCTCTGCACACGGGTTGAAAGGCGAGAGTCTGGGCATTAGTTGCAATATCCACTTATTGTTGGAAACCGCTGAAGGCTTAGGATTATTTACAAGTTCATTCATCATTTTCTGAAATCTATTTTCGAAGGTGATTCTCTGAGTCAAATTAGTCTTTTTACTGCTCCTAATATTTCTATTGCACCTAGTGGAGCCTAGCTACCAATCAAAGATAATACAGAAAAATGTAATCTTAAATGATGATTTTGATACTTTTTGGATAAAACAGTTCTGAACACTACCATCTAAATGTTCAATTATATGTATAGTGTTATTTCACACTCTTTTGTGAATATTGCATATTCTGATTATCATACTTTGAGTATCATATCAGGAATTTTTCTTAATGAAGTAAATGATATATTTTCAATTCCTTATCGTAAATACTTTGTTAATAAAAAAGAAATTATACAGTGTATCTGAGGTAAAAGGACGCCACTGAAATATTTCTTACTATAGGGAAATAAATTAAGAAACTTCATCAGCTTATTTAAATAAAGAAACCAAATCGGTCGCAAAAACGTTTCTCAAATATCTTGCACTATAATTGGTATGGGAATCATTCAAAATCAGGAACTGAAAATATCGCTTAATTAACGCGATCGTGCTGCGCTGTCTTCTCACGAATACAAGTGATTTGAAACTACAAAAAATACGCATCTTCGCTTTATTCAACTGTGATTGGATTGACATTTAGAAACGCGAAACGAGAAGAGAGAATTGTTTTTCATTGAATTTTTTATCTCACCCGATCAGTAGCGGCGTGCACATGATACTCGGCCGTTGCGTCTTCGAAGAGATCGATCATTAGCAGATACTTATCTCCGCTCGGAAGAAAATAATTAAAGGAAAGTTAACAGGATTTGTCACGGGAATCGAGAAATTCGTCACGAAGCCGGCGGCGGCGGCGGCTGGGCTTTTTTTCGTCTTTTTACCTTATGGCGTTCGAAGTCACGTTCCGGGCAGAGTCAAGGCTCGTTCCTCTCGATCAGATACCGAACGAAATAATCCAGCGAAACGTCCTCGTCGTCGTCGGTCGGTTTTTCTAGTAGACACGGAGTAATGCGCGGCGTTTGCTCGTCAGATGATCGCACTATCTCCATTCATCATTTGAAATTAGTGTGATGCGAGCCGCGGTGGTTGCGCGTTGCCCACACGTAATGGCGAATCTAGACTTTTCACTTTGGACGTTCATGTCGGATTCACTGGTTCAAAAGTTACGTTTGTTTAAAGTTGAGTCGTTTCAAGCGTTTTTAACCAGGGATGCGTATCGCGGACTAACCCTAACCCAAACCCGGTTAACCGAGCGAGGTTTCTGTAACCCATACTAATCCGGAGAGAGCGGGTTTTAGAGCCTAGAGAGAGCCGGTTAACCCCTCTTGGAAGCGGGTTAACCCGCACGGAGCGGGTTTCAGAGTCTAGAGACAGCGGGTTAACTCGCTCCCGAATGGGTTACTAGTGAGATAAGATAGATATTTCACTTCAGGGTTCAGAGATATATGAATATATGTACATATATTATGGATAAAAAGAGATCCCTCTTGTATTGCAATTTCTTGTTTTGCAAAAACCGAAAAATACCGGAATTTATTTAGGTTTCGACAGAGACAGCATACCTTACCTTACCCTTCCGAGGGTTAACTATTTTGGACTTTCCCATTTCGGCATTATTTCTTGTTTCGAAACAGCATACTGTCGGGCGGACAGTCCTTGAATTTTGGATGGCGACCGTACCAGGCAATAAAATAATAAAGCGCTTCAGATCTAATAAAGCATACTGACAAGGGAACATAATTCAGTCGGTACAAGCCGATTTTTATGAGACTTATGCGAGATATAGTTCTTTAATTTTTTTTTCCAATTTTCATCGAAAATTTACATTAAAAAGTTACAACTATGGTATTCATGATCCTACTGTAGTCTTGTGTAACGGGGTTAACCCTAACCCGAATTCGGTTCGGTTCTCGTAACCCAAGTAACCCGTCTAACCGGGTTACAGAAGAATTCGAACCGGGTTAGGCGGGTTACTCGGGTTACGAAACCCGAACCGGGTTCGGGTTAGGATTCGCATCCCTGTTTTTAACGCGTAAGGGCGTCGCCATATTGCTACTCAGCGTCGTGCGTTGTCTAACGAGCGGAGCCGCTAGGTGGCACCACAATCTGTGGACGATTCATCCGCGATGTACGTCCAAAATGAAGAATGTAGTTCTTCGCTTTCGTGATGTAGCAAGAGCGATCGACAATTACTACGCACACCAGTTCGGTGTTTTATGTTTTGTCTCGATCCTCTGCTTCTTCATCATATTTGGTTTGTGCCGTTTTACAGTTATACTGTAATCGCATGAAATGATGTGGTGCATGAGAGGCACGCTGATAACCGACAGGTTTTGTCGGAGCAATTACTCTTAAGTAGCATGCGGTAAACTATTAACGTATAGTCTTCAATTAATTATTTTATAAAGAAGAATCATTTAACCGGGCAGAGAGACTGTGTATAGCCGAGACCGGCGGTAATAAAATTATTTGTGTGCGTAACTACCCATTTTCGACACGTTTCCTGGGAAATAATATATCCTCGTTAAAATAAAACGTGGTTCTTCGACAGGTATGAAATAACTGTATAACATGGTTTTAGTAGGCAACTCCTCTCTGTTTTGTATACAAGTTGTCCCAGATTTTAATGTTCAAACGTTGTCGGCATACTCTATGGCGCTATATAAGAAAAAACAATGTAATATGTACAGTAATACGTACAGTGGCTACACATTCCGCCTCTAATAATGATCCGCGTAGCCATTACCTTAATTCTAGCCTACATTACTACCAATGAACTTCTCAAGATTCCAGTTAACATCGACTAATCGTGAAACGTGTTTCTTGCTCCAGACAGTTGAAAATGAACACTTCATAGGATCAAAAACCGTCCGAGAACGAAACTAGTAGTTCAGTTCTCGCATCGTATCTCCCAGTCGTGTGCGTAGCTGCTTCTTCAATCAAGGACGGGGTGGAACACGGGCTAACAGCCGCAATCGTTAGCTGGCCTAGCCGTTCCGACTCTCGTAAACGTTTCTCATGGACATCATTTCACGCGAACTGCGTTGTTTCGGCGTTGTTTCGACTTAATCGAGCAAGCCCCGACACGCCCACCGCGTATTGCAAACGTTGCTTGATGCTCCCTCGGAAGATCGTCGACTTAGGTGATGAGCTTGACCCCTACGCGAGCGAACATCTTTCATTCGGTATCTCTGAGAAAGCGGTGCTGCTTCGAAAAGCATAATCTTACCGCGAAAGCTGCTTCCAGATGAATAACGCGAACGAGTTGGCGTGACGTGCGATGAGAGCGCGTTAGGTCCGACGCGCGCTCGAAAATATTACCGGCGATTATTACAATGTTGAAGGTAATAATCGTAATAAGATTTTTTAATGTTGCAGAAGTGTCTGTTAATAAATTTGCGGGATGCAACAGCATCAACGTACGGACAGGTACAATCCGCCACTGTATTTAACTCGCTGCAATACAGATTGAACTTTGTCAATTCAACTTTCCCTTCTATTTCTTTCGATACAGTTTCACTTGTCGAAGGCAGAGCAGACGCGAGAGAACTGGTTGAGAAATCACAAGAAATATCAAAAACGTGCAAGTTCTTTTTGTTCCCGGGGATAAGCGTAGACGGCAGGAAGACGCGATACCGGTTTCAACGAAGATCGACGCGACGAGCCAGGATTTTCCACTGCAGATGAATCCGATCCCAAGAAAATTACGCAACGCGTTTTCGCACGATAGACTCGCGAGATCTATGGTGGATGGCTCGCGGTTGGTAGTGGATGGATGATTTGTATCGTAGAAATTAGTTGTGCAGATAGAATCAAATAATCAGTGACGGTTGTCTAGAACGAAATCCGCTGCGATACGGACGAAGACGACCCCGATAATTATCATCGGTTATTACCGGACATCCGATAGAGGATGAATGGGCAGAAAGAGTCATCAGTGTCGACTACTCCTGAACCGAATATCGATGATCTTAACGAACCACGATGCGCTAATTACACGAGTCACGATCGTTCCAGGTCTACGATCCTTCAGCCGAACTTGAAAGTAAACATTGCAATCTTGATCTTCGCGTCTGTTGCCACTTTATTGGTAGTCTCCTGAATATATTCACAATGGCTGTGTGTACAAAGCATTTTTCGACGAATTTATTTGTTCATAATATTTATAGGAAAGTATCGCGGTTTAAATCAGAGATCTTCAAACTTTCTTGGAATTTCTGAGTTTATTAAAAAATTATTAAAATTTTTTTTCTGAAACAAGTTCGATGTAATGAATTACTAATTTATTAATTATTGCTACGTAAGCTAATTTAATAAACAGAGTTGGCCAGTAATTAAGTCTTTTGTAATCGATTTCTGTAATCGATTATTTAATGTAATCATAGTAACTGTAAACATTAATCAATCAATCACAGTTGAAATAAATCAGTAGACAGAGGATTACCTTTTGCAATTTGTAATCATTAAGCAGTTATTTTTGTATTTATAGATATTTATAGAAATGTGAGAATGTTATTAGGATTATTTTGAATTTCATGGGTTTTTTCTTTGAAATTCGAATTGTCATTTTGGCCCACTAAATTTCAGATAGTTGAAGAATAGAATTTTATATGAGCAATACGTAGTTTGAGCACAAAGTAAAATTTAGTAGGATAGTTAAACGAACACGATCCTAATAGCATGGAAATATCCATTTGCAAGTAGTATACCTAAGTTACAAGCGTCCCACGCTAGGGAAGAGTGATTAGATGGCTTCAGAAGCTCGCACACCAGTAATCGCGTGAAACACGTTAAACATGCACTTTAAGCGATTCTTTTCGTCATTAAGATAGACTAGGTACTGATATTACATGTCGTTAAGCAGAGATTGAACTGATTATGTCATTGGTTACGCGATCCGAGTTCGATTTATTTCGACAGAGGTAGCTCGAAAATTACCGATTTCTTATTGTTTTAACTATGCTCCCAGTTTGAAAAATCTGAAAAATTATATGTTAACAACAAAAAAATCTTTAAATATTCATTTAGAGGTATCCAATAGCACCTTTAACAAACAGACTTGGACTAATTACGCACATATAGCTGTTAATTGGTCGATTGCTAAAACAGGAATAAATCGGCAACTTGTACGCTATAGCGAAGAGTTGCAAAAACCATAGTGATTAACTGTTTATAAGACCAAATAATTGTGCACGCTATTAGCGCATAAGATCGGCAGTGTCTAAATGAGATAGTCAGTTGATTCATTTAGAGATATTGGTTGTTTTATCATTGTCCCGTCGCTATTTTATTGCGTCGATATCCTAGCTGGCACGATCGCGAAAGTTGCTCGATGTTTTATACCCCTGTACGAGCAATAATTTCTGTCCTTAATCCTCGAATAAAGCGTACCCTCACATGGTAGGCCATTATGAGAATCGGCATTTCTCGTGAGCACTGTAATGGTAATGGCAGGAATGCACAGGAATGCGTAGCAGAGTGGACCGGCGTGTTTCATTCCCGGGACAGTGAAAGGGATGAGTAGATAATTGTCCACAATTTCTTTCGTCCGGAGCGTACCGACACCAGATTCTCTCTGTCTTCGATGCGCCCTTATGCCTACTCCAGGATAAAATCATTTTTCCAATTAACCGTGGGATGACGGGGACGCCAATTTTCCTTCGGCCTAAAAAACACAACCCTCGTTATACCCTACGGAACGCAAGAAACTCAGTGACGTCTTCATGAGGGAAAAAATCCAAGTAACCCCAGTGAACGTGACAGTTACGGTTTTATGCTGTGTTATGCAAATTCGAGGTATACAGAATCAAGAACTAGTGCAGAATACGTACATCGTGATTCTGCACCTCTGGATAGATTTGTATACGCGCTCGAAAGTCAAGCGATCGAATAATGTGCCTACTAAGTAATAGTAGATTATTTTTACAATTTGTTTCTTAAATTAATTCCAACATATACATCTAAAAAAAATTAATTAGTGTTGAAATGGTATACTGAACTTTTCTACCATAAATTCATCGATATGAACATAGTTCATTAATTCGTTGTTTATTTATGAAATTTGTTACGATCATGAAAATTCTTAATTATTAGTATTAACATTTCGCTTCTTCCTTCTACTCTGCATCTAAAAATCAGTTTCAATTAATCAGATAGAATTAATAATTTTGCCGATGCTCGCGCGGAGCAATTATGGCGACCAATCTCGTGTAAACACAGCATTATATTTTCATGTAAGCCTCGTAAGAAACGTTAAACGATTTTCCGGACACGAATTGTTAATCAACACCCAGCTCGTATGCAGCATACAATGAATATAATTTACTTTTTTCGTCGTCAGTCCCGCAACGTACCCGATCAGGCAATTAACCGGCCGTACACTGTGCTCAGCTGCTATTTAATATAAATATTGATTGAACTTATGTTCCAGTTTACACTAGTCACGTGTATGTATCTCATTAACTTGTTCGTGGATGTCGTGTGCCTCGCGTATGGCTTTTTCGCGGCGCTTAATTACAGACGGCGTTACCGATTGCATCAATCAAGTTCGCTTCCCGTCGACTACGTCGTTACCATTAATTGCTTAATTTTGATTGTAGCGATCGATCGCGAATGTTGTTCGCCGCGATATTTGTTCATCGACGCGACCATAAATTTTTAAATGGGTCGCGCGAATATGTCTTCTGTTGGAAACTCTAGGACGGTTCTCATCGACGCGACGCGACGAGACTCAACACCCGCGTCATTATGATCGCATAGTTTGCTCGTTTATCGGGCGGATGGCAAAATTTAATGGGCGTCGATTAAGATAGCGATGAAAGTAAAGCGGCTTAATTGGATTCTTGGCACGCCTTTCTTATACGACCGCGTCCTCGTTATGCTTTCTTTTCATTTCGCAAGCCCGAAGTTTCAGTCGCGCGCCACGCTACTGGTGTCTACCGAGTACCGATCCGCGATACCCAACGCCAACGGTCCGACTCAGATAACGTTATGAGCATCCTCCCAGTTCGATGCGCATCAAGATAACAATATTTCCGATTACTTCGGTGAACCGTTCCCGGAGAGCACCGTCCGACTGGTTATAAATTATTAATTAACGTAATTATTGACGGTAAGGGGTTGCATACCTGTGATCGGTGGAAAAGTAATAGATATTCAACAATTTTTGTTATACATACACAGGGTGTCTCCGTTAAGTTTTGCCATTATATTTTAGGGATTTACTCAAATTTCAAAAAATGCTTTTTACGTAAAAAGGTAATGGTCACCTTGACTTTTTTTAAATGGCAACATATGCTTTGGTGGACATCATAGGATTGTTGTTGACGTCGAAACGATTTAAACTCGATAATTTTGTGCAAACATAATTTCCATCAATAATATGCAAGAATTTCGGAATCGCATAACACCTGCATGTAGTAAAGTATCCCGAATTTAAATTACATTAGTAGTACACTGACAAAAAAACCATACTTTTTTGCGTTTATTGAATTTTCACTTCCTACCTAAAAAGCATTAAAAAAATCTCAATCCTATCAAAATTTATAGTTCGGACACTGGTACTGGAATGAGTAAACCTTACGTTTAGGGGAGGCAGCTCCGATGACCTTGACCTTGACATATATTATCGAGGACATCATTCTGAACAACTTTTGTCGTTACAACTACCCGGCGCTCACTCTTAGTTTTCGAGATATTTGCGAAAAACTATTGCAAATACTGTATTGAATTTTACGTATTCTTGCATGCTCCGTGGCAACGTAAGCCTGTTCCGAGGCGGCATCTGTTTATTTTCTGTTTATAAACACATTATGGGGATCAGAACAGAGTTAGGTCTGGGTTAGGTCTGGGCGACTACTTCTGTATTATCGCATGCGTGGTCAGGCCGGCTTGACGGCCGGCCTTCTCCGCCCCTCCCACCATCTAACCCTAACTAATTCTGATCGAATTCTGAGAATTTTATTCAGCATTCAAATGGTGTTGTTACGGTTAGACACCTCTTGGGTGATAACCCTTTTGACCCTTCCGGATTGTTTAGGAGTCGAAATGATTAGAGACATTGATTCCACGAAGGGTCTCAGATAGCGCGCTATCTGGATCAATGGAACCAATTTCAAGTTTTACTTTCACGAAGGGATTGATAACAGCTTATCGAAACCCCCTAGTAATAGCTTACTAAACAAAGGACCACACATGGCCCCCACCTCTGTAGGGCCGATTTTGGGAGTATATAAGGGACCTAAGTCCTCCTCAAAATCGGGTGACATCCGCGTTGTAAAGCCAGTACACTTTCGTTCGTAACAGAGTAAAGTCAGAGCAAGACCAGGCCTTATCCTCGTCAAAGCATCGTCAAACACTTAGAAAAGTACGTACGGTATAAAGATCGCGGTTAGGACACCCCCGCATTTCTCGGTGCGTTAACACTGAGAGTAGATTTCCGCGGCACTTACACATTGACATATGTAGCCAAGCAAATCGCAGAATATATATATTGTTCATTATAGTATCCAAACATTACATTTCTTTATCCTACTCGAGTCCAGACGTTGGTATTCCGCAAGGATACATCCTTGCCGCTCGGGGTGTATCAAATACATACGAGTCGAGTCAAAACCCACGACACCTTACTTCCATAGCGGTTACCCGGTGGTGAAACAAGCACCGATCAATCCGCTAATCCCACCAAACCTATAGTGGCTATCCGATGGTGAAACAAGCATCGGCCGGTCCACTCTATCCAAAAGACAGCGGCTATCCGATGGTGAAACAAGCATCGGCCGGTCCACATCCTAAACCTCTAGCCCTCGGCTCACGCCAAACCCTAGCGTAACCCTCGGCTCGTAACAGTGTAATGGATACATAGAATTCATTATTTTGAAAAAAGCATCAATGCGTTTATCAAAATTGTACGTTCTTTTAAATAAAAATTCGGCACTATAATTAGTATAATGATAGTCACGTATGCCATAGCGAGGAATGCTGGCTCTCAGATCTCTCCACAATCTTTCAATATTTTGTGTATGAACTTGTGTATGGCAGCCTTATGTTGCTACGGTACGTGGAAGAATACGTAAAACTCAATACAGTATTAGCAATAGTTTTTTGCAAATATCTCGAAATCTAAGAGCGAGCGCCGGGTAGTTGTAATGACAAAAGTTGTTCAGAACTTTGTCCTCGACAACATATGTCAAGGTTAAGGTCATCGGAGCTGCCTCCCCTAAACGTAAGTATTACCCTGGATTACCCTTCTCTATTTTAAAATATATATTTGCATTATTTATCGGATAACCTGACACGATCATCCGAAATCTTTACCGTTTGTACTACTAATTTATAAATTTATTCTAACAAATGAAGTAGACAATTTACGATCTAGCACGTAATCCAGCATTGTCAATAACGGAATGTTCAAAGTCCCGCCTACATATTTTATGTGGCAATGTTAAGAAACGGCCTGAAAGCTTCCCTTGTTCTAAATCCCGGCTAAAGTATTCAGCCGCGAGACCTGTTGTCGGTTTAGCGGTCACACAAGCTTCTTTCGAAAGCAAGGGTTTCCATTAGCACTAAATTCTAGCATTTAATGCCGGCAAACAGTGTAGGTACGTGTCGTGCGTTGGCTTCCAGGAACTCCAGATCCGTTCTCACGTGGGAGAAAGGGAACGGAGATTCTGTTTGTTTGTTGCTTTTGTTCTTCGCGTGATAACGTGGCTATCAATACGGTTCGCCAGCGCACGTGTGCCGATCCGCGACGTGCTCCTTACACAGTTGTCTCGCGGGACCACTCCCGCAAAATATGCAATGTTTCGTAGTAAATTATTATAATTACAATTCGCTTGGTCGAATTATCAACTACGACTTTGTTTGAATAATACAACATGGTACAATCCTTTTTTATAAATATTATAGATAGATAAAAATAGAAATAATTGTGGATACTTTCTGATCGCTCAGCATGCAACGGAGCCGAGCGTAAAAGATAGATAGACAGGATTGAAAATTCTTTAAATAAATAATCTATTCGGTTTCCACTCGGGTACGCAAGATTCGTCTTCCGTCGCGAGCTATCGCGCTGCAAATAAATACTATTCGAAGCGCATTCGGATTTTTCCGGTCTCGTAGATAGGCATCGCTGGTTTTCATTTTCTTTTTTTCCCAGCTCCCCTCGAAGATGATCCCGGTCGATGGAGGACATCGATCACCGTCAATTCATCGCCAGCGTACAATTTATCCTCTTGCGAGTCGGAGATTATAGAGTTGGGCGCCGCGCAGATTCTTCATCAGGATCGGTCTTTGATGTATGATTAGAGCTAGCCGTGCACGTTCTCCTATGCTTTTAATGACACATGAAAACAATAAGGTTTACAAGCAATAAAATTAGACTCGGCGCAAAAGTTCACAGAATTTTTCGGATTCCTTGCACCTGTGGACGTTGCCTTTCGAGTTTGCAATTTAAAGCGACATCTCCGTAACACGCTTTCAATTTTTCAGGAACGTATTTCTGGCTGTACGTCTCCTAACGACTAGGTGGAGGATGCGAGAATTCCAGTTTTTCCAGTTTATGTAGTTGTAGGACATTATGTATACAGAAATTTATTTTTCATACAGGTTCTATTCGGTTCAGCATAATATAAGAACTTTAATCGTAATATTTTATCGTTATCTTCAGCAATATTCTGAAATTACTAACTACTAATTACCATAGACTGAGCGAGTTTGTTTCATGTGGCCATTCAAATCTCCGGT
Organism: Lasioglossum leucozonium; assembly: GCA_028454225.1. Lineage (NCBI taxonomy): Eukaryota > Metazoa > Arthropoda > Insecta > Hymenoptera > Halictidae > Lasioglossum > Lasioglossum leucozonium. The sequence continues at coordinate 232,911 of CM052206.1, read as the reverse complement.
TATGCTTAACCTGCTGTTCGTAATACATCAACGTGATACTATTTTTATATTACAATTCGGTGCAAGTTCTTCGTTTATAGTCGTACGAAATTCAGCGAAATTAACAAAGGTACCCAGATAGCCTAAAAACGTTTTCAAGAAGTCTTAAAGAGAATGGTAGAGAACATAAGACTTTCAGACCTAAAATGGACGTGAAAATCTACATGATTGTATAAAAAACAGTGCAAAATTTTTAGTACCGGAAGGAAAAGAGTAACCAAAATAATTATAAAAAGATTGAATATACGACCATGTATTAAATATATCAGGAACATATTACTATTAATTGTTTAACAAACTTATTCATCGCATTCGAAGCTATTCTTCCATTTACTATAACTAGAGGGAATTTACTATAATTATCCCCTTAAGTGACTACGTAACAGCCAAACAGAACCAAAATGTTTTTCATTATTTTTACTTTTAGTTTTATATTCATTCGTTTCTATCCTCCGCTGTAAAGTGTTCCTCTTAAACAAACTAGCATCTTAAATATGTTATACTTTCTCTGTATAAATATCCAACGAAACTATCCACTTACCCAGTGGAAGGAGCATTAGAAAATAAATTGCGATGGAAAGATAAGTACATGTAACTTGAACTTCTAAAGTAAAAGATAAATGTTTCTGTTAATTAAAGTGACTTTGATTTCCATTCGCGTATGGGTGGGTGGGTCTATGCCTATACGATACGATCAAGCATTCGCGGCAGTCGTCGGAGAAACACAATGGATTTCAGCCCAGGACAATGTTATAGATGCAACGAACCTGATAGGATTTCCCTTGTCTCTTCGGTTACTTTCTACAATTCAACTTACGAAATCGTTTCGTATGTGTTAATTATTGACTATTATCACGAAATAAATGAAACAACCAGTAGTTCGTGAAAAAGTGATAAATACAAAAATATGTTTAAAACTATACATCGACACCCTCAGCTTTCTGACAATAGAAAATTCATTTTAATTAAATGATTCAATCTTTGTGTATCCATGGCACATTGATAAAATCAATTAATCTGTTAACCCTTAAGTGGGCGCGCAGTAGCACTGAGTGCTCCGTTTGTAGTTTAATGTAGTATAATTTTTATTTCTGCTAGTTACGATTGGCACGCCCCCACATAACCTACGACTGTAGTGTCATCCCACTAGAGCCGATATAGTTTTCAGTTATCCTTAGGTACTTTAAACTTATGGACGTGTTATTTATTTGACATAAAATTTGTGATATACGTAGTTTTAAAGGATGGTGCACAAAGTGCTCCGCGCGCCCAGGTATGTAACAAAAATAGGCGCGCCCACTTAAGGGTTAAACTAACCATGACGTACATCAGCCCTGGGCAACTTGCGGCTCCACTCCCTACTCCTAGGTCCTCCTCATCAAACTCCTGTGGACTGCAGGAGGAGGTTGGGGAGATTAGGAATGCACTGAGTGAGTCACCAAACGTTAGCACCTTAAATATCTTTGTTGTTTTTAAAGATACGTAAAATATGGTAAGGACAAAGTTAAATGGTACAAAGGGACTGACACGATGCAAAAAAAAATTTTGTTTTTATGTCATTTTTTTGGAGATATCAAGGTCACCTTGACTTTTTTAAATGGAACCACCCTTTTTTAAACACCTACAATGATAGTCCGTTTCATTAGGAATTCAGTGACTATAATTAGTCCAAGGTCATTCAAGGTCAAGGACAGAAAAAACGTATAAAACTAAAATATGGAAGCAGAATACGTTTATCACGGTTGAGACTTGTAGGACATAGTAAACATGCTATGGTCGTAGTTAAAGTAAACATACTAAGGTCCTTCAATGTTATTCACCATTCTTATTTACTATCAGTATGTTTCCAAACGCGATTCCGCTATGTCATATTCGATGACTGAAAAGTGTGATATGATCACGATTTACTGTGAATGTAGAAAAAATGCAGTGCAGGCCCGACTACTTTATGAAGAAAGGTATCCCGAGCGAAACACTCCTTCTAGACATACTTTCACTAATACGTACAGGTTGTTTCGAAGTACTGGAAGTGTACATGCAAGACAGTACAAACGGAAGAATCCCACGACTAATGAAGACAATGAAATTAATATTTTAGCAGCTATAGCTGTCAATCCTCACGTGAGTACGAGAAAAATTGCGCGGGAAGCAGGCATAAGTCAAAGTAGCGTAATACGAATTCTGGCCCGACATAAATTTCATCCGTTCCACATATCGCTCCATCAAGAATTGCACGGGAATGATTTTCAAAATAGAATTAACTTTTGTCAATGGGGATTGTTTCAAAATCATTCATTTTTTTCTAATGTCTTGTTTACGGACGAAGCAACATTTACTAATCATGGCTCAATTAATCTACGGAACGCCCATTATTGGTCTGTGGATAATCCGCAATGGCTGCGAGAAATTGATCATCAGACAATGGAGCGTAAACGTGTGGTGTGGTATTTTGAACGACAAAGTAATTGGACCATACTTCGTTAATGGAATGATGACGGGACAGAAATACGCTCAATTTTTGCAAGAAGATCTGCCAATTTTGTTAGAAGATGTCCCTTTACAAAATCGCTACGATATGTGGTACCAACATGACGGTTGTCCTGCTCATTATGCACGAGTACCAAGAGAAACGTTGGATTCTCGATATCCAAACCGATGGATTGGACGAGGCGGAACAGTTTCATGGCCAGCACGTTCGCCTGATTTAAATCCACTGGATTTCTTTTTATGGGGTCTGCTAAAAGAGACCGTGTACACGGATGCTCCAACAACAGTTGAAGATATGCGTCAGCGTATCATCACAGCATGTACGAATATCACGTCGGATACACTTATCAGAGTTCAACATTCCTTCAGAGCTCGTTTACAACAATGTATCGACGCAGACGGCCATCATTTCGAACATTTATAAAATACAGGTATTCTGCTTCCATATTTTAGTTTTATACGTTTTTTCTGTCCTTGACCTTGAATGACCTTGGAATAATTATAGTCACTGAATTCCTAATGAAAGGAACTATCATTGTAGGTGTTTAAAAAAGGGTGGTTCCATTTAAAAAAGTCAAGGTGACCTTGATATCTCCAAAAAAATGACATAAAAGCAAAATTTTTTTTTGCATCGTGGCAGCCCCATTGTACCATTTAACTTTATCCACCATATTTTACGTATCTTTAGAAACAACAAAGATATTTGAGGTGCTAACGTTTGGTGACTCACCCTGTATATGACGCCGTGTCCTTGCAGTAATGCGAGGCAGAGCATGGTAGGGGCGGGTACACTGCTAGGGATTAAGAAGGGATTAAGAATAATGACGATTTTCCCGCTGAAATTGGAAATTAGGCGATAGTTGAGGATTGGTAAAGGGAGAGGTGGTGGAATGGATTTGAAACCCTGAGGGGACCAAATATCATTACATACATACAATAAAGACGATTTATTTTCACGATATGAATTTAAATGCTTTATGGGACTACAATTTTGGAAAAATTCAATTGATTTTATCGTTTTTAAAAGTGCTAAATATTTATAAAGTGATATATTTTTTTAGCAAATGCACAGCCAATTCATCGATTGGGACCACTGTACGTCATCATCCTGAAGAGGTTAAATTTCGAACAGTGGTATCGTCGTCCGAGTGAATTTTAAAACTTCAGAGCATTGTCGCGAAGACAATGCCATCCGTGAACAATAAGGTTTCGATAGCGGTTTCGCGTCTTCGATGACGCTCTGTGAATTCTACAGCGGAACCTCCCTTTTTCTTCCGTGTCTCTGACCACGTATCGCTGCATGTTATCTGCGGTATACCTCACGTAGTCTCATCGTTCTCCGCGTCGTACAATTGGCATACAATAGTGCGTATAGAATTAGAATCGACGATATGCCGCTCGCTTTGTACTCGTTAGGAATCGACTTACGAGCTCGGTGATGGAGAAGGGCTCGATATTCAAGTTTGCTGATCCGATGCTAAATCCGACCACGAATTTTTTATACCCACGCTCGTTTTCTGCTTACTGGATTATGAGTACTTTCACCATTTCCATCAATTGCCTAGTGTCCATGAATTTTTTGTACTCAAGGTCACGCGAAAGTCATAGCATTGTAGGTGGTTGGATACATCTTGACCTCGGTTAACGTATCGCGTTCGTATTTCTATTTTAAAAAACACTTGAAATACATTTTTTATCCCACCACTCAAATATTTTTCCCTATCATGAAAAATAAGCGAGATATTAAACATGCTCAAGTTAGGTGGGACACCGTGTATTTTAATAAAAACTATGGAAGGTCTAAATAAACAATCTTGTCATTCTTATAAAGCAGCACATATCAGTTACTTTCAGAAACACATGTTCGTTTAATTTCTGTTTTCTACAATTCGAACATTTTTATATTGCCTAAAGTTCCGTAGTCTACCTGTTATAGCACACTCATATTTTCATATTTTGATTAGTATCCTATAAAAACATACTGAAAGATCTAAGTAAATGTTCTAGCTAATACTTGCTACTTCGTACTTGCTTGTAAAGCATTTCTAAATAAAGAGAACAGCACATCCGTCGTTAATGCCAAGTTTATAATCCTTTATAATTGTCGCGATACAAATGAAATATCGTCGCTAATGATCGTCGGGCACAGTGTTGTACATTAATCAATATATACGATCTGAAATTATTTTCCTTGCAATTTTCTACCGAAATATGCCTACTGAGAAATCATTTACCCGACGTCCGTCGATTACAGGTAAGGGAACGTGGGTTCGCCCGGGTATCTTCCCCGACAATCATGCGCGACAGAGTTGTTCCGTCCAGAACCAGAGTTATTATTTCTCGGTCGCGGATAATAATTAATAAAGACCTTGATACTGCTAGCTTGGCATTAAGTCGTTAGGCCCGGGAGAATCGATTGGAAACACTTACAGCGGCAATTTCGTTAACCTGGTGCCGATAGCTGCGCTTGATGGCGAAGGTAGGACCACAGTACAAAGCTCTTCGGCCGTAACGCAGTTTGTTTCGATGGCAAGGCACCCACTACCTTCTTCACCTATGATACTTTCTCCACCTATGATGCCGTGGTTAAAATAAACAAAGGGTCATTCCACGCCAAATCGATCACTTTTTGCGGCGACCATCGACGATTTTGTCCTAATTGAAATATGTTGTTGTCTATGTGAAATTAGTTATCATTTTGCCAGTTTAGAATTTTTTTGGAAATTACAAGCCTTCGAAATTTGCGAGTTTTGCCCACTTTAGCGAAAATAGGCCTCACTTCCGAATTTTTATCTCAGGAACTGTTTGTCCGATTGAGCAAAATTTTTTTTTGTTTTGTTCGGAAAGGATTGGGCTATTATAAAATAATTTTTTCATCCTCGAGAATTAACTTTATAATATCGAAAAATATAAACAAATTTTTGTTTTACGTTTTTTTTCAAATTTGGCCAGTAATGTAAATTTTGAAAAAAATATGGTTATATTCCCTGAAGTTTTCTCTTCACAATAAGTCCTTAAACAAAATGGCGTTTTTTTTGTAATCGTCACAATGTGCTGGAAAAGGGCGTGGTGTACCCGCGTTTTAGGTAGCGGCGAGTAGAAATCCTACATCTATGGGATGTTTCTCCTTAAAAAATGTATAAATTTCTTTAAGATTTCCTAGGATTAATCGTTTTTGCAAATGCTCTCTAGATCCATTTTTTAGAAATTTTCTACTAATGACTTCATAGTTTCTGATAATGGACGATCATGTTTTGGATTTGGAGTAGACATTATTCCGTGACTGACTTGCAACTGCTTCGCTTGTCTTGCCATATGGTACGTAGTTTTAAATTCTAGTACAATTCTACGAATACTTCAAGATTTTGGTAAAGTTGTGAGAATACGAATTTTTTCACTATCATTAAGTTTGGAATTAAATTTATCTTTTAACTGTTTAACTATTTCATTATCTTCATGAGTATTAGGCGAGCTACTTTTTGCGTTTATTAAATGTAATTTTAATTTTTTTGCAATGCTATGTATTTTTTCGGTTGTCCGTTTAGTCGACCTTAAAGTTTCTTGTGTAATGGGAGAATCACACAAAGACGACGTTAAAGAATTTGTGGAGCTTACAATAATGGCCGGTTCTATTGACGTTGAAATGTTGGTGGAACTGTCACTACTATGAAGTACTCCTTGCGATAATTCGGATGGCCCTGGTTCAGCTAAAGAAATTTCCGCTAGCTGTTTTATCTCTTCATGATACACTTTAATACGACAACCATTACGAATCAAACCCTTATTGGGAAGACCTGGAATTATTTGATGCATCCTCAACGTGATACTACGAAGTCCTTTCGTGAAATTATCATGTAATATTCTTCTAAACGGATTGCAGCACTTTTCACGCACCATTTCCAATAAGACACTCACTCTTCTATAAATTGAAGTGTACGATTCGAAAATTTCTCGGAAACTGAACATTGGGAAACGAATACTCGAATATAATAGGAAACCCCACCATAGCTTCTATTTGTTCCTCAGATTCTGTCCGAGTCGGCAGAAAAAGGAAAATGAGAACAAAATAAACTTAAAACCTTAAAAGGTAATCAAAATGAACGTTTAGTGCCAGCTGGTTTATTGCAACGCAACAATAGTTTCATGCAACTGACAGGTATACTTACAAATTTTGGAAATGGTTCTTTTTCTGATGACCTTCCTGTGCTATGTAATAAATAGATTATCAGTTTTTAGTCATTTCCAAATGTTTTACCTGTTTTCAAGAACCCAATAAGTTTTGGAAACCGATGACGGTTTCGGGGTTTCAAACTTTTAATTATAAGGTGTCGTTGGCCAAGAGTGGTTACTAATATTGTTCTCCTCTTTTTTTACAAAAAGTTATTAACAAAAATTTTTTAATCCAAGTACGTCTTAAATATAGACGTGTATACTGTCCATACAAAAAAAATTGGCTCATAATGTTCAATAGGTTTTCCAGGGCATCGTTACAAAGAAAAAGTAATTTCTTCGGTGAGAAACGGTATCTGAAAAAGTTTGTTCTTTGAACGCTTCCTGTAACGAGAGCTTTTAATAATTTTTATTGATATTATCATTTTCGAATGTAATCAACATTTAAGAAAAACCATGCATTCGTTAAACATCGATACGAGGACTTCGATTTTTTAAGTCATGAACTGCTAAATCGCGATTCTGGCCCGCTTCCAGCATTTCCCGCTTCTGTTCTTGGCTACTCCATATTCACCTGACCTAGTCCCGTGTGAGTCTTTCTTTCTTAAAAATGTCATGCGGGGAGGACATACGGATGACGTTAAAACAATGAAACGGGAAACGACGAGTGTCCTGAACAGAATTTCACACGAAGATTTCCAGCACCATTTCGAACAATGGTAGTACCGTTGGAGTAAGTGTATCCATTCGGAAGATGACTATATACTCTGAAGAGGATAACATGTTTATTTCACAATAAGGAATTATTTATTATAAGTACAAAGGATGTTATATATATTTTTTGTAAGATGAATATTACATAATTTTTCTCGCTTTTTTCGCCGCAAAATCTTTGATTACATCACCAAAATTGATCGAGTTTGTTACATACTTCGGGCCCTGCAAAATATCCGATGAGTTTTCATAGACTGCGGGGCATTTCAAAACGCGAGGCAGGGTTCCGGCGAACGCGCTGAACCTGCCTCGCGCCGGCCCTGATTAGTTAGTAATAAAGCTTTTTAATTAGTATCATACCACATATTTTGTGTTCACAAATAAGAAGTAATTGGCTAAATAAATTAACAGAAACAGTCAGAGCACTTATAAGGTATAAAACTTGTTAACATTGAATTTACCAGGAGACGGAATTTAAAAGTCTATAAGATTTTCTTAAATAAATTATTATATAAGTACGAGAAATCAATTTTGTATTTGTTTGGATATCAAGCAAGGATTGTTAGAAAAGAAAAAATTAGGATACTGAACATATACTAAACTATATATATTTCGTTTGCTGATGTTCGTTTTGCTTTTATGACAACCTTGATTCTTCTCATCGCTTGTTGCAGGATATCAATGCCGCCGTGCCATTACGTCGCGTAGTTTTAAATTTTCAAACAAGTTTGCAACTTGATTTACGATGAAACGAACGATCTCAAGTAGGATAATGTCAATAGCTACGCCTCCTTTTTCTTTAGCTACGACATGGCACTGAAAACTCCGATGTAATTAAGATACTAGTTAATTGGTAGTAGGGATAATTGATAAGTTCACAAACGAGGCGGCGCCTATTATTACCAGAGCGACAGTTGACTTTTAGACTTTAATTACTAGGTTGACAAAGTGTTCCAGTGTTCTTCTTGTTTGTCCGACGCTGGTCATGCTATGGATGCAACATTCAGCCGGAATGATAATTTTGACTCTATCTTTAGATGCTTGGAGAGGTGCGGACACTTATTATTACTGTCGGCTTCTTTAGAACCTGCTTTCAAAAACGTAGAATGTAATAAATAAACTGCGGATCTTTATGCATTTATGGCTTCTGGAAATTAAAAAGAAAAGCTGGAATATACTATTCGACAGATTTTGATACGATTTTTGTTTATTTCAGATCTACAAATGTTACTATCACTGAAAATAATATTTTATCGTCTCCTCCTCTCTTAAAATTCCTCTAGATTTTCATAATTGTTCAAGAAGTGCCTCCGCAATAACTGTCGCGAAAGTCTTTACCGTAACTGTCCAAATTGTATGCCCACCACTGGTCGTATTCTCGGTTCGTGGCTGACAATTTCCCGCTTGTTCACCGACGAGTGGCTTTTATATCGAGTTGCCTTGTCAACAATTGCATTGTTTATTTGCCTTACCTACATCTTACTTGTGGGACTGGTCGAAAAGATTTCGTATTTATCTCGACGGCCCTGTAGACGCGATCTCAATAAAAGACGCAGCGACCGCAGATAATTCAAGCAGCGAGGGAGAGCTCCATTCAAGCGTCTCGGTTCTATTGAAATTCAACGTTCACGAGCGTGACCGTGTCACGTAATCGATAGGTGAGCACCGCTACCGGACAGGGTGCGTCGCGTCGTCCTTTTGAGACAGGACCGTAATCTTGCGCGGGCACGTCAGTCATTCCTCGTGTGTTATCTCGCTCGCATCTCGTTGACTCTATTTCCCCTTTGGCGTCTCTAACCTACCTAGAAGCGTGTTTCGCCGCGATGCTACACCTGCCGATAAACCCATACTATTTGCACGCACGCCAACTGCAACTTATACAGGGTGAGTTACCTAAGACCAGAATCTAACATGTTTGTATTGTTTTTAACCCTTGTGTCTATAACCAAAATTCATTACAATCGTTATTAACCGTTACATCCGGGTATTCAGCTCCGATTATTTTTAAATAAACTCTTTGCGTCGCGTCGTTTTCTGTTTCTTTTTACGTTTGTAGCCGACTGTTACTACCTAGAATCAAGTTTCTAAGGCCTCGGCTAGCCAGAACGACCCTGTCAGATAATATAAATGGACCTTTAATGGTACACCGTACGTACCCGCGCGCCGTTATTTTATATCTCCAGCCTCTGTGTTGCTACATGTGTAGCAGCTTATTATGCAAACAATCAATTACTGTCAAAGAAAAGGAATCGGCGTAGACTATTTTTGCGATAATTAGCTACAGAACTCACTATTCCCGTTATTGAATGTCGGCTTCAAAACGTGCAAAGTGTGAGACATTGCACCACAATAATTACTGTCGATAGCGTTTTTGGCTGGCATACTAGTTTCCCGGACATTCAGCCTAAGACTTCGCAAGCTATAGACAATTCGTGAAGAAAGGTTACCAGTAAAAAAACGCAGGAGAACTAGAGAATTTTGCACGGTGTCAAAAACGAGTCTGCAATTCTAGCATTCAGTAACTGTAAAAAAATGTAAAGAATGCGTCTAGAAATGAATAATTAAGGTTTTTACATATAAATATTTGCTTTTATCTTTAAATTATCCGTGTAATGATATCGTATTGTAGATACTTTTGTTCATGCGTTCATAATCTTGTGTTTTTATAAGTGGATACCTATCATGGTTATTGAGATTCAATTATTTCAACTTTCACGGAATAATTCTCCGTATCCAATACAAAAAAAGAAGTCTGAAAGTATGTTTCTGTTTTAAAATGCTCAATTAGAGAAGATCCACGCGTTCATGACGAAATTTTCACGGGAACATAAAAAATTTTATGAAACGTACCCAGATGGATACCCGGGTGGCCGGTTACTGACATAAGGGTTAATGGCACGAGGAACGTTTGAAGAAATAAGAAAAATAAAATTGCTCTCCTCTTTAGAAACGTTTCTCTGTCATTGAAAACAATAGATATATTCTGGGTTCTCGTCTTAAGTAAATCGTCCATTACCATCAGCTTTATACTCGCTTGTTGATCAGGAGAAATCGGATCCATGCGAGTTTGTGTACTTCGCTAAGTTTATCGAGGCTACTTCAGAAGGAATGCGAATTCTGACGCTAATTAACGACGTTCGATGGGGGCTGCGAAGATAACGTGAACGGGAAAATTTGCGAATGGGTCGAGATAACTGGTTTGTAATTTCGTATGGGAAGTATTGAAAATAATGATATGAGTTTCGCGATCCAGCTATCACCATGCGTTGAAATTACCGAGCAACACGTTGTAGCGTCAGAACTTTTGCTGTGGATTGTTATGTTGCTTAGTTGAAGACATTTCTTTTGCATTTTCGAAATTCTGTTCTGTGCTGCACTAGAGAAGTTTAAAACAACAGAAAATTAAATATATGAAGCATAATTAGTTTACAATAATAATCTACTAATTCTCATTGATTTCTATACTAAAGATGAATAAGATTATGGTTAGAAACAAATTTTATTTTCTAGTCGTGAAGAGGACATAATATCTCTGTTGAAGCAATATAAAACGCTGGTCCCTGAAATGTCTCAGTAACTCGGTAGTTAACTGTTATTATTGTTTCACCTTGCTATATCGGTAATCCTCGAACCACCGAAAATCTGCTGGAACGTATCGGTCCGTCGAATACAAGCTTAATCCGAAACGTAAAGTTATCGTGACGCTATCGAAGCACCGATCAAACGGGCGCTGTTCGTCGTTACAGCACGGTTTTACGGAACTTTCAGGAGGAATTATATCTCGTTCGGTTGTGTGACTTTTCCTGGCCAATTCCAGTCCTGTCGTTTTCAATTTAATTGCAAACACAGTCTTGCGAAATGGGTCTCGCGAGGCACAATATATGTATGCTTACCATACGTGTCGTAAACAGACTCAGTTTTTGCCGAAATTAATTAAGATTTGCAAATCGTAACCATGACTCGTGCCCTATATGAGATTCTATTGAAAATTTTAGTTGTCTTTCTTGGAAGTTTTACTTTTTAAGTTAATTGGTTCCATCTTAATGAAAATATTTTGCTAGAATGCATTTGTGTCAAATCTGAGAATCTTGGTCAGATGCGAAAAGTTAATTTTTCTGATAATTATAAAAAATCTTTAAAAACCATATAATTGAAGTACAATTGAAGCGTTCACGTTATATTCACATTTGTTGTAGCTTTTATACAATATTACACTTTTTATACATTTGCGCTGTCTGAAAATAGTTGTACTATTATCTGGTTGAATATTTTTGGTAATACATACATATTGTATAGATTCGTCTAAAAGTTTCAACACAGTCTCGAAGAATGTGGTTTGAATAATTCGCGCTTTCTTATGAATATTTATCAGTCAGTTACCTCTGGTACCATCTGCACATAAATTTCCAAGATTGTTTCCATATTTCCTACCTTTGAACAGCTTAATTCACTATAATATTTCTATGGCTGATAGGAATTTAGAAACAGCAAAGTCTACAATATTGTTGCACGAATCTCTAAATTCTGGTATTTTCGCATAAAGAAATTACAGCGTGCCGCTTCTACAGATTTATAAGCAGTATCTGTCAATAATCTAATTTCTATAAATTAGGTGAATTATTTTAACGGTAACACTTACATTTGAATTTGTTCGATCACGAAAAAAAACTGCTTCCTTGAAAGAGTCGATTCCTGAGGTAATTTGAAGTAACTTTGTCATAAGAATAATATACAATATCCTATTGATCTATTATGTGTATCGTTGTTATGTTGCAATGAAATTCCGTATCAAGTAAGTTTGTGTTATTTGAACTTTCGCGTCAATTATCACGAGAACGGTTCATTTCTGACCCATGGTTCCTTTGAGAAGTTTGTTCCTTTCGACGAGTAGAACACGACACAATCGTGAAAAATTTTCAGACCTTGAAAAAGTCTGTCAAGGTCAATTTTGCAGAAAACTCTTTTCAAGAGATTTTCGCCGATCCTACGGTGTAGAATCACGCGGTAATGGTCGTCGCACATAATTTCTTGACACCCTGTGTGTACACTGAGAAAAAGAGTCGCTTGATGCTCGTACGTTACACGTCGCGTGTTAATATGCGGAAAGAGTAGACGGCGGTATTGTATCTATGCAAATATGTTACAAATAGTACCGGGAACCAGCGCATTTGAAATGCCAGCCAGTATCTGAGCTCGTGGATCGGTTTTGACTGAATACCTCGTTAGGACGGGACACCATTTCTCGGTAAAACAATCGTTAGGCGTATCCGACGTTCCTCTTCTCGTCGCGTTCGAACGCTTTACTTTCCGTCGCTGGAGATTCCGTCACGGCGTTTTTCGTCTGGCCGGGACGTTTAAGGCAAAATAAAACGCGTGTCAAGCCGTTTCTTCAGCGCCTCGGAACGGTACCATCCGCCGGGTCGTCGGCTACGAAATGGATTGGTCACGAATTTCCATCGGTACAATATCCTGTTTTACTTGGTAGCCACGAGGATACATAAACGAAACGGTGTCCCCCTTTGGTTTTTGCTTGCGCACAGAACGGGGTCTCGTGAACGATGAAAAAACTAAGATCTACGGAGAAAATGGCTCGACGCTGTTTCACTTACTTAGCTCCTTACGTGTCTTCGTTGTAACATCGTGAAACTTGTCTTAAAAAAATGAGTAGACGCACACGCGTGAAATACCGCTCTAACCTAGATAATATTTATTTTAAGAGAAATAGTCTCAAATTTCCTTACTGTCTTTCGCATATAATTATTTATCAATTCCGAACCATACTCTACGAACACGCGGTGTTGCCTGGTGACGCAGAAGAGGTACACTTCGTAGGAGTACGAGTAGGGGATTAGCCAATGAACGAGTTCCATTGGTGTAATGTGCGCAGTAAAGTCCTAAATTCGCCATTTGTCAGGTACCTTCTTTTTTGAAGTGAAGTATAGTATTCGTTTAGAACGGGGGTGAACTTCTTCTCCGCTACCAATGCAACGGTTCTCCTACCATGCCTCCTCCTATCATCCATCCTCAATGCCATGCACTTCTGCACGGTACGACCGTCGCCTGTGTCAACTAGTGGGGGAAAATCACCTCCCACGTTAGGGTGAGAGAGAGAGAAGAGAGGTAAACTATGAATATTCCGGTTTATAATTTGAATCATCCTTATAGAAAAGCTGATTATCCCACGATCACGCTGATCGAGCGAACATTTTCGTTTTCAATGATAACTTGGCTGGGCGTATCGCACTCGAAACGTCTTCTTTCTTTGTTTATCTTCGGCGGTACCGGACACCGCCATAAATAAATATTGTGTTTATATCCTGCGGTCCATCTGTGTTGTTCGCTTTAGTTACAATAGCGAACGGACAACACTTTTTTTTTTACGGGCGGAGCAAGGAAAACCGGTTTGCGGTCGCGTCGCTAACCTTGGAAGTAGAACAATCGAAATTATTTCGTACTCTCTACGATATGTCTCGGATGCACCGGTTTTTTTTTTCTTCAAAAAATAGGATATTAATTCTGCAAATAATTCTACACGACGGAATATTCTGAAAAACTTGTTCGCCTTCGAACGTATAGAGTATTCGGGTGGATTTAATTTCGAGAAGCGTACATGATGTTTAAGGACCGTAACCAAATGCGATTCGTGCACGGTCGATGGTACCAAATGGTATATCCCGCGCCCCGTTGGCCGCGTCATCCAGTGGGATTGGCGTCAAGTTGATTTCTCAGTTGGAGCTCGCCGGGGCTGAATGAACATTTAATTGAACGCTTTGTTCCCGCGGTTTTTGCCGACGGCGAAGAGTCGCTCGACGCGGTCGTGATCACGGAAGGAATGTTCGCCATCCGAGTCTCCTCCCGGGGAGACGGATAACGCGAAGGTGGAGGTGGAGGGACATTCTTATCTCGCGAGATCTCTAATTAAAAGGTCTCTCGTTCCCGCCTTCGCTCGAAGACAACGGGAAACGTGTCCAGGTTCGATCGAAATGCCAGCCGATGGGTACCGATGTCGATCCTCAATCGACGCCGATCCTGCTTAATGGATAATTAGCGATGCAAATCGTGCGGCAATTATCGAAAATGAAACACGATCATTTTAACCGCCTGCGAACCGCTTTCCTCGAGCGCAGAAGACTATCGGTATTCGAATTAACACGTTCGTGCTCGAGACCTTTCCCAAGTTATTTGCCGCAGACTGATTGCAACTAAATAATTGAACGCGCAATCGCTTCGACAAATAAATCGAAGACATTTCGTACATATTCCGGATAATTGTTATCATTTATTAATTCCTTCGCGGACTATCCATTAAGAAATTTAGTCTTGATTTGCGGTGAGTTTCCCACCAAAAATTGACTAGAAATTCCGACCCGTCTGTTTCCGCATTAGGCACGATATTTGAGCAGCATAGAGAGCAGCACAGAGAGACAAATAACTAAAGTAAAGTAAAAGAACAACTAATACATCAAGAACAAGTTTTCATGGTCAGTCTTGAACAAGAATTGTAGAATGTTTATGAAAAACGCAGCTCGTAGCGATCTTGTTATATCTATAATTAAGAAATCGATGGTCCAGAAATAATGTAATGTAGGCGTAATTTGCCATGGACAGCATAACCTACAAGGATCTCTTGAAAGAAACACGCTTCTTCTTTTTTACGTCCCCAGTTTGATGGTACAGTTTTAATTGGGCTACGTAACGGGTATACGTTGTTACACGTTTTGTGGCGGAAACAGGGTCATAGATGCCTCGAACGAGAGCCGACATTTTGTTAGATATGTATGGACACGCAGAAGGAGGGATTACTCGTGCATACATTATGTAAGTCCAATATAATTAACTATCTTCGCTAACCGGATATCAGAATTAGGCAAAAAGTAATTTGATTAATGATTAACGATTGTAAGAAACGTGAGATCATGTTCGTGATTAAACGTTACGATTACTCAGTAATCCAGTAATCATGATTAATAAATGATTACCTCGGTAATCATCAATCAAGAAATGATTCCTATATTTGGTCATGTTTAACCGAAAAATTTGATACTACAGTTTTAGTATTTATTAGTAGTGGTTACAGTAGTTGTTTATTTCTTACGCAGCGTTTATGCAAAATAAAAATTTGTTTGAATCAATTGCATGAAGCAAAAGACAGATTAAAATTTGCTTTTGTCTTTAATCATTTCGATGAATTGACATAAATATATTGACGTCCTTAGATTGTCATAATTTCTTCATTGTTTTAAATTACATCAACTCACTTTTAAATGCATAAAATCCGCAGTCTGTTCATAATAATTGAATAATTAAAACCAAAAAATTTGTCGAATTTATATGAAAGATTGATGACGCGAACGATTTTGTTTCTTCTTCTTCTTTCCCCGATGTTGGCCTCTTCAAGTGCAATTCATATTATATTCAGAAACGTGTACCATGTATTAGGTTCCCGCCTTTTTCTTCTGAAGTTATTAAGCTGCGTTGCTGAACACTGTGATTGCTTCGGTGAAAGACGTTCCTCCTTTATTGATCACGATGACGTGGGATGGATGCGCGATAATTAAATCGCCGCCGGAACCAGGGAACATCCTTGCGAAGCGAGCTCGATTGCTACCTTGGCTGTTCGATTTGCGAGCAATGCTCGACCAAAATGAACAAAAAGCGCGTTGCCTTTCAAATTTAGTGTTTCCTATATTAAATACTTGTGCAACATTCGGAAATTGTGTCTATTAAACGAGCTCCACCAAATCAACAACGACAACGCTTCTTCCATGGTATTAACACTAAACCTACCGAGCACTAAAAGCGATTAAAATGTTATAGCTTAGAAAAATCACAAGACTCTATTTGTTTAGATTTTATGAAATTTTTATTTCAATATGTGCTTGGATAAAAAAATTTATCAAATCAATTTTCATATAAGTAACTACGTAATTTCAATAATTAAAAAATTAAAAATATAAAACTAGTCATTTTTAGTACCAGTGATTATTAGTAGCGTTTAGAAATTTAACTTAAATTTGTGCTAGTCATTATTTAACGTGTAACTATTAATAATATAACTATTTGTGAATTTAGATGAAATTTCGCTACCTCGTTAAATTTCTTTCCACCATTTTGATAGAGCTGGATATTACATATGTATAATTTAATCGAAGCATTGCATTCTTGAAGTACATTTTGAAGGTCCACTCAAGCGTGAAAGCAATTAAAAGTAATGTTGACAATTAATGAAGATTTATTTTCGACGATTCTTTGCTACGCCTAATTAGACTAAGGTGTATTTACGTTTTATCGTGAACGATCTATTACACAAGCGCCAACGAATCGATTTCTCAAATACCTTTAATGAGGATCGAGCGATAACTAATTAATATCCGGTGGTTTTCGGCGCGCGAACATTTCGCCGATGTATTTTAATTAGCTACTTTGACACGTTACACGTTACACGGGGATTCGAATGGACACCGGTATTCCCGCCGTTTCATTTGCTTTTGTTTCGCGATATGGTCTTCCGAGCGGAGTGAAATTCCTTTGACTAGTAGATACGCGGTTAGCGCGGCTCGGTTGTTAAAGAGAAACCGTGTATCATTAATCAACGTCGCCCGTTGAAAATTTTACGTGATGTTGATGCACCTGCGCGTACTCGGTACACGTGTGTCTACATGACATATCATTTTAATTTACGGCGGCCGCTGTTCGAGAAATTAATAGATCAGAATTTGAAAAATCAAACGCCGCGTGAAATAATCTGTTTCTTCCGAAATCCGGAATGGATTGTACAGTTACGGTTCTCAAGTTTGCTGGCGTCAGCGATTGCCAGAAAGCATACGCGAATTGCATAAAAAAATAATATCAAATTGAAATCAAATGGATTATAGGTATAGCAACGAACTGATTTTCCTTCAAAGCAACGTTTGTAAATAAGAATAGAATTAGCATGAGACCGAGAATATAATTATCCGAACCGATGATATCCGAATCCTTCATTACCCCATTACGTATTTCACGTGCAAACAGTTGAACCAAAAGCAATCTACAGTATACTCATAGAGATGCCATGGTTCTTGTACATCGTTACATGAAACTTCTACACTTTTATGCATGTTGTTCACACGAACACCGCGGATACAATTTACGCCGGTAATGGACCGCGCAATCCATAACCGTTCGGTCTGTATCGCATGGCTAGAATACTAACGAATCGACCTTGTACTCATCTCGATGCCACTGACCGCTTCCTGATTGGATAATGATCAGCGGCTTTTACATCAAGACCGAGTATTATGCAATCTCCTGTTCTGAATGATGATCGTTTGAAAGCAGAAAATTGGAGTAAGAAAAGAAACACGAGCAGTCGCCCTTACCAATCGAACAGTATCGCGTCGTTTTGCCCCTCCATTTTTCTTTTTATTAAACCAAGATAACTTAATGAACATGTAAACTGACCAATAAATTCACCCAGTAATAATTAATTTCTTACTTGAGATATTGCAAATTCAATCTATCGAATTACTCTCGGAAATATTGTACACTTATTAACTCTTAAATTTATGATAAATTTTTTCTTGACGAAGTATACTGCGTTGTGATTTAGTGTCTTCTGCTAGTTTATTATATTTAATTCTATTCTCTTTTATTATAAACGGACCGACGGTTCTTTTCGATGTTGTCTATAAAAATAGGGCTTTAGGTTGTTGCTTCAGCGTGGATGTAGCCGAAGAGCTCTCATGTCGCAGATTCCAAGAAGTCTTCAACTGTACTTCATTCGAAGTTCCTAAGTTCATGTTTATTTCATGTATGTACTTCCTGGGGTAGTTCCACGTTAACATTAGCGCGAGCAATCAGTATAATTTTGAATACAGAACAGGTTCACAAGTGCACGTTAGTTAGAAGGGATTTAGGGTTTAGTTTGATGGCCGATCCCGAAATATCTGCAGTGCCCATTGTCCCCGAAAACAATGGCGTCGTGTATCATTGTTCCTTCAATGAAGCATACGTGTCTCTCTTCTTCGTCGTCACGCCCTTCCTTCTTTTGTAATGAGGATTTGCCTTTATGGTTTATGGATGTGATTCCTTAAGTGTAATATTAATTTAGATGAAGGTGCGTGTTCGACGAATCGCGTCAAAAGTCTCTGACCGTGAAGAATCGTCTTCGAAGAAGTTATTACTGACGTAATAATTTGATAATCCATCTTTATTAGAAAAGTTAAGCATTAAAATTTTATTAGAGTGCAAGTTTATGATACATATATTGCGGTTCGGGATACTGTTCCCGCGAGTATGTTAATTCCGGAGTCACATATTAGAAAGTCGTTGGTTTTCTTGACATCTCACTTTCATCGAAATGATCTCGATGAAAGTGTAAGTAGCCTCTTTATCTTTGCCGCCATCGACGCAAATCCGAGTCTCGCTGGAACTTCACTTTGTGTCGCGCGCGCGCACTATACGTGTGTAGGATATTTAACCGGTTGACATCCGGCGGAAACTGGAGTTTCTGAGCCTGTAACTTACGCCAATACACACCAATCACACCAAATGTACATCGAGCCGTGCACTAAAACTTTCTACAGCGCTCAATAATGAAAATTGCAACAGTGGTTCGGATAATCGAGGTTCGGGACTATTGTATATGTATCTAAATACTGACACAAATGGTAGTGTTAATAACTCTATCGACGTGTAATGAAGAATAAGTGTACAAAAACTGCAGAATCAACGGAAATACAATAATATTTATCGTTTAATATTGAGTCGAACAAGCAGAGCAATGGTGGTAAAAACCAATCTGAATCGAAGCTGGAACGAGTTTGAAAAATCATCCATCAACGGCAAACTAGTACAGTACGTTAAGGACGAAGCCGCTCGTTAATTCGTTTATGTTTAACAAGAAACGTACGGCATCGATATATCTGACATAACAATCTGGAAAGCAATTCGAGGTTGCATGAAAAGCAATCACTTGAAACGAATTCCGCTAATGTTCCTCCATTTCCTGTTCTTTTGCAGATGCGTGGCTGGAATGGCAGAAAAGTTGTGCGAGGCAGCCGCACGTGGCGACGCAGCGCGACTTGCGCGTCTACTTGACGAAGATATTAAACCGCTACCGGATGAGGTGAGTCCCTTTCCGCTCGATTATTTCATCTGGGTCTACACGAATTGTTTAACACACTCGCTACGGTCTGTACATTTGTATGTCTCTTCGTTGGATTACGTCATAAACATATCGTGTATGCAATTATACTACAGCGTGTCTACATATAAATTTCTTTGTAAGACTAGAAGAATTAGTTTAGTAAATGATGTCTAACAAACATGTGGAAAAAATGCATTTGGTAGGAATTGTGGAAAGAAAACAGTAAAAATGATTATTACTACTTTTTTATCTGGTCAAATAACGAAAATTTAAAAAATGCGTTTTGTAGACTCGTATAAGTTATACGCATGCTGCAAATTTCATCGAAATTGGTTAATTGGTTTTCGAGTCATAAACGATCAAATGTGGTAAAAATGGCAGTTATAGGCCGAAAATCGTGAAAAATTGAAATTTTTACCACGTTTGATCGTTTAGAACTCGTAAACCAATTAACCAGTTTCGATGAAATTTTCTAAACCAATCCTTTTAGTTTTACAGAAAAATTGAAATCGTGTGGTCAGTTTATAAAAAAAGTTATTCTGAGCCAGAGTGTGTGTGATCAATTGTCGGAGTCACTGTATCTGTGTAGATCATGTGTCTGTGTGATAGAGAAACCTTTTTGTTGTGATCTCTGCGATGATTGGTAGTACTGTAATTGTTTCCTGTTCTCGGGGCTTATTTACTGCGATTATGAACGGTATGCATTTTCTTACTTTTATTACTATCTCTATTATACTATTAGTAGTAAATGAACAATCAATTTTACTAGTCAAATTTTATTTAATTTTTCTATATAATTTTAAAGACAGATAGTTAATTTGTATAGTGATTAAAAATTTAGTGAGAAATATTTTATTGTTTCCGAATATAATTTTTATGAAAAAATTTCAAAATTGAAGGAATAATGATATGTAATAATAACTTAATTGCTGCAATAAAACAATAATAAAATGAGGAAGCTGTTCTAGAGAATATTGTAATGAAATTTTATAAGTTATTTATCGTGCATATAGTAAGAAAAAAAATTCTTTTATCTGTATACTTATTGAAAGAAAGAAAAGTGCAAAACTGCGATAAGGTTCGGGAAGCATTTAGCCTGGAGCGGATGCCCAGTCGAATTTTAATTATCGTTGATGAAGTCGTAGATTGATCGAACAGAGGTCTCCTCCAGATATGAAACGCCGAGAATGCTGTATATTAATTACGTTACATATTTGCATCTCCGTTGTGACGGTCGTCGTCGGTGGGAATGCAGATAAGCGTGGTCGGTACACATTTGTCAAAATGTTGCTCTCGAAACTGGCTGCCAGGCAATCTGGACGATTATCCATGCAGCCATTACAATTACTTCCTCCTTAATTGCGCCGATGAAATTAATCGCCGTATAGCTTTTTCCTCGCCGCTGGCGATCTTCGAGCTAAAGCGCTTTATTACGTTTAGCCGGTGGAGATGCTGCGGCGATACATCGCCATCAAATGCGTGAAATAATTCAAATAATGGAGATCGGTCACGATACCGGTGGACAAGCAACCAAGTATTTTTTCCTACGACCGGTATCGTGTTCGTCGAATGCTTCGAATACTACGGAGCATTACATCCGTACCATTTCGTTTGAAGAAACACCGATCGCGCGCAAAATTTAAATCTTCAATTAGCGACTGAAATCGCGAAAAAGAAAGGCACAAGAGATTCTGAAAAACACGTTGTACAACTCATTTAAGAATCACTTGGGTGTCTCAAAAAGCAATATTTGACGTTCAAAGTAAATAATTCGGTAAGCGGAGTCCTCTCGTCCTTTTCTACGTTCGGCAAAAGTCAAAGAATAGTATCCCTTCTGGATAATCGTCTTTGGCCAGACCCGTGGCTTAGACGATTATCGATGAAACACTGTATTCTGGTATATTCTACTATATGTATGTATAATTCTTGCACGTTCTTGCATATTCTGGTATGTACATTATAAAAATCCTCAACCAATACATCAGTAGCACGAAGCCAAAAAGAATAAAGTTTCATATAATCGTTTTATTAATTTAATGTATTATACATCGATAAAACGAATATGGTTTCGCATTCCTTTTCAAAATGTAGTTAAGTATTTCTAGTTAAAGTAATCAGTTTCTTGGAATGGTAAGGCTGGTTCGAATGGAATTTCTGTTATCTGTAGGGCCTTTTTATACACCGGCTGATTTATCCTCACAAATATTTATTATATGATATATTATGCTTCCCGCAACTAGTGTGCACGGATAAGATATACTTCTTCATTAACACGCAAGTTGGCTCGCTCTATTACTTCGGGCAACGAGCCATAACCTTGCAGGAAATCCGGACATAGGATGCTGCAGCGTCGAAATGATGTATACCGTGATTTGTTAAATTTTCGCAACATACGTATGTTCTTGCACGCAACACAGAAAAATCGAAGTGTTGCGGTGACTTGTTAGTTTCAGCAAACTGTAACTACCGGTATTGTTATTCCGTTAGGCTATTAATGATTAGTACACCAGCGATTAATCTCTGACACGTCAACAATATCAAT
Source organism: Lasioglossum leucozonium (assembly GCA_028454225.1). Taxonomy (NCBI): domain Eukaryota; kingdom Metazoa; phylum Arthropoda; class Insecta; order Hymenoptera; family Halictidae; genus Lasioglossum; species Lasioglossum leucozonium. Next base: position 210,829 of record CM052206.1, on the reverse strand, counting down.
ATTTCTGCAGATTTTTAATTGGTATAAATGGATCTCGTTGGTTCCGAGTAGAATACAATACAATACAATCGTTGAAAAATTTGACCTTGGAAAAGTCGGTCAAGATCATTTTTCGACATAATTTTTTTAACAGATATTTGCCGATCACGTACCTACACATTCACTAAGGTATTGAATCACGCTGTAACGGTTTTTACACATCATTTCTCGTCTACTAATTGTTTGGCTCCTAAATACGGGGTGGTTCCGAAGTCATGGCACAATTTCCATTTTGTACCACAATTTCGAAAACACCCTTATCTCTGAGATAGTGTGCAATGTACACATAGCCGATCATTTATATTTCCCCGAGAAATCCGAGGACCCCGAGAGTCATTCCATTTCGAGTTAAATTCGACGTCTCGCTTATCAGGGTTGATTAACTGTTTCGAACGTTTTTCTGTCGTACCTATTAGTATTCCGCATACAAATGCCCAGCTACAGTTTCGAAAACAAAAGGGCTCGTGGCTGCAAATTAGGATTCAAGGATGGTCCTCCGACTGCTTCGAACGCAGACAGGCATCAGCCAGCGTTGTTCGATCTACCGTTCGGCTAATTAAGGCCGCGTCCTGTTCGATCACAGCAGCTAATTCGACACGGGAAATGGCGGCTATCTATTAATTATACCACTAATTGCATACCCATTTGCTCTAGTCGAATCGCGAAAAATGAATCCACCAGACCATTTCGGAAACGCAGTTCCCGATCGTTTACACCTCGTGTAAAACTGGAGTAAAACATGTTCATACGAGGCTTAGTTAGCGAGATGATTGAATTAGAAAGTTCGTTCGATATGCATGCGTTAGCATCCGCAAAACATGAAAACATCGAGTTATAAATATACGCGTTAGTTGATTTTGATGCAAGAGTATATACATAATACTTACAGCTTATTAAAATTATTAAAGAAACAAAGACATATTTTATTGGCTCTTTCCTCTTGCAATTTATGCAGAAAATTTTTATTTTACATAGAAATCAGCTACTTGGTAGTAAATAATGGGTTGACAAGAAAGTAATTTCGGTATTTTAAGGTGAAATAACTTAAGAAAAAACTTTAATCAATAAAATATTTTAACCTCTCTGCAATCTTATTATAAAATGCTAGTTATCAAATGTCAAAGAAAAAAATTATAGCCTTAACAGAAGTTATTGAAACAAAAAACATATCATTATGTATTGGTGAAAATCGAAATTATCTTCTTGCCAACTCAGTATATGTATAAAATGTGGGTTAAGTAAAGATTACGCTAGGTTGATTATGAGCAGTACAGAAACTTTAATAATTCGTCGTTATTGCAGCATTTCATGCAACAAATGATTTTATTTAATATTTTTTGCGAAAGCTCGTTTATGTTCTCAATTATTTATTGAGAAAAATAAATTTTTTTCAGAATGGTAGAACACCTCTCCTATTGGCAGCAGGAGCCGGTCATGTAGACGTCTGCGAAGCGTTACTTCTCCGAGAAATCGACGTGAATGCAACCGATAATGTGAGTAATGTTCACAAAATTTACTACTATTCTTCGTTTTATCATTTCTTAGTGATTGTGTCACAGATCGTAGATCTGTTATTGGTGTGCCCGTTACTTATGTAGCTCGATATGTTTAGTGTTAATCTTCAAGAAACGAAAGCTACTTACATTCAATTCTCTAATATTTACTTTCTATCGATCAAATCGATCAATAATGCGGCGCAACATTTTGATTTTTAATATTCCGAATGATCTTTTGTGTGAAACGGAGCCATAAAATACGATTGTTACGCCGTGGCTAACGGTTCCAGAAGTACAGACACTAAATTCCGTAGTGGCGAATAACTCGGACTCGGATAATAATTCACAAGTCTGGGTGGGTTGTTCTGCATGTCAGTTGCGCAATATATCAGTACGAATATACCGGTTAACGAACGGTGCAACGATAATTACTGCATAATTATGGGTTTACGTAGTTGACGAAGGAAGGATGGAAGGATCCACTCGGCGCAGTTTTATTCGATATCGGCATCTGAAATACGCTGTTGAAAAAGAATCTTGAGGTATCGATTCGCAAGACGTCGCGTCGCGTCGGTGCATCAGTCATGCTGTTAATCGTGTCGATTATTCATGACTCGATCTCCTGAATTATCACCAATTATGAGACAAGATAGGGTATTACATACATATCTAAGCAAGATCTATCTCTAGCCGGAAATGCGAAAAAAATTCTTAATTTACATCATAAAGCTAACATATAATTTCAAAATTTTTTTCATTGACAAATTACGAAATAAATATTTAATTACACAAAGAAAACAAATTTCTTAACGGTTAACGGTTAAAAACAAATGTGTTGAATTAAAGCAGTTCACATTTTTCGCTGGTTTATCGCTAGAACTGCCAGACGGATCAAAACGATTTCTACTTTCTTCTGTTCCCAATTATTGAAATTACCTAAATATCTGCATGATAAATTTCTTTAAATAGAATTCGATTTATTTGCTGTGGATGTATTGCCCATTTTTTTAATTAACCCCTCGCACTACTATTTATTCCATGGCTATAGTGATTAGAAATTCTTTGTCTTCATATTGAATGGTTTTTCTTTTTTAACACCCTGTATGTAGAGACTACAACAAAATAGAATTCTATTTCGATTTAAAGGAAATTTACACATTTATTAGCCTCTGTTCGGAATCATCGTCTGACTGGATATTGCAGGGCGAGGGGTTAAATAAAGATAAACCAGTAAAATAAAATTGAAAGAAAAATGCTAAAACCTTAGCATACACCTGACAGGTGGTACAGCTAAGCGACTCACCCAGTATATCTTCGTGTTAAGATTAAGCAGCTCCTCTTCTATGTGGAGGGGGAAAAGAAGGGTTGTTCGTTGTGTATCTGATACCGTAACGAGCGAAAACAATGATTCATTCGAAACATCGAAAAGGCGATCGGGATCATCTTTGTTATCGCGTAAGGAGATCCGGCTAGGGCTCTCTATAGTCTTCCTGGGTACGATGCATCCATTGCCATAGTGACTGACGGCCAATCTCCCCCTTTCTCAACTCGAGAACACGTTTGGCTAGATCCTGCCAGCAAGGGGTACCAGGGTGTCTGTATTTAGACTCGGTCTACGCGCTGCTGGTGGCCAAGGAACATTCGTACTAAATTCTCCTGTATATCTTCTTGCTCCACCGCATACTGTGACAGAAATTATATCTTCCTTTCATCGATTTTTTTCTTTCGGAGAGTTTTGTTTCGTACTTATTTCCGATGCCAGTTAACTGACCATTTTAAAAGAAAGAGAGAGGTTATCGTGCGGGGTTGATCAATAATGCAGGTATACATGTGTTTTCTTGCCGCGTATACGACGGATATGGGGATACGCGTTATACGTACAGGTTGTTTCAAAGAAGAAATTTGTAATGAAGCGAACTGTTCCGCGAGGAGATGGTAATGAAGCTAGGCATTTAGTTTCGTTGAGAAGGCTAATTCTAATTGAGTTGTAAACGCGAGCCGACGTCGGGGTTCATTTTATGCAAGAGTCAATGAAACCAGGAAGAGCGGATTCTAAAAACAGATGTGGATAATTTACGCTAGATATAAGTTGTTGGAAACCTCTTCTCGCGATTTCGAATTTTATTTTTGTAGATCTTCCATTTGTCGTCACATTGTGATGTTAGGAGTTTTTTTCATAATAAGAAGTATATGTTTCCATTTTATAAAAAGTTAATGACCTTCATGTGTCCTCTATGCGTGCACCTACAAGAAAACTTTATTATCAACCTGAGAATGTGCTCCTCTCGATACCATCCAACTGTACGCGAACCATTTTCCGCTAGGAATAATAACAGTCGTGAAAATCGAAGTGATAATATGTGATGAACCACCCTGTAAATAACTGTGTCCCAGGTTCTTCATATACGAGTCAGCTTTTATGTACTGTAGACTATTCATTGCCTAATATAACAAAAGCAAAAACGAGCAGAGAACACAGTCTCGCATGAAAATGGTTTCGGTTTATATTGGAATGAAGTATCATTCCTTTACTGGCTGTAGTACCAGTCGAAGAAGATCCTCTACTATATATGTAGGGTTAATCACCTAATGGAATTACCCTAACTTGGGCCTAACCTTAACCTAAACCTACAACTTGGAAGTTATATCGATTCCCTGACAGAAGGCGCTCGAAAAATACCGGTTCTTCATCTTTTTAACTATCTGCCCCCACTTTGAAAAATCTGAAAAATTATATGTTAACAACCATAATGAAATGCCAAGATTGTAAAAAATATGGACTAAGTATTATTTCAAAATTGTTTTTCCTTTTCAAATTCGGTCTCGATGCTAAAAATTTTGAAAAAATTCATAGATGTGTATTCTAATAGCTAAGATATATCTTTTTCAGAATTTTTAATTGAAGAGGAGAAAAGAAATGACGGTAAAACCTGATTTTCGTTGTCAGCATTCGGAGAGTACCGAATGCGTGGTCCTGACTTAACGAACACAGTTTAGATCGAAAGGTCAATTGCCTTCTTGATTCGCACAATACAACACTCGACTGAAGCTTTTTACTATTTGGAATCTACAGTTATCGGGGAACAGTGGCCGGAATGCGCGTACCTTTTGTCTGCATAAGGCAATCCGGTGAAGTGCAGTGGTACACAGTACGTTCCCTCGGTATCTGCAAATGAAAGTTCGATATTTATTGGTGATCGACGAAGAAATGTACAGCGGTCCCCTCTACATGCCCTTTTCGATACGTTTCCACGTGCACTGCCAGGATTATGGAAACTCGTGGAACATTATGCCGCGCTTTCACGGTAGCTCGGCCGAGGTTCTTCTGCCTCGGAGAAAGACGAAGTGCAAACTGGTCTCCCGACAGATTCGGCATTCGTTGCCACTTGAAACGTTCGCGGTGTATGTTGAACGTTTTTATCCCGAATGTAATGGTGGACCCTAGGGAAGAACCTCAAAGGAATTAATCGAAATTGTGATGCCGTTGATCTAATCTTGAACGCGCATGCAATCGGCTATAAAAAGTTCGAAATCATTCGTCGAGGTTCAGTCCTGCCGAGTTTAATTTAACTTACAACTTTCAAAAATTTCGAATGGAATTTGTAAAAAATGATCTGTGTAATCCTGAAAGAAATGTCATTAAGGCAAAAGGGGCCTTTTTCAGCTCGCGAAGTTTTTCATGTTGAGTTCAAAATTAAAGCTTTTCACATACTTTTTAACATTCCAATAATACTACTGAGATCAAGTATGTATAAAAAATGCAATGTATTTTTCTACCTCCAAAAGAGCAATTGCACTTTTATTTTCCAAGTAATGTACAGTAGCTACCTCACTTCGTATTTATTATTATATATTCCAACCATATTACTAGCTTTCCGAAATGTTTCTTAAAAAAATTTGGTCGTAAATTTTCAGAGCATAACGCAGGGAATTCGAAGTCTTCGCCGATCCGACGTGAATATCGGTCTAAAGTACCGCGAGGTATGCCACGCAAATGAAAGCAAAACTCGAACGCTTGTAAATCGTCGTAAATTTTACGGTTATAAATGCCATTCGCAAGCATTTCCTCTTGCTATTTCCTTTGCAGTTCGAGTTTGCGTGTATTGTGAGTCGGTTTCTCGAATAGTCCTTGCCACGGCGCTCGTCTGAAAATATTCTTGACTACTTCGCAATTCCACGATTTAGTGAGAAAACATGATATCCACATTTCACGTTAGTTACAACTAGGAAGAATATTATTGAAACGTTTCCAATTTTTCTTTATTAATATAGTACCGCTTTCTGGGTATGTTAAGAATTCTAGATTATTTATATTGTTTGTATTAACCTTCTGCCAAGTGCAACAATATCGGTCATCATCGCATCAGATTTACTAATTTTCATCACGAGAGCATAAAATCCGTAGTCTACTGATAAATGAACGAACACGGACTGTCATGTAAAAGTTGAACTAACTATTCCAATTACAATGCGATCAGGAAAGATAGAGCGTATCGTTAGAGGGGCGAAATCTTTGAATTTATTGCAGCCACTAATGGCGTAATATAATGGTGGAAAGAATGTCATGGGGGTCCGAAAAAGGTGTAGGCTGGTGAAGTTATTTAGGAACGAGGACCGGGACCCATGTCGCCTAATAACTTCTATAAGCTTCCCGCATTCGTTTAGCCTCGTAAGTCTTCGGGACACCGTGGTATCCGAACTGGATCTAAAATCCGACGGGACGCAGAATAAATCCGGCGGGTTTCGACATGGCACTGGCCAGGCGGTCACTTTGGATAAACTCCGAGCTACGTTCATGTTTCAAGATTCTCCTGTAAAATATGTGACACGGAATAGGGTCTGACTAGTCTTAAAGACGGTCACCGTATTTTACTCTGTTCTATTCTTTTCACGTTGAAATAATTAAATACAGTCCAAAGTAAAAGGTAGAAGGACAACTAACTGTACTTTTTTTTCTGCTTTATCTCGGACCTCTGTTCACGCTTGTTCAGAGTTAAAGTTGCATTAGCACGTTGGCTGTCGCCGTTTATTCCGGTAGCTGTCCTTGTATTACAGCGAGTCTCATTAATATTCGGACGCTCTTAAAAAAACGACGACTTTTTTAAAATTGGACCATACGATTTGAGCTTTTTGGAGATGTTAGAAGGATTAGTTTGCCAGCTAATGTGTAAAAATTACCAGCTACTGTGAACGATGGTGAAATAGGATAGTGGAAGGGGAAGAGAGTACATGACGACCGTTTTGGCTTCATCTGACGACACCGAATCGATTCCCTCATAGCGCAAACACACCATGCAAGCCACAAATGTAAATATAGAACAGATTTCTAGTAACAGTATGATAGTTGAGTGCTATCCACTTACAGAATATGGAAAAATCCTTTCTCAGAAAAGTGAGTTGCCCTAATACGTATCGTAATTGTGTATAACGTCGTGCATACACTTAATTTGTTTTTCGGTGCGTAAAAACTAAGATCGTCGAGCATCTATGATAACTGGTAGCGAACACGTTGAAAGTATGTACATTACAGTTGAACCCTCGACTGCCGAGGCATAGCAAATAAAAATAAAATAGTGAAAGACGTCGGAGTGGGAAGGACTACTTAAAGTTCCGGCGCTTATGTTGGATAACATGGCCCCCTTCGATCCTCCTTTATTCTCGGAGAAGATTTACACGCGCGGCTTGCGGCTCGCGCATTTTTCAAAGATTCTGCCGGGAGGAATTTGGCACACGTTCCTCTTCGTGCATTATACCTTAGCCCGATGTCAGAAGGTCTATAATTATGAGAGACCTGAAAATAACTTTTTAGAGGAACATAAGCGCCCGACGCTGATATTGTTTCCTTTTTCAAACCGGATTTCATGCGTCGGTCCGTTTAGGTCAGGATATCCCTTTCGATTACATTTTCGTTCTAAAGGCGATTATCATACGACCTTGGAAAATTTTTAATGGTGTTGTTGGGTCGAGTCAATTTATTGTGAAAAGAATTTAGGGTTGTGGCAGGTTGGATAACAAATGGAATTTTTGAATTAAGAAGGGAAGCTGTGCTCGATATGTGCAGAATACTACTGTTCAAAATTATTTGATCACCAGACTGTGGACGTTTAATTTAAAATTTTCGAAATTTTTGGTTTTTACCAAATACAAAAAATTAAATTTTCCAAATACAAACAAATTACACCAACATGAGTGCTCTTCGATCAAAACTCACTAAATAATTTTTTGAATCGAACATTGATGCGAATCAATGTAACTAACACACTGCTTAAGATTAAAAAATAATATCTTAAAAAATTTTTTTAAAAATAGCAATTTATGCGTCAATACTATTTTACTGTAGACTTTATACCATTGTATGTGGGTTATGGGGCACTGAAGGAATTTGAACAGGTAAGAACTGCAGATTGGTGTGCCCCGGGGCTTCTAACTCAAAAAAGGGTCCGACCGAAAAAGAACATGATATAGGGATTCGCGTTGTTTTGCCGTGTCGAGTGAGATTTAATTTAGCGAACGACGTGACTTCAGTCCGATACTTTCCTCCGTGCTATTTCGTTTATTTGGCTGTCCGGATAATATTTCGTTGGCTCCTTTAAACGACGCCGCGCCGTAACAAGTAAACGGGAAGCTGCGTAAGCGTAATTTATTGCAGCGACTAGCCACGATATCTTATCCTCGTTTCAGCATGATTGAATGGTCGAGTGGATTTGAAAAAAAGAACATACTTATCGGAAACAGCTGCCTAAATCAGTGAGACGACCGGTTGAATAATGATTGGTGGATCAATGATTCATAATAACGAGTCGAGATCATAAATATTCCGGCATTTGCATAACAATGACGAACAAATTTCAAGATTTTTGGAAGATCTCTTCCAATTGTACTGCTGTATAATTTTGAATATTGATGTATCCAGTGTATAAATATTATAAATAATGGAACGAATGAAAATAATGAATCATATATGTATAATCTCAATGTATGCTATGATTAGCATATTATTTAGCCAAAAATGTTACTTTTCACACAAGTCAAAAGTTATTTTGATTTCCTAGGATATATTAATAAATCAATTTGTTCGATTTAAACTGTTTAATACTATATCGAATATTCCACGTTGATATAAATTATTGAAAGATGAATTTCATGCAGTTATGTTTGGCGGACCTGTTGGTAATGAATTATGTTATGACTAGACTGCGGATCTTTATGCAAAATAAATATTTTCTGTATAAATTGCAAGAGTCAGGAGCCAAATAGAAGGGTCTTTCGTTTTCTGATTATTATTCCAAGGAGTTGAAAATAATGTGTTGACATACCCAAATGTTTTTAATTGTTCCTTTGTTTTAAAATGCACATGCCCAATTTTGTCATAAATGCATAAAATCCACAGTCTAATTATGACTTATATTTACTTCGAAAATTGTACCATAAACTTCATTCTTATCAGTGACCAATTCGTTCTGATAACGCGCAGAGATTGCGCGGGGAGAAGTGAAAATGTTCTCGGTTATGGCGGCTTTCACTTTTACGATCGTGTATAGTGTATATGATAGTATGATAGAGGCAAGACGGTTTTGCGGTGTCGGTTATGGCGAAATCGATGATTTACGAGACGGTTTCGCCCGTAGTAAAGTTGGGTTTTTCGTGTTTAATTGTTATTGTGGAAAGCATCGTCTTCGATGCGGTGTTTAACAATCTTTTGTTTTCTTTTCAGCTAGATGCACTGCGTTGCGCAGTCATTATGCTTGAAACAGAGTTATTATCGAAAAACACGGACCAATCGGAGCACGGCTACAGAGCACAGACTTTGGCTCGGCCAATGCCAACGCCTGACTCAGCGCGAGCCGCAGTAGTCGCGTTCTGATTGGCCCACGTTTCTCGTTAATAACTCCGCTCAGTGTGTGTAATATTAACTACTTTTTTTTCTCACGTAATCATTATAAAAATTTGGGTAGTACCTATGTAATTTGTAAAGGATTTCAATGAAAGTCCAACGTCGCGTCGACGGAAATAGAATTGCTTGTTTTCATATTAATCGACCGTGCTCTTGGCATTGACAGCAACAGAGAATTTAATTTACGTGAATTCTTTCACGCTAGAACGCTACACCAAGTCGTTCACGAAGGAGGAGTCTACATCTAAACTTTTTATTACCCGGAAGAGTCAATTTCGGATCCTAATCAGTGTAAAACGATTTCGTTGGTTTCACAGAGCGTGTTAGTTTCGTTTCGATAAAATTTGATTGCCCGGTAGCCAATAAGCAACACGTCCCCATCCCGTATTTAATTAGCAGAGTCGGGATTATGATGTCCATGGAGTTCCTGAAGCTATTAATTAGAACTTTATGTAGAGAAATGTGATTTTTATTTGAATTATTCAGTATTTTATAGTAATACCTACTAGTATAATTTAAAACTACAATAAGTTGAAAGAGAAAACGGAGGTTTCATTCACTTATTTATTTTACTGTATTTTTTATTCTTACAATCGATTGAATTTCTTATTTTAGGTTTTCAGAACTTTATCTATACAATTTTTATATTATATTTATTTACTTTACGAAAGTTTTCAGTCGATTACATCCACAAGTTGCGCTTACGTTAGATACCGTGCAGCATTTAATCGCAAGTAAGTACAGGAAATGAATTCAGTACAAGAAAAGGGAAATTAATTAAACTCTTACTTCGAACCATACTTCATTCGCTTCATCATGTTCGGTTAAATCAATTGCGAAATTCAATTAATCGAGATTACACACATCTGCAAGAAAAATCCACACCTAACAAATATTAATGAACGCTGGATTAGCGTTATGAATTACGAGTGTTAATTATTGTTAGATCTAACTTGATGAAGTACGAACTTAATTACAGATGTGAAAGATCGTCGACGAAGTCGAACTGAGAATGCGCGGAGATGATTTATAAATTGTTTACTAATGATAGGAGCGATGACTGATTTATTAAATTCATATATGCAACAGTCCTCAGGAATGCTGGGTGTTATTTTCTCAGGCTGAGTCGCAACTATTTACACGTGCAACATGTGCGAACACTCTATAATTATTTATTATCCGCGTTAACAGTGCGGTATTTCTAATTTTCGTCGACTAATTTATAACTTCATTATCTCTACACTTTTAATTTGTCTTTATTGTTTGAAGAGCACATGAATCTTTTTCTAAAGAAAACTTTACATAATTCATTAAGGTTCCTGTTGGGTTTCAAATGTAATGGAAATTTTACTAACGTTACGTTATATATATAATAATGAGACTGGGTAAATAGAAGATTCATTATCCAAACAATATTTCGATTTACTGTGTTACTTTCAACGTTTAAAAATTGTTAAGAAATTCCACATGATTTCTGTGTTTTTTTTGCAATTGAATTGAATTTTTAACAAATTTTCTCACAGTGTTTCTTTAATTCAGATTTTTAATTTGGTGAAAACATTAACACTAAATATACCGAGCACTAAAATCGATTAAGATGTTTTAGTTTATAAAAATGACATTTTGTGCAATTTTTGAATCAATTTCCGTGTAAGTAACTTTAAAACTTGAATAATTGTAAAATGAAAAATATAAAACCGGTCATTTGACTAAACCAGTAGTGGTAGGTTTAGTGTTAAATTCATTGTGGAAATTGCTACCGAAGTAATTAGTGATAGGAAACGCATTAACAAAGACTTTTACTAGAGAAAATTCACGGAAATCGAAACTGTAGATACTCAAAGATAGTGCAGAGTGCACGGATGCAGCGATATGCATATGTATGCGTCAGCGCACGCCGGGAACAATGATACCAGTTTGACTGGTGTGGTTCTCCCACTCCGTGAATGCAGCGTACACGGTATCGCGATCGAATGCACTCAGCCTGCAGCATCGTCGGCCAAGGATATGGTCGCAATTTCAAATTCCAGTCGCTGCAGAAGCTGATAAGTTTCAACGACACGCGACAGGATTTTCATAGCGTTTTCAAACCGATTCACATCGATGGAAATGTTTCCATCGATGCCATACGAATCCAAACAATTTCGCAAGAGAGAGGTATAAATAAGTAAATCGCATGAATAATAACGTTCGATGTTTACAATAAGTCTTTACTGAATTGCACAGTAATTTTTCACGCGTGAAATACCTGATGGGAGAATGCAGAAGTCGGTTACTGACAGGTTTAATAAGTCGAAAGTAATGAAACAACATTTTTAAACTTCGTATATTTTTGTTTCTTCTTGCATTGTTCGAAATTTCTATTTATTAATTTAGTTTGTTCTCCTTTTATTTGTCATTTTTCTTTAAACAGAATAATTTAATGTAAGCTCAAAATCAGTGTTTGAAATTGTAATAACCCAGAATAAATTTAAAAAATTATGTAAATATATTTTGTGTTCAGAATTCATGGCGAAAATGTGGCCAGACGCTGTGAATAAGCTGTCACGCTTTCATGTTTTCGTTGATTGAACTGTGCAACGGCTTTAATTAGGAGAAAGTGTAAAGATTTCGCTGGGATAGGTCGTCCAGGCATCGACGATACTTTTAATATCCTTACTTTCATTGGAACTCGTTAACATCAAATCATAACCCTTTCGTCTTATACTGTATATTTTGTGCTGAAACCAAGTGCATAAGAAGATGTATTCAGTACTATACTACATAATTCTTCCATTTATACTGAATCGAATAGCATTGTGTCAAACGCCATTGCTACTTTAATTAAAAAATAGAATAACGTGAACGCAAAAATTGTAGTGGTTGAAATTATGTAAGTTAAGTATCTACATAATAATTAATAGTTACATAAGTATTTACATAATAAAAATAATTTTTATTATTTTATATTTATAATCGCGACGGAAATAATGGACCTCAAATGGAAATTACGGTCAACAATAAACCGCGATGAATCTTCCAGCGTCGTGCACTAAAAAACGCGAGCCGAGATTGCAGATTGAAAACACTTTCTATTCGGTTAGTCGTAAATCCCGAATAATTTCTATTGTCTCTCTAATAACCTCGCGCGGCAATACAGGGTGATTCAGCTGATTCTGCCACCCAAGTTACGTGTCAACTATTTGGTATATGAGAAAATGGTTGAAACGGAAGATTTCAGAGTAGTGTACCATAATTGTTTTTTTTTCTGTTTTCCTTTCTCATGGAGATGTGAAGGTCACCTTGAGTTTCTTCGTTGTAAAGGGTAAATTTCTATCTTGCAGTAGATGAGAGAATTGAATCTTGAATAAAAAGCTACGAACATATATTGAATGAAAAAGTAATAATTACTAAAATATCGGAACTGATTGGGGGGGGGGGGGAGGACAAGTCTTAATCTGGCGACTGGGACCCATAACCTCTCAGCCCATTCGAGAACAATGTCACGTGGAATTATTGACCTAGATTGACCCTGAACGACCTTGATTGACCAAAATTGACCTTGAATTATTGACCTCCTGCTATAACTCAAAAATGATTAGTTTCCGGACAGACCTCGTGTCAAACAGTTTGCAAGTAATTTAGATGGGCACGCTCAACTGAATCAGCCTGTATACGCGGTTTTAGCTTCATTTCCTCCGAACTATTGTAGTTTGTTGAACGCGCCGCTGAAAATGGCGCCTATTGTGAGTATTGCGGATGCGCGTCGCGTTCTTCGCCGTTTCCCAAGAGCGAACGGCGGCATCACGAGAGATCGATCACTCTTTATGTGGAGCATCGTTGCAACGATCTTCGTGCACCGTCGCTCGCCTATTGTGCATCCGCGATGAGGTTCGATACGCCGCCGGATAAGCATCCCTGCACCGGCTAGCATCCCCCAGGGAAAAACAGGGAACTACGTGCAATCGTAATTGAAGATTGGACATGGAATGGCTGGTTAATTGTGCCCTTACATCTCCGTATTGTTGCCGTTATCGCGCATTAGTTTCTTTGACAACCACGTGGAAGCGACTCATTATTCCTCTGAATGGTAGTGATTTGCACGTACCAGCACCGTATTCGCTCAGCTTCTTTCGGCTATGTTTCCGTATCGGTGACGGCTGGTCACGTGATTCCAGTATTTATGCAGATCAAGATCAAATGCTACGCATTTCTTTTTATCTCGAGTTTACTTCTCCGGCGGAAATTCTTTTTATCGTACCCAGCAGCAGGCCGTTAATTTTGGGGTTCCGAGCTTACGCTGTTTGGGGAACTACCCAATTAACCCAAATTGACTGGAGCACCAAAAATTTTTCTATAATTTATTTTAAGTTTTTCATTTAAATTGTTTCATTTGTAAACCTTGCATCGCGAAATTGTTTAACCAATTGTATTTTAAGTGTGGTTTTTTGAAAAAATGAATTGGAATTTGGAAACACTTGCGCCGATGAAAATGAAAGTAACAAACGTCTGAATGACTGGAACAGGATGGCGCGATTGAAATAAAACTCAGGAGTAAGTACATATTGCGTAACTTCTGAATAAGTGATACTCGCGTTGATGATTCAGAGCAGCGCATTAGATGGCCTTAGTGGTCGTCCGTATTAAGCCGTAGTGACTCGTTTACACGTGAGACATGACAGAGACGATCATTTCCGTGCGATAATTAGATTTATTACCGCACCTCAGGTTTGCACGCACAGCAAATTATTACGATGTAAAGTCGTCGAAACAAGTTTGGCAAGTCGATTGACATATTCCACACCAGAGGTATGTATTGACTGGACATTGATAGATTCATTATAAAATACAGCTTTTGCACTCTTGGCACTTTCTATTTACATAAAAGAAATGTTAATATTATAGATCTATAACCAGAGAAAAAGCAGGCAGTACAGGAAATCGTTCGAGAATTAGATATAGAAAATCTTATAAACACAGGTTGTAAAATCTGAGGAAAAAGTTTGTAAACCATTTACTCTGCATAATAGGTCATAATTACTTTATGACTTAACAATTAATATTCCAGTACTCGGTTATAGTTGAAAACAGTGTCACTTTCACATCGGTTACGTAATAATGTTATTATTTTATTTAAAGTAATTGCAGCTTCGTTGGATTTACAGAATTTTATAAACTTCAGAAACTGCAAAGCTTCATGGTGTTTTCAATGTTATTGAATGTAATATATTAGATCAGGCGTCGCAAACTACGGCCCGCGAGGTTAATATTATTCTTTACATGAAAAAAAGTAATAATAAAAAAATGTTGAACGTGTCTTTCTATTACTCTATCAGTAGAATTACCCATGTAAATATCTTCGAGTTTGCTACCCGGTCCGCCGAGCCTAAGAATAAAATTCCACTCTAATAAAATAAAATACGAATGATCATATTTTAATATAACAGATTTGTTAACTAATTATACACTACCATTTTCTCCAATCGTCTCCCAACGTTTTACAAGCGTTAGATTCCTTTTTGTAAAAATTGTGTGCTTTTCTCATTGTCAGATATATTACACATAGAATAGAATAATTATAAGAATTGATCACAGAAAAATGGCGACTTTATGGAAATTCGTGAAACAAAATCGTCGCGTCGTGGCATTTATCTACTCCTACGACAGCTCGCTATGAATCAAACGATTCCGTGTCTAGCAGAATGATTCCTGCAATAAAACGACATCCTCGACGGAACGAGGAGGTTGCCGCATGCCGCCTCGATCAGGATCAGGATGCACGGCGCGCGCGTTTCAAACAAAAAGGCGGCGGCTGTTGCGCCGATCGACGACGTCGGGAGCTCGCGACCACTCCTTTTTTCGCCTGACCGCCGTTGCACTAGACGCTGGATCTTGAAATTCATAACGAGAATACCGACACGTCCTGTATAGTCGATCGCCAGCGAGCCATGCTTTACGATTTCACGCGCGCTGATACCAGGAATAAGTAATTAATCGGTTGATGGAAGGCCTGGCGATGAGACAAGAACGTAGGAGGAGCTGGCTAATTTCTAATCTGCGATAACAGATTTCATTGGAGCATTAGAAATTTCGATCGTAACAGTTCTAGGCGAAACAGCGTCTGTACCCCACATGAGGAAAGGGAGCACGAATTGAGGGGAAAGATTACCTTCTCTCTGTCGGTACTCTCTGTCTTAATAATTGACGCGACTTGATTAGTCACGCGACATTGTGACACATGCACGACCTCAGACCATACATGTATACAGGGTGTCCTAAAATTCCTTCAAATCCCGGAAATGCGAGGTTCCTCAGGCGATTTGAAGACACAGGACTTCATCTGACAACTCTGCTTTGTACTATTATTATAGTGTTCTTCCGCTATAAGTCGATGGGTCAGAATAGGTATATCTATGGTCTCTACATCAAGGTACTCTACGCAGCTTCACTTTGTCCCCGAATGGATCGGGAATGAATAGGGGGAATGTGCCAGAGGCTTGAACATAGCGGCAAACTACAAAGTGTTCGACCGGGTAGCGATAGCTTTAGTCGGAAAAGGATAGAGTACGACACCCTCCCGTTCTGGCACTAAGCGATGTCGAGCGGACAACTTCGGAAGACGAAGAGGAGATAGAGATTTTCTTATTGCGAAACAATCGTCGTATTTTTATAGCGGAACGGAACTGGCGAAAATTATTCGATCAAACAACTCAAAAAGCTCAAAGACATCTTATTTAAACACGATTCACTTATCTGGACCATGACATTTTGACCCAAGGGTCACATCTAGCCGGGTAATCTGGGTTCAGTGACCTCGCGCATAACATGCAATTTATATCCATCGTGCAAAAATCAATGATTACTTTACAAGTTTCTTCTGACATCATAATTTCCCACGTGAAAATACTTTTGTGAAAATGTAAGATAAAAAAAATCATACATCAAGCTAACGGGGTTGTTGTAAAGCTTCAATCTTCAAATCTATGGTAGTCGTCCAAAAAATTTTCAAACGTTTCCAATGATATTTGAATTTGTAATATTTTTGAGAAAAAACACTTTCCACCTGGTATATCATGCGTCAACGACCATTGCCTCGCTGAAAACACCGGTTCTCGTACGATCACCGAAGTAAAACAGCGTGGGGCGTGGAAGGCGGCTTGGATGGGTGACTGCTCGGTAAAAAGCCGGGAGGTGTCCCTCTTGGGTGCTTTTCACGTGTTGTTGGCAAAATAGGTGGTTCGGAACCCACCTTAATAAGAAGTAGGTCCTGGTCAAAATTGGAAAGTAGGCGATAGTGTGAAGAGTGGTAAACGGGGGAGAAGTTGGTAAAATGAATTTGAAACCCTGAGGGGACCAAATATCATTACATACATACATACCTGGTATATCATGCAAAAACCTAGAAGAAAATGAAGCATAGACATGATTTCAAGTTGATCATTACTTTACGAAAATTGAAAATTTGGTATTCAAATACTTTTTCAGCCACCGTATACGCGCAACCATAAAATAGACCTTAACTTCTCAACAACTCTACGTTATTATGTATTAGTATTCGATAGAGTTTGGCATGGTAGGCGTAATTTATTGCCTATTACGCATCCTAAAGAAGTATTCACTATTGGATTGATACTTGAAATTTACAAGAATATTACACACGTCGCAGTAAATGCTAAGTTTACAAAAAGAAATTGTAGAGGAACGCTGCCGTAACGTGCTCCTCAAAATTATCGTGTTATGCAAATTCGTCTTCGAGCAAAACTAAGAAACAGTAGAAGAAAGTTCAGAAGAAGTTCACTTATTGTTCGGTTTCGCGATATAGACTTCACTACATCTGCAATCCACGCGGCAATCGTTTGTTTTACAACCCATGCCATAATGTAAATTACCGTCGGCAAGGGGCTCGAAAATTTAGCAAAGTAACGATTATTAGCATCACGCCTGGTTTTTACGCCTTTGTCGTACTCAAGGTCCGTGAGAGCCCACGGCACGCTATTTTATTAGCTATGCTTTGTATGCTAAAGGGTACCGTACGCGAGGTACCTACGGTTTCAGACCCTAAGTTCGAACCCGATGTCCATCCGTCCGCTCGGGACAAGGGGTCATAAACCGCGACTACATGTGCGGGCCACTTGGGCCTTTTTCCGTCGCGCTGCACCGGGGTCTCCTTCATTTTCTATTCTTTTCAAGTTTCCCGATTGACCTGAGGTAGGGACTTCCTCCTCCACCGGCGAGGACTGTCCGGAAGATCCTCCTCCCTCAAGTCAATCAACAAATGGGATGATTTTTCCGGACTAATCGGTCCATCCCCTCAAACTTACCACCAATGAGGTGACCAGCGTTCGGACCCCGGACGAGCGGTTAATTTTCGCAAGCTTCGAACAGAAACCATCGAGATCTCAGCAAGAGAACAAGTAGTAGTCGCGTCCGTTCCGAACTACATCATACCGCTACCGTACACTAGTTCTTTGAAATAGTTGTCTAAGGTTAATTCCGCCGGCAACCGATTGTACTTTAATAAATAGACATTTAGTAACAAAGTACAATCCTCGTTTTGATTTACGAAAAAACACTTATTATGCATTAATGTCAGATAATACACGGTAAATTGGTTCGTCTTTATCACGGTTGGGTATCATTAAATTGGCCTGCTCTCTTTGTTGCAAAATAGCCATTACGGGCGTCTTTGTTTTTACGCTCCACTTCTTTCGAGAATTCTGCTACTACATTTGCTTGTTTACTTTTTCGCGAGCGATATTTGCTAATCGTTCCCCGCCGCATGCGGCCTGTTCTTCAATGTTCGCGTGCAATAACCTTGCGAAAGCGTCACGCTTCGAGTGTTTCTCAGTTTCAATGTGACTTTATTGTTTAAGTGAATAACTATTCATAACTATTCATTATGCGTAACGGTATGCGTAGTTTCTTAGAAGGTCGATGAGTGTATTCGTGGAGGAAGTCGATCATTTGATGCTATTAATACAGAAAAATTGTCTTCCCATCTACGTCACGTGAATAACTCAACCTGTAAAATTGTTGACAGCCTTGTAGTTTTTAGTTAGAAGCGGATGAAATAAATGGGAGAACGGGCCAAATGTGGATCGCGAGTCGCGAGTTAGACAGACCTAACCTAATGGATTAAAAAACAAATTGTTACCTATACATGACTGAAAAAGATAAGGAGTATTATTGCCTTGCGTGTCTCGTTTCATAGATTTTCAGTAAGCGGAATGATTAATGGACACAGTGCACTTAGTGATAAAGAAATATGAATTCTCTGTATGTATTTCCTAATTTTCAATCAGTCTGGTTTTCTTTGATTTGCATTCTAATGTGCATTCCACGCGCCCAAAGTAGATTGCATTAATTCCTGCAGGTGTGAAGTGGTTTGTTTCAGGATTTTCATCGCGTCTGGTGTATCCCCTGTAGCCGTTGCGATGTCCCTGTAATAGTAAATAACCGGTTCTACAAACCCAAGATGGTTTGTTTTTGGTTCTACGAGTCCTGTGTCGTTTATTATCTTTCCAATTACTCGGTGGTCTTCTGTACTGGTTTTGCTTAGTGCAGGTTGGTTTGTATCGGCGTTTACGAACCTAAAGCCGTCTGGTAGAGATCTTATTGCTTTGAAATATTCTATCTTCGGTGGTGCTAGTGTTGCTAAGTCTGTATCGGATTCTACAAGTCTGAGAATGTCTGTGCTGGTTTCTATCCGTTCGCAGTAATCTGTAACAGGTTCTACAAATGCATAACTGTTCGTCTCGTATCTAGTATAACTCATGTCGTGCCATTAGTCATCGATATATGATTCCACGGTTTCAAGTCATTTATTTTCGAATCGGGACATTATAGTCGTCGATATTGATTTTCAAACGTGCGAATGCTATTTCCATGTTTTATTCATCGCTGAAAGTAATAATTCTTGATACCCTTTTTATCCTAGAATTTCCTTGTATCGCTTCGCTAAAGTACGAACAATCGTTGACGTTCGTTGAAAAATCTGCTCGCGATAAAATGGCGAAATGTCATGGAATGCAGGTGCCGACATTTATCATTTCATTTCACAATATAATATTACAAATTGTCCCTTCTCTCTATCTGATGTATCGGCGAAATTGCTTTAAAGTTCAATATCCCATTGCCGTTCTAATAAATCTACTCGCGGGACCGAAGTTTCGAAGCGCTTCAAAGATATTAATTGTAAGGTTACCGTTATAACCTTTATTCCCGAATTATCTGCAGCTTGAGAAATTCACCTTCCTTAGTCTGACGACATTGGACCGAGGCAAGCTCGATTTTATTCTTATATCGAAAGAGAACTGTACACCATTTTAGAAACCACCCGTTTGGATTGCGTATCATTGTTGAGCTTTGTATTGTTTGCTTTGGATACTTTGCGGACATACCTCGTAACGGAGGTGGATTCCCGGGTATGCTGATTATCGACGACCGTAGTAAATTTTCATTATTGACATAATGGTTACAGTTTTTGGGACACCGTGTAGAAACCTATAAGACGCACGGGAACGGAGCTGCCGCGCCGTTGCGATCGTGGCTCACGAGTCAAATATGAGCACGTCGAGCTCGTCGGACGACGTCTGCCTATTATGCGGTTGATGAGATCGCAGCCAGAGCTTCGCAGCGTGAGATGCGACGACAAAGATACCACGGCCATTTCACGGCGCAAAACGTGCGAAACAGTAAACCGCGCCAGTGCCGCGGACTGGTTGCACTGTTTAAGGAAAGAGCGGTCTCTGTATCCACGTGAAATCGTCACGACGCAAATGGTAATAGGACGAGCGTACCGACAATGAACTAGGTGTCGCGGGATTACAGAATCTGATAACGTTGCTTCGTTTGTACGAATCGGAGAAAACAGTTTTCACGGATCGTAATTCCCTTTTTTCTCCCGAAACATCTACAGTCAGTCTCATAATTGATGGCACACACTTTAAATCGGAATAACTTCTTCATAAGACGACTTCAGTTCCTCTGACAAGCTACATGGATTGGTTATGTAGATGATACGTAAAGAAAATTTTTGAACATAAACAATAATAAAAGTTGCTTATTACAACTTTTTTATTCGAGCTCGTAACGAACATTTAGAAAATGTGTTTCGTAAAATTGAAATTGATTAATTGGTTTCTCAGTTATAAATTATTATTAGAATGGTGAAAATTAGTTTTTCACGATTTTCAGCCTATTTTTGCCATTTTACATCGTTTATAACTTGCAAACTAATTGACCGATTTTCATGAATCAATCGTTTTCTTCCTGCTGCTTATAATAATCAATTTTAATAAGAGATCGTAATCCATTTTCCACTAAATTAAATAGATAAACATATTTACAGTTCAATATTAGGTAAAATGTTTAAAAAACATTTCAACATCAAACAAAATCAGAACAACTTATTCAAGAATACGAGCATTGAAAATACAAAGTTTATTATAACAATGGCTTTTATTTATTGGCTTACATTCAAAACTTGCTGTACTCAGTTAATAGTTTATGGTAAAAATTGATCGCCAGGTTTGGTAAAAGATTTGTGTCGGTCGTATAATGTGGCCATCAAAGCGTTAAATGTATTATACAATGTTAAATAGAAATATAATATGGGACAATATTCAAATCTATGAAAGTTGTAAAAGCGCGAAGCTCAGCAGTCTACCGATGAAATTGCGTTCCAACTTTCAACCATAACGCGGCGAAAGCCACAGGTAATACAGCACCCTAAACTTTATCCTTACATTATCCGAACCGCAAGTGACACCGAACGACCGCAAATAAAGTGGTGGCACTCGTTACCCAACCCGATACGAGATAATTCCACGTTATTTCCTAATCAATAAAATTACATCTTTACGAAGACGTTATTTCTGAATAAATGAAATGACATCTTTATGAAGCCGGTTATTCCCGAGTATCTCCTTAGACAAGTAAATTAATGTTAGACTTCAGTAAGTAGAAGGAGACTTATATTAGGTACATCGCACGTAATAAGACACGTGTGAGTAATTCGCTGCTTTCTACTGAATTTATTATCTATTTCCCAGAATATTTAGCACCGACAGCATTTAATATTACTCAATTCCTCCCAGCATCACTTATGCTTGTCAATTAATAAAGTGGATGAAAACATTTGTCTCCGTTAGGTTTATTCATTATTAGACTGCGGATTTTATGGATTTATGGCAAAAATGAATAGAAATAACAGAAGATGGAAGGAACACCAGATGCATTTAATATTACATTATTTACAACCTGTTCAAATTATTATAAAAAGAGATGACATAAATGACCTAATAGCAGAAGCTCGAGATATAAAATACACATTCCTCGGCACCCTATTATTTTATTTAGTCATAACAAAGTATAAAAGTGATACCGTTAACTGTTAAGCAAACATTGTGACAAAAATGTGTTCCGTCGTTTACGAGCATCCTGTATTGAGGTTATTGCTAAGATATTGCTAGGATATTGCTAGCCTAAGTATGAAATAGGAATCTAATGTGACAGCGAGGTTATTTGAGAAAATAAATAGTGCAGCTAATAGGGGAAGACGCATAAAGTTGAACTGGTTTTATTATGGAAATAGTGCCATCCTTCTGGAAACTTATTAACCGTTTTGCATATCTGATCGCCATTTTTTTGCTTCTCACAGTAATATTTCTAGAATCGTAATTAGGTACTAAAATGGTAATTAGGTACGCTGTACAGCATTTTGCTCTCTTGTCGTTCAGCTTGTGTTATTGATTGATTATGGTTACTCATGTATAGACAGCGCATTTATGACTAAAATCAGTAGGTGAAACTTAAAACGATAAAAACATTTAAAAAATGTAAAAATGCGAAGACGTTATTTTCAATCGATTAAAATTATTTACACAAGAAATAAATCTTTATTTAGCTTCATTTACATGCAAATTATGTATTAACATTTTATTTCGCATAAAGATCTGCTGTCTATTCGTATAGGCAAATCTGAAAATACAGCCAATAATATTTGAGGTCATCAAGTACTATCGAAATTATAATCTCTTGATTTTTATGAAAATAAATAAAATATGAGAAAAGTGATTGTTCTATTATCCGAACACTTGTTCCTATTAGTTCATAGAATATGGGAGGCTCTGCTGTATGATGTTCTACACTAATTGTTTGAGCGTTCCACCGTACCCTCCTCTAGCCCGTTAGGGTTGAACATCGGTGATCTTCGGCTCACTATCGGAGCAGCGCTGTGTCAGATAAAAAGGTGGTAGCGTAGGTATGATGCGCTGCAAGAAATCGATCGTGATCGAACGGAGTACATGCGCTCTCCGTGCACGAATCAAGATAAATAAAACATAGGAAGCGAGCTACGTAACTGTACAGGCAGGCAGTCTGTGCTTCGATCGCCATACGGTCAGCCTTTATTTCTGCGATAAGTCACCAGCCATTGACACGTTATGGGACCACTTTGCGGCCGATTAACTCGCACGTTAGTAGCCAGTTATACGTTCGAGGTATGTCCGCAAAAGTATTCAAAGTAAGCAATACGGCTCAACAATGATACGCTATCCAAACGGGTGGAAAACAGATTGATATGAAAAATACGTCATAACTTTTCCGACAACCCGAATATCTCTGTATATTGTTCGCATAAGAGAACGGCGAAGAACTTGGAACAGTAACAGGGAAGGAAAGTAGCGATATAAAATTACGGTATTTCAGCTGGCGGAGCCAGTCTATTAAGAATAAAGGTTGCGTCGAAGATTCCCGGGGGAAGATAAAGCGTCGAATAAACCTGCCTATCAACGGTATGTCGGTCAAGCTTAAGCAAGTCTTCAGAGGACGGCCCTCGAAGCGGTGTAATAGTTGGACGATAAATCAGCTCGTCTTTATCGCAGGCTGCGCGTCGGTAATATATTCTGCTTGGGAACGGGAAAAATCGATCAGAGGCGGCTCCCCGGTCTAGGAAATCGCGGTAATTTCTCTATCGAGCTGTCGTAAATAATAATCTACCGGCAGATTGCGTCGCGTCGCGTCGCGGCCGGGCTGCGTCCGCTCCTAAGAACGCCATGCTGCACGGCCGCTTGCAAATCAACGGAAAACTAATTGCCAACTAAACGACCCTCTTGGAACACGCGTTTTCTCATCTCTGCCAGCTTTTGTGGCAAATAGCTGCTGCCGCTGCGAGGAAATTATTCGAGGTGTCTTCTCAAACGATTTCCCGCCTCTTCTCTTTGTTTTGCGTTATTGTGTGCTAATGACATGCGCCACAATCTCAGATGACGATGGTTAGCGATTTCAATCCTGCGGGAACAGCCGCAGATGAAAATCGTGCTATTGGATGTTGCAAACTTTCTACGAATATTTGACAAATTTCAATGTTCTTCCTGATTGTTCAACGCGTCAAACGCAACGACTGACACTCCAACCAGTCTCAGTGATTGTCTAAATAGCATTTCTCAAAAAATAATCTGACAAAAAACTATCATCACTTCACGATTGGCTATACATTGCAATAAAAAAAAAAATTGGAAAAACTTTTTTCGATAATTTTCAACGTCACCACCTTGATTTTTTAAAAAATGGCACTTTGTATTTTTGACTTAACAGTGCCTTCAAGGTCATCCGTAGGTCATGGTATGTGTTGGAACATTTCGTTATTTCAAAATTCCCTTCGACCTTTTTCTATAGTTTCCTTGTTCTAACCGAGGACTGTATGGGGCTGCAAGCCAGATGCGTCGCAGAAGGGTCCTACTTGGAAAAACCCTTGACGCGGCAATGTAGTAAAAATTAGAAAGCGGCCTATAGATATATGCGTATGTACTAGAACACTGTTTCTTTTTGAGGGTCCTGTGCCCAGGTCAGTTTTGTAGTCAGTTGACTTCGAATCCTCCTCAAGGAAAGACGTTTACTTCCAAGCCGTTATAATAAACACTTGTTTAAGATAAACTGAATATTTAACTTATTTTAACCCATTAATCCAATAGTATGCTAGGTCGTTGAATTTGTTTTGATACGGACTATAATACTGCTAAGTCAAAAATACAAAGTGTCATTTAAAAAAATGAAGGCGGTGACTTTGAAAATTATCGGAAAAAGTTTTTCCAATTTTTTTCTCATTGAGAGAAAACTGATTGTTTTGTCGCGACGCGTGTATCGCGATTGTACCGGATCTGTGCCCGCCAAATTAATATTGGGCAAGTAGTTCTAACGATAATGCGATACAAGACGCAAAAGACAATTACAGATTCGCAAGACAATGAATCACGTTAACGAATGCGTTTCGTCCCGGACCTGCTAGGGGACTCATCGGTAAGGCTGATCTAGCAGGTCCTGCCTTATACGCCACCGTACGCGAGAGAATATAAAAAGTACGACGCGGAATTTACCGCGGTTATACGAATCGTTAAACAACGAAACAAAAACGTCACAGTTATTATGAGTATTAGACAAGACAACGGCTCGTGCGTTGTACTTGTCTACCCGAGGACTGTAAAGTGTTACGGCGTTGGAGCGTAGAGCTCAACCGAGTGAACTCGACTTCCAGTCCTATCGCGATGAGAAAGAAAAATGCACTGATTGGTTCCTGCCGAAGTTGCATTTCCCAATCAGCGCACTCTTGACTGTTTAGGCCTCCTTTCTGTGGCTCTGATAATTCGGTTGACGACGTGTCTCGGAAATTTGACTCTTCTTAACGGTCGCAGCGGTCCTTCGGGGGGACGAAATCTATGACACTCGAAACCGTAGAAAACCAAACATCTAGCAGATGTCTCGACTGGTCGCCGAGTGCCAATAGCCCGATTGTTCTCAGTCACGAATGTGCCACAAATAATCTCCGAAGGAAAAACACGTGAAACTGTTCCTGCGCGACGGAACACTGATGAAATTTTGTTGAAAGGTAGAGTCGTTCAGAAAGTTGCAGAAAATGTTTTAATAAATACAAATAAAAACCCATGTGTTTGGTTGACCGATATACAAAAATTATGCAGCAATCTCTTGTGCGATTTCTAAAACTCTGTCACTAATTGGGTCTTTCGCCCTATACATAGATGGTCTTCGTTTCATAGTTCGCCGTCCACAGGCTAATTCGCCTCGAAGATTGCACCTTTTTCGAATCTACGGGATTCCGGCTGGGCGTCGCGTCGACGGATTATTGTGTATGCACCGACAAAGGCGTCGGAGGTGTGCACGGAGCACCGCGTCATGTCGGGGTGATCAGAAAATGGTTCGTGACCATAAGGAATCACGATGTTCCGTCGATAGCCGCCGCGCCGCGTCAGAGATCCTCGGCCCCGGCTGTACACGTGTTAGTATGTAGATCGAAATTGCAACAGGCCCGATCAGGGGAAAGTTACGTGGTCGTTTCCCCGGGTTCGCCGCGGCGAGATTAGCGACTTTCGCCGGAGGCGATCCACAGACAGACGCCGCGCCGCGCCGCGCCGCGCCGATGCGGTCCTTCACGCGCGGATTCCACTCGGCTCGCATATAAACGCATCCTGTTCCTCGTTCTGGAAGACCGGCGGAATACCTGGAAACGCGCACGTCGTTAATTAACCAGTTTTATGTATTCCGCGCGGATTTCAGGTAACGACGGCGATAGGAGGAAACGTTGACGCACGTGTATGCGTGAAATCTAAACGAGAGCCACGGTTCGTTTAAAAAAATCGATCGGGCGAACGAACGCCTCGTTAAGCTATTTATTACGTTATCCCGTTTAATAAACGGGGCGAATTTATATCGGACGTTTCGAAAGTTTCGTAACGTTTACGCGCTTGTTATTGGTTCGTTGTCGGATATTTACGTATTCGCGGCTACCGCCAGCGAATAAAATACGCCGAAATTAAACATTTAAATGCAGTCGAACGTTCCAAAAACATATTCATTTTTATTCGCATCGAATGGTCTACATATAAAGGGTTACACGCTCGACTCGAAACAATAAATGTACGATTATCTTTGGCAGCACCGAAATAACAAATTTTGATCAAATTGGACACTTCGGAAACATATTAATCTTTATTCTCATCATGTTCCGAATAAATATTTATCTAAAATCATTCTTTTTAGTCGAATAATATATTCGAATAAATCGATAAAATATTCATTATTCGTAACAGGTTCTTCAGTCCATTCAATCGAATAATTCATCATTATTTATTCGAACATCGAAATGGAAAACTATTCGAATTATTGGAATAATTATCGACTGTTTTTGCTCTTATGTTATTTTATAAGGATATTTCAGGCCAATTTCAACTAATTCCTGTACGAATAAGTTCTTATTCTCAATAAAATATCGAATATCGCTGTAGTAATCGAAGCTGTACGCAACAATCAGAAATAACAATCAAGAAATCAATCGTAATCGAAGAAATAATCACGCATAGTCAGTCGGTAACAATGAAAAATTCGATCGTTAAGGATTAAAAACAGGAAAATTTTTAGTGGAGTCCTTTAGTAGAGAGATAGAGGTTACGATCGGTGTTGTGTCCGAGACGTCTCATTGCGAAAAACAGTCTCTAATAACCGTAAGTAATCAGGACGTCTCAAGCAGTAAATAAGATAGGTTCGCTAACGACCACATCGATATCGAAAATCCGCAGTTTATCGACGAGCAAATTACTTTGTGTGAGAACCAATCAGAAGCAGAACAAATATTAGATACCGTATTGATTGATATTCACGAGTGCGTGTTGCGTATGCTCCAGTCGACGATTCAAGAAACTGCGAGCGCATTCTGCGGAACGAAACACGATTACCATCGGCGTAGATTAAAAGTTTCAACGCAGCAGGAGGGCCGCGTAAAGTCGGAAATCGAGGGAAATAACCAACGTGTTTGCGGGATCGGCTCGAAAGTAGCACAGAATAATTGGAAGCAGAGAGAACATTTCCTCTTCTGGATCCCTTCAAGGTCGTAAATCTTGTTGGTTTACGTGAATAGACTGGGTTAATGATTCACTCGGTCGGCATAATCAAACGTACGTTCGTATATGCTTCTACGGATATGGCACGATACTCTCTGTTCTGCAATTTTGGCTATTCTTTTTCTTCTGGGACCAACAGTTTTGCACTTTTTTTATACAATCCTGTAGATTTTGACGAGAAACCTCCAAAAATGCATGTTGTTAAATGCGGAATTCACTCGTTCAAAAGTAATATACGCGTGCATAGCTGAACGATTGGAAGCGTTTTTGATAGATAAGGACGCCGTCATATTGGTCATCCGCTAGGTGACAGAACAAGCATTTAGTAAGGATTTAGTTAAAGATTGGTATTGAGTCAGATTTTAGGTTAGATGTAGGTTATTTTTGGGTTTATTATGGGTTATTCGAAAGAAAAGTAAAAAGCATTATTTTATGGAAGTATTGTCGAAAACCAAGATAAATCTTATTAGTTATCGGAAAGGTTCCTGACATTCTAATTTTAATATGCAGCGCATCACGCCCATGGACTGCGAGTGACAATCACATCACATTTCGACTATTTAAATGATCATCGTGTAAGCGTTCACCGGACCTATAGCCTTAAGTGTTTATAAGAAGGCGCACGCACTATTTAGACAAGGGCGCTGATGAGGAGAGGTTTGGGTCGACTGATTTTCGGTCTGGAAAACCAGTCTCGTCTAAGCCACGGAATAATAAAGACCGTTTTCCTCTTTAGGCCATCTTATTGATAAACGCCCTATCCTTCCTACAATCAGAAAGATGTAAAGACCGCTGGAATCTATGTAAATAGTTTTTCTGCATAATCCTGGCTGCACACGAGCCACGGTTAAGTGGAAACGAATAACCTTTAGAATTTAATGCGTTTTCATTTCAGAGTACTAGAAAGTACCGCCTGAAATACGATCTACAAAGATTATCTCTGGACATTCTGCGGTAAATCTTCTGCAATTTACGTTCCGTCGTGCCTCTAACATTAAACCATTCGAAAAATAATTGACGCAAGTGTCGCGGAATACCGTCAACTGAACAATATTCCTTAATCGAATACCATTATTGGATGATAGTTGTGATTTTCTTACAATTCATTCTAAAACCTAAAAATACTGTTTGCAAAAATGGAAATTTGCAAGAATGTCGATTGTTTCATGTTGATGTCTGTAACGCTATTTTTTCCTAACGATTAGTGACAACGAACCATGTTGTGCCTAAACGCAAAACTTCCAGACTTTGTGCATACACTGCCTGTGAGCAGACGTACCGTCACTCGGTTTTCATTCAATTCGCTACCGTCGAATCTACTGTATGTTCAATACAGTTATTTGTTAATACTAAACAGTGACTTGTACGATTGCATTGCAATACAAACGGACCAAGTAATCCGCTGAACGCATACTACGTTAGCGGACGAGGCGCAACGCTAGTGAAGGTAATTAACTGGTTCTAATACAGTGAGCTAAAATCTCAAGTATATTTAACACATTAATTATGCAGGTAATCATGCCTTGACATATAATTTAGTCGAGAAAAATAACGCGGAATAATTTTATTAACAGTGGTAAGCGGTTTCATAAAGCTTTCTCGTTCTCTCACCTCGGCTCGTGTCGAGCGAAATGAGTTTTGTACACGGGGCACATTTAGTTTGAGATTAGTGGTTCGTGCGATGGTGAAATACAGGCATTAGTGTAATGAAATACTATCGTTTATGGTGGTAGAGGGCGATCTCGTCTTCTGAAATAGCATGGTTTAATTGGAGTTCATTCACTGACCGACGGTTAAAGTGAATTATACGTTTGCTACTTAATTTTTATAATGTCCCGTTTAATTACGACCTGCATCAAGCTTTATGGGACATTGTACAATCATCGGTAATTGGTCGATGATTTGTGTCCAGTAGTGTGATAGAAAATCTCGAATGTGCTGAAAAGATTCGCTAAACAAGAAATAGTCATCTCAAAAGATTGTCTTACGTACGAACTCTATAAATTCAAAGCTTTAGACAAATTAAATACTATCAAATATTATATATCTTCTTCAGTTGTTCACTTGTTAATATAATATGTGGTCCTCAATAGAGAAAGTAGATTTCTACTTAGTTTTAATCTTTGTAAATCAGCTAATGTTAGTATCTTCGCAATATACTTTTTATTCTAGTATACTATTATATCTTTCAAGTATAGTTGAAACGTTAATTTACACATGTTAAAAATATAGACTCTAAATACTAGTTGGTAGAAAGTTTATACAGATACAAGATTGATTGCCATTCAACACAATTTCATTTTGTTTTTCATTCATTAAGATCGTCAGTATCTCTCATTTGTAACTCTCTCTCTAATATCAAGTTTGATACAGTATATTTTTTGATGTAATATCAAAAATAAAATTCTTTTTTGAATTATCGTTTAATTCTATTCTTGGGCGATTCTGGGAAGGGGAGTAACTTTTTCTAGAGAAAAAAATCACAGTTATAAAGTACATACATACAACCTATTCGATCATCCTTGTAGTCCGTTAGCGAGATGTTTATTCTTCTCTCGTTAATTAGAGTGTAGGCATGCGCGGACAACAATCGAATTAATTATTTAGTATTTAAATATTAAATGTCTCAGTGATATTGTAGAGAATCGTATTATTCGATAGAAATCGGCCGGATGTAAGAAATATATCGTTCCGAGTCGCGACTGATGATATTATTTAGAAGTTGCTGCGGCTAACGAAGACGCCGTTCATTACGTTACAAATCCTTGTTATCACGCACTCATATTTCCTGGGTATAGGCCTCGTTAGTCGCTCGATGTTCCGTTTTAATAAGCAATTATAAGCATCACCTGTTGACCCGTGGAAACGAAATCATGAATTCCGAGAAGAGCTCGTGCCGATCCTTCCGACGATCTCCTGGTCAACATCTCGAAAGTCACGACCTGGAATACTGTCACCGGAACCAATATTTTCTCGGCAACGTATTCGAAGAAACCACGCTCTTTCGTTCCATCCACTGAGACGTGGATAATTATTACAAAAATTTGGTAATAATATCCTGAATAGTATATAGAAACATAAAAATTGAAGTCTATTGTCCGAATGAACAAAAGTATAAGTCAGCATAAATTCGGAAGGATGTTACTGCCGATTTTCAGGCAACAAGATTCTTAAAAGCTATACCCGTACTCCATCCTTGTTATTGTATATTGTTAACGATCACTCGTGTGCATGGATACCGTTTACACACAATCGAGTAGAAGTATTAATCGTTTCGGTGACAGTGACATATGCGTGCCGCATCAGAAACTCATTAGACCAAGTAGCGTATGCGCAGGAAACGTAGGATGGCGCGAAATTTAATTTCAGGTTTCCCGAGTCTCTTCTTACGTCCGACGAGATATTAATGAAGAGAGATTCAAAACGTATACTTTAACCTGCGGAATTATGTCACATCTAACGCATCTTCCTTGGAGTGATGTTCTTATTCAAAATTTCGATTTTCGATGATATTTTAACTTTGTCAGAAACAAATTACAGCTTTTAGGAATTTAACATTCTATTTGTATATTTTTTTACTAATACAGTGATTCTCGATTTCGGGGATGTGCTATCTTCTCGTCGCGTATTGCGAGAGTCACGCTGATCAGCGGAAAGAAGCACCGAAAATGTTAATGAAGCAGTATACTCTCGTTTCCTATTTTTTGCCAGCGAAACCCCTGTGACCATCGGAGCGATACGTAGACCGGTAGTCCGGCGATCGGAAGTTAGGCGAAATCACGGACGAGATACGCGTCTCGTCCGTGGCCGAATGTCTCACTCGGTAAGTTAATCGTTGTCAGCAGAGAACGCCTAATGCTTGCGATGTACACAGACGGCGCGGCGCGGCGGAGAGACCGACGCGACGCGACGTGGCCGGCCGTAATCTGTCGAGATGATTGTAATTTGTAGCTGGGTCCAGCGCCGCACTGGATAGGTGCTCAGCTAAATGTTCCTCATCCGGATAATGAGAGGATTCGCTCGTCCGAGCTGCATTAGAGCAAATGATCCGGTAGGTGTGCTCCATCACTCTTTACGGCCGAGAACGAACGCTTCACTGTGTTGCGTCGAGACGTGTCCTTGCGCGTCGCTTGCGACTTTACAGTTATTCGCATAAGAAACTCGGGCAACGACCGCGCGACTCGCTGCGAAGGGTGAAATTGACCCTTGGTTGCCAAGAAGTGAGACATACGAATCCGTCCCAAATGATCGCGGAATGAGTAACAACAAAATTTTCGGTGTTTCAGTTCCCCTTTCCAGTCGATGGTATGCCGTTCAAAGCAGTCTTCTATTGTGATCCGTTAACGAGTACCTCGTTAGTAAGATTTCATGCATTTATCACGAAAATGATCATATCAAATGTAAACCGGTAAAAAAATGTTGAAAGAATTTGAACATACTATTGTATTATTCTGCACTAATTAAAATTATCGAGAGAAGAAATAAATGTGTACGTAGCTTCTGCATCTGATAAGTACTGCAGAGAATTTTTATTTTCCATAAAAATCCGCAGTCTAATTATAAATAATGTTACTTCGATTTTGCTCGATATTTATTCTTAGAACAAGCTCTTAGTGCGATCGACCTATCCTCTATAACGAATGCAGGATATGCTTTTTCATCTGGCATCCATTTGGTATGCAATTTTGGCACTAAACCTTGAAGCCAAATACGAAATCATCTGTTTCCGATCAAATCCAGTTCTAAACATGTTTTGGAACCAAAATGACCGCCGTTTGCTCGCAAAGTACGATTGCAGACGCTTGGTCTTGATCTGCACAAACAGATTTCGCTGACTGGGTGGTTTTTGAAAGATTTTGGGTTGCTTGAATTCAGTGGAAAACAACGTTATCTATGTGAATCAGGCATTACTATATTTAGGAAATACATATGCATGATGCGGATATAAGGGAAAGAAGTAATGCGGGTTGCTTTTTAAATATCTCACTTGCTCGTAAAGAATAAGCCTATTTATAAACATCATTCTATTACGAATTCTATGAAACCGGTTATTCCACCGATATCATTTTCACTTATATGCATATGAGACAGTGCGCCGCGGTGGCGGTGAAAAAAGGGGAATTGATTAATTCATTAAACTTTACAACACGAGGCTAAACCTGTCTTGATAACCCCGATACCTACGTGCCCGTTAATGAACACACTTCCTACCATTCTTTGCGTATTATAATTACCATTACGGTCCACCGAGCGATGCATATTCATTACTAGTCTGCGAATTCAAATGTTCATGCAAATTCTTATTTTCGTACAGTCCTCTGCGAGATCGAAAATAAGGGGGTGTTTGTTAAGTCAAATATAACGTTAGTTTTACCATTAATTTTATACCTTCATTATACAATGTACGATTGCGAAGAATATTGCCATTTTATTTGTTTAATGAAATCTTGCTATGTATTAAACTACAAATGTTCATGCAAAATTTTTAGATATTTATTTACAGAAATTAGTACCTATCAGAATTTTATAATAAATGTGTTGGTAAAAGCAAGATAAGCTAAAAACTTTCTTCGAACAGCTTGATTTAGCTTGAATTTTATTTCTCTGAGGCACGGTGCCCATCCGTCATATTTTCAGTAGAAATAACATATTTATAATTAGACCCGATTATATTACCCGATGCAGAAGCATCGATACTTTATTTATTTCTTCTCCCGATAATTTTAATTATTGCAAAATTATATAATAACATATTCAGATTCTTTCAACATTTTTACCGTTTTACATTTGACGTGTTAATTTTTGTCATAAACGCATCAAATCCGCAGTCTAGTTATAACATGTGTAGACAGATGGTAGTCTCGTTGAAGAATGCTGAGCGTCAGCAACGTTAGCGCGACCATAATTGCGGCGAAAAGATTGAATCTAAATCTATCACAATGCTGTAGTGAGAAACACGAGAGGTTTTATACCTCGTCCTGTCACTTCTTACTATGGCCGATGAAACGTATTTATTAAGAGCGGCGTGCTCACGTGCTCTTCTTCGAGCGCCGTTCAGTTGCGGTACAGTTATCGTTCGCGACGTAAAAACCGCTAGGAAGCCATTTCGACTTTCAAGATAAAATCACATACACCGCTTCTAACGAGTCTGATCGAGACATGGACAGAAACACAGTGTAGAACTTGGACTCTGTATGTCCAACAAAGAGAAAAAACTTGAGATCTTCGAGCGTGATCAATTTTTATAAGGTATCGCCTATTCAAGTAGTTGGCGCTGGCAACTTACATCTACACCTTACAATCAACGAAGATCTGCTAAAAAAATTTTATCAAGTTTTTCAAGGCTACATATTTTTTTATGATTGTATAGTGTTCCATTTATCAGGAGGAAAAAACATCTCATCTTCTCATCCATTACGTTATGCACTTATGTTGTAATAAAATTCCAAATCAAGTAAGTTGATGTGTTATTTGAACTTTAACGTAAATTTTAATCTTGCAGAAAAATCCACCATCTAGCGTGGAGCAACTCTGCCGTTGGATACCAAGAGATCGTGCAACGTTCTTATTCGTTGATCCGTGTAAATCGCTAAATACTCTTTCCAGAAACCGGGCGGAGTAGACTGCCGATATATCGAGGGGCGAGGGAATAAAGAAGAGAATGACACCTTGATAAGAACAAGTGACTAACAAACTGCGTCGAGACCAGTCGTCGTTGACGTGTACAAGCTGGGACACGCGGACCAAAATCGAATGACTTCGCGTGGTAATTGTCGCGCAACAGGACGCTTGATGATGTACTCAAGTCGCGCTGTCAGCGCGCATCTAGCTCGAAGATCAGACGAAACGAGTCGCGACGACTCGACTCGGAGCCGCGAGTTTTTCTCCTTTTTTCGCGGACGCATCGCCGCGCCGGGGCCGAGAGATCACTTCAGCTGACTCCCACCCAGGCATATTCCCTTTCAGCTCACGTACACGTTTCTTCTCTCGTGAATATGGACTTCCTCGTTCGTGGCCGCGATCTATCGGACGCGATTTCGATTTTGTGGAAATCGCGCGCGATCCAACCGGTCATCGTGCGCTAAACGTGGTTTTGCCGTCGCGTCGAATCGTTTTATTCGTTTCGCATGAGCGC
This sequence comes from Lasioglossum leucozonium, assembly GCA_028454225.1. Taxonomy (NCBI): domain Eukaryota; kingdom Metazoa; phylum Arthropoda; class Insecta; order Hymenoptera; family Halictidae; genus Lasioglossum; species Lasioglossum leucozonium. Next base: position 176,374 of record CM052206.1, on the reverse strand, counting down.
TAGATTGCAGGCACGAGACTCAACTGTTTGCCCTGCTGTTCATTTTTATTATTAACCCTTAATAATCGATCGCCACTAAAAATTGCTGTACCGTTATTCGAAATATTGTTTACATTATTAAATAACGTTGGTATCTAATCAATTACTAAACATTTAAGTATTTTATGAGGTATTATATCAATTTCACATCCATAAAATCAAGAAAAATATATCGAATGGAATTATTCTAACAAAAAATTTTTGCATCACAACACCATGCAAGTTTCGAATATATCATATTTGTATATTGTTACAAATAACGAAAACGTTGAAGGTGGTCAAAAAGTTAAAGCACCGCCGTGTATATACAACTACATTATTAGTCACCAATATGCTCGTGCATTTCACATTGCTTAATTGAATTTACTCTGGCACATTTATCATAACGGTGTTATATGTATTGAAGAAATTTCTAACTATAATAAATAGAGAAACAAAACATCGGTTAAAAGGATCAACGCGGAGGTCGAGTCTAGCCTCTTCCTGTTTAACGAATTAAATTACTACGGTATGTCAGAGACCATAACTTTACGTTTCATAGGCGATTTATGGATGTCAGCAAGAACAAATAAGGATTGAATGATGGTTCGCGGACAACGCGTTTCAAGTTCCATAGTGGTTTGCACGACAAGAATCAGTTTGGGCATCTGCTAAATGGCATTTACCAATAGAACGAGTGTAGAGGCATTGAGAAGCCCGAGTAAACGTAAGTGTGTAATAATGTTGTTGGCCACGGCGTTATTAATCGTTGCGCGACGGTAATATATCGGCTGTCAGGGATGCGACAACAGATCATTCCGATCTGTGCGACATGAAAGTGCGCGCCGGGAAAAGCCTTTTACACAGTAAATCAATTCGTAATCGCAGCTCCTAAGCACGATTTACCCGAGTCCGCGGACGAGGCGACACGACGCGACGCGACGCGGCAGATGAAGCGATCTCTACCGGCGATTCTTCCGCTATTGAGTGATTTAACGCTGCTGGAGGAACGAACTATTAAACGTTAAACACCGCAAAATTTAATAAATGAAACAATAAATTACTGCCTCGCGGTTCAATCAATTTCCAATTGCGCCGAAGATACGCGCGCCCTGCGAACGCTGACGCTTCTTCCGGATATTATGAATGCCCAAGAAATTATAGACCGTACAAATCACCAAAACCACGTAAACAGAATTTAATTAGTAAGAAGAAATTACGTGAAGGATATTTTATATCTCTGAAAATGTACTCCTATTTATGATAAAATATATGCTCGTATAGTAACAAGAGAAAGTACTCGTAGATGTACATATACGTCGCTAAATACTGGTTTCTGTTGACACTATGTACTTTTCACAATGTGACATTAAGCTGAACATCTTTTAAACAAGTCTGCCCTTTCATACAAAGTTATGTCATTAGAGAAAAGTTTAATATGCTTTATGGCATCAAACTAAGGAAGACAAGTTGACTTGTCGTTAATGCTTCGCCAATTTCCTGGATTATATTTCATCTCCTTGCGTTATTCAGCAAAAATTTCTCCAATTATATCGCATTGAAATATACGCTGATGGTCCAATCATCCAATAACAGTGTCCGTGTCGCACTAATTTTACTTCGAATTTTTCGAATTCCAGAAAATTTAAATCTCAGAATAACAAAAATATTATGTACATAATATTCTGCTGTTGTCATTGTTAGAAATGATCGAAATATAAATTCGGCGACCAGAAATACATATACTAGCACGAAGTTGTGGTCAACCATAATTTATGGAAACATTTCGACGGCCTGCGGTTAAATCAATTATTTGCCGCAGAGTATATGTAAACAATCAGAGGGGAACCCCGATGCAAGATGCGAATGTAACGCCTACGCGTTGATTTATAGTGATTCTCCGTTTTCTTCCCCTCGCTTTGGTCCATCCTTCGCGAACGGATGTGCGCCCTTCTCTAGCGCCGAAGTCTGCGCGTACGTCTTCCGGTGATGGGTCAACTAGACCCGTCCTCTCCCTTTCTCGTTCTGCGTTTCATATTTCTCGATTCCGCCATATTCTCTTCTTCTTCTTTTCTATATTAAACTCACGAATAATAAATAATCATGCGTACAGCGACTTACATAATTGTTTACACGCCCTTTAAATCAGAATAACTTTTCAGTCTTTCTGTGCAGCTGGCAGGATTACTTTAGTAGACGATGTGTAATGAAAATTTTAAAAAAGAAAAGTTTTTTATCCGACAAGGAGCCTGTAATGAAAATTGGAAAAATATGTTTTCTACGTTCATGTTAATTTCAAGTCGAGCACGTAAATTATTTCCGCTACTATTGAAAGTAAGATAAAATAGGATGTACATAGTTTTAAGGCGTGCATCTGATTGTGATAAAAAAATCTGTGAAGATCATTTGAACAGTTTCTTCAAGGTCATCGCAGTTTCGCATATTAACATGTATTTTTTGAAACGCGATATGTTACTCGACGGCAAGATGAGTTCAATTTTTGTTTCTTACAATTAGAATTAACTTCAGAAATTTTTTATCAAAAGCAGGCCATTAACCACTGTTTTGGCAACTGCATCGTGCAACTTGGGGGATGTTTCATTTTCATTGAAACGCGATTAAACAGCGCACTGCTATGCGTAATTAAAATTTTCTGCATCAATTGCAAGACATACACATTTATATGTATATTTTCTGAATAATTATAATCAAATGAAAATACAATAGCACTTTGAAATTCTTTAAATGTGTTTCATATTTTGCATCTTACCTACTAATTTTTATCATAAACGCATAAAATTCGCGGTCACGTCATGATATGTCAAATCGATGACCATTTTTCTGTAAGAAATCTATAGTTGCCCCTCTTCTATAGTTTGCCCGCCAAGCATTGTTCTTCCTTGTCGTCGGCTCAGCCACCCCTATCGACCGTTCACGGTATCCTCGTCCTTCGCTTTGTCTATTTCTCGTTCTTCGTTCATCGTGCGCGTGCATCGCAACGCCTACTTAACGCGGATAATTTTATTTTCCCCGCTGCGCTGTATCGGCGCCTGGCGAGCGTGGCCAGTCGTGAAAGCAACAAATTAACCGACGACACTATCGTAGGTCGATACCGAGCGTATGCGCAGTGAATTATAGAGTGTTCGCGCAACCTTTGCGGTGTCCGTTTTAAACGAGTTGCACGCCGCCGCTACCTATGCCAGCGGGTCCCGTTTCCACGTGTGTAACAAACGTAATTACCAGTATACGTTGGTAATTGCGCCCGGCCCCATTTACACCACTTTCGGCCTCTATGATCACACCACTGCCGATCATTCTTCATAGAAAAATTAATTTATTCTAATATCGGGTGTACGTAAAAGCATGAAATATCACCATCAATTTCTCAAAATTATCAATGGAAGTAACAATAAATTTTATTTTGCATACAGATTCGCAGTCTAGTTCGAATCTTCCGTCTTTTTTAGAGTAATTGTTTATTCGGTGAAAATGTGTCTAAATAACATCAAAATAATGCTGATTGGAAAAAGACTAACACCTTTGCATGCACCCAATAATATGCGTAGCTTTCTTACTACGTTGCTTCACTTGGGTTTATTTACACAATAATATTATATAATAAATAGGTATCTACGTTAAGTAATATTGTTTAAGAAAATTAAATTTGATTCTGTTTCCAATTCGTGTGAAGATATGTAAAAATGGATCAAACTAACAATAAACGAATACATGATAAATAAAAAACTAAAAGTACAAATAAAATGATAAATAAAATGTAAAGCTTACTACGAAACTCTCATAATTCGTATTTATACAGGAGAATATTTTATTTATGTCAGTTTGTAAAAACGATATCTATTTGTCTCTGAATAGTGATGTATCTATGTACATCTTTTTATCCGGTGACCTTACAATTTTGTATTGTGTTGTACCGATACAATAAATGTTTAATATAACCATAATTAACAATTATGCAAGGTTAACAATAATTATTAATTTACAGAAACTCCCATCGCTTACTTGAATCGTGACAAAGCTTATCACCGCTCACAGAGGCGTTTTCTTTATCGTTATCTTGTCTTGTGGTTAGAAAGGTACATAAATCTTTTCGAATAGACTGTTTTCTAACCGACATTATTACAATACCCTATTCGACATAAAACTCACTCAAAAGATAACCATTACCACGATAAAAAAGATTGTTTTACTTAAAATAGTGGTAATGATTGGATTATATAATATTAATTAATGCATAGATGTCTATTTGCAAGTAATTTAACTAAAATTAAGATTTTAGTGGACATTTATTTAATATTATTTGTCGGAATAGTGATATATAACAAAGATTTTAGACACTCGGAGATGTTTATTAGCTCTCGTTTATTACTATATCGCGTGTGATATTATAATTATATTATTGTAGAGAGGAAGAAACCAAAAAAAAAGGGCTTCGACCGTGACAGGATTCGAACCTGCAGTCTTCGGATCCGAAGTCCGACGCCTTATCCGTTGGGCCACACGGTCTGTTAAGGGTAGCTACCCCAAAGCTGAAACCCTTCGTACAGTTCTATACTGAATGTCCTTTAAACTGATTTAATTCACATTTATTTGTTTGAATTCTAGTGTTCCTAAATTCCATTATGAATTATTAATACGAATTATCATTACTATTGATAAAAATGATGATTTTCGTAAAATATGGAATTACTCATAATACACGTAATTGCAACTTTTTTTAGTAAGTAATTAATATATTTTCATCGAGTAAATACAATTCGTTACCATCTTTCCTTGATATTAACAATATTCTATGAATGCGAATTGAGGAATTTTACGAGCGTATTCTTATTTTTGTGCGTAAATCAATAACGGAATGCTCGCAGTATGACTTTTTAGAAAATATTGTAGAAGTAAATTTATTATACAACATAGATTATATGTATGTATATTTAAAAATTAGTCGCAGTATTACCATAGCATTTTTATTGGTTCTTCGATGCAACCATACATTATTCATTAGCACTAGAATACTTGAGTAGCGCGGTGGACGCACATGGCCGTTTGAAAGCCATCATAACCTTGCTGCGAAGATTTCGCATTGAAGCATCACATTACATTTTTCACTTTATGATTCGGTTCTAATAATAAAAATTGAATTTTTTGTTGCATAAAAATAAACTTTACTAATATGAATTAAAATACTTTTAGTGGTCGTTTAAAATGTTAAATTATTAATTTTTCTTTAATTTATGGATATTTTCTACTAGTCAAAGCAGCTACTTAATTAACTAAGTAACGATTAACCCTTTGCACTCGGAGCTATTTTAACTTTAAAATTAAACATTTCTTCCAACCTAGAGTAATTCCATTCTATGTATATTTTTTTTCTTCATTTTATGGATATGAAATTGATATAATACCTCATAAAATACTTAAATGTTTGGTAATTAGATACCAACTTATTTAATAATGTAAACAATATTTTGAATAATGGTACAGCAATTATTACTCAAGTGTTAAGGGTTAATTCTACTGTAATGTTACCTAAACGCGGTTCAATGTTGCTTAAAAGTAATTTCATTATTCCCTTCTTATGGTACAAAATAGCAAGTGCTGAAATTTATTTATAAATAAATAATACTTCAATATTTGTTTCTCTACTATTAATTGTTCCAGGCGCTATACATATATTCTGTAAAAATGTGTTCTGTAATGTTCAAAATTTCAATAAATCTTTAAGTAAATTTTATATAATGTATGTAGGACTGGCGATTCAATCCGTGTAAAGAAATCAAGGTGACCTTGAAACGTCTCCGCCCATATAGAAAACTGTTTACATCGGAATATTTCCGCCCCTATACCATGCGAGTTTCGTATATGTAATCTTTTTTATATGATTATACAATGTATACAATATCGGAAATATTGAAGGTGGTCAAAGTTATTGGACCACCCTGTATACTATGCGCGTTTCCATTAATACTTGAACCGCTATTCCTTAAAAAATCCGAGCTGCGCCCTTTTTGCTTCTCGAGCTCAGATATAATCGCGTTCGTTTCGTTCGCAGTTCGAACGGGGCTTAATGAAACTAACGACTAAGCTCTAGACAGACGGTAATTAACGTTTAAAGATTCGACGGCGACGCCGACGCCCCCAACGGCCGACATTACCTCCGATCGCAGTTAGGCGGACACCGATCGTCCTGGTAAAAACAATTTCGCATGCAGATATACGCGGTTTGATCGACGATAAATACGCGGGCCCGGTGTCTGCGTTGCTCGTTGCGATTTCTTCCGTTGCAAACCGCACACGAAACGGCTAACAGGGATCCTCTCGCGAGATAAATCAAGGCCGCGCTATAAATTCAGAAGACCACGGACGTTTTATCCTTCGGTAAATACATATACTGATACAGGATGATTTAACAGTTCCCGCCTCGGTGTGTAGCTTGTTAGTTAGACAAATGTTACGTTGTCGTTCGTCTTTTCTCTTTCTCCCTCGGTAACCTGAAAACTTTCCCTCTTCGTGTTTCGCGAAGAGCGGTGCCGAGTTTTCTGATGTTTCGCCTTTATTTCGACGATAAAAGTCCGACTCGACGAATGTCCGCTTGTCCGAATTTCAAGTATTCACACATTCAGAACGTCAGTTTAACCGTTGGATATTTATTAAACCATGATACCATGTTATCCGTTCAATGCCATTTGGTATTTGTTGCAACGATTCACGACTTTTTTAACACTAAACCTACCACTACCGATCGAATGACCGGTTTCATATTTTTCATTTTTCAAGTATTGAAATAATGAAGTCGCTTACATGGAAATTGGTGGTGCAATTTATAGGACATGTAATACTTGTAATAGAACAATACGCTTTATTTGTTAACGAGTTAACAACAGTCTTGAGAATAATTACATGTAATTTATTGTATTAGCAGAAACGTACTGAAATATTTTATATGATTTTCGATTAATAATGCAAGAATACAATTTCCATTCCTTTGTGTCTCGTTTTACACGAATTTCTCATTTTTGGATTTGATATCTGTTATCATGAATTTGTTATCGCAGGATAAGTCACAATCACACGTGGTTGCAACGAAATGATATTATTCCCGATGTTAGGTAGAACGTGCTCAGAGGATCGCATGCCAACGTGGTATCCCACTATTGTCCAAAAGGCAATTAGCATGCCTCGGCTGACTCTTCTGGAAAGAGGGGTGAATACATTAAACACTCCTCCGGATACTCGTCGATCGTGCGTGGGAGAGCGTATTTCTGTGAACTTCCTGCACGCACCCGCACAACATTTATTTCATAGAAATATATTATTTAGATGTTACTACGCGCGCCGATAATAACTTCATTCTGCCACGCTAATAACATTATCAGCAAAATATTTTTAAATGTTGTTACATTCTAAAACTACCTATTAAGCTCATCTAATTGCTGCAAGTGATTACATTTGCAGTGAAGGGAAGCGATTCGAAATATAATAAACAACATATAATTAAATATCATCAAGATCGAAGAGCAGTATGTGCCTTTTTCCTGATAGTTACCGACGATTTGGACTTGTTACAGCTGAAGAACGCGGTTGCTGTTGCTAATAGAAAAAATGTGTCAAACGAAACTTGCGTGATTTCGAGGGTGGCATAATTTCCATGTTAACATTATTAAACCTATCGATCACTAAAAGCGATTAAAATGTTTCAGCTTATAAAAATGACAAGGCTCGATTTATTTAGATTTTGTGCAGTTTTTATCGCAATATGTAGTTGGATAATGAAATTTATCAAAATGGTCTAAGCGCACACGACTATAGCGTGACGATCAACTCCGTCAAGGTCAAATCTACTCGGGCTCTATGAATTACCCCTGCACCTGCAGCGGCAGTATTGGACAGGACTGGAATGTCATTAAAAAGTCACTCGAAATATTCTTGCTACACATCGATGACACAAATCAAATGTGAAAATCGAAAATGATGAAAAAGTCGAGAGGAAGTCACCATCGACGAAGTAGAACAGTCCCGTTCTTTTGGACCTCTGATCGATTTCCATTCTGGATCTCGAGTAGAGGGTTGAAAAGTCGTGATTGGGACCGGTCAGCGAGTAAGTAAGCGGTAGAAGCGGAACGTTCCGCTCGGTCGGAGAGATTTATCGCGGCACGGGGTTAATCGCGGTCGATACTAGGGCCCAACGGCGTACAAAGCGCGAATAAATCACAAAGAGCGGATGCGTCGCGGCGAGCGCGGAAACACTTGTTCGCTCGAAACGACCGCGAGCAGAGACAATGGTCCGCTTTCACCGGGGTAATCGGGTCTCTCTCTCTCTCTCTCTCTCTCTCTCTCTCTCTCTCTCTCTCTCTCTCTCTCCCTTTCTCCCTGGTCTCTCTGGGTAGTATCAGCCAGAGCCAGGGGGCTGGCTCCTCTATGCCCAGGGCAGCCTTTCTGGTCGCGTTATGCCACCCGTCGTTAGTTAACGCCATAAATGGAATACGAGCAGCGGCTATGCGAAAGTTCATGATGCACGTTGTTACGTCAATTACGCGGTCTAGTCCGGTGTATGGGCTTCCATCACGTAAACGTTGAAGCGCGCGCGAGCCGGCAACCGTTCACGGACATTTCGACATCTTTTACGCCGGACGAACCGCGACGGAGGAATCTAAATTAACTGCTTTGTTCGGAGCGGAGAACGCTCGGTACAATTTATTTTCGACAGCGCGTCAAAGAAATACGGAGATCGATTTGATAAGACAGTAATTACTTGATTCGAAACAATTATCTTTATTTAGGATTTTAGCATCCTAAGGGGTTGCGTTGCTTGGAACAATAGAAAAATATGATAAATTTAAATAAAATTTCTATTTGCACACACAACATTCCAGGAACGTTGTCGCTCTTTCTCAACGCTACTAAACTATTTTATCGAATTCGGAATTCGAACAAAATGCATTTCGAATCAATTTTTTCAGGCAAATAGTGAAATAGGCATTGATAGATCTGATAGTTCTGTTATTATTGTACTGCCGATCATACGTATTTATAACCAACAAGTGAAATGTAAAACAATAAGAAGATTATTAAAATAATTGAAGAAACAATTAAATTTTCTACTGTTTCTTACAATTTTTAGTTAATTAGTTTTTTATCCACAAGTTATTATTCATTAATTATGAATCGATTATACAACAAAAACGGCTTGCATAATACTAAATAAATTGCATACTCCAAGTTGCCAACAGTTGCTGTTTTATCGTTATACCTCGTTAATGTAAACTGATGGGCGTAATTAGGGGAAAAAAAGTAAATTCAATTGTTCCTGCGAAGAGAAGCTATTTGGATTTGATGTTGAAATTCGTCTAACTGATTTTCATACGGAAGCCACTAATACAAAGATTGTGCACCGCATGAATCATGCAGGCAGCTTGCAGCTAGTTGATCGATAGGTGTCCATAATGCCTCTTGTGTTTTTCGCATAATGCTTACGGAATGTTAGCCTTTTTTTTCGAAAAAGAGAAATGCCTTCCTGTCGGTTTCGCGAATCAGTCACAGATCATTACTTCCTGCCGTGGAATCCACTAACCGGTATAGCAAACCGTCGCTGTTATACCTCTCCCCCTCTATCCTGCAGATAATGATCGGTACCGCAATGTCAAAACAGATATACTGAATGGATAGTAACAGATTGTACACCGTAACTGCGCCCAGTTTTACAATTTTCCTAGTTATCATGATTCCTGTGATCTAGTTGTCTTTTCTCTGTACAAGCAAAAACCGGGACGAGCTTCCGCGAAATAAGTATTCCTTGAAACCGGAGTTTGCTATCTTGCGGAATAAATAAGCAGCACATAAAAAGAAACGACCGTTCAATACAGAGCTGACTTCAATGTATGTACAAATTGTACGATTTGAGTGGGAATTGTTAATTTAAAAAAAAAAGCCTCCGAGTTTGTAATTATTCACGAGTAAAGTAATGGGATGAATAAAGTAGAATTATCTCTACTTGAAATGGCAAGTTTTCTCAAATACATAAATTGTTTAACTATGTCCCACGTAGTAATTCTAGTCATGATTTTTTTAGCACTTCCGGTAGCCAGATAAAAGATTAGTTTTTAGTCGTCTACCAAATGCAATAGAAAAAAATTCAAAAAAGAAGTTTGTTCAGAAAAAATAAGAGTCAACTACATACTTTTTAGTATATAATAATATTATTATTTATGTCAAAATGAGTTCAATGGTCTAAGTATACTATGATCTCGACATAGCATTAACCGTTCGGTCTTAACAGTAAGGCAGACAAGAGTGGTTGATATTTCTTTCGAGAAACGATCAGATTTTATTTCGCTAGACGTTTTAAAGACCTGCAGTCTAGTCATTATATGTATATTGTACATGCATATATGCTGTCGAATAGTTCAATTTTTGGAAATTCAGCGTTATGCTTCAATAGATTCGCAGTAGCCGTCATTAATATACATTCTACAGGCGACACTTGAGATTAATCCGGTTTATTAGAGCCGACACGCGCCTGGATACCACTTAATTACACAAACTGCTGTATAGGATTTGATGTACACGCCTATCAATAAATATTATCCTTAACCGATAGTTGATACGCGATCAATGGTCGTATCTTATTAGAATTTATCAGTGAGAACGGATCACCGTTACTTTCCATTCTCACATTTTTAGCGATTAACAGTGAAGGGAGAAATCCGGTCCGATGCTTGCCTAATACCCTGCGGATTATGCGTGTCCGGCTTGCAGCTGACACGGGACCGTTTCCTGCGAAAAAGAAGGGACAAGGTGTGAGCCCTTTATTGACTGCCTTTTATATGCTCTGTTACTTACTGCACAAAACGGTTGGCGATGAATTCGCCAACAGTACATGTTCCAACAGAGATAAAGGGTTATCCAAATAAGACGCCTACATGTATCTTTTTAATAGGAATTTTCGGAATTCTTGGAATTTCTCGAATTTTTGAAATTTTTTATTTATTTTGTTATTAAAACAAAGTAATATTTATGGATACACACCTTTTAAGTGAATAATGAGTTCAACACGCAAAGATTGATAGTTCTGCTATAATTCAGCGTGATTAAACCCCTAGGAATTAATTGTGAAGATGTTTGCTGTCCAGTATGATAAGGGATGTTGGAAGCACATCGACACGTGTATTAACACGATTTTCGTCTACACAATGTGTTTCTCTTGTTATTTCGTTCTCGGTAGTTACCCGGGCTAACGTCGCGTGAAATCGACGCCTTCGTGTAAACGTTCTGCAACTTTACAACGGGACTGAGGGCGTTCATAGTATCCTGTCGCTTATAAAACCGGACACGACAAAACGTTTATGGTTTCCGACGTGCGGGACCTTTCATATTTCTAAAACAATTTTCTCTTTGGTTTTATGCGGAAACATGATATTATCCGAAAACCATTTTAGCTTTTTCTAACTTTCTATTACTGTATTTTAACAGCTTGCCCTGTAAGCCCGAACGAGGCTCGCAATCGCAATAAAGATTTAAAATAGAATTGACTACATGCCTGCAGTAGATCCAAAAAGTATTTGAACATTAAATTTCTGATTCTCGAGAACCTGGCGCTATTTAACCTGTTGTAATTTCGTAAAACACAATCGTACAACAACAAACTCGGACTCATTTTAAAGCTTGAAGATTCTATTTTCGCACAACATTATTCATTTTCCTCTAAAATATTTTTAGACGATGCATTGTGTACTCGGTGAAAACATTACATAATTGTTTGCAACGCCACCTTAAAAAGTGTTGTACGATTTTTTCTCACCGTTTTATGGAAAAAAAACCAGGACCAAGTTCGGTGATACAAACCATTGTGGTGCTTTTTAAAATAATAATACTAAATTAGGTAAATGATTAGATTATATTAGTAAGTTATTCGTCGATTCACGATTGAAATTAGTATTAAAATTCAACGATTTACTAAAATAAGTACTTACACCTAAATTACAGCTAAACTATAGTTTTTCAAAAAGTATTAATTGTAATTACCGGTAGGTGGCGTGTCAATAAAATATCTGTTTATACGGAAGAATAAACTTTCAGAAGCATTCAAACGCAGTCTTACATTTATGATTCCGAGGTGTGCCGTAATCGTCAACTCGGGGAAGCTGAAAATAACCGGAATTCTTCGAGCTATGGTATCTTAACCAAGACTGACCCTTAAACCGCAAACTAACCACGGCTTAATTAATAACTATTCGGTTCCGAGGTTTTCATTTCTGTAATGGCTGCAACGGACAAAAGATAGCTAGCGCGCGGCAGCCATTTTATTATTACCAGGGGCTAGTTATTGCCGTCTCACCTGCTTCCCAACGGCCGCCGAAGATATGTAGCTAATTATCAACGACGCCATATAACTATTGATTAAAACAGTAAAAACGGATTCACTTGGTTCACGAATCGCTATGAACAATAATTCTAATCCGTTCACAGTAACATCGTATTTAGACGGTACACTGCTATCGGCTTATGTATTGCTGGATCGTGGCACTCTTAACACACCGTGAACTATCTTAATTTAATGCTTATTGTTAATCTTTTCTATGGAGTCCCGATAGCGAAGCGTTTCACACCTCGCCAGTGCTGGAACCGGTTCACATTATTCTCGCTCGTCGGATTTTTACATTTTGTGGGAACGTATTGTTAATTGATGTTTGAACAAAACGATTGCTAATTACAGTTATTAACATAAGTTGTTTGTTATACGTCGGTTCAATTCGAACGAAAAGTTCTGTTGAAAATATTTTCACAATTTTGAGTAATTGTCAGGGAAAGAATTGAAAAACAGGTAGCACGAATCGAGAGGAAAAAGTTGCCCTCTCTCTGCCAGTGCTGGATTGATCACGTGACATTGTGACACATGCGCGACAGACAAGATCCGCATCACGTGACCGGGGGGAAACGTGGGAGATAGCGCCGTAGAAGGGGAAGGTAGAGTGAGGACACAAATCTTAATCTGGTGACTCCCGTGCCAGTTGTGGTTCCCATCCCCACTTTTCTTGTTAAGCAAAGTTGTATCATGCCCATCGCTCTGGCACACGGGTCAGGTCGCAAATAGGAAAACCGTCGCATTGGCAGTGGGGATTCTTTGGCTCTGGCGAAGAAGTCACCCTTGAGATGAACCACATCTTGAGATTCACATCGATACACATCGACAGAGAGAGAGAGAGAGAGAGAGAGAGAGAGAGAGAGAAAGAAAGAGAGGGTCAGAGGCAATTTGAATGATTCATGAGTGCACGCGTCACGGATTCGCGAAAAAAAAAATCGGTTTTCCATTTACAGCGATAGACCAGCGATTTTCATGTAGAGCTTGTCAATGATTCTCAGCTGCTCGTTGTAAACCTGTAGCCACACGGTGAAGGGGATCGAAGTTTCGCTCGAAGGGATGCCTTCATGATTTATGGAAGATGCGTCAGAGTACCTACCGCGTCGGAATTATTGGTGAGGCCCTGATACGTCTTCGTCGTGGTTGTCGTCCTGATTGTAAGACGGTAGTATCTCGCCACGTCAAATAGTCTGCCCGGTCATTTGTCCGTTTGTGATCTGGTTGCTACACTGACGCACGATCCGTGATCATTTTCACGCGCGCTTCGCAACACTTTTATTGGCTCTCGCGAGAACATCAAACGCTTGTAAACGAAACATCCTTGACACGTGACGGCTCTAACCCATTAACCCGCGCGGAGGTCGACAAGAGAATATTTAAAATTCGAATTCCTGCAGATCAGTATTAATAACTTCAACGCTAGATGGTTCTCCAAATGTTGATAACATTCATTCCAAAAATGCTTCCAAAAATGTGTTGTATAAAATTAATAAATACAGCAACGAATGGTCCTAAACATTTAAATTAAAAATCCTAAAAATTAAGTGCCGTCGTTTGCTATTGTTTGTCTGGGAACAGGGCCTTTTGCGGGACCCGGTTCAAAAATTTTGCGGGGTCAGAATACATATTCAAATCCTATACTTTTTCACAATAAGGAATTATTTATTATAAGTACAAAGGATGTTACATGTATTTTTTCTAAGATGAATATTACATAATTTTTCTCGCTTTTTTCGCCGCAAAATCTTTGATTACGTCACCAAAATTTATTGAGTTTGCTACTTCGGGTCCTGTAAAATGTCTGATGAGGTGATGAGGTTTCATAGACCGCGGGGCCTTTCAAAACGCGAGGCCGGGTTCCTGCGAACGCGCTGAACCTGCCTCGCGCCGCACAGTGGTTTGAAATCGCCAAAACATGATGATTATGAATCTGATTTCAAAATTTGAAATCTAGTATTTTTTTATAATATGTATACTTTCTGGCGCTACAGAGGTCTGCAAAGAGAACCAAGTGAAACAGCCTAACTGATTTATGCGTGGTAGATTCCTCTAGTCTGAAGTCTAGACTACTGTTCGCCCGTGGGCTGTTACTTCTACATAAATATATTGTATATCTTTAGTTTTAGTGAACCTTTCTTCCAAAATACGGTCGTCTTAATCCCTTCGAGAAACAACACGGATAAACGTAGGTTTCACGCCATGGAACTGCTTAATTTGTGGCCGTAGAAAAAGTGGAAGTGATTTTAGAGTTTACGACTGTTTTATCTCTTAATGGGCTTAGATTGAACACTTTATTTCTTTGTTCCGTTTTATAGCTTCTTCTCGCGAGGTAATACGACTTTGTTTCGAGTCAATCAGAATGTAGTCAAATTCGAATTTTAAGGACAATTCTATATTATCTACTGAACGGTCCTCATTTATTTTAACAATGTGCAATTTAAAAATCGAAGATAATGCATGTGACATTTATTTTTGTGTGTTGTATGTTCGAGTTTAACTTTCTTACTGGGGATGACGAGTTAACTCGTTATTCGTGTTCGCTATTCTTTGTTAAACATTTTCCACTCTCTTATTAATTCAACAAATAATTCTTTCACTATATTGTGGTATAAACTATAAACAGCAATGTATTTACGCCGATTGTTTCGAGATTTCTATTATGTTAATTTTATTTGTTTTACATTACGTCTCTGCAAATATTCATGATTGCAAAATCACTCGGTTAACTAAGTACAATATTAAATGACACATGATAAAATTTTTATAAACCAATGTTGGAGAGAAAACATAATTATTCTTTAATTAAAAAATGGTACATAATTATAACATTAACGTGTATTTAATTACAACATTAATATGTATTTAATTATAACATTAATGTGTATTTAATTATAAGTTTAATACTATACATTAGGAGGATGAATATTAAATATATGCGAAGGTAATAAACATTATTTGATTATTGCAGACTGGCGTTACACCTTTGCAGAAGGCAGCCACGGAAGGTCATTTGGAGGTAGTTGAATTATTGTTGAAGTACAATGCAAACGTCGCACGCCAGGACACAGTGGTGAGTAAATATTAATTTTCGTTTAAGTGAGTAATTTGCTAACTACTGTTTACTTACTACTACCTTCCGTTACGCGACAACATATGATCAACCATTTACTTGTTTAACTGTACTTCCTCAGGAGAAACACTGAAAACTTTTACTAATGATAGAACCAAGAAAATAGTACTGGATCTTACTTCGTCAACCATTCTTAGGCTAAAGAACACATGTTTCTATAAAATAACTAATGAACAACACATGAAAAATTAAACAATTTAAAAATGTGTAAATATTAAGTAGATCAAAATACTTCATTAAAAATAATAATAAATTAATTAATATGCATACAACACCGAACAGAAACTTAAAAATAAAACGTATGGGGAAATACATATATGTAAATGGGAATATTTATAAATAAAATAAAAGTATATGATACACATATATGAAAAATTGGAATACTTAAGGATTAATTAATGCTTCAACACGTGTGCGATAAAGCAGATATTGGTGACTTCAATGCTTGGTGAACTGTATCGCAAAGATTTCAATCAACGGTAAATTATAAAGTTACTTACATGGAAATTGATTCGATAAATTTTTTTTATCCAAGCACATAGTGAAATAAAAATTGCAGAAAATCTAAATAAATAGTGTCTTGTCATTGTTATAAGTTTCGTGCTCGGTAGGTTTAGCGTTAACAGATCCTTGCCGATCCTAAGGTGTAATAGAATCAAGCTGTAACAGTTTTTACACATAATTTCTTGGCACTCTGTACAATAGTTACATAACCTCATTAAGCAAGCAGTCCCGGTCTCTCCTACTCATTACCGGTGGCATCTACATAGCTTTTACTATGTATTTCGATACTGCGCTCACCCGTCAATTTGGCCGCGATTACAGCGAGCTCGAATGG
This sequence comes from Lasioglossum leucozonium, assembly GCA_028454225.1. Classification (NCBI taxonomy): domain Eukaryota; kingdom Metazoa; phylum Arthropoda; class Insecta; order Hymenoptera; family Halictidae; genus Lasioglossum; species Lasioglossum leucozonium. The sequence goes on along the minus strand of CM052206.1, from coordinate 160,015 downwards.
GATACGATACGAAGCGGCGCGGCGTGTCGGATTCGGAAGGTTCGGAGGCAGAAAAACATAACTCACACGTCAGAAACGCATAAACTCGTTTTTCTTCTCGACCGCACGAGCAACTTTACGCGGGAATATACTTATGTACATTGATACGCGTATCTTCGTAATAAGAGCCCGCAGCACGCAGCACGCGGTCCACGGAAAGAGAAAAAACAAGAGACCGAGAAGGGGATGTGGGAAGAGGGACAGGAGAAATCGCTACCAGGAATGAGCGAAGACGACGGCAATAATTTCACGTTCTTTTATAAGGAACAATTTACGAGAATTTTTGCACGGTCGCATTGGCACCGGTCTTTTATCACTTTCTCGATGCCTGATCCCTCGGGGCTTGGGATTTTATTCGTCTCTCGCGGCAGCAACAGCGTGGCGCTTACGCGCGTCTCGCAAGTGTCCTACGTCTCTGTGGTTGTTAGCGAGAACACGACGCTTGTCATAAATTGGAGACCTGCAGACCGTTCGCTTGATACACGCGATTATACAATATACAGTAGACCGGAAACGAGAGCAGCTATCAACGGACGGTAGCCTAATAAATTAAGAAATCGAAGGGTTTTACCAGAACTCTTAGTGAAAATTTCAATCAATCGTGTTGTCTTATCAGTGTCACAGATTACGTAAATACACTTTATTCTTTTATGTGTTGGAAATTAGCCTTAAAGTCGCACCATATCAATAATGTACCATCAATAATCACAACCTTCTCCTGAGTACACGCTACCCGCTACACGCTATCGTCCATGTGACACGCATATTTATTCCGAAGAGTATTATTAATTACAAGTTGTGAAAATCTCGGCGCAACGGTTCGATCAATTATTACACTATAATAGCTATTTATATGGAAACTTTTAAACATTAACGATTCACGATTAACGATTTTAAACATTAATGCATTTTCGCATTTAGCAAAATGTGGCTAATAACGTTAACTGATTCAAACCCGAATCGTTAATGTTTAAAAGTTTCCATATAAATAGCTATTATAGTGCAATAATTGATCGAACCGTTGCGCCGAGATTTTCACAACTAGTATTATTAATAGTTCAAGTGTTGTTATTTCACCTGCTAATCTTCCACATTATGAATAATGTTTGGCCTCATCAATTTCGTTCAGAGATTGAGGAAATAAATAACGAACGACGTTGAGAAGACCTTAGTCGAATGTTATCAATAGATAGCGAATCGTTATGCAAAATAAAAATTTTTTACCTCAATTGCAACAAACTGGAGTGAAAAAGAAATTTATTTTTTTCGTTAATATGTTTAATAGGTTGAAAATAACGTAAAAATATTTCTAAATTCTTTGAATATTTTTACTGTCGTAAATTGAAACTATTCATTTTTGTTATAAATGCATAAAAATCCGCTGTCCAGTTATCAAAATAGTTTTTAGTAGAGGGGGCGATGGTAACGTGAACTCCTAGTTTCATGTATATGGTCTTCCATTAAGAAGTGTTATTTCAAATTATAAATATACGCTGTTTTTTTACTTTGAACAATTTTTTACAATTTTACTAACCGTGTGTCGAACAGTGACAACTTTAATCTTCAGAAATAAAAAATAGCGCGAAAAGATACAGCCGGATAAGGAGATGAAAAGTGTCTCTAAACCAAATTGCAATAGACGAATATCCGACGACGAAAGAAATACTTTGTGCCAATGTCCAACCCTATATGTCAACATGAGAGATAGTAATGGGTGACAAAGAAAATCAGGTTGTTCCATAATTTTTCTTATCCTCTTCAATTGAAAATTCTGAAAGACGTCAGCCGTACTTGAAACTATTAGAATGCACATTTATGCATTTTTTCAGAATTTTTATCTTCGAAACCGAACTTGAAAAAATAAAAAAATTTTGAAATGTCGATTTCTTGTAAAAATTATGAAATACTATGTTTATATTGTTACAGTTTTGGCATCTCGTTATGATTGTTAATATGTCATTTTTCAGATATTTCAAAGTGGTGGTACATAGTTAAAAAATCGATAATGTTTTAGCGCCCTTAAAGAAAAATGCGGACCGATCAGAGCGCGTGTCTACAGCAGACGGACTCCGCCTTTGTGGCAGGTCTCGATGAAATATGATTTTTAATATGACACATCAACTTCCGTAGCAACTGTCATTCGCTCATAAACTACAATCAACGCTCTCGTGTTTCGAATGCAGCGCGATAATTGTTAAAGAACAGATTGTAGCCGCTTGTACGATCGGCGCGCGACTATGTGTCTCGTTAATACATATATCATATGCAAATGGAATGCAAAGTCTACCATGGGCTGGTTTCGTCTCGAATAAACGTTACACGAACTCCACGGAACACATAGTTACTCTTCCATTGGCAATTATCTTGTTCAAGTCGACGTCGACGACAACGACGATGACGACGACGACGTCGTCGAGATCTAGAGGTCAGAGAGTATATGTATTCCGATCAATATTCCCGCTATCATTATATCGTAAAATACTTAATGGCTGTCATTACCGATATTGTATCACGTTTACTCAGGTTCGCGTTAAGGAACACATTCGACGTTCGCCCCTCTCGGTCTCCCCGGGGACACTGTCCGCTCCGTTTTGAAGCGGCAATTTCGCGATGGGACACACATACGCGAAATAAACGACACGAAAATCACGGTAGGCGTGCATGCCTTACGTCTTAATGAATACCCGGCGATTGATCTTGAAAATCGCCGCGATCCCAACGATCAACTGCGAAACACGGTATGATGTTCTCTTAAATGGTATTTATAATATCGTCAGGAGATGTTACGCGAAACGATGAGGTTTTAAAGTGAACGAAAAAAAGAACATAATTCGATGCAACCGTTTCGCGCGGAACGGTTTACGGAAAACGAAAAAATCATCCGGAATTGAAATCGAATATAAAATACGCGTAACTTCGTGAATATGTTGTACCTATTAACATTTTGCAACGTACAACTTCATTAATGGATATTAATGGAGATCTTGTGTGTCCGCATCGAAAAGATGCCTAATAACTTCCGTTTAATTAATAGCCTCGACGAAAATGGGTTAAATCATGATTCACTCGAAACGAATAGTTTACTTACGGTCGGGGTTGATGTTGAAAATTTATGAAGTTTTAACAAGAAATCATTCATTTATTAAATTATCGTCCGTAAGTAATGTATCAACCATAATAATGCGTATGTGTATTACATACACAACGATCGACGACTCCTTTAATATCGATGAACAAAATATCTGTCTCGGTAATAGACATCAATTTTCATTTTTTAATAAGTTCCATTCAAACTGAACCTATTACTTTCCAGAATTTTTCTCTATCCTATCAGAACTTATAATATTAGAATGTTTTGAAAAGAAGTTCTATTATCCATTTTTCAAACAGAATCTATCAAATATTTCATAACGTTTTAATCATTGAATAAATATACAGGGTGTTCCAGAAATATTTTATTTCCTTGGGAGGGATGATTGAAGTCATTTGAAGTCACTTTTTCCTTTACGAAAATGTTCTTCGCGGCTTCGCTAAGAAGTTATTATCGAAAAACACGGAGCAATGAGAGCGCGACTACAGAGTACTGATTCCATGACGGCCAATGCCAACGCTTGGCTTAGCGCGAGCCGCAGTAGTCGCATTATGATTGGTCCGTGTTTGTCGTTAATAACTCCTGAACAAAGTCACGGAGAACATTTTCGTAAAGGAATACGTGACTTCAAATGACTTCAGGAATCATATCTTCCAAGGAAGTACAACACCCTGTAGAAAGGAATTGTGAGAAATGCGTGAATTCCCAGCCATGGAATATTTTATGGGAGGTGGTTGCAAATCGTTTTAGAATCGATTAATTCGCGTCGCGCACGGAACGAAACATTTTCGATTGATTATTATCGCGCCTGTAATGATACCTCGTATCGGGCGAATCGTTTAATGAGCATCGGACACGTATTTACGTTGGGAGGAGCGGTACACGACGGAGCGTAATGTATGGTATTAACTGGCTGAAAATATTTATCCCCTGTCCCCTACCTCCAGTTTCGCGGAATTCGCGAGAACGCGTACAAGATGAATCGATTATTTCAGGAAACGCTTGCTGCAAGAAAATGAGGAATTTATTATTTTATGTAGTAGCATGCGTGCACGATCGAGCTTTCAGATTCCTTAGCGAGGTTGTGTAAACGTACTCGTAGAAGAAAATAGAACGTAGAAATTCCCAATGTTATCGAACTCAAGTTGTGAATAAATATTTTTAAAAATTCCAAAATGCCTTGACTATCCAGTAATGATGAAAACCACTTATATGGCACTTTGCTTTTCGATGTGGGAAAAGTTCTGTGTTTATAAAATCCTAATTACTACTTAGACTAGTCTATTCTCATTCTATTGGATTATTTATTGTCTTTCTTCTATTTGAACAATCTTTCTGGAAATTATTTTATGACAAATGCTTTCAATAAGAGTAGCATGAACTTATAAATGGTGGGACAAATTTTTATCGAAACTAACTTTTGGTCAAATTGTTATTTATGCGTTTAATGTGACGTCTCCGGTTAGGAGACTATATTATTATATTATTTCATATTATTCCAATTATTTTGAATATTATTCTTATATTATTTTTCAAATTATTATTATTTCTCATGCAAATTAAAAAAAAAAAAGAATTTTCTTAATTCTATTTCTAGAAAAAAGTGTAGGATACCTCTTTGAATTTATGTATATTTTCATACGTTTTGCTTATAGTATCTATGGAACGTACATAAATTCTTAAAATATTCTACTGAAATATTTCTATCTTAATTTGTAGGGACTATGAACTTGAAGTAGTTATTTAAAAAATGCATTCGGAACAGATGGAATTTTGAATACATTATGTATTTTTACACGTAACGGCACAATAATTTGTAAAATTCAGTGTATTTATAGTAGCCAGGATGTAAATGATTTGTGATACATAATTTCTAGGTCGACATAAAATTCTTGTGATCCACATTTGAGGATTAAATTAAATGTAGATATAGAATAAACATTCGTTTTCCTTCAGGAAATTCCAAAAGTCAGTTTCAATTACTGTCACTGCGAAGAAAATCGTACGGCGCGGCGATGGATTGAGGCTGAAATCTCCATCGGTATAAAAGAATGAGACTGAAGACTGTTCGATGCGAGTCTCGAAAATAATAATTGTACGAGAAATTTCTTCATCCGTGTGTGCTGCGAGGATTTTAACAAGATTCAAAGGTAGAATCTCGCGCAACGGGGAGTCTTCAACCCTCTTCCTCAAGCTTATCCCGTTTCTCGTCGCAATACGTTCTTGATGTTATCCAGAGGAGTGACGGCTCGATATCGCGCCGGCATCCAGCGCATTCACGGCAGCTAAGATGCAAATGTCAAAAGATTCGCGACGGTGCAAAAAAAGGAAAAACGTCTCGGAGACGCTCGGCGTCGGCGGAGGGCTATCGACGCTCGTGAATCGATTCTCGATAACGGAAAGAAAGAAACGCCGGTAATGCGCTACCACGAACCGTGTTCGGGCTGCATCTTCTCTTTCTCTCTCATCTTGTCGATGCAGGATATGCATTCTTCGAGCTGGAGGCGTGCGTCCCAATGCTGCGGTGGTTCCGACCGCGACCGCGACCCCGTCCCCCAACTCCCCTTGAAATTTCGATTATGTCGTTTTTCCTAAACCGAGGACCGGACACGTTTCTCTGAACATGCACGCCCCCGCCACTAGCAACCGGATTCAAACTATCTGTACACATCAGAAATAACTCCTCGCTCCTCTACTCCTGAAAAATTCAGTCGATAGTTCGGTAAAACCAGTCGACTGAAAATAGTAACAGCTATTATCAACTTAGTCGATAGTTTTTAATCGACAGTGTCCACTATTTGTTCTAACCCTCCTACGGTGTTCATAAAAACTTGCCCTAATGATGGTCACGCAGACCCGCCAAAAAAAAATACGCGCATATCTTTGGAAACTCCACTATAGTCGTCGATATGAAATTAGTTAAAAAGATGGGAGAAGTAAGTAGGTGACAAAAATAGTCAATTTCAAGATTATAAAATATTTAAATGTTATTGTAGAAAATTACCTAATGTATCTACAACACCTTATTATGTCCAAAATTCTTTTTGTCCTAAATCTTTTCTACTAATAATCACTCACTGATCTTTGCTATTATACATATTTGGATAGAGATTCATTTGAATTCACAGTTTAATTGACCAACTTATAAAAACAATTGGATAGGTAATGTTTGTAAATATATGAAGTTAATGAACCGATCATATATAAAATTTCTAAATTTAAATCTTGCCAACCGATTTTTCATTTCCGATAAGAAATAAAGAGAGTCGGAGACTCGCAAAGATTCGAACGCAAAGATATGCACCGTTGAAATGGTCGACACCGTTCCACAGTCCCTCCGGACGGATTTACATGATTCTTCGCTACGCGCGCGTCGATCGGCTTCTTTTTCTTTGTTACTTTTCAACAGGGATTACAATCAACCCCCGAGCGCTAGTGCACCTTGATAATTACTTTATTGCGGTATTTTTAACTCGTTCAGGGTTATTCATGGTAAAGAAAGGAGAACAGTGTTGTACACTTTATGAACACACAAATTAATCGAGTCAATTGGATTTTATTGGATACTTTTCAGAATTAGGGTTCAGAATTGACCTATTATACTACGCTATATTCTAATGAAATTCAAGGATACGGTTCATTTTTTACCTATAGTTCCTGTGAGAAGTATGTTCCTCCCGATGAGTAGAACAGGATACAAATCTCTGAAATGCCTCCACCCACACGAAAAATGTTTGTATCACAATATGTTCCCCTCTGTACCGTGCAAGTTTCGTACGTAACATTTTTTCATATTATTAGAAATAACCGAGATATTCGAGGCGGACGTAGTTATTGCCCCACCCAGTATTAGTTTAATATACTATGAATGTAACTGGGAGAAGTTGAAAGCAATATTGTTATTTCTTATGTAATTAAGTTTACTTTCCACTACTATTTTATTACGCTATGCTGCTAAAACTATGCGACTACTATCTCCGAAGCGCGTTAACCTTCTATCTAATTTATTTGATTACCCAAGAAATATTTATTGGATAGATTATTTCACTTTTCGCTGGCTGGAATCGCGAAATAGCGCACACATATGTATAACTCGTTAAGAGTCATAATGCTCTTAAAACGGTTCAATATCATACTCGGTGTCCGTTCGTTGAAAATTTATTCCGTTTTCCAAGGTGATAAACCGCTTTCTAGCGTACAAGAGAAAGTACTTAATATTAATCAGTATATCTCAGTCGTTAGAGTCTCGATTTAATGGAACCCCGCGCGAGACGAAAAGCTTGAAAATTACTATTAAGACGGAATGACGATAACTTCTTGTTATTGCGGGCAGGAATTTACGGGTATGCTCGTATCCACCGGACAGCGACTTTTGTCACGAGACAGTGGCCATTTCTTTCGCAGGACGAAATTTTCTTACTGGCAATAAATTCGCTGCACTTCGGACCACATTCCGCCGTTCAAAACGGTCCACGAAGATAATTACTTCGCCCGTGTAATTGAATATAATCGAATCCGCCACGCGATGTGTTGAGATATCAACTTTGAAACACGCGTTACATTGCGGTCCGGGGCACAAATAAAAATGGAAGGGCTGAAATTGTAATTGTTATTACCTTTTAATGTGACTTGAGAGGCATCGTTGCACTTAATGGTTCACAGTTTGCAGGGTGCGAGAGATACTTACCAAACGGAATAATAGTTTTAGGATTAGGCATTACAAATTGTATTTGTAGCGCACCGTATCGTATATGTGAAAGATATTTTCGAATAATTGTGTTAAACGTAAGATAATGTACCGTGTTGCTAATGACCCTGGATGTTGAAGCAACATTAAATAAATAAATTGTAGTAGTAGTAGTAAAAAGTTTTGTACAAAAATCAATATCAAAATTATATGCAAATCTGAAAAAAACATTAGAATAATTATAATCGACATTTGATACGATAAGAATCTCATATAGAATTTCAGAGTTATTATTTCATCATTTTGGTTTGACAGCGTTACATAGAAAATCAAGAGATTCGTATCGATCCAATTACAACCTAGGGCGCAACAAATAAAGAAATAAACGTAGACCGTGAGCACTTTAAGTCCGTCCTCAGGCTGAAGCTGGCGCTTCTTGAACTCGGTTTCTCTCTTCGAGGACGTGGAGAGCACTCGAGACTTCGGTCCGTGGTTTTGTAAGAATTTCCGATGCACTTTTACGTCTGTTTGCTGAAGGTGTTTGCGTAGACACGAGCACGTCCTTCAGAATCATGGAATCGTGCGAATGGACACTCGATATCAGGGAAAAAGTGTTTAAAAATAAGACTCTGTTGATTTTGTAAGGTATACTGTTTCGTACACAGGAAAAGGGAATTTTAACGAAACTCGGATGAGAAATTTAGAATGCACGAATATAATAGATGAACATTTAGGTGGGAAAGCAAATATCCACCATGGATGATGATGGAAAATTTTTTTAAATAGTTATTTTAAGTATAACGATAGCTTCTTTTATGTTTTGACACAGATATACAAAATGTATTTATTAAATTTTCAATATAAACCCACATAAAAAAGTTGCAAAATTTTTGAAAAAATTTCTCGTCACGTCATGTAATAAACTAACTTCTCAAACTTCTGAAAAAAAGTTCAAATCGTGTGGTCCAATATAAAAAAAGTCGTCGCTCTCAATATCAATGGGAGTCATTGCACGTGCCATAAATGCATAAAATCCGCGGTCTACTCACAGTACATATGTATGCGGATAACAGGAGTAGAACTGACAATCATTTGTCGCCATCCTTGAATCTATTTTTTCGAAAACCAAGCGACGATTACTAAATTGACGAGCAACGTAATTACCCAGCAAAGAAACGACCCGTTAACGGTTTAGTCCGTTTTCGTCAACGTCTACAATTTTCTACGTAGAACCAGGTACAGTCACCTTGATCGCTTCTCCTGCGCTTATTTGTCACATTTACAACGCGTTATGGCCGGCTCGGGTGACCGCGAAAGTCGATCGGTTCGTTCTATCGATCGACCGTCCGGTTTCCATGTTCGCGATAGGCGATTTTCTTTATACGCTACCGCGCGTGATCCACTTTGCTTTTTGCCGGTGCACTCGAACCGGGAGCGTTCTCCTGATACCACTTATAACGACGCCAGTTCACAGGATTCAAGTGCGGCGATGTCTAATTAAAAGGATCGCCTGTGTCAACCTTTTTCTTAGCCACCCGCCCTTCCCTCCCCCACCCGGAAAAGAATCGTGAAAGTGTACGGGATTGAAGGACGAGATTGACACTTCGCTGACTAGATTACTCGTCCGTTCAATTTCCATTTCTACGATCGGTCTCGGTCTTATTACCTTTCTTGTTCGAACTTGTACACTAATGTACACTCCGCGACAATACTGTAAGACGCTGCAGTGGAACTCCGTTTATATCAACCAAGCATTGGAAGTGCCTGGTCAATTGAACTCTAGCTAATGAACCAAAAATCATAGTCAGTGGTTGGTCTCCTAGGTGGGCACCTACTATACATATATGTATGACCACCTGGTAGGTTCATATGAATGGAGTTCTACATATGTATTTAAAATCCTCCACTTCACTGTATCTCCATGAAATAAAATAAAAATAATTCAAAAGATTGCAATCACGAAACTTCGAAAAATTAAAAAATGACTGAGCAACTGTTAAAAAAAAACCCAGCTTGCTAGGACAACCAAAAGTCAAATAAATCGCCAAAAAAAGTATCCGACAAGAATAAATTCGTTGCGTCGCTGACATTTAAATTTGATTTATGAGTCACTCCAGATAATTAACAAGCCGTGTCACGTCTACAAGCATCGCAACATAGATTTTCTGAGACTCAAGAGCTAGCAGAATGGTATCTAAGCAGCGTCTTATGGTTTCGTGTATCACTGAGCAAAGTCGCGTGACATTACCTGGACGGAAGCGGCAGATCTCTCGGACGTAAGTTGATAAAATATCTGAATTTCAAATAGTTATGAGAAACGTGCGACTCTGTAGATACCGAATTAATTCGCACGCCTAATATTTGAATACTGGTAAGTCCGGCAGGGCGCGGCGCGGCGGCAACTGCTCGCAAATCATCGAGGTGTGTTTCGCCCGGAGTCACGTTTAGGAAACTGTCTACCGCGTTCGAAATTGTCTTAATGTCTTCCTCGGCGCGTTCCCAGCGAGCGTATTTCAATCGAATCGTGAGCATAACCACGCGAACGCGCACCGGCCGCCGAGATTCCGTGTCGGAAGGCGACACGTGAGGTTACACGCATGTAAAGTAAACCGTGCTCTCCCAGTCACGCGATCGTCCGTCACGACACCGAAGCAAGCGGTTAACTGGGAAACCGGCGATCCGCTGCAAAGCCTGAAATTACTAGATCGTAAAAGTTACTCGGTACCCGGCCGGACAGAGGCAATAAGTGCTCTAAATTCACTTACGCGGCTAGCCGTAACGGCGCAAGATCATTGAGCGCTCGATCCGAGGAACACGCGTCCCTCGTGAACGAAAACCATCAGGTTTTGCGCGAGAGTACCTGCGCAAAGGACAGAACACGTCCTTCTAGTCTAGGCTACAATCCGGAGAAATACAGTCACTCGCAATAACATTCGGACGAAAAGAACAATCACTTTTCTAATATTTGGCCGTACGACTTGGATTCTTTTGAGAAGTTAGAACAGGCTATTTGTCACATGATGTGAAAATTAAATTTTGAAAATAATTACAATTTCTCGGAATTGCAGAGAATATACTAAATATTCTTTTTTGCAACTTCTTTACGTGGGCCTATATTGGCAATTTAACGAATACGTTTTATAGATTTGTGTCGATTATATGATATACATTCTGAAAAACGACAGCTATTTTACAATTACTGAAATTATAAAGATGCTTTTCGTGGGAAATGATTGAATGAATATATATTTAGCGGACCACATATCATAATACTAACCGTACAAAGTCCAAATAAATTTGATCTCGTCATTTTTATAAGGCAACATACAATACATATTGTATGTATACCAGTCTATAGCTCGTTGCAACGTTAACCGATTTTTATGAAATTTTAGGAATGTATACGTATACATATGTATAATTGACACAGATCTACAAAACGTATTTTTCAATTTTTTAATATAGGCGCTTATAAAGTAGTCGTAAAAAACAACTTTTCGTATTTTCCTTGCAATTTCGACCAGTTGAAGTTTTATCAAAAAATTTGTTCACCTCATATGGTAAACTAATTATTCTAACTTGTAAAAAAAATCCAAGTGATACGGTCCAATATTAAAAAAGTTATCGCACTTTTAAAAGTGACAGAATATTATTGCGAGTGACTGTATACGGGCGTGGTACGTGGAATCGGTAGTCGGAACTTGCTATTGCTGCGCTCCGGATGCACTTATGTAAATAGTTTTTTTTTTTTGGATTCCCTCTGTATATTATTTTTCAATCGTGTATTATTTTTCCATGCGCAGAATGCACCCTTCAGGTTAAAGTGATATGTGGAGCAGCCTGCATAGAAAAGTCGTAAATATCACGTGACTGAATGTGTTAAATTCTCATTGCAACAAATCAGTTAAGGAATCGACGTACCTAAATACTAAGATAGGCAGTTCAATCAATAAAATTTTATTATAATGGAGTCACGATTAAATCGGAAACTTGCGAGCCATGCCGTTTAAAGCCGTTCAAGCAAGAATCAATTAACGAACGTATGATTTAAGAACATGTCGGGGGCAAGGAATTGGTTGGAAACAGGCGAAATAAATAGAGCATAGTTCGCCGGTTAGCGCAACGGTCAACCGATCAGCGAAAGAACACGGGGTTCACGGAGCGATAAGAAACACGATCTAAACGATGTGTAATCGTTAACTAATGCGAATCGAAACGGACTCGATACCTTATAAATCGCGTAGCCGTGCAGGAACACGCGAACGTTCAGATCGTGAATTCTTTATTGATCGTCGGCCGTTGCGCCGCTACCCCCATAAATTGCTTCTGTAAATAGGGTTCAGAGAAATTGTTGTATCTAGCGTGCACTTAATCGTTCACGTAGCGAAAGTGCAAGTCCGTGGCAACGATGTTCGGTGTAACGTTTCGTTCCCTTAATCGGTAGTCGCAACCCGATTCACGTGTAAGGAAATGGATATATGGGAATGCGGCGTGCAAGTGCATCCGAGCCCGCTTTCTACCGAAAGATTCGATTCGATTCGTCTTGTACGAAACAGCACTGCCGATCGCACGGAAACCTTGCATTGAAACGTATCATCAGGCGTATTGAGCGTACCGTTGAATCGCCGGTATACGCGGTCGACGATATAAATCCGGATTTGTCATTCAATAAAGAAAACCAGCTTGAGTTTTTCCGTCAGTTTGTACAAAAATAGTAAATGATGTAAAAAATTTAATTACGCGATGTAGCCTCCACTAGCTGCCACGGCCTCCTTGAGCTTGTGGGCTTATTGGGAGCTGAAAAGAAGTCGCTCCAGCGAAACAATGGCTAAGCGATCGCACGTATGTGCTACGTTGCGCGTGCCATGGAAGCCGGAACATTGGGACTACGGAATACGGAAGCATCGAGAAACCAAGCGAGAGACCCTGTGCCGTCGCAGGTGACTTTTTTCAGCTCCCAATAGTACCCCAGAGTTGCCAGCGTAGAGTCTTTACGCTCCCCCTCCATCATCAATTTTCCATTTCGCGACTCTATACACGAGAGAGTGGAACGTCACGCACCCCACCGAGAACAGTCAGAGTCGCCCGATTAAGACTAGTCCTCCCACCTTACCTGTCACGTGACGTGATTTGCGCATTCGAGTCCAATTCGCGTTGCGTCCGCGTCGCGACTAATGTCGTAATAACAGAGAGAGAGAGAGAGAGAGAGAGAGAGAGAGAGAGAGAGAGAGAAAAGGGGTAACTGTATTCCCCTCAACTCCTCCTGCCAGATGTCTATCTTCACCTCCTCCATGACCATTTTCGTCATCATCCCCGTGGTGGTGGACTTTAGGGTATCTTTGGTGTTATGATGCCTTGCTGTTACCTTTGCCTCGACTAAGCCTCACATGTAATAGTCCAGATGATTACAGTTGGGTCTACAGGAAGGCCAGAAGTTTACCAATGATAACAGAGGTTTTCGTAAAGCCGAATTCCGAGCTTCTCTTGCGTTCAGAACGACTCCTGTAAATTCGAAAGTTGACTTTTACTATTCTATTCCAAAATGTCACATAAATTTCTAATTCAATCAACACCTTGTATGTATTTACACCTATTTCTAAAGTATGGTGGAATTGCAGGTAATTTCCGCGAACCGACCAAGGCGTTCCGCAGGATGTGCGATTTCAAACCGGTATACGTCCCTTGAGAAATTTTGTGAAATCGAATTAACTCGAATATCTGATATCTCCGTTCAGAATTAACACGTAACCAGGTAACGCGTGGTATTTTAATTATAGTAAATTGCTTGAAGTGCGCCGGTTGTATGTACAGTATTGCAACGCGTTTCACCGCGAGGACTATTTCGACGCAACTTTCGCAATGGCGTAAACCGGGATTACAAAATAATTAAATCGTTTCGTCGAAAGATACGAAGTGATTTAGTTAATTAATAGGGCTGCCGGGTTTTTACGATAACGATAATAAAACACGGCATTTCCTTCACTTAAATCTTACTCGTACTATCGATTAATTAGTCCGTGGATTGCGAACTATGAAAAGTAATCGCAATAGAATTCATCACCGCCGGATGATTAATTAATGAAACTCATTTTTGCGCTAATCAGTCACGTGGAAACTAAGAAGTTATGGCGAGCTGCTTAAGATTATAACAACTGAGACTGTTTCTCCCTCTTTCGATAATAAAATAGAGATGTGTAAAAACAGATCATGTATCATATCATGCTATATTATATGAACATTATCTTCCAAGCAATCATGTAACGCGTCATTCATCATTCACTTCTGAAAGTGCAGCATAAAGCAAACCAACCAGATTGCAGCAATATACACGTTACATACGAAATCATAGGGCATCGTAGCCAGAGCGGAAAATTATCGATGGTTCAAACAAACACACACTTACTATTCTTGAACATTATCGGTAGCACTGATCGAGTGAAAGTGAACGTAACTATCTGTTCCCCGACTTTTTGCACAGTCACATGATTTGTTGAACTTTCACGTCTTCGTCCGCGCGAACATGTTCAAGTGCAACACGTGCAATCATCGAAGAAATTAACGAGATACATATTTAGGTCGCGTGGCAGAAGTTCGACCAGAAATGTCATTATTAAATAAACATGACCGGCAACGAGAAAAATGTGAAGAAAATATTCTCCGTGGCTTTGTTACGGAGTTATTAACGAAATACACAGAGCGCGCGCGCGGCTACAGCGGACGGACTTTGACTCAAATAACGACAAAGCAACGCTCAGCGGGACCTGTCGTCGAGTCTAACGAACCACCCCTGTCAAGGTTCTTCGACATTTTTAGGACACCCTGTGCATAGGAAATAAACTTTTGTTATGTAGGTGTTTCATATAATTTTAAAAATCTAGTTTTTCTACATTTGAATGGCAAGCAATCTAATCATTGATTTAAACAAAAATGTCTGCGAAACACAGTTTCGCATATTTCAAATAAACACTGTAAAACTGATCAGAATCACGAAAATAATTATAATTTATAATTCCGCAGTCTCAGTTTACGATGTTTGCGGTAATTAAAATAATATTTAAGACGTATACCCCTCGAGATCTTTATCCATCTGATTTATGGAACGACAGTACATTTAATACAGTTGCGCAGTACCGTCTGCCATCGTACACAGGAAAAGAAAAATTGATTATACCTTCGTTGGTACATCGGGCCATGTTGGACTGCAATTAGTTTGTACACAAAACCATGCCGCGGTCACCCGTTCGTGGCAGCAGCGTTAGCTACGTTGGCGACGGTCAAGAATTCATCTAATAACGAGGTGTCGCCGAAAAGTAAAAACCGCTTGCCCGCCCCTACAGTAATTCTTCCTCTAATGATACGCTGTCCGCTTAATTACCGTGGCCGAGAAATTAGAAAGGAAAGGTAAGTGGCGGCGGGTTATACAGAAACCTCAGATACAGCTAGGTTTTAAGTATTTGTTAACCTAGCGGATTGCTCGCTTGGGTCGCTGTCAAACTAGGCTCTTCGAGGAATTTTGTCTCTTTGAATTTAATTTTGATATTTAAACCATTGTCAATGAGCAAAATCAACCATTTTCCATTTTCTTGACTTTAACAGAAAACTTAACCGTAATGTTCCGTAATCTTGTGGTGTTTTCATGTTTGGTTCATTGAAAAAGTAGTCTGTATTTTTTTGGCAATCGCCTGAAATTATAGATTGGTTCAGAGGGAGGACAATTAATTTTGAAATTACCTAACTTATTTTTAAAGCTTGTATACAACTAGATATCTTACACGAAGCGAAGCGTGTCAAAATCTGTAAATAAAATGTGTTAAATGCAGGTGTAATTGTAATAGTAAGTACATAATGTCTGTTAAACACTGAATAAAGCGTGTTAAAAATCGTGCAAAATTAAACAAAATATTAAACACCGTATACAAATTAGCTGTGTATTATAAAAAAGACAGCGTAAAAAGGGGTCCGATTGAAATCACCGATACTGTCATCGACAATATTTGAAATAATAAAACGATTAAAAATTTTGGAAAAATGATGAAAATCATTTATTATCAGTAAAAAACGTACATATAAACATGCCAACATATTTTCTGCTCAATTAGTTTTAATTGCATTCTTTTCGGATAAATTTATAGTATATTATATTATAGTATAGTATATTTTCACTGACGAATATTATACAGGATTTGTTTTTGAAGTAATGTTTTCGTAAAATACCGACGCGACGTTTCGAACCTTTGTGCCGAAAACATTACTTGAAATTAAAATAAATACTATCGATATAAGGATATAATTATACAGGATGTCGGAAAACCTTAAAAGGGATGGTTCCGAACTTTTTCCTTTGCAAAAATTGTCGCCTCGGCTTTGTCGAAGAATTATTAACAAAAAACACGGAGCAATCAGAGCGCGGCTACAGCGGACGGATTTTGGTTCGGCAAGAACGCCGCGGAGAAAATTTTCGCAAAGGAAAAAGTTATTTCGAATGATCTCAGGAATCAACTTGTTCAAGATTTTTCGATATTCTTGGGACACCCTGTATGGCTAATGCCGGTTCACACTGTCGTCGGTTAAAGCTGTTGTCGTTTAAATCTAGAGTCGATGAGATGTCGGTGATTTCAATGGAACGGACCATAATAAGGGACCCAGGTGTGTATGGATTCTGTGATTATTTTGACGTGGAGAATGCACCGCGAAGAAAACGTCGTACCTCAATTATTATTAACACTCTGTGGTAAATCGGCTGTGTTCGCGGCTTGTGAGAATAAAGTTCGTCCCGCTGTATCCGTTACTCTTTGCAGAAAAATCGATCCGACATCAATCAGGAGCAGCATGGTGCTCGTTAGTCGAGCACACGATACAGGCTGAATGAAACAACGCGCAGGGAGTCGGGAGTCATAAGTCACGGAACAAATGACGTTTCGCTTTTAATCTAGGTCGACAGAAACGAAGCAACGAACCTTTCCACTCGTATTGTTGGCTGCTCTGCTGGAAGATGTATCGATTAGAGGACAGTTCCTTCTTCTTTCTTCCTCGAATGATGAATGGACGCGGTCAAACTCGATATGTATGTATACGATCGGTTTGACATAATATTCTTGATTAATGGAAACGGTAGATCGAAAGCCAAAAGATTTTTTCACTGTGTCGGTTTACGACTTTATTAATTTTCCCGATGAACACGTAACATGCTGGTGTGAACTTAATTACTTCAGTTTCATAGTATCTCAACGACGTTAACTACGGTTACCGATAACTTTCACCTCACTTTCAAGCATACACAGTATTTGCAAAGGTGTACCGTTAGAAAAAGATACACTATTCCGATACGTCAATATTCTTTATTAATGGTTTGCGTAGTGCTCGCATAATGTAATTTATATGAATAAATGGTATGTGGAAACATAACAAATATGTTATAGTCAGACTAGATGTACATATTTATAAGAAAAATGAATAGATGCAGTTTAAATTTAAAATAGTAAAAAGATTACAAGAAACTGTCGATATACATATTACTTGCAATATATTGAAATTATAAATGAGAAAGCTAAATTTTTATTTAGCTCGTACAACTTGTAACTGATACACACAATTTTATTTTCCATGAAGATCCGCAGTTTAGTTGTAGAAAATATCTACAGTTAAATAAAATTATATTTGCTTGGTTAACTATACATATAAACGTTATACATATAGAAAAGTTATAAAAAAGATATAAGACATATAAGATTTTGTTACAGTATAAGTATGCTTTTGTGACAAAAATTAGTAGTAGAAATACACAACAGTGAATCATCAAAATTTAACTATTAAATTATTTTCAACTTATTAAAGCTATGTATTACAAGGAAAATAATTTTTTATTAAACTTTTGTTTTTTTGCATTCGATGCCGCAATCTTTTAATTCGGATAGAAATCTACAGTCTAATGACAAATGCACATTTCAATGATTCTAATAATAGTAAAGTTGGACCTGTATTTTAGATTAGATTTTAAAAATCACATTTCAAACACGTATTCATAGCATGGTATTCATATCGGCAATAAAGGCTACGCCGTATGCAAATTCGTTTCGTTTATTTAAAATGGCACACATTGCCTTTTAAGGGCATTATTACGCCACACCGTGGTTCCAAATGTATCTCAAGTCATTGTGTACAGGTCAGTCCTATTGTGCCACAGTACGGGTAACCGTGTACACAGTGTGGCAAAGAGGAAAAATAGTTATGTACTCCAAAAATAGTTGGAACAACGGAGAAGGCTAGGCACAGTTGTTGTTTGCGCTACCATAGTCAATGTTCTCCCGGAAACACAGTAAGTTTCGCAACGGTGGTTGCGAATCGTGCGTCGGACCTGTATTATCCATTAGACACAATAGCTACAGTGGTGCAATAAATCGCTAGAGCTCGTGACCGTACATTAATTTGATTAGTTCGTGTAAATGGGGTTTCATTCTATTAGAATTTTTTATTGTAAGAAATATGACTCTTTGCGGTGCTAGGTATTGTTCATACGCTAATATTGTATAAATATATTCTAATTAGTTGTATTCTAGCTGTTGATTCAAACATATAGTTACTTTGAAATTTTAGAAAACGTTAAACATACATTGAAAGATTACTGCGAATTAATAAAATATCAAGTAGCTAAAATAAAATTGAATATTTAATTCATTTCGACGTTTTGTAAATAATTCTTAGAAGTAGCAGTTAATATTTTATGTATATAATACAAATTAAACGTATTGAAAGTGCAATGAAAAGTTAACCAAAATAATTTGTTTCGCTAACTTAGGTTGTAATTCTTGTCAAAATATATGGATGTTAGTCCAGCATACATTATCACATGTATTAGTCATCTTATGCATTCATAGCTGCATAGATGAAATGCAGCATGACTTATTATTACAATTACAAAAAATGCTTATTTTAACAAATAACAATTGTATAAGTAAATAATTAATGATAGTTAACATTATTTTTTCCATCTTACAATAGATAAAATATATGTACATGTATAATATCATTCTTCATTGCAGAAAAATTATATTTCCATAAATTTCTATAAAAATATATGATTTAAAATGTATAAATATATTTAAAAATAAAAATATCGATATATTAACAATAAAAAATAAGATGCACTGTAAATATTGAAGAAGAAAAAATTTGGCGGTGCCGGGATTCGAACCCGCGCCACCGCGTTGCCGAGCGCAACAGTAGTCTGGCGTGAAATAATCAATATTTATCGTTGCGTAATAACTGTTTAGCGTAAAAAAAATATTGTTGTCGAATTAGAAGTAGCAAAAAGAATTTGTCAGAAGTGGGATTCGAACCCACGCCCTCAGAGAGGACCAGAAAGCTCCAGAAACCCGAAGAATGGGTAAGGAATGAACCTTGAGTCTGGCGCCTTAGACCGCTCGGCCATCCTGACATTGTGGTAACAGATCGTAACTTTCGCATTATATGCTACGATACTATATATAACTACACTATTATATTACTAAACATACATTAAGTTAACTACATATTATGAATATAAATTTGTCATTAATGTAATGTATTATAAATTTATATTAAAAAATAATAATACTGAAGATTCAGAATAAGAATTTAACAAACCATGAAATTAACGTAGGTAAACTAGTACAAGTGTACATAAATATCATAATGATTATTTTACTAAAACTAACGATCATATATTAACAATGTCCTACTTATTCGCTTATACATATTCAATTAAATAAAATATTGTTGAGTTTTACAAGGTTACGAAATACAAAATAATGAATGAAAGTTTTTTAATGAGGATATAAATATAATTAGGTTTTATGTATAAATTCGTGATAGCAACTATACTTTACACTTTACACAAAAAAATTTTCGTAAGCGTTCCCATCGCAGAAATTAATCTAATGTCAAGATGATGAAATCATTGTACGTTGTACGAATATTACTGAGCTGAAATAGTACTATACGCACGTCTCGTAGATCTGTTCAATCTGTCCGATTCTAAAATAAATTAGCCACCGCCTTGTTTCTTTGGAAACTCGGTTTCAGAGAATTCAATACTCCAGTGGAAACTACGGGCACATAGTAATAGATTGAAGTAACATTTTTGTTCAACCCAGTAGTATTCACCTTATGTTAAATAGGTTACGTATATGTATAAATCTACCTAGATTTCCAGAAATGAAAATCATCATTTTATTGGACGTTCCGATGATGGTCATCAGAAAATTGACATTTTCGATTAAGGAAATCTAATCCTTAATAGTAGCTCGGAAAGCGTCCAGCAAAGGTGACCACGGAGAGATCATGCAGAATAGATGATCCAACACGAATGCCCGATAAAACCGGTTAAATCAGGAGCACTGGAGTGGGCCTGGAGCTACCCACAACTCCGACAATAGCATGGGAACAGAAGAGGTGCCATATCTCCGGCTTATTATACGAGCGTCGTTAAATCGGATCTATCTGAGCTGTTCGGAATGCCCGTATAGAAGACACAGCGTGTCATCATTATGGGTGTCAAGGGAGTTGTAGTCGCGGTTAGAACCGTGAGTCTATTTTACGATCATCGAATCGTCGCGTCGCGTCGCCTAGAATAAGTTTGGCTGGCATCCAACCGTACTACTCTCGTTACTGGATCTCACGCGGAGAGCCTCGTAAATTTTCAATGGACTGATCAAACAACGCGAATAAGTATTATCTATTCTGATGAATGTATATAGAATGAAAGAAGGGATAGTCTAGTTCTATTACAGCATTACCTTCTGGCTTCTATGTAACAGCTTTTCAAAATCTATAATTAATGATTAAGAATTTCTTAATTCTCCAATAAAAATGTACCAATTTTACTTGTGAACCAACAAGTTAAATAACCCTCAGTAATACGTTCTAATAATTTCTTTTGCAATTATTATTTAAAAGAAAATTATTAAACTTCATTTTGATATAGTTGGTTGTATAGCGATTGTTAAGAGGATTTCGGTTGGTACAATTTTAAATTTGAATTCTTATGAAAATTGTACCGTTCCATTTCATTAAATTTTATGAACATGAATTTTTAACATTGAACGCAACCTACAATGACGTACATTTTGCTAATAAATGGCTTCACCTATGTTTAATGATGAAATAAAAGTGAGTACAGAGCTACTAGTGTGTGAGTCAGCAATTTTTCAAATTTATTGTTGTACTCTTCTCTCTTTAATAATATTATTAGTTTGAACATGGATAATTTTTTTAAGGATTGGAAATTTTGCAATCAAATACCTTTTGGATTCACCGCACTATATGTATTTATGTACTCCATAAGTACATTAAAAATTGACAGGCACTAACGGTAATAATAATGTAACCTGAAGCTTCTCCTACTCTTGCGAATCATATTTCATGCTTACTCTGTGTACTGTAAGCCAATGTAAATTTAAAATAATAACCAGGAGAATAATAATCAGCAGAAAGTAATTCGCATTTCGTTACCGTCGAAACGTGCTTTCCGCATTGGTTCTCGTCAATCGCACGGAGTAAAAAATTTACAAGCGTTGAGCTGTGAAATTGAATTGGTCATAAAAGCCGTTCGAATTGATGCGACGTTAATTGCACAACAGATACACCGCGACGTAGAAATAAAACTCTTGTTTTGTCTGTGCGTCACGGTAGACTGGTTTTCGCGAAAGGGCCGCCTTTCATCGCAATTTATTAGCGACGCGTACCGGGTGACGATTCCCAAAGTGAAAGTGCGATACACGCGGCCATGAAAAACGTCGTTTGTGACGAACATGGCATGACAAGCGCGATAATTAGCCGTGAAAGTGTATCGGTAAAAACTGTTTATACAGTTAGGCTACGCGGTTTTTCTGCGCGATTCGATTCGTTGGCATATAACGAGCTGCACGCTTGTCTGCGTGCACCATTTTTCCGTCCTCCTCCTCGGCGGTAATCACGTTATCAATCTTCGGCCTGCCATCGCGATCGAGAGAAATCGTCGTCCTCGGAAAAACTGTGTCTAGCCGCGCCGATATACAATGTATGTATGTAATGTATACTCGATACCGCGAACTCGGGCTCCGGGCACTTTTATCCAATTAAGTTGACGCGTATTTCACGTTTGTCGCCGGGACACGGCTGTTATTTTACGCCGGGCTGGCCCAGATTTCTCTGCGCGCTTTATATGGGAAAAACGTGTACCACGATCTTTAGAACCGCGTCAACTTCGTTAACATTTTCGAGTCTCCTGACATTTCCGCGGCGCCTCAAAGGTTAGGGGATGAAGGAACGCGATAGGGAACTGTTACAAATTGCGCGAGGATATCGCAAGAACAACACTCCGTACGGGATTCGATCCCGGTCAAAAGCGATTTTGCGGGCAAAACTTTGGGAAATGTGCACAGTTGTGTGTGCTATCGGGTAGAATGTTCATAAATTTTTTGGTAATTTTTTTTTTAACAGAACGGAAGAAATTGTGCGTTATAACTACCCTTGTGGTAGGGGTACCGTTTTGAAACTTGCCACAAGAGTGTTCTATGGCGATGGCGGCCATGTCGAATGGCACGAAGGAATATCAATTTTTCACACGTTCGACCCCTTACTCGACTTTGTAGCTCACAAAACTACAAAATGCAATTTTACGTCCTGTATCTGTAAGAATAGAAATGCACGTGGGAGCGAGCCTGCACTCTATTTATTGTGTTTGTTAAGGCCCCGAACGATCAACGTTAATTTTCGCATCTGAAAATTCCTGCAACGTCAGTCAAACTGTATGAGCAACGCGTTCGCGTAAATTTACGCCGAGTCGAAGTGCAGAAAAAATATCTTCCTGTACCGTGACCGACGCGGAATGCCGAGATCTCGGTGGTTCGCGATCAAACGGATGAACGAGACGGCAGCTCGGGGCTCTGCAACTAGAATGCAGCCGTGCGGTGTATGCAAAGATTGTTGTGCACCTCCGCGTCGACCATGAACGCTCGTCGTTACACGAGACGCGGCGAAGGTGAACAAACCCCCCTCACCTGCTTCATATTGTAATATGTATCTATCTACATATATTTACCCGTGCCTCTTTTATTGCCAGCTACCGTCCAGCTAATTCAACTTACTTTCTTTGATCCGTCCGAACACATTCAGAAAAACCACCAAACTTACACGACCCTTTCTCTTTTAATCCCAGCTACCCCTAAAATGAAAGTCTCTGACTAATGAGTAGACTGCGGGTTTTTATGCAAAATAAACATTGTCTGCATCAATTTTAGGAAACTCGAACTAAGTAAAAAATTATCTCTAAAAAGAGTCTAAAGTAATGTTTCACCCATTTTTATTTTACGCTTTAGAGCAACAAATTATGTTTCATTTACAACGTCATATTTTTAAAATGAAAATAGATTTCGATAAAACTTTGTACATACAATACATATGTATAATAATTCACTCAGATTTACAGAAGACATGTTTGAAATTTTTGTTATGGACACCGAAAAAGTTAAAAATCGTGACTCACTTTTTTCCTCACAATTTAAAAAGAATTTGTTCACACGTTACCTAGTAAACTAATTCTAACATCGCAAAATAAAATCGTTCGGTCCAATTTTAAAAAAGCTGTTAATTTTTAAAGCGTGTCAATTCCTTGGCATTATGGCATGACGTCTTTCTACGTTATAAAGTTAGAGTGGGTAGTCTTTTCATCCAACCATAAATACGCACTTTTGTAATCTACCCTGAGTAAACTCCGCTGTTGGTAGTGAGTAATGCACGCTTCCACTAGCTAATTATAAAAGAACATATTGGCATTCGCTCCATTTATCAGTTGCTCAGTATATTTCTTTAGTCATGTTTACATTAAAAGGATCGAGTGATATACAACATCTTAAACCGCGTATTATATTAAACGATCCTTATCTAGAGGGTGTTTTATTTCTCACAGATAATTAAATTTAGTCTGCGGATCACTGGTTGTAGAGTTTAATTTTCCTAAAAGAGATTAAACAGAATGATGCATAAATCGTTTAAAATGCTGCAGGAATCGCATAATAATTCGTGCGTAAAGTATCCTTTCATTTTGTAATTAACCGAGAGGAGATCTTCCATAATTTTGAAAACGAATCGTATCTTTTAATTATGCAAACGGGAATGTATATTTCACGTTGACAAAATTGTTGTTGGCCCACCCTGTCCGTTGTTCGAGATATCGAAAATATATGATCGGCATTATGTATTGCACGGAAGGGTATGTATTCGAAGCGGGATCATTTTCAAAGACGATAACCACTTATCAGGTTGAAAATACTGCGAGCTCGCCGTGGCAGTCTTGTGGCGTTCGTAAGATAATGGCGAACCTGCTGGCTACTTTTCACGTCGATTCTCTTTTTGGTCGTAAATCGGCGGTCTCTTAGAACCCGCGATAAATTACTTTACGCCTGAATCAGAAGTAACATCGTGGATTCGCAGGAAAATTCACGCTGGTCCAGCTTGTTCACGAGTATCGTTCGGAAAGACTTAATGGCTGCCGCGTTACCCACGGTAACGAGACCGAAATCACGGTGAAAGGTGTGAAACCGACGGAAATAAATGTTAATCTACTCGCAAACGCCGTCAAATATGTACCCTACCTCGTTCCGTGATATTTCTCACAATACCTGACAAAGGAATCAACGGGTTCAACCATAACACCCCTTTTATGGTCGCTAGATCGTTCTATGCGTTTATAGTTTGTAAATATCCTTGACTGAATTACAGGGGTGCTTCTACGCTGGAGCTACGATAAACGATCAAAGCTATTACGAGAGCTAAGCGCAGATACGTACACTATTGTTTTATAGTGCTTATACATATTGGCCAGAGCTATTTATGCATTTATATAAAAAATTCGTTGTGGCAATTTAAGAATTTGAGAATGTTAACATATTTTTTATTGTAGATACATATTCATTATGTTAAATTATTGTATTATATTATAATTAATATTATAATTATACTATGTTTTATTATTTTAAACTTATTAGGTCGATTAAAGAACGGGAGAAACTTTTATATTCTATAGCTGCTGTCTCTTAGAATTGATACAGAAAATTTGTATTTTATACGAAGACCTGCAGTCGTCTACTGTGTTGAAATGATAAGCAGATCCCTGACAGCAGTGTCGCCGGATGAGGGAAGGTACCCTCTCTCTGCCAGTACCGGCCACACGCATGACAGAGACGAAACGCGTCGCGTGACCGGGCTGCGGCGAAAACGTGGCGGAGGGAAAATGTAGAGTGGGGACACAAGTCTTTATCTGGCCATACTGCCCAGACACCTTTTTGTCATCTCACCACAGTACTTATTATTGTAAATAACCAAGGAAACAAATGCGCAGCATACCGGAATCGCAAAAAAACTATACAAAATTCATATCTTTGTTAATTATAATTATTATAATAAATAAATAGTAAGTAAATAGTTGAAGAGTTAATGTTAAAGAATAACACGGTTATACTGATTGTGAGTTTGGAACATCTAAACGAATTTTTCAATGCATAGAGATTTAAAATTACAAAATATCGTAATTTGAACAGAAATTAACATTTAATTGTTAGTTTGTTACGGTAGGGGTGGTGTGTATATAACGTACTGTAAATATTAATATTTAAAAAAGTTCCAAAAGAATTTGTCAGAAGTGGGATTCGAACCCACGCCCTCAGAGAGGACCAGAAGCCCCAGAAGACCCGTTGTACGGGCAAGGTATGTATTGCCTTGAGTCTGGCGCCTTAGACCGCTCGGCCATCCTGACACTGTGCTGGCACTGTTCAAATTAGCAGTCACAACCAGTGATGGACCGCGTCGCATGCTTTTGTAATTGAAATACGTGTAAAATACCGAATATATACTTTTATTGAATACGTAGATCAGTTGACGAATAGCGTGGCATTTTCTATTCAATCGTATTATAGAATTTGAACTACATACTTCTGTAATTTATATTTATGATCGAATACCGAAAACTAAATTATTCCATATTTTTGATTTGATAAAGATACGAATACTTGCATTTTCATAGTATGTATTCTCTTCGATTTCTCAAAATTATTATAAATTTGCTTATGCTTTCTCAAAATTATTATAAATTTGCTTATAAATTTCTTTTCCTAATTTAAATTACAGCGTTCTTAAGTAAAATAATGACTACTTGTTTATTTCCTGAAACTTCTCCTTTTTCATTCATAAAACATTCGAATCAAGTACAATAGAATCTTTAATCCAGTTTTTCTCGAAAACATTAAAAGCGAACATACATACAATAATATTTGCGCACTAAGCCATCATATGTGTGTTCGGGGTAATAAATTATTCTATATATAATATAGTATATATTTAATGTTACCTAACCCAGATCTAGCGGAGTAGCTCAGTAAACACCAATATGGTGGCGCCGTTTCCTGTCAAAAGCGTTTCATGTCACTCAACTTCACATGCGTATAAGTTTTGAACGAGTAAACTCCCCGCTCTAAAACTTGTATATTTGTCAAAATCTACAGGGTTGTATAAAAAAGGCCAAAATTTTTGGTCCCAGAAAGTGAAGTTGAAGCAAATTTTCGATTTTTAAAAATTTATAAACATCCTCACAGCAGACTATAGGGACGGGAAAAATGTTTGTTACAGGTTTTCGAGTTATAGAGGTTCGACTGTATTATAGACATATCTCATTTCCATAGTTAATTTTTGATAGAAACCAAAATAAGGAAATAATTGATTGCAAATGATATGAATTGGTAAAGGTCCGTAGTCGGATGATAATGAATACGGACATAAAAGAAAGAGATACGAAATGAAAAACTGTTTACCGGTATCGGTTTAATGGAGCATTTTCGCGGTGCTGGTGTATCTGTAAGAAATCGCGTGTAATGACGCGTAATTGCACAATCTACCCACTTGTCAATTACGTCGCTATCAGACGGAGCAGTGAACGAAGGAAGAAGCGACCGAGTAGTGGGGCTGAGGGTAAGAGTATATGGCGAGATGAATCTGCATTATGCTGTTGTGCGCTTAGATCCGTCTAAACGGATACGGTGGAACTGGTTTCGACCTCACAGAACGTTTCGTCCTGCGCGGTGCGGTTCCTGGAGTCTGGCTCGGCCTTAATCCGGCATGCAGATGCGTTATCCAGCGGTGGGGATCTTTATATACCTTCCCCTTGGTCGTATTATGCGCGCGTTGGCTACCGTAAATCTGCCAGCAGGACCCACCGGTTGTCAATTATTTCGTTATCAACGCGATAAATCTCTCTGTTCGGCCCAACAATCGTCAATTGGCCAATTATCAGCCCGCTGGATCAGTCCGCGCCACTTGCCACGTGTTCGTTACTTCGTTATCAGCCCAACCCACATTGATAACAGCGAATCACGCGATTCGAACGGTGCGGTGTCGAGATGCTGCCCCCTAAAATTGACTCATCGAGGGTCAAAGTCTTGGTCTTTCGTTACACCTTCTCGCCTTCTTCGATAAACATTTTATTGTAAATTTCTTTTAATGAACAATACAATTTTTGATAAAACTCCACTTAAAATTACAATTTCGTCCCGTACATTAGGTTTAACTTAATTTTTTAAATTTTCCCAAAAATTTAATACTCATTTAAGAAATTAATTTAACACGCTGGTTTGAAAAAGTTCAGGCCAGAAGATGTTAATTGTTTGAAAGAAGTAGCAAATCTCTTATCGATACATTCATTATCTTTGCGAAGATTTAATAATTTATTAACCATTTATTCCTTAACCGTAGATTTGACACATAAAAGTATCGATTATGAAAGGGTTCGAATGATAAATGGATATGAGATAAGGTTGTGCAGCGCTTCGAGATACGAGTTCTCAATGGAAAACAATGCATGAATAAACGATACCGAAAGTAATAGCCGTGATAATGTGTTCACGATGAGCCATGACGGTGCCAATAATGTTAATGAAACCACGAAGCCGACAACGACGACGATCTTGTAATCTAGGTCAGCTGTCGTGACCCGGGTTGCATTAACTCCAACTTCTCTTCTCCGCCTTTCTATCTATCTCTTCCACTCTCGAAGTCGCTTCACACCACTCTGATAAGATCGACACGCTGCTCGATGGCCCGCATCATAAATATTCTATGAAATGCATGCAACACGGCGCATCCGAAGATGATTCGAACATTAATTTGTTTGAATTCAATACTCATTAATTTTCGGCGAAATCAACTTTGGGAAAATTACATTTTCTCTCATTATAAGTTTATCGTGACACTAATTACTTACTACTACTTTCTATATTTATTCGGCGTATTTTACACTAAACCTACCATACCGGTCAAAATGACCGGTTCCAGATTTTTTATTTTACAATTATTGAAATAATAACAATGATTTCATAAGAAATCATTGTAGATATCTTTAGTACGAAACTTTCAAGTAAACCGAACATCCTGTACGTGTAAGTGTAAGTGTTTGTTTGTTTTCATTTGGCAACATAATGAACACATTTATTATTCTTATTAACACGAACGAGATATAGCACGAGTCCAAATAGGTTTTGTGTTGGGCAAAGCCGCGGCTACAAGCTAGAGGCGAATGTGTGAGTAGATTATCGACTGCGAAATCTCGAGGAGGAAATTAAATATCCGATCCAGGATAGCTGTTCGTTAGCATGCAAATTGCGAATAAACTT
Organism: Lasioglossum leucozonium; assembly: GCA_028454225.1. Lineage (NCBI taxonomy): Eukaryota > Metazoa > Arthropoda > Insecta > Hymenoptera > Halictidae > Lasioglossum > Lasioglossum leucozonium. The sequence goes on along the minus strand of CM052206.1, from coordinate 131,523 downwards.
CCCACCGTGTCCTGCGAAAATATCACCTCTTGCCTCCGTGTAACCTGCTAATCCGCCAGAGATTGTCGGCGAGGCGAGAGTAAATCGTTGACATTACGATTGACCTTTTCGCAGTCAACCGGTGACCATGCGAGCCGCGCGCGAAGTAGCGATTCCCGCGAATGTTCCGTTGTAAAGACAGTACTAATCAAGCAACTCCGATCGCGAGATGAGGTGCACGGTTCTATTAACTTGGCTGCTCGGGAGTGCCGGGCGGAGATCCGTGGATCGTAAATTGAATCCTTCCGTGTGGTTAAAAATACTCGTACTCGGCAATTTAACGGATTCGAGTAATTCGATGGGGTGTATCTAATTGACTGTCTATTTTATGCGAAGAACGTGTATCAGCATTCGGTGTGTCTGTGCTCTGGAGCACCCGCGCCGCACAGTGTTCACAATCGATCAATTGGCTGTTCATTTGCTAAAAAATCAACGTTTTCATATAGACTTTTATCGAATCCATATCACTTTATAAATGTTCAGAACTTTTGAAAACGATGAAATCAATTGAATTTTTTCAAAATTGTAGTCAAAAAACCATTTAAATACAAAAATATTTCATAAGCATAATTTTTTCCTGTGAAAATGACTCGTCTTCTTATTAATACCCTTGAGAACCTATTTAATAATATTGGTTTATTCTTTTTTATGAATGGTATATTTCTCGTACTTACGGATGCTATTGTCTATAAGAGATATTGCTTACAATTTATTTAAAAAATGATTATTCAATTGACTAAGGAGAATCGTGAATATTTTATAGTATTTATAGTATAGTTGACAATGAATATCTTTTAAGTCACAAGAAGTCACACCTTTTTTCAAAGTGGAATGTTTTCAACTTAGTTTTGCAAAGTAGGTGCAATTCTCTAAATAACTTTTAAAAAGAAAAGAAAAAATTATTTTTCATACAAGAAAACGATCAAAACGTATATGTATATGTCATAATAAAAAGTATACTATCATTGTGTTATAATTACTATATTACAGATTACAAAACACTTTGTGTTTCACATAATTCATATTCAGAACGATATTCACCATCAAAAACAACTCCTTTAAACTAATAATATCGAGAGCAATAAACTTGAAATTTTAATAACATAAGTTTTTGTAATTGGATAAAAGGACGTGTATTTAGTAGTGATTTTTATCAATTGAAAAGAAAAGTTATTTAATTTATAAGGTCAAACAATCAACTTACACTCTCAAGCTAATAATCCCTGAAATCGTTAGCGTGAGGAAAACAATCGGAGCGTTACTCTCTCAAGAGGATGAAGTAATTAAAACCATGATTAAAAGCTGGTGAAGAGGTCTTTATAATTCCAGTGTAATTGCTTCTTTAAATCGTGAAGGAGGAAAACACAGTTCGTGAGGGAAACAGTTCTTCCTCGAGTTCTTTACATGTACTTACCTTCTGCCAATTTTCTTCGATTAAAAGCAAAATAGTTTCGAATGTTTATGAATAATAAAAACATTTACAGTTCTATGGTATTACATTTCTATTGTGAACTGTGTACGTAATCAATTTTTTTATTTTTAGGATATACATATATAATATAAAAATTAAAAATAATATCATATTTATATAATATTTCCACTACTGTTGTATTATTGTAACTTGTAAAGTTTCGATTAAAGGTGATTTCAAGGTTACGGAACCGGTGTATTGTTAGATACATCTTGGTCTCAGCTTTTTATTCACAAACCAAAAAGTAGGTCACATCAATTTAACAAAAATTATTTTTCGTTAGATCTGAAAACATATGACCCTGAGATAACCTTCACCTGCATAGATTTATGTATCTCCTGAAATACAATTGTATATCACATTTTGATTTCTTTAAAAACACGTTCAAGGATTTTTGGGTTTTATTCGTTCATTCGAGTTCTGCTTATCAAACTTGATTGTCTTTATCTACAAACCATTTAATTACTAGAAGTTAGTGAGAAACATACTCGCCAAACTTTTTAAATCTTCAATCGCATGTAATATACATATACGATCCAAGAGATATAAAAATAATCATGTTCAAGCTTCCCAGTATGGCGTATTACGGTACTTAAAATAATCTTCAAGAATATTCTAACGTTGCGACACCGTGTCGATTCCGTCTTTTTAGATCGACGAACAAATTACTCGGGTCCACTTACGTTGGAAAAATTCCCGTCCGCGTATCGTTGCGTTAGATAAGCGGATCGTTAATCAGAGCCGTTATCTCGCAGGCGAGGCTAAAAGCAAGCATGATAAATGGCCGCGGATCTCACTAGATTCTCTCATATAGGAATGCAGGACACTGGCTGATGCACCGGCGATGCATGACATCTGTTCCTATAAATGAATCGCGTGAGAGATAGAGAAATATTCTAAACATCAACGGAAATATGAGATTGTAATCAATTAGTACATTTAAGAAAGTACAGAAAAACGAACAGAAACAATGGAACAAAGTATTCTTTGTTCGCTCGTTGATCTATTTCCTGACAAAAGTGGCAAACGCTGTCTAGATACGCTATCAATCAGCCACATGTCGGCACCGAGAGTTTCAATCAGTTTGTAGGTCTACTTCCCGATCGGCTACTTAAATAGTTACCCCAGGGAGAGAAAGAATCGATCGATCGGTCCGCCAGATAAAGATTCGAACCCGGATCTCTCTCGTTCAACCGAACTACTCTAACCGATTGAGCTATCCAGGCCGTCGACAGATACCTTTCCCTAAACCCCAACGTTCGAAATGGCTGCCGCCTACATTATCGTCGCATTTACATATCACTGGAAGAAGAATCGGAGACCCCTGACGTCCATAATGTCCGAACCCATTGCGTGTTGTCTTTCACGACGTGTCACGATCGTTCCACGCGTTTCACCATTTCATTCAACTTATCGCTTCACGTCCGGTACCGAATTTTTTTCATTTCTCCTGACAGTACAATTTTTCAGTCGTACGCGTTTCATACATGTATTGCATAGAAAAGTGTGTACATTTTTTTTGTTTTTCATCATGTTGCATCATTACCGTATACATGTGCACCCTTCACCAGACTTCCTTGGTCACTGTCGCCAGAACGTATGCATATTTTGTGCGTAACAATGTGTATACGAATATGTGCTAATATCTGAAATAGACAGTTGTCATTTACTTTTCCAAAATTTTTCTACTTTTTCTAATTGGCGATCAGAACGTTGGTTTTCATTATTCCTCGTGATGCCAATTAATGTAAATTGTTAGTTATTACCAGACTGCGCATCTTTATGCGCTATTTTTTTAACAATTAAAATGATTAGGACTCTTGCATCATTTTCCAGTATAAACAAAATATAACATTTATTGTATATTTACATTTTCTTTGATAACCATTAGCACTTAACTATCCCCCTTTGAGGCACCACTAACAATTACTATACAATAATTCAAAGGAAAAAGTGACCTTGAGAAAAAATAAAGATGACCTTGAAATCTCTTCTACGCATCCATCCACGCGAAAATGTGTGTATCAGAATATGTCCCCCTCTGTACCGGTGCAAGTTTTGTTCGTAACATTTTTCCATATTACTATAAATACTGTATTTGTAAAAATTGTATTGTGTACGAGTACACAACACTCTATGTATACATTATACATATAGACAAAATAAAAATGGTCATATGAAACGAAAATATTCTAGATTAGGCGAAACGTTCGAAAGGGTTAATATTTAAGTATTGATAAACAGCAGGATAGAATTTCATTTAAATTTCGAAGATATAACTAACATTCGTACTGAATAGATTCCGTTTGAAATCTTCATCGCGAGTATGACTGGACGTCGCACGGCAAGAGGTCAGAAAAGATGTCTGTATGGCTATATGTATGTATTGTATGTATATTGCATATTTAATACGTAATCAATTTCAATTTATTATTTAAACCGAAAAATTCCATAATTCAACGAAGAATATGCAACTACAACACGTCTAATGTCAGGATAATGTATCCTCTCCAAACTGGATGCTCATTATCCGTTAACGCGACTGGTTGCTATACAGGTTATCCCGTCAGAAATAAAACAGTTGGTACTTGATCACTTTCCTGATGTTCAAGGTCGCTCCAAGGTTGTAAAGAAGATGCAATATGCACTATAAAACCCATTACAGAGTGAAATTGAAGAAGACGCGCAATGCGTTTGCGTTCGAGTATTAACGGATTACTACCTCTGGTGGTGCTATTAAAACTAGCAAAAAAAGATTGCACAGAAATTACGATACGAGAATTTTTAGCGAAAATGCATTTTTTAATGTGATTTTTTAAAAATATATCTGCCGTCTTCGTTATCTCAATGATTATGCATTACATTTTTGTTAGATCGTTTGTTGGTGAGTTTTGGTCAGCTGTTGTTGTATCATTAGTATATACATAGAAGATTTAGTAATCAACTTGAATCGAATCGACTTGCGTTATTTACTGTCTAAATCACACGCTATAAGACGCATACCGCTGTATCAATAGAAAATTAATGTCCACCCATAAAAATGTTTTAGAATATTACCTTAAAAAATTATGCTATAAGCCCATGCTATTTATATTTGTATAAATCAGAAAAATAAGAAAAACACTATAGGGTTCTGAATTTTTGTGCAGATGGGATAGTTGTCTCATGTGCTATCGGTGTGGATAATTTTTGGGGGTGTGCGGGTATCCGGGTATCGCGACAACCGTCGCGTCGCGAGTAGCCAGAATTTAGCTCGATTCTGTGAATAAACGTGATCGAAACGTGTCCAACGCAGCGGTCATCTCCTAACGGGAACAACGCCCGTTAAGCTGCGGTTACGATTGACGGTCTCCGAGAGACCAGCATCGAGTTATGGTAATGCCGCGTGCTCCGTACGTAATCAACATGCGAAAAGGCTACTTATTGTTAACTGTTGAGCCGCCTGGCGCACGCACCTACGACGGGGATCCTTTCAACTTGGACTTCTGGCTCCATTAATGGCTTGTACACGTCATTCAGAGAATTCCTGACATGACGTAATTGTTTCGAAAGCGTGTACGTGTTCGTTTTTCCGTACCGTTGAATGGACCGTCCATGAAACGTACACTGGCAATGCCCGAGCTTTTTTTGCTAAGTAAAAATAGGTATTCTCGGCTGGCCCCGCCGTTGTCACGGGAACGAACCTAACAATAAGTATCATGCGCATCAAACGCGGAAGTGTATTGAATATTCTCCTATGCACAGTCATGCAGCACGGGACTGCTAACGTAATTGTAGAGGACTGTCGACGCAGGTCTGTGATTGTTTCATTGACTCGTACCTTGAACTCGCGTAATACTAGATCACGGATTTTATGCGTTTACCGTTTGTGCGAAAGAGTGGAACGCAGGAATGCAAATGTATCAGTTTCATCCAACGCGTGATACAATAAATATTACAATAAATTGGCTATTCTTTTCCTTCTGGGACCGAAAATGTTGATATTTTTTTTTTTGTAGAATCCTGTAGATTTTTACGATGGAACTCGAGAAATGCAAGTTTCGAAGCAAGGAGTTTGCTCGTTGAAAAGTTACACGCCCGTAAAGCTACTACAACAAGCATTTTTGGCAGAAAAGGGCGTCACCATATTGGTGTCTACTGAGCTAATCCGCTAGGTGGCAATACTTGACATTCACATCAATATTAACAATCATCAAAATTTTATTGCTACTTCACTTCTGCCGTAAGAGATTGTATCCATGTCAAGTAAATGAGATTTTCTCTTATTCTGAGCTTCCTAAAGCGACATTTAAAAAACCGGGAATTTGCATAGACATCCGCGATCCAGCAATAAATAAGCGATCCAGCAGAAAATAAATTATACCGATGAAAACTATTTAATCGAAACATTTGAATAAACTTCGACAAAACGAAGAATAAACAGGCAATAAACTCTCACATGTATATCTTCTCTCTACCGATCAGTAATTAGTATTACTTCTTTAAATTATTACTTCGCTTCGACTTCGACTTGGACTATGCCGCACACACGTGGGCGTATTAAAATATTATTTAGCGCTTCGCGTGTTATCGAATGGTACCCATCAAAAGTTATCAAAACATCGCAATTTATCGGCAGTAAGCTCTATATCATTCTGCATTTATCACTGTTACTTTGATGCCACTAGATCTGTTCAACTTGTACTAACTTGTAAGTTGCATGTCAATTATGTCGATGACCGATTAGATCGACGAGATAAGCGATTGCAGCTATTCCAAGGATGCAATCCCTTGTATATGTATTATCTTGGTTGCTCTGTGTTTCAGCTGCTCGTGTTGGCCGGGGTCCGGCTTTCACTTTGATCTTGCAACAACAAAAAAAGTCGAGTCGATCGTAATCTCGACCCGATAGCAAAACTTGCTTTTACATCTTTTTAAACGAGAAAAGTATTGATTCTCAAGGTCCTGATTCCACTCCCAATTTTTCTTCGTTTACGATCGTATAATTTATTATAATACAGGATATAAATTTTCGTTTATTATTGGAAGTGAATATTCATTATTTACATATATATCCGAAAAGTTTTAAAAATCATCATTAGGTTGTGAAACTTCATGCGAAATGAAATTTTTTTAGAGGAACCAAATAAAAATTGATTGTTGTCTTTCGTAGTTTTATTAATTACAAATTCAAAACAATGAAAATATTCTAAGGATTTTGAAAATTCTGTTTATCTTCGACTTATTAAAGTGATCAACAAAAGAAATAAATGTACAATGAATCCAAAGGTATTTGAACAATACATTTCTTTTCTTCGAGGAATTAAAAAAAAACCAAGCCTGGACAACTTTAGGCTGCTCTGTACATTGCGTAACCAGAAATTTTTGCCGTTTTCTTATGCAATCCTACAGATTTTTGCGAGAAAATGTCCATAATCCAAGTTTCAATCCTAGGAGACCAGTGGTTCAAAAGTTATTATGTAGGTATTGAATCTATATTTATTCTGCTAAGATTTTATGCTAAATAATTAATTACCCTTTATAGCTATACGGGACCAGGGAAAGGAATTTTACATAAGTCAAAGTCAAGTATATTCTAAAAGTTGTAAAATATGTTTGATAATAATCATCCTTGTATTCAAAGAAATTTTCTGTATCCTGTAATATAATGAATACAGGGACTTTTTATTTTACATAAAAATCTACGGTCTAGTCATTATATCGATACTTTTACATTCCTTCAACCTTTCAAAAAAGTACATATACTCGCCCGCTTGTTTACAATTATCCTCGCCCAGTTTTATCATAAATGCATGAAACCCGCAGTTTCAATCATAGTAGTCAGCGTTTTAAATAAAATTATATTTTGTCGAGCTCTTAAGGAAAATCCATTGCAGTGCAAAAACTGCGCCATATTAGTACTTAAATATTTCATGGAAGAATTTCGTTGCATCTCGTGGAATCCGCCACGACGCGCGACGTTTCACGCTACCCACGTGCGAATTTAATTATTGTGAAATTGATGGTAAGTTCTACAAAACAGTGGGGATGATTAATCATCGCTGTGGCTTTGACCTAAAGCAGGTTGAAGTTTCCACTTCGTTTTATCTCGTTACTACGTTCGGAGACGTCGTTCCAGGTGATTTCAAGCGGTAGTTGGCTCGCCTGCATGCGACAGCAAACGTGTCTCGCCAGAAATACATAATATGATGGATGAGAAGCTCGAGATCGGTGACGATTGATAAGAAGCCACTTCTATTTGCAATGCCAAGCGGGGCTCATCATTTTGTAATTTTCTTGCTTTTTAAATTGTGTTTCGTCCTACTTTTCCAAACTGCGAATACAAATGAGTGATTCACATATTAATAATGTTACAGCGTAAAGAGGAAAGAGCAAAGATGGAAGATTACTAGTTCCTATAAAAGTATCAAAGACAAATTTAATTAATTCGAATTTTGTTTAATCGATCGATGAAAACAAACATCAAATTACTTACCTTTTTAGTCCACATGTTTACGATTAGACAATTCAAATTATCAGACTATTTCAAAAATTTGTCAACTACTACAGTATTTCACCGATTTTTCTGTTTCCAGTTCGAGCGAATAATCAGATATTTCTATTTTGTAACATTTTACACATTTATTTATGTTAAAAATACGCAAAACTTCGTGCATGTGGCAATATTAAGAGCATTGTGTTACTAATTCAATTTCGGGTAATGTCTTCTTTTTTATCTCATAAAAACCGCGGAACTTTGCTCTTGTCGATAAAGCATTTCAACTAGAATGCATCTAGTATTTTTCTATAAATAATTTTATAATATTTTATACTATTTTTATACTATTTTTTTATATTATTTTTAGTATTTTTTTTTATGAATATTACATTTGGAAGAGGCACCTCGGATGACCCCCTAAAATCACATTCATGTAGACACTGACAAATAGCAATTTGGTGGCATCGATATTTTTGTTGATAACTTGTTAATAAAAAACAAGTGCTAAAACCTCTTGGGGGTGGGTACTCACGCCTTGACAACATGTGTCAAGATCAAGGTCATCCGAGCTGCCTCCCCTAAACGTAACATTTACCGATTTTTTAAAGACGGGATAAAAATAAATCTTGGTGTAATTGTTCATACAATATTATGATTTTTTAGTAAGTTTAAATTTAAAAATGTATTTTTTAAGATAAAAACTAATAAATATGAACTAGACATAGTAATTATTATCAAAATAATTATGGCAACTATAAATTATCTGCAAATGGTAAATATTTAGTATTAGCTGTTTTTAAATTCTAAGAAGTACGAAATAATGAATGAAAGTGGAGCGTACGTAACAATGTGGCCGTAATAAATTTTGAAAAAAAAGTACGATAATCAGTGGTCGCGTCGCCCCCGAAGGACTAATTACCGGAGTGTGATCATTTTCGACTGATGCAAGATTGAAATTCTTTCAGAAGCCGAGTCCTTTAATAAAGGCGAAAGGCCGCTAATGAAATCTCTAAAAGCTCGAAAGAGTATAATGTCGAAGACGGGGGGACAGGTCCGATAGCATTCGATGCAGCGCAGATACACGCGGATGATTGAAATCCCCGGCGAGGTAATTAATCATGGAATGCTCGCGGTGCTCTAAGGTAAATGAGTCACGTTTATTCGTAAGGGAAGTAACGAATCGCCGCCGAGGAAGTCACGATGTAATCAGGACGCTCAGATTCCTGACTAATTTACACCGAGCTGAATCTGTCCCCGATGCTAAATAAACAACCACGGCGCAGGGGAGATCTGGTGAGAACGTGGAGCGATGACTATAAGTTGATGAAAGGGGCGGAAGCATCTTGATAGGAATCTCGTTAAGATCTGTATAACGTTCGGTTCGATATCGCGGAACCGTGTCGATAAAAGTTGAGCGTGAGGCTAAATGAATACTGTATGATAGGTATTTATTAGAGGAAGTATGCAGCTTATTTCAACTACCAGTTTGTTTGAGGTGAATAAAAATTTACAGTGATGGATGGGAACAAATAACACCGCGCAACATCCTACAGAAACTGATCAACATACGTCAAACTGTTAGTACCCGGTAAGCAATCTGCTCTTGATTTGGTATGAATTTGGCACCAACTTTGACGCCAAATACAGACCCATCTGTTTCCGTATTAGGATCGGTCTTTGGCGTCAAAGTTTCGTGCCAAATGGAGAGCAAATCCTGCACACGTTATACAGTCGGGGACAAAAATAAGTGGACAGTTAGTGGAAATAGGTAAAAATGAAGTTTAGTTGAATTAACATAACTGTTATAAACTTAAGTTTTATTTATTATATATCCTTATAGTGTATAGACTATTTAACGAATAATTGAAGTTCATATTTACATCTTTGTATAAACACGCCGTGCCATAACGAAAATGTCAGCTATTTGTCAGGAGACAAAATTGAGTGGACACTCAATGAAATGCGTAACAAAATGAAGCACATAACAAAATTAGTACTTGGTATTACCGCCTTTTGCATGTATTACTGCTGCTAGACGTCGAGGAATACTTTGTACTAACTTTTCAATATAATCGTTACTAATTTTTTCATATTCAGACTGTAACCTTTTGAAAAAATCGACCTTATTATTTCGCTGATCCAATGGAACTTTTGCGTCCAGTAAACTCCATAAGTTCTCGATAGGATTTAAATCAGGGCTCTGGGCCGGCCACTCAAGCAATTTAATATTGGAATCCTTAAAAAATTTTTTAGTTTTCTTAGCAGTGTGCTTAGGGTCATTGTCTTGTTGAAAGACAAATTTGTCTTCGCAACCCATTTTTACCACTGCTTCTTCTAAATTTTCATTTAGTATATTAATATACTTATCTGCATTCATAATGCCGTCAATTTGTACTAACGTACCAATTCCGTTTTGCGAGAAGCACCCCCACACCATTAATGATCCACCGCCAAATTTAACTGTGGGTGTAATAAATCGTCTTTTATACGTTTCGTGCTGTTTTCTCCAGACTTTGTGCTTCTTTTTTAATTGTCGCAACTCAAATTTACTTTCGTCGCTCCAAATTATATTTTTCCAGAATACTAGTGGCATATTCACATATTTTTTTGCAAACGCTAAACGTTTTCTCATATTTCTTTTATTAATATGTGGCTTACGTCTAGCGTTGCAACATCTTAAACCAGCTTCGCGTAGTCTTCGTTTTATTGTTTTTGTTGAAACATTTAATTCCACTATTTCTGCAATACTTCTTGCTGCAATCGTTGGATCTTTTCGACTTGTACGAAAAATTCGACGGTCTTCTTGTATGGTAGTACAGCGTTTACGTCCACGACCTCTTAAATTTTTCACGGTCTTATGCACTAGATACTTTTTATAAATTTTTTCTACTGCACTTTTAGATACGTTGTACTTCCGAGCTATTACGCGGTAACTTAATTTCTTACAGCAGTCCGACACAATTAAATGGCGAATTTGATATGAAATTTCTTTTGTTTTTGGCATTCTGCAATTATTGTATAAATGTTCTTATTTGTACGAAGCCTGAATTGGTACTAATAAGATTGGCGGAGATCGCTGCATGTAAGCGTGACCTATGCCTAGTGTTTGTATACATTTCTTACCTTACAATAACATTATAACTAAGTGTCCACTCAATTTTGTCTCCTGATAAATAGCTGACATTTTCGTTATGGCACGGCATGTTTATACAAAGATGTAAATATGAACTTCAATTATTCGTTAAATAATCTATACACTATAAGGATATATAATAAATAAAACTTAAGTTTATAACAGTCATGTTAATTCGACTAAACTTCATTTTTAGCTATTTCCATTAACTGTCCACTTATTTTTGTCCCCGACTGTACATATAGAGGGCAGATCGGTCGCATTAAGAGCGAACCTAATCTTGCTTTCTGAGTAAATATCGGGCAAAATCGTTGTTGTCGTTATTTTAACATTTGCAAATATTTAAATTATTGAAAATCCATGAAACCTAAAATTATATAATTCAGAGATTTTAATAAAATTCGATTTTCCCATCTACAGCAAGGCTTACTGCGATTTTGCTCGATATTTACCCTTACAACAAGATTAGGTCCGCTTTTAATGCGACCGACCTGCCCTCTAACCAAACTTTCCTGCCAAATACGGAAATATTCTGCAGTAAACGAATTACACTCCCATCTTGCTCTCTCCATGCTTCTACTGGCACGACTTCAATTCATCGGATGTTTTGAGAGTCATGTACATCCCTTCCGAAGGTGACTTTGCCAGTCGGCCATTGTTAGTTAATCTGCGAGTTTACGACGATCTTGTTGTTCGTTGTTGTCGCCGATGGTGTTCACGACGCCGAGCAACCGTTAGAAACATGAATGGCGACCATGGGAGGTGTCCAGGTGCCTCTGCGTCAATGGTGTACAGCTGAAACAGGGAAAAATCGAAATCCCGTCGCTCTTGCTCCGCGGAGAAACCGCAGAATGACTGGTTAGGCCTTCCGCGACATGGCCGTTCGTCTTCTGAATATGGCGAGCCAACAGAAACGTTCATCACGGGACAAACGCGCAGCGTTATCGATGTCGAAGGCAGACTGGACGATAATGTGCGCGGGCGCTCATTACGCTGTTCGTTAAAATGTTTTTGCAAAACCGCACGCCGTTCGCTGAAAATCACCGAGGAAGATTACACTTCGAGGGCAGATAAAAAGATCAACATTCTTGCCAAGCGTTATTTCGTAATTTGCCGGAGATCGCCTGTAGTTGCGCCGTATAAAACAGTGTTGGAAGCTGAGCAGAAATTTTAGAGAGAAACTCGTTCTGGATTGTTTCTCACGAACGATTATTTTGTATGGGTTTCGTTCTAGGAAAATTGAATGACTCCCCACGATGTGTGGACGATATACAATTTCGTACAAGTGAATAATTCTCCAAGCGTTTCTCCAACTATTTCTCCAAATAATTCTCCAACTATTTCTGTCCAATTTGCAATGTTTCACAAATTTTTTCAGTAATATCCCCTCTATTTTGTGAAGTTGGGTCGCTAACAGATTCCATCATTTTCAACGTTTTGCATTAAAATGACGTTTCAGAGGCTTGATGGGTTTGAAACGACTTAAAAGTTATACACGAGTAAAGTTGTTTTATTCAATGAAATACATCGTCGAACATGCTGGTAAAAAGTCAACAAATGACGCAGGATGACTCGCCTCAATTGTCATTTTATTATTATTTCAACTAGAACTTATCTAAAGAGTATAAATTATTGTATCGATGTCCAAGATCGTCCTTTAAATACCTACCAGGAGATACACAAGATAGATACAGTTTTTCTGAGCATCTTCCGGTGTTTTCGTAGTAAGAAGCGGCTCCTCGTCAAGATTACAAGCGATTTTTTCGCGATAAAGAATTTTCAAATCGATGGAGGAGCACCGCCATCACCGCCCGCAGCAAAGCTGGACGCGCTGATGGTTTTAAACCTTGGTATTCTTAACTGCAGAGAGCAAAGTGTCGTCTTCCATGGGTTCCTCTACTTTCACGCGGTATCATTACTAGATCAGCGGAAGTGCGGTCGCCAGTCTTCTTCAGCGTAAACCTGTCGCACAACAAGCCCCTTGTACACTTCCCGTGGCAGTGTAGTACACGTGAGTCTTTGCTCTCTGATTGGAGCAACCAGTAACTCTAACCGCATTTAGATTTTCATTTGCGCTCGCAATAAATCGTTCCGTCGACACGATGAGAAATGCTTCGAACCCACGCGAGGAAATTAGTACATTTATTTTCCCATTAGCGACCAGTGATTTAAATAATTTAGTAATAAGTTTTAACACTCTCTCACTATCTCTTTTTATAAATCTGCAGGCTTTCCGCATCAATTTTTCAATTTTCATATTTTCTTGTTATAAATACTATTATTTCCTTTCTGAACAATCATTAGTAATGAAATGAAAGATTTAATTAAATGTTTATTTTATAAATTATCAGAAATGGTATAAAACGCCCGGATCTTTAGATAAACAGTACGCGTAGCGATTCCACGATCATGAAAAATAGTTGCATTAAGGCAGGTTTCTTGCAATTACACGTATTTGAAAATACGGCTGCACGTTTGCTTACCACGAACGAAAGGACGCGCGCAAGAAAGCACGCTCTGAAACTGGTTGAATGAATCATTGTCCAACAATGAACATGTTTGGTAGAAGCATGCGCGTCGGCGACGCTTTTCGGCGAAACACCAGGCGCAAATAATTCTACGCAATGCGTAAAATCAATTGAATGATTTGCCGTCTCCGAGCGTTTGTGGAAGCGAAAAGATTTACCTTCGATCCTCGGAAACCGGGAATTGCCATCCTGGGCCGCCATTAAAATCTGAGGGATCATTAGTTGCATCGGCACTTACACGTGCTCGCGTGTTTTATGCTACATTCGACGAACTGTCGCCGATCTCGAAATATTCAGACCGTGGATATTCTCTGCGCTATGCCAGTCTTCTGAATAAAAGGTTTCTAAAATTTCTAAAGATCGCAATCTCCGTTATACGGGCTACCAGATCGTTACGCGAGATGAAGTAATTAAAACGCAACCGTGGAAAAACAGGGCCGACAGCCAAAAAGAATGCGGGCAACAGCGCTATCTTCGAAGAATTTTTCTTTCTTCTCGTTGTCCCCGCATTCCACGGCAATCCCTCTCGTTCTTAATCTTCCTTGGGCCGGGACTTCCTCCTCGCTCGATCGGCCATATCCCTCGAAGAAACACTGCGCACGAAATTACCGCTCTGAAATCAAGAATCAGTTATAAGCTCTCCTCGCTTCGTCCGCTGACGGACACCTGGAGACCGTGCAACGAACCGGAGGATACAAGGGGAGAAAAAAACGGTCGAGCAGAAGAAGAAGAAGAGGATGATAGAAGAAGAAGAAGAAGAAGAAGAAGAAGATGAAGAGGGAACAGAGTCCGTCAGTTATAAATTCCACGCTCGATTTTCCGGCTCGGGACTGTCCCGGCCACGTTCCTCCAGGACATCTCGGGCCGGTGCGTTCGTTGCGTGCAACGTATGTATTTTCCGCAGAGCTTTTATTTGGAGCAGACTCGCGCGATGCCCGCGATACAAGCACGTGAGACGGTCTAACGCGCCGCGCAAGAAATGTAAATTTCTCCGGCGAGGCTATCCTTCGCTCTCTCCCTCCCTCTTTTCTTTCTCTTCGCCTTTCTCCGGCGAGGCTTGAAAGAGAGCTCGATGCCGTGGGCGCAACAATTTACTGCGGTAATTATTGCAAGTTATCGGGAATTGTACATACAAGAAACGTTTGCATGCCGTGCCGGTGAATTGACCATCTGCTGTTCCCATCAACACTAACCATCCCGCCACGTTACAGTTCTTGCTACGAACCGTTTACATCGCTTCGATTCCAGGGAATCAGAATCAGCGCCCCGTGCCTTCGCTAGCGATCAATGTGTTTCGCTGTGGGCGTTATCATAGGAAGGCAGGTTGTTACCCGCGAATGTCTAGCGATAGCGGTTACACGGCGTCCTGATTGCTCACGTTCGAAGAGGTTCCGGAGGTCGTTCGTCGTCAATTTAATTTATGGTATTTAAAAGCTGCGTTCGTCGCTCTTCCTTATTAGGCCTTGTAAATCAGGGAATGGATTGGTTGGACCTGGAACTCGCGGAAACTACGCGTCTCTTCCTTTTTTATAAAAATTAAGAATTTGTAAATTCTTAGGTTAGGTCGATTGATTTTTATGCAATACGAAACTTATCTTTATTCGTTCTAAGATGCAAAAGCTACGTATTCTGGTGAGTTGACAGGAAGGTCCGTGGCAACAGTGACGAGTGGAACACCTGATGATTGGTGGAAACATGAATTCAGAGGAAAAAACTGCCCGTTCTCTGACAGTACCGCACACATGCATGACAGAGACGAAATGCGTCACGTGACCTGCCGGAAGCGTGGGAGAATAGCGTTATATGTAGAGTGGGGACACAAGCCTTGATCTGATGACACTGCTCCCGAGACCGTCTTGTCGTATCGCCACAGCAGACAGTTGCTTCTTTTTTAACGCTAAACCTACCCAGCACTCGAAGCGATTAAAATGTTCCAGCTTATAAAAATGATGACTTTCATGGCCCACGTGTGTAAATTTATAACAAGATTGTAAAGAGATGGAAAAGAAGGAGTCGCCAATTCTACCCCTCTGGGGAACGATCGAGTCAGGAATAAAAAACAACTAGTAAACTGAATATAATCGAATGAAAAAATATTAATCGTTTCTCGAGTTGAAGTTGGGAACCTGTCTTAATGAATTAATAAATAATGATTCGTTTTTTAAGAAATCATTTCTTTTTATACTTCAAATGCAGTTTTTAAATGTTCGTCACAAGCCTAAATTAAAACATGAAAAGCAACATTTACTATTATTTTTCGCACTTCAGACGAAACGCAATTCTTTCGAAAATTTTCAATGTACGTTATGCGTCCAGCAAGAGATTTGAATGATGCACCATCAATTTTATGGCAGTGACTGTATGAAAAATCAAAAAGGTTAAATCATCGAGAGAAGGATGCCAACATCCGTAACACCGTAAAACATGCAACATCGATCATATAAAAAAAAATCGACGATGATGCTTCGTCCTTGAAGTGTTGAATAACGTATAAATGACGCCGCTATAAATTTCATTGACATTTTTAGCGTCTCGGATCACTGGACGACGACGGTGCTGTACCACAAGCTGGCAAAAGTGAAATCAAAATAATACGGCGTCTTCGCTTCCCGTGTCCGAGGGTCGCCGATAACGGCTTGCACAATTGACTCGTAATTCATTTACATTGCCGTACGCATCCTGTAATGCTGTAATCGATGAAGGGGAGAACCAGTCGTTCGTGTCCTTCGCGATACCGTCCGCCTTCGGTAGCTCTCTGACAATGAGCGGAGGGTCCGCGCCGCGCCAGTCTAATCGCGAAAGAGGGGCAGACAGAAGGTGCATTTGCATCGGGGGTTGGAGGGGCAACAGTGATTACATCGTTGTTCCTGTTCGCAGAAAGAGCGTTCGCGGAATAGAAAAAGGACTGGCAGGAGGCTCGAAATCGATTAAGATCCTCCTCTTAATATTCTCTTCCTCTTTCTCTCCCGTTCTCGCTCGTTCGACGATCTCGTTTTTCTTGATCCTGTTTACCTTGCGCCATCCTCGTCCACCCTGCGATCGTTCGTTCCACGCCAGAACGTGGACGACACGCTTCTCTGCGGCGAAACGAGTCGAAAATGACTCGTGGAACCGTTACCGTTCCACATGACGCAAACCGGAGAATGCAACTTTCCGAACGACTGCGCCAGACGACGCATCGTCGCATCGCGTTGCGTGCATATTTACCTGAATTGCAGAGGACGAGCGTGCGCCCCGGGCACGTCACTTCGGGGGTTAGGTGCGTTCAACGACTATCTTCAGCATCGGACGTTCACGCGCTAGATACAGTGACTCCCGTTACTATTCGGACGCTCATAACAAACGATAACTATTTTTATATTGGACCGTACGATTTGAACTTTTTTGAGAAGTTGGAGCAATTAGTTTACTACATGACGTGAAAAGAAATTTTTATATAATATTACTTTATAAATAAGTGCGTTGAATTTAACGGAATTTTAATACTATATGTATAATTTTACTGCAGTTTAGCTGGTAACATATTTGCACGTTAACTTTGTGGAAACGGTTTTGAAGCTAGAATTAGCTAGGTTTGGAATGTCCCGGAATGAGAACAAAAGTTTATTGTTGTTCACTTTATTTTATTCGATAATTTCCTAGAAGAGAGTCGCCATAATTTTAGTACTCGCGAAATTACAAAGCATTAATTAGTCTGATCCGTGTGGTGTTAGTGTTAAATGTATTATAAATTTATAATAATATAACCTTACATTAGGTATGAGGGATATGCGTCATCCCCTCTCTTTTTTACATATTTTTTTTATGCCTATTTTTAACTAAAATTCGTAGAACACACTGTTCGGATCCTACTTTATTATTACCTTATTATATTAAAATTTACACCATAAGAAAATTTCTCACGGATTTTATTATAATGCATCAATGAAGAAATCTATTGAATAATTCTCAATGCAAGGATCGTTACAGTCATTGAAAAATAAAATACTGGTTATTTGACCGGTGCTAGGTTTACTATTAAATGATGTGTTGAAAATTTCCTAATTTTTTAGTTATCCATCACTATTACCAAGTTTTCGTGTCGTAACATTGCGTTCGAGGGTAAAAGGCTTGGATAAAAATAGCAGAACAAGTGAAGGAAACAATGAAGACAATAAATGAATACCGAGGAAAAAGGTCAAAAGAAAAGGAAGAAAAACGTTAAGATTAACGGGTTATTTTTTTTTCTCTTCGTGACAGCGCGTTTTGTGTTCGGGACAAAGGCAAGGATAAAGAGAGTAGTAAAATAAGTGAGGAATGCACTTGCCCTTGAACCTATAGGTCTTGGGGTGTTAACCGAGTCCCTCGCGTCCTGTTTACACGGTACACATCCTTTTCTTCTGGACGATATCTTCTTCGACTGCATTGTAGTTATTTCTGTTACTTTGACTTTCTCCGAATTATACATATTGCTGAGGTTGCATTTCCTAGCGTTTGTAATCGCGTGTAATCCATTTTGTCAATTCGTCATGTGGTCATCACTCGTTGAAAGCTTTCTATTATTTTCTCATTTATTCGTGCCTGTTCAACACGGTCCGAACCACTGTCAGGCGTATGTGACGTTCACGATCTTGCAATTTACAGCGATTCAATTAATTTTATACATTTTCTTATAATATTTAAAGTCATAGTGTGCAGTATAATATTCGGAGACTCCGTGACGTTCCTCCTTTAAATTGCTTTCGTGGAACATTTTAGAACCGATTAATAAAATGTAATAAACATAATATATCGTTATCTTTCTTAACCCATAATGTTTGTTCATCAATCATGATTAGATACTGCGTAACTTTATGGAAAATAAAAATTGTTTGCAGCAATTGCAACGAACAAGGGCCCTGTAATAATTTCTTTCATTCTTTAATAATGTTTAGAAGCTGCAACTAATATACATTGATATTCTTAAATTTTTTAAATCTGTCCATTGTTTTAACTGGCAACTAGCCATATTTGTCAAAAATGCATAAAATCCGCAGACTACATAATCGTGATATCAATTTTACATTCAATAAGCAAGCATCTGTGTGAGTTATTTGTCTACGTTTATCTAAGCCAAATTATAAACTATGATTCGCAAGTAAACATTATACGTGATTGTTTTTTTATAAACTTTTTCGAGAAGATAGTAATCAAATCAGAATTTATTGCCCTTATGACAAGCAAATATCATGATCAGTCGTGATTAATATTTTTATTGGAATCTGTTTATCCTCCTATAATTCACGGGTACTCATAGTATCTACATATAGGGTGGGGCAATAACTTTTGTAATAGTTTATAATCCATGGCTGTTGCCAATATACATATTATAACAAGATACGTACGAGCAGTACCACGCTGACTGTAAACCGAACAACACGTGAATGTAATAAATGACTTTTATAAAAGCCCTACACTTTGTCCACCTTGAACATTTCCGTAAAGGAGAAGATCAGAATAATATGTTAGCGAGCCCGTTGAACGGTTGGCCGTTCGTATTATACATAGCGTGACGTTGGACATACGTTGGTCCAACTGCATAAAAAGGCGATATTTCTAACGGTTGCCCAACCAATCTTCCAAAAAAGGCCCAACAAAATGCCAACCATAAATGCTACTAGAGTAATTGTTGTCATGATTTCTTATCGTCGTAGCAGTATTATAGTGATTGTACTCTATAAAGGGTTAACAGCCTTGACAGTGGCTGTCAGGTTAAAATTCAGAAGAATTTCGGAAGAATCTTTTGACGCCTCGCTGGGGAAAGAAACCAGAAGCGCGACTCGCGTTTCGGGTAGATCAGATCGCCAGCAGCACAGGCTAGTGGCTAGTGGCATCGCAGCAGCTGCATCTGGCCCGGTGCGCATACATTGTATATGGAAATTGTACATAGCGTGGTGTATACCGGCCATACCGAGCAGGTGATCCGAGGTCTCTTGCTGGCAGGATTAACGCGGGGCATTTTTCCTCGTGGCCGGTGAATAATAACCAGCGAATTCTTCGCGGTATTTCGTATTCTTTCACCGGCAACACCGATTTCCGTGCACCCAGTTGGGCTTGCTCGGATGCCTCGCGCGTGCAATGTATCTTCCTGAAAGAAAGGGACATCTACATACCGCGAATTCAACGGCCTACCAGAGCAACCATCTTGGGGAAGGGGGACGGGATAATGGCGCACCCTGTTCTTCAACCGTGATCTTTGGAAATCGAAAGGAATTGCAGTGTGTCCTCCAATCTTCTTGTTTTTATCCAGGACACGGCTGTAGAAATGGACGCTTTAATTTTTTCATTATCGTATCAGCGTAACAGCTGGTGTTTCGACATTTCCACAATGAGGGATACTGAATAAACCTTTTTGTTCTTAATTCTTCTATCAGTGTTTTATTTATGCTTAAAATTCTACTAAAAAACATAACATAATAGAATCATTTATTAGTTACTAATGATATTTATCACTCGACGTTTTCCTAACAGATGCAATATTTAAAATGTTGTTTTTAATCTTTTGTTATTCTGGCATAAATGTAACGATATGTCTGAACTATACATATTATATGTATAATACTATGTATAATGGATACAACAATTTTCTATTTCTTGTTCATTCTTGATTAAATGTAAGTTGTTTCAGATAGCTTCATTAAATTTAATGCACGTGTTTTTCATATTTCAAACTTAACTGGCAGTTATGCGAGGCAAATAGTTGAAGTGGGGGAACCGGTGCATTGGTAGTGGGAAACGTGAAGCGACAGCCGGGAAGAAGTTGCCCAGGACTGCCCTAAGTGATGAATATCCATTTTTTACAACAGTGCACACAGGTACGCAGATATATGAAAAAGGATACTTTCCGGACAGACCTCGTACGAACAAAAATGGATGTTTCTGGTAATTTCGGACATAGTGTGAAACGTGATTGAAAGCGGGAGGCCACCCGCAATTACATGATAATCGTAGCGTCGTAGTGCTCCATTACACCCGTTCCCATGTAGCCATCGTGATTACACGCGGGACGCGATGCGTTCCGTAACGCACGAGTCCTGACACCAGCCGACGTGTAGCTTGTGTCGCATCGTGCTAAACCCGGTGAAGTCTTCCGCGAACAGATCTGGCTGCCGATTAAGGCCGCGGAGTTTGATATACATATACATATATTGCGGTGTCCTGTGTCGCCGAGCGACTGACTCGTCTCGCAGGATCTCTCGCGGGGCTACCCGGCTCGTGTTAGTTTTTTTTTTCACCTCTTTAAGGTGTCTTCCCGCGAAATCGTTAGCCGCCGAGCGAAACGGCGCCGTTTCCGGATCAGAATTTATAGTTTAATTAGCGTCGCGGGTACACCATGGGACACCACGCGGTATTTCAGCTCGTTCGGCCGTGGTTATTTGGTGAATCACCGAGCGGTGAACGGCTAGGAACGGTACTCCACACGTCGCGTCGTTACGCGGCGCGACGTGCCCCCGGACAATTTCCGCGAGACTTGTTCTTTCGATTCTGCCAGCATTCACAGTCAGTGACCAGTTGATAACGCTCAATGTTAATGTAGCCGGGAAAAATTTATCGTGACGGGGATCCCTGTTCTCTCTGGCTCGCTCGTGGCAATTACCTGTGCGCCGCGCCGCGCCGTTTTCGATTGCGTAACTTGTGTGGGAAAAGCTGCACGTTTCTTACGGAAACTATCTTCGGTACAAGAATTTCGAATCTTGACTTCGCGGAGAGATGAAAGCTTACGGGATTTTCTGTAAATCGCTTGTTAAATCATTTCTCCTACAACGCAAATAAACTGGAATAATTTATTCGAATTTCATTGCTTTTTTATGAGAGATCTTGATGAATAAGTATTACCTGTTCCTTTTCGTTAGACTGTGTTCTATTGATCGCAACATTTATCACTGAGATAATGTAACGAAAAATTACGTTAGTTTTCTTAACAAATCTATAATTAGAATCTTGCAATCAGAATTATTTTTCATAATTATTCCTTCGACAAATCAATTATATTTGGACTACTTTTTTCCCTTCGGGACCACGAAGTTTTGCACTTTTTCACGATAAAACTTCAAAAATGCATGTTTTAAAGCGTCCACGCTGTCAAAAGTTACACACTTGTAAAGTTGGGAGATTTCAAACGTTTTTTACAGGTAAAGGTGACGCCATATTGGTATGCATTAAGCTAATCCGTTAGATGGCAGCACCAAACTTACATTTTTGGAATTTTCTCGTCAAAATCTATTTAATTGTATTTAAAAAAGTGCAAAACTTTTGGTCTCGAAAGGAACAGATTCACCCATATTTGTATTGCCTATTTTTTATTCATGAACCTGACATAAACGGGGATTATGGTTATGAAAATGTTCGCATATTTTCCATGGCAATGAGTTGCCAAACGCTAATGCCATGTTGCTAATGAATTCAGAACAATTCTGCCGACTGATCGATGAACACCTCGATCGCGAAAACCGGTATATCTCGTTCCGAGGTGCGAATTAGTCGAAGCAAGGCAAGTGATGAAGCAACGCGTACCTGATTTGCCTACAATGGCAGTAAAAAGCAGCACGATGGCTTATCAGAATGTCTATCTGCCGATGCGATAGGGGAGAACCGGTCGGTATTCCTGCGATTATTGTTCCGATATAGATGAATGAGTCTAATTACCATTCAAAACGTTCGGAAGAAAACTCTGTTTCTTTCTCGAGGCAATATTCTCGTCCAGAGCCGTCAATTTTAGATAAGTTATCGGTCAAAAAATGGTTAATAAGTAAAAATATCGTAATGTTTATGGAATTATTTTCGTTATTACGTCGATTATTATTGTATGATTCCAGCAGCATGTCACTTTTCACGACTAACGTGATATCTTATTCAAATTTTCGACGACAGTTTTTTTCTTGTCGCTCGAAGAATTTTCAATTTTAATGAATTTCTATGACTGTCATTTTGTTAAAAAAATTTTGTTTTTCATCATTGTAGTTCATACAATAATTTAAATAATAGTCAAGATAATTGCATAAAAATTACTCTGTGTCATCTTGAACTATTGCCACTTGTATACTTTTAAAACAGTTGATCTGCAATAATCTAACAATTTTTTATCTTACAAATTATCTAAAATTGATGACTCTAAATGGGGATTTAGAAAAATTTAATGTTTTTATTTTGCATAAAGATCCGCTATGTAGTAATAAAAGTTGCTCCGCCCTAGAAACCCCCAAATAGCGAAGAACGCTTAGCCCCGGACGCTGTGCTGTTCAAATTTCCATCGAACTAAATGCCTGTGATTCGTTCGCGAGTAGACAGATCGAATGATCGAATTCAATTTCAAAAGCATATTTAAAGGGGCCTGGTGAATCCTAACAGTTTCTCTTCACTTCG
Source organism: Lasioglossum leucozonium (assembly GCA_028454225.1). NCBI lineage: Eukaryota > Metazoa > Arthropoda > Insecta > Hymenoptera > Halictidae > Lasioglossum > Lasioglossum leucozonium. The sequence continues at coordinate 108,493 of CM052206.1, read as the reverse complement.
CACCCCGTTTCCTCCGTTTTTACGGCTTTCTTATGGGCCCCAAATCAAATACTCTATCGAGGCCCACCGACGAAAAGGAAGACGGCACGGAAACGCTTCGCGTAGGTCTATCGAAATCGTTTCTATTCCTCACAAAAGGTTCTTAGCAGCGGTCTCTGAGAGTGGCCGCCGCTCGTTAAAATTGTCCCCCACTTTTATCTTTCCCCATAAATTCTAACCATCAAATTTCTCTGTTTGACATTTAAACCTTCTAATAATTCTAATCGTTTCCACGGCTCATCCCGTGGCCTATACCATTTTTATACGATTATTTACGATACATTCGCGATCGCATATGAAGTCCAGAATATGTACTTTCTTCGCGCCTTAATGGCGGTCCTGAGGAGCCATTAAAAATTACCATATCATAATTCGAAGCGATCCACACTGGTCTCAATCGATCAATTGGCTCTTCATTTGCTAAAAAATCAACTTCCTCGTGTAGACTTTTATCAAATGTTTATCACTCTATAATTCAGTTCAGCACTTTTGAAAACGATGAAATAAATTGAATTTTTCAAAATTGCTGTCAGAAAAAGTATCTAACATAATTTATTATTTATTACTATATTCCCATTCTATTAGTACATTTATTCTTTATAAATGCCTTTGATGTCTGACCAGCGACCTAGCTACGACCAAAGCAAGTACACAATTGGTGCGCTCCCTTAATTCTTCCTCGGAAGAGGTCTCGCGAAATTTGTTTTCAACGTTTAGTTTAAAAATTTATATGTAATTATTTCGGTTTAAAACCTTACATAACAATTTAATTGAGAATCAAGGCATTTCTAATTTCTTTCTAATCTCGTGATTCGTGGGCCTGCAGCAATTTGCTCCAACTGCTCCTCGGTAGTAGCGTTACCTATAATTATAATATTATCCAATTACTTGCGTCTTACGTCGTTCAAAACTGTTTGGTTGTCGATGTTCGTCTTGTTTTAATCATTTGAAAAAATGATTGATACCGGTCATGGATGATCACCGTGAGCGTACCGAGAAAACGAGCATCGGTCATCGACGATTAGTGAGGCAATCAGCGTGTTCACCCTTGGGTAGTGGGACTTGCGTTCATTTTGACGCGAGATTATAAACATTCCACCTAAACTCTAATCCCTTGAAAGCCGGTTAACACTCGAAACATACCACTGCCGGTTAAATCACCGGTTTTATATTTCTCATTTTACAGTTATTGAAATTACGAAGTTGCTTACATGAAAGTTGATTCCATAAACTTCTTTATCCGAGCAAATCTAAATAAATGGCGCCTTGCCATTTTTATAAGCTAAAACATTTTAATCGGTTTTAATGCTCGATAGGTGTAATGCAAAACGATCAGCTATTTATAGTGACCCACATCAATACAATTCGGACACGTAGAAAAAGACGATTACTTTTTTAAGATTGGTCCAAACCACTCGAATTTTTTCGAGTCGTTAGAAGTCTCAGTTGACGTGAAAACAATTTTTCGAAAAAATTGTAATTGGTCAGATTTTGTTATTCTTGATTTTCAACTCATGTTTAACCGTATACTTTTATGATAGCTTCGAGTGCCAAGGGTTAAACTCTGAAATTTTAGATGATGAGTTGATAGGTTTTGGGGAGTCAACAGCGTTCTGCAGGTTTCGCCATTATCCGAACGCGCATCGTTCAAACGGGCAGGCAGAGCGAGCGTGTAATTTATATAACTTATTATTCAAGGTCCGCGGTACCAAGCCAAAGTTGTCGATCGTCGCGGAGCTATCTATCAGTCCCGAGTCATTAGAGGAGTCGGCGACCACGATGGCCTCTCTCGCAAAGGATCATTACCTTCTCGCATCACTGACTTGCTACTCTCCCTCGCTCTCTCTCTCTCTCTCTCTCTCTCTCTCTCTCTCTCTCTCTCTCTCTGTCTCTTTTTCTCTCTTTCTCTCCCTCTTTCCTCCGTTGCTTTTACAATTACAATTTTTCTTTAAATTTCTTTATTTTGTTAAACATTCTTGAGTAAATGACAATGCTTTAGATGAATAATGATGAGATTGATGTGTTGCTTTCAAAAAGCATACACAATCCTGAAATTACATTTATACCATTAAATTCAGTGTACGATGCACAATTTGGGCTCACTGATTGAGAGATAGTTTTCGGAAAAATATTCGACACGTACTTTTTTTTCGTCCATCATCCGAGGGGTGAAAACAGCCATCAAAGTGGTTGATTTTCACTGATTTTGCCCAATTTTAATGTCTTGGGAAAAACTCAAGTTCTTGAGTAATGTACTCAAGAATGTTCAACGATATTTCCAATATAGCGATATACAGTTACGTTTGAAAATGACATGGAATCATAAAAATTTTAAAACTTTAACGCAAATTCGTCGCGGGCTCCCGCGCGTTGGCCGATTACTTTCAAATTTTGCACACGTCATTTTCTCTGCGAGTCTCGCAATTGGGGGGGGGGGGTATGACAAGAAAAAGTCTAAAAATAAGGACCACCCTGCTGCCTACCGTGCACGATGTTTTCCTCGGTAGCTTTTTGTTGAAGACTGGTTTAAGAGAGGCCGAGTGGATTTGACCTTGACAGAGTATCGTTACGTTATAGTCGTGCAAACGGTCAGTAAGCAAAGTTGATTAATAAGATTTTCGAGCGATAGGTGGTGCGGGTCTAATTTTCTTGCCGATTTTTACGTTATCGCGGAGTTGTTTGTAATATTCGACAACATACCGCTTGTCACGATGCATCCCACGCCAGTATGACGTCACGAGATAGCCGCCTGTTGCCAAAGATTTCTGATAAATAAATTTAGTGTTCGCATGGACTTCTTTAATTACCGATCTTATGTGCAATTTTTTGCTGGCAAGGAGACAATGGCGCTAGTAGAGAAAAATGTCGGAACTGTAAGGTGCTGTTTCAAATCCAGAGACTTTTCGTGTTAAATAAGTAAGTAATCAACTAAAAATACACACCACCGTCTTTGTACATGTCCTGACTACATATATCGGAGTTATATTATTTTTTCGATTCGCACATTAAATCTCCCAATATTTAAGAAAATCTGTCGGCGGCTGTCATCTTGTAATCTCAGTAATTATTATTATTGTTACGTCGTTTGCTGTTCTATTGTATGTATATAGTGTTTAACAAAAATTTCTTTACATATACATATGTATGTTTTTATCTATTAAATTTGAATACCCAACACGTGGCTGTTCTTAACCCCAACTCTCTGACAATGAGTCTGAACAGTTTTCGAACGACGGAATACATGCAAGTACTTACACTGGACCCTCGGAAGACAGTGTTCCTGCCGGTGACGCGGCAACGAAACCCGAAGCGTAACGAACCGGTGCATTATCATTCCAGCGACATGCGTTTCGAGGGGAAGGATACGCCGCCGCGTAGGAATTCTCAAAAATCGTGGCCGCGGTCTTGTTCCCCATCTGTACACGGCCGCTTTGTAACCACCTAAGTAACGAACGCAGCGACGTGCACACCGTTAAGGACAAATGCACGCACGCCCACGAAGTACCAGCCACTCGGTTCTAAATCACCGGCAAAACCTGGCATTGTTTACTTCTGACGTTTCCGTCGGTCGCAATGCATCGGCCCGCGAAGATATCCGTTTACGCGAAACTGAGGAACGAACTCGAACCCGAGCGAACTGAACCTAACCGCCTTTCCAGAGGTATTTTCTGGCCGAGCCTGACCAGAGCAAACCCGTCGCTCATGGATACAATACTGAACACTAGATTTACAGTACACCAAAGTCACTATTCTACATTAATTTATAAACATAATAATAATAAGAACGTATTTTTCATTATTTATTTATTAACACTAAAACTACCACCACCGGTCAAGTAAGTATAACTATGAGTAGAATTATATTATTATTCAATATTTCTTTTATTTAATATTAATTAGAGCATATCTGAGAATTTTTATCTAGAATACACGCTGGCTTTTCGTGTATTTATCACCTATTGAGACCTATTGTATAGTTCACGACCAACGATTACTGTTCGGTCATAAACAAGACCGAACGTGAGCATAGGGACAGCCACTCGACGGCGACGGTCCTAGCACTGTTTGGGTGTCACCGGACACCACTTGAGTTTAGGCTTAAGAATCTTGGACAGGGCCCAGGTAGCACCGTACGTCCATGGGACGTCCGTTTTAGGTACCGTTTACGTCCATACGTCCTATGTCCGTTTTGTATGTCCCACGGACGTCCCTGACACCTAAATTTCGGACGTCCCACGGACGTCCGTTTTTTACGTCCTAAGGACATCCGTGGGACCAAAATTTCGGATTTCCCAGGGACGTCGTTTTTTTCGTTTTAAGGACATCCGTAGGACCTAAATTTCGGACGTCCCAGGGACATTAGTTTTTTCCGTCCTAAGGACATCCGTAGGACTTCAATTTCGGACTTAGAACTTCAATTTTATATCTCGTCGGAGTACTCAGTTTTTACGCGTGAGACATATATTAATACATATATATATATATATATATATATTCGAATTTCCTCATATATTTCGAATACCTTAATGATATGTATATGATATATATATATATATATATTATAATAGTTAAGAGCTAGAGAGCGGATCTTTATACAAAATAAAAAATTTGTACTTGAGTTGCATCAAATAACAGAAGTAAAATAGGCATTTGTTTTCTTAATTAATATGTTGAATAGATCAAAAATAATATAACAATATATAGTATTTTTTTTTCTTAAATTTAAAAACGCCCAGTGGCTCAAGTGATGAGGCTCGCAGTTACGACTCTTGTGATCCCGGGTTCGAATCCCCCCGGCACCTTTGAGGTTTTTTCTCAAGTGATATAAAAAAACGTGACACACCGGGATGGTTCAGAATCAACCATAATAAACTGTAGGTCCAATACGATGAATATTATTTAATAAAAAATAAAATAAATAAAATAAATAAATGGAAGGTGGAAAATGCTGGAGCATTGTTAATGGAATTATAACCCTGAAGGGAATAATTAACAATAACGTAACCTACAGTATTTTCAAATTTTCATAATTTTTTATTTACTGAAAAATTCCACATACGTCCCAGGGAGGTCCCAGATAGGTCCGCACGGGACGTCCTATGTACGTCACACTTTGTAACACGGACATCATTCGGACATTTCTTGGACGTATATCGGACATATCTCGGACATACGGACATGATTCGGACGTCCCTGGGACATACGAAGGTCCGACTACGGACGTATTTAGAACATCCGTCGGACATCCGAGTGCTACCTGGGGGCAATCTGGCGCCAAATAAATTACGATAGATCTTCAGGCAACTTTGACAGACGAAAACACAAGACGACTGCAACAGACTCCCACTCTGACCGCTAAACAAACAGTTACAGACCAATCACAATTCAGACAACTATTCCCATACCACCGACTACCGACCAATCAGGACAAGACCAGAACCGACGTAATATGTGACAGAACCAGGACGAACAGTTCAAAACAGCACATCATCCGAAACACTTTTTAAGCTTACGCTCTTTATATACATTTTTTTATCTTTGTTAAAATATATATTAAATAAGTGTTTTCCAGTAAAGTCGAGTTTACTCATTTTCAAATAGACGTAACTAACCCAGTTACGTCATAGCCCCCGATACCGTCGCGAACGCGCGAACCGGACTTACAATCCGCGAAATTCGGGAAAAGAATTGCGGTACTCGGGACGCTTCAATTACTATAGATAGAAATTTTGTTACTGACAGAAACTAAGCGACTAAATTACCTTCTACTTGAAATGTAATTCACAGATGCTGAGAAATAAACGAATTATTTTGCCTCTCTGACAGCAGAGTCGGGATCTATTTTGACGCAGATTATCAATATCATCATTTAGTTACTCAATTACCGAAGCTGCAGCATTAGGATCAACATAAAAATTAACCTGTGTATCAGAAGTAGCTTATACAGCGTGTCCCAAAATTTCTTCAACTCTCGAAAACGGGAGGTTCCTATGGTAATTTGAAGGAATATTTTCCTTTGCAAAAATGGCCGCTGCAGCTTCGTTTGGGAGTTCTTAACAAAAAACGCAGACCAATCAGAGCGCGGCTACAGCGGACGGACTCTGGCCCGTCCAACTGCAACGCGACGCTCAACGGGACCTGTCGCCGAGTCGGAATCCGCTCACTATAGCTGCGCTCTGATTGGTCCGTGTTTTTCCTGAACCAGTCCCAAACCAAGCTGCGGCGGGCATTTTTGCAAAAGAAAATGTTTCTTGAAATTACCTCAGGAACCATCTCCAGGAGTTGAAGGAATTTTGGGAGGACCCTGCATGTTTCAAGCAATTGATAAATAAAGCAATGGTCTCTAAACATCCTCAATTACACAGTTACAAAAATGACCCGCCGTTCGAGGATTAGAATTGAAAGAGTAAAATTGTACTCGTTATGGCCTAAGTAAATAGTACAACAGATTCACAACGAATCACTTCTATTTCGTAAGTGAACACTGCCGTTTTATTGTCCTTCTCGCAACAGGGCCCTCTAATCCTTGCAATTGACGATTATACAATAAAGAGAACCCGATGGACTCTATGTTTTCGAAACGTAAACCGCTCCAGTAAGCTTCAGCAATTTCATAGTTAGCGTTTTGCGAGGAACGTCCTTTTACGGATAAGCAAAAACCGGCGAGAATGGTCAGAAGACGTTGCGAGGAAAGACCGTGGTCACTTTTCCATGATTTTGCTGCCGGTGAAAAAACGCAAGCGGGGCACTTAGTGCGCTTAGAAACCGGAATCGGTTTCTGTAATTTTCAGCGTGCCAGAACAGACAGCGATGATCAATCTTACGGTGATTCGACGCAGCTGGCTCGTAAAGAACAGCAGTCGGATGTCCTTCGGTAGCGAAATGGAAGTAAAGAGAATCGATTTCATCGAACGATTACGGCCAGCTATGCTTTCTTGCAATCTATCAATGAATTTAAGAGAAAAACACGAAAATTGCGAGCTGTACACAGCAATAATTTAAGATCGTTAACAAGATATTTTTCTTTCAAACGTCATCACTGAACTGTCAGTGATTCATTCATAACAAAAATGGGCTATTATTTTCTCGTGGGACCACAAATTTTGCATTTTTCATACAATTCTGTAGATTTCGACGTGAAAACTTAAAAACAAAATGCAAGTTTTAAAGCATAGAGTTCATTTGTTCAAAAGCAATGCGCGTGTAAAGAGCGATTTCAACCGTCTTTGAGAGAGAAGGGCGCCGCCATATTAGCGTTTCCTGAGTTGATCCGCTAAGTGGCAGCACAAGTATTTAGTAGCAGATATTTTTGGTATAGAATTTTACCTAAAGATTGCTATTTAGTTAGAATAAGTGTTAGATTTTGGATTAGAAATTAAAGATTTCTGATTTTTGCAATAATTTCTGCTCGTGAGCTTAATTAATTGCGAGTCTTCCTAAGTGTAACCTCTCTGGTGTAACTATCGGACGCTCGAATTACGCTGTGGAATTGGTGTTCCTACGTGCGTGGGGTGCCACCTAGCGGATTTGTTCATAAACACCAATATGGCGGCGCCCTTATCTATAAGAAACGTTCGAAATCTCTCAACTTTACAGGCGTGTAACTTTTGAACGTGTGGACTCCGCACTTTGAAACGTGCATTTTTTGAAGTCAAAATCTCGTCGAAATCTACAAGATTCTATGGAAAAAGTGCAAAATTTTTGGTCCTATAAAGTGAAGTTCACACAAAAAATTGAGAGATCAAATACTGTCGAATTATTTGCAACTTGTTAAATTGATTAACATATAAATCTCTATATGTGGTTCCTGTATCTTACAATTTTTTATTTATTTAAAAAGCAGCAGTTGTTATCGGAATTCGAATTTTATGCAGTTACGACAAATATGACTGCAGGCAATGCTACGCAGACATCACAATATTTTATAAATGCTACTTATTAAAATCGTAGACAATAAAGTTATAAACTAAATCATTTTCTTATTACGAATGTCGCTCTGTTTCAACAAAACTGCCGGTAGAATAAATAAGAATGACTAAATAAATGAAATGTTTAATTAGACAGAACAGAACAGAACTAAAATTTTTATACGCATGTTACGTCGTACGAAGTTACGTAAAATTACGAAGAAGTCCCCATGCAATTTCAGTCGAAAAAACGTGTTAATGAGTGAGAACAGCATGAACATAAATTTGCAAAATGACAATAATTCGCGTGACATGTTCGATGCGAGCATAAGCGACTTTCCTGGAACGTGTGATACAAAGTACGGAATATGCATAATGTTCGGGTGCACGTTACGCACCGCGTCATTAATTCGTTCTCTCGAATGCGGCCGAGAAGAAAGGGGCTTAAGCGTTTCTGACAAGCTGTAATAAAAACGTAGCAAATCAGCACATGAAAAGCTGTCGAACCTGTCGGGTTACGAAAATCACTGATCTTGTGCCACCGGCGATAATCGATTCGTTGAATTTCTTCATTTTTCATGGTTGATCTGCGACGAAGACATCGGGTAACGTGTAATCCGTTCGAGAACATTGTGGCGGTGTATCTGTTTTGCGATCATTACGAAATTTTATAGTTTTAATCCTTTTGTAGGCAATGTGGCCGACTGATTACCCACCTTTCACATTTTATTTAATGATTTTTAGACTATCCGGATTTTCATTCTTTGTACACTGTTACGTCAATTTAAAAATAAAAATTGATGTTTTGACTTATTAATATTTTTTATTTGTTTGTACACGCAGTGCTTAAATTACAGGGTATAGCGAAAATGTTGTACTTCCTTGGAAAAAGTGATTTCCGAAGAGACAATTCATTTCGACTCATTCTAAATCCAGAAGCCTCTAGTTTCGCAATCGTCACCATCGTCCATTGTATTCTAAGATTCTTTTCATGATGTAGCAGCAGGCAAGAAATGGACCGTATGTTTTTTCTCAAAAATCCACATATTCAAGCGTCTACGAAAGATTTGAAAAACTTTTGTCACGACTGAAACTAGCAAAGATTTAGAGATTGCAGCCTCCCCTTTACAACGACACATGTCTAGAATTGTCTAGACATCGAGTCTGGGTCCGTGCTGCGATCGAGTGGAACACTGTCATTTTTTTGAGTTGTTTATTGGCATGCTTGGCTCTTAGAATTAGTTACGGACTGGGTACGGGTGATTTGGTTCGTATCGGAAAACAGACCAGCCATACTCCACTCAATGGCGATTGACGCATCGCAGACCCACAGTCAGCGAAAAGGCGACACCGGTTTCGGCGATTAAAATGTTTTAGCTTATAAAAATGACAAAGCTCTATTTATTTAGATTTTGTGCCATTTTTATTTCAATATGTGCTTGGATAGAAATCTTGTCGAATCGATTTCCATGCTAGTAACTTTATAATTTTAATAATCATAAGATGAAAAATATAAAACTGGTCATTTGACCGGCAGTGATTTGAGGTTTCGTGTTAACTATCGACAATTTTTCGAGGATCAAAAATTTAATGTTTGTTAACTATACGATATGTAAATAAGATATTTGAAATGAAAAACCGTAATACAAACCGTTTAGTTGGAGTTTGTTTTGATTGAATCGACGGATGATATCTTGCAGCGAAGCATTGCAGGTGCCGTTGTTCTCGAATCATTGAAGGAGAACTAAACGACGAGTAAACATCCATGCAGAACAAATTAGAAATCCTCGCTGTAAAACCACGAACAAGTTGCGGTTGCGAGAGCAACATGTATTGTAAATCATTCGAGCAATCACAAATTACAACTACTGTATAGACCGGCATTACATTCTGTATTCTTCTTAAGCTTGTTTTTTGCCTCGGCCGGTGTTGAATTTTCGCACTGCGGTTTCTGGATCTGCCGGCTATACAGTTGTGATCAGTTTTTTGGCCAAGACATTATTATTTCTCAACAAGCAATATTATTGAAATGGCGGAATGTAAGAATATTATTTTGTAATAGTTATGCTAAAATTAGTAGTAGTTTCTTTTTTCTGATTATCCACTTTAGACTATCTTAAATCAAAACAAAATGGAACAAATAATTTGTTCGAGAAAAATTTACCTTTACCAATTGAATTCTTCATAAGTTTTACAACTTGTAGGTTGTTATTGTATACGAATATAGAATATTATCCACTATTTCCAATATTGCCATTATCTATATCACAAATAAATCTCAATTGCAATTATGCAATATATGTATATAAATATTGAGTAATAATATTTCTTACACTTTGCGTAACCCTCAACTGCTAAGACGAGGTTGTAGAAACAATAAAAAAATATTTAAATCGATAATAATTTGAGTATATTTGTTATTGTATATAAAACGTTGAGTCTCTTACTGAAAATTTTTAAGTAAATTCTAAAATCGAAATTACTTAAAGCAATGATAAGCAAGTATCGTAATAAGCGGCGCAGCGCGAGGCACCGTAATGGCCCAAGCGTATTATGCACATGCAACAAAGCCCTGAGCAGGGACCTTCTTTACAAAGCCACTGATCGGCTTTCCAAGTGGTTCGTGTCAGGGGCGCATCAAAGAATCCTCTGCTTTTTGCATTTCTTAGATCCTGCGGATAACATACAAATTTACCAGAGCAGGATAAAAAAAGTTCAGAGAAACACATTCAAAATATGATTGAAATATCTCTACGGTAGAACCTCGATTATCTGAGTTAAAAGCAAGGAACCCTGTAAGTACGTATAATAGAGCAGTAACTTAATTAATTGATATTACTAACAGCTTGATCTGTATAAATTTGGCGCTTGTTAGGAGAATATAGACTTCATAATATGTATCATTGGTTCGGATAATCGAGGTTCTACTGAATTGGAATACTTCAATCCATTGATCTCAGTTAGAAAAAAATTAAAGAATAACACCTACTCATTTCTGTCATAAATGCATAAAATCCGCTGTGGACTACATATTAATAATAAAAGTTCCATGTCTCATAGTATTAAGTATAAAGCAGTGCTGGACGTGATTACTGGAACAGCGCTTACTGGAATGGGGCCGCTAGGGAGGGGATGGATTGGTACTGATCAGTAGACAGCGGGTCTTTATGCATTCATTACAAAAATGAAATGGTATAATTTGACACAGTGAAAACATTAGAAGAATTAAAAAATAGCGTTATCTTATTTTCAACCTCTTAAACATATTAACAAAGAAAATAAATTTCTACTTCGCTTCAGTTTGTCGCAATTGTGGTAGAGAATTTTTATCTTGCATAAAGATCCCACTGTCTATTCATCAGAGTCTGATTGGATATTGCATATCAAAGGATTGATACTACCAGAATGTTTCTTCCGCATGATACCAACACCATAGGTGGTGTTGATGATACACGGTGGTTCCCCGCAGACACCGGCGCAAATTAGGCTACTCTCGCTCGCATGAAAATTGCGACGATAATCAAACGATTGTTATGGATGGTTGGCTACGCGAGCAGAAGACGAAACAATAAGCCAACCACCGCGTGAGAACGAGGAACCTCCGAAAGGAACGGGGGGCTGCATTATTCTGTTACCGATCGCTGGCTAAAATGTGGCAGAGTAAATACTGCGGGAGGAACCGGTTCCTAAAAGCGTGCTGTCCGATCGGATCGCGACGCGACGGAAGAATAATCGAAAGAACAGAGTCCGCGGACGCGCTGGGCCCATCTAAAATTAGAAGAATGTCAGGAGGCTGAGAGCGATCGGTTCGCGCCTTGTCCGCCCCTGGCTGCTACATTGTGGTTTATTCGACGACCGCCAGCCAACCGCAGTCGGTACTTACAGAAAGTGTAGAGCGGAGTACGCGCAACAAAGGAAAAAAGCCATACGGTGGTAGAGGAAGACTTCCAGCCCGGCCGGCCCGGCATCACCCGGCATTCAACCGACCAGCCAGACCTGACCGTACCTGGCGAACAGACGCGCTGGTCAATGAACCGTGGAACACGCGACGCGGCCAACTACACGCAACCAACGACACCCGTGTGCGTACACGCGTCCTTCTCCAATATCCACTCGTTATTACGCACGATGCACGATACGGCCCACTGATGGGCCCGGAATCGATGCGGCCGGAATAAACGTCTCTATGGCTCTACGGGAACCGAACCGCGTACTACGGCCTACCTGAAAATAGGACAAATATACGAGGCGGGGGACGCGCAGTACTTGGTATAAGGAAAAGTTAAGCGACATTCTCACAGAGCTGGGCAAATTTTATTTACAATGAAAATAAGGAATGGTTTATTTCAAGTTTGCCAGAAGAAATATGTAATCCTCAACGTAATATGCAGCGAATGGTGTCAGTGTGAACTGAGCTCAAACCTGATAATCCGGTTGGCTGATAAAATTTTGATGAACAGTTTCACTATTATCTGAAATAGTTATCGCGAATAATTATAAAATGAAATAACATGAAATCTGAAATAATATTTCAAGTATTTCCGTATTCCACATTCGACATTCCACATTTTCACACTCCACATTTCCACATTCCACAATTCCAATTAAACCACATTTCTTATGTTAATTGAAAAATGATCACAGGCATGATAGTGATTATAAAATAAAATAATATTTCAAGTAATGTCGTTTCAGAAGTGGCCAGGTCTGCATCCTCGCATAACTTTTGCCCTACATGTGATATCAGCATGATACTCGGGCTGTGTAATGTAGTGATGTTAACTTACGAGCAGGTTGAAAGGAAAAAAATTAAATGAAATATAATATGTACTTTCTATCAGAACTAGATAGTGACCCCTAGGACAAAAGCATTGTCTTTCCGTCCAATGTTCAATATGGGGTCGACACTAGTCACGGGACACGCTACGAAGCTACTTACCGATTGTTTCCATACATAAATGCATTTCCACGTAGCCTTTATTTCTAGCATTATAGCCCATAACATAATAATAACAATACCAACACAAAGAAACATTCATCGCGAAGATGTGTTGTATTATTGTTAGTTTCTGATCACTGAATAGCACTTTGCAGCTGACCTTCGCCATGCTGAATAGGTTAATGAAGCTATAACGTCAACATTAACGTTAAACCAGTCTTCTACGATAAAAGAACGCGGCGTGTCCACGTCGCGTCGTCGTCTATAGACTGAAACAAACTCAATTATAATAATCGGAACCATGAGAGTCTGAAAGCTCTTGTCGTGTCCATAATAGCTCGAACACGGGGGTAAAAATCGGATGATGCATGACCTAACCCAGCAACTTCTTTCGGTGGTGTCTGCAACGAGTACATACACGTTCGCGCGCTTCAAAGAGTAACGTTCATTCTCTCCGTTTGAGCGATAACATCGTCGTGACCCTCGGTGCTTCCAAACCCAGTTCAACGGTTGACCCATCCTGACCAGCGTTGTCTACGAAGGTACACTTACGGATAGAAGTGAAGAAACATATCGATCATCTGAAAATTACTATGTACATACCTCTAGCATACGCCGGATCACAAAAATTGATCGAACTAACGAGAAAATAAAAAGTTACTAAAAGTCGAGAGCGAACAGTAGATAATTGCAATTAATATGTCCAGATTTTCTAAGCAATACATATTTAACCCTCGGATTAAAATTCATCCATTTTCGAGATAAATGGAGTAGAGAGGGAGCCAACACAGATTTGTTTAATAATGTTTTATTTAAATCCGACAATGTTATATATGTATAGTTCATTTATTATTAATTTCGTTTTAAATTTGTTAATTTTTTAAAATAAATCTTTTTTTATAAAAATTGTTAATTTCTTGTTAAATTTATTTTGGTAATTATATTGGAAAATTTAATTTTTTGTAAATAATTACCAACATATATGTATACATTAATAAGCAAATTTAGAGAAGTGCCGAATATATGGCCATTTGTCCGCACTGTGGTGCGTTGGTTACGCGTTTCATTTGGCCAAGCTGGCAACCTTTCCGCGCTATTAGAATTCGTTCAATCGAAAAGAAAGAAACGGTCTTTCCCGCTCGATTCTAGAGTAGATCAACGCGGCTTGGCCTGATCGTGCGGCGTTCGGAGTCATCGGAGGCCTAGAACAGTGAAAGCAAGAGGATGCGCGCCACGATGAATTGAGGGAACCACGGAGTTGAACATCCTGAATAAATATATCATAAATCATACGTAATGCATTATGCCGGCGCGGCGTTGCGGTATTATTGTCGGGACGGCGAACGCGCACTGTTTTCACCGAATAGAGACGGCGCGCGACGGAAAAGGGGAATTAATTTCCTTGATTGAATGGCTGCAAGCGAACCACGAGGAGGAAGCGGAAGCAACGACGTTGCCGAGAGAAATGGAAACGCGTAATACATATACATCGTATATGCGGCAGTGGCAGTTATGAATTTGACGTTCGCTGTGCGATGTCATGTTCCAACGATTTTTCCCGCGGTTGATCATGTAACTGTCGCGCACCGATCGTGTAATCCTTTTTTTTTTATTAAACACATTAAGAAAGAAGTTAAATTTCTATTTCGTACCAGCTTGTTGCAGTTCAGAAAATTTTCATTTTGCATAAAGATCCACTCTGTCTATTAAAAAATGACTGCTAACAATTCATTGAAATATGCATATAAAGATTTCTTCAAGTACTTACAGACGCTTTCACGTGCAATTAATAACGGAAGACGCTACCATTAACTATAACTATACGAATACCATTTTTCTGCAGTTCCCCTGCGGTCAACGTCCACGATGCGAGAAATAATACAGAGAAATTGTATTACATTAGCATAATTGTGCGAGAGATCGATGTCGTCTATCTCGGAGGATCTCTCCTTGAAATTCACGCGAACGTGTTTCCCTCGCGTGTAATCGTCAGCCAATACGTATCGATTGGCTCAACTTTAACCTACCCGGTGAACCGCGAATAAACCCGAGGAACGATCGTGAGATTTATCCCTGACGAGCAGGATCTTGTTGGTCCCGCGCGACCTACCGAGCCCTTGGAAAAAGGTATACCGGTAATATAGCGATGAGGGGATCATCGTCGTCATTGCACGAAACCGATACGTGGGCTGGCTCTCTCGCCGCGGGACACCGGAGGCAAATTACCTATACAAAGAGAGAAAACCGAGTTCCGGATACTTCTGAGCGTGGTATGCGAGTCATTCGACGTGAAATCGCGCGAGACTCGATACGATAGAATTTTCCCGCTACGAAAAATTTCGAGAATTAGATACATTACTGCTTTCAGTAATAAAAGGAAACATTTTTACTCGAGTATTTCAGTGTAGGAAAATATGATCACGATATGCGATTATGTTATTCCAAAAGAATATTTCGGTATCTATTTGCAAAGAGCAATGTTACGCTCATCAAAATACGTATTTCCATTACAAAAAAAGAAAAAAACCAGATATTTGAAACATTTTCTCGTATTACTAAAAACAATGGAGATATTTTCGGTGTAAGTCTTAGGTGCATCACCCTATACACATATACACATTGTTTTTCTATCTAAGAAAGCCTACATTATTGTTGTTGTTATTATTAACAACAATATGTATATCGCATGTACGCAGCAATATGTAGAAATTACTGAAACACGAAATATTTTTTATTGAAATTTTTCAATTGTGACAGAATAAAAAATAAATTGATAAGAAGGGCATTATATTTCATTGTTCGTTATGACGTGAATGGGTTAAGTCACCCAAAGCATGAAGCTGTAATAACGACATAAATAGTCGTAATAGCTGACGGAAGAACACGGAGAAACGCAAATCGCGTCGTTCCGTAGCCACGAATCCGCAAAATGGCATATCGGCGACGTTTATCCCGACGAGTGGCGAACGAAACGGTCCCTTACGCCTTACGCGCTTACGTACCGGCCTGATCTAAATTGAATAGACGTTTTGTGATATAGTGCGCGACATTACCCACCCTGAAGGGAACCGCCCACGATAAGCTATGCTGGCTGTATCTCCAACTACGTTCGAGCGGTTCACATCTCCATTACCTCTTGTTCGGAATCCCTCGGGCTCGTTTACGTGTTCAATCTACACACTCTGGCAATTGACATGTTTACCGGGCTGCAAATATCATTCTGGAAGCTGTAGGGCTGTCACGCAAAAGAAGTCTCGGGTAATACGTTTCACGCAAAACGATAATCCAATTCGAGAAAAATTAATCTGGTCGTAGTAAATATAAATTACACTTCCGGGAGCATTTATGCATTTAAGGGGAAAAATTAATAGGTGTAATTTAACACGTTCACTGCCAGTCAAATTTAGAGCGTTTTGTCATGGGCCCCATGATTTTATTTCAAGGAAAACACATAGATTTTTACAAAATATAATAATATTTATTTGCACATATAGTACTAAAATCGATTTACAGTAATAAAAAAGAAAACACTACGAGACATCTTTTAGCTGGCAGTTTTATTGTTAGTACAGATGCTTCGCTTACTACGCTTAGATATGTATCTCGTAGTGTGGCAATGAATGTGTTAAAACAGTAAAAATATTAGAAAAATCTAGACATAAAAGAAATAAATTTCTACTTTGTTGTAATTGACGTACAAACATTTTATCTCAATTTTCCATTCATTTGCATCATTGCTGCTACCCTTTTATCAAAGAAATGTTTATTTCTTTGATAATATATATACAGGGTGAATCACCAAACGTTAGCACCTCACATATCTTTGTTGTTTCTAAAGATACGTAAAATATGGTAAGGACAAAGTTAAATGGTACAATGGGGCTGACACGACGCAAAAAAAAAAATTTTGTTCTTATGTCATGTTTTTGGTAATATCAAGGTCACCTTGACTTTTTTAAATGGAACCACCCTTTTTTAAACACCTACAACTATAGTCCCTTTCATTAGGAATTCAGTGACTATAATTAGTCCAAGGTCATTCAAGGTCAAGGACACAAAAAACGTATAAAACTAAAATATGGAAGCAGAATACGTTTATCACGGTTGAGACTTGTAGGAAATAGTAAACATACTATGGTCGTAGTTAAAGTAAACATACTAAGGTCCTTCAATGTTATTCAGCATTCTTATTTACTATCAGTATGTTTCCAATCGCGATTCCGCTTTGTTATATTCGATGACTGAAAAGTGTGATATGATCACGATTTACTGTCAATGTAGAAAAAATGCAGTGCAGGCCCGACTACTTTATGAAGAAAGGTACCCCGAGCGAAACACTCCTTCTAGACATACTTTTACTAATACGTACAGGTTGTTTCGAAGTACTGGAAGTGTACATGCAAGACAGTACAAACGGAAGAATCCCACGACTAATTTCATTGTCTTCATTAGTCGTGGG